>JAVGWX010000022.1:18396879-18996879 GCA_036924085.1 Ariolimax columbianus
TTTGTCTCACTCCTCGTTTCAGATCAATACGAGGGCTAGTCTATCAATGTGTGACGTTTCTGTCTATGAAAGACAGAAAACATAGATAAGACAGGGAAGGACGCAATTTAAAATACACAGACAAGTTCTAATTCTCTCCGCCTATCAGCAAATGTCAGACATTAATTTAGCAGAAGATTACATTTTTTTATCGTCTTACGAGAAATTGCGAATAAAAAAAATTCATGGACAGACTTTAATGACAGTTTAAATATTGAAACAGTGGACAAAGTAGAAATAGTCGAAACAGAAGGCTAGAAATAACTTGTGTGTTGCTGCTATTGTTGTGATATACAATGACAGCATAGACAAACTTGGGAGAGATTGATAAATATAGATCTTCAGACTCAAAACGAGACATTACAGACACAAGACCCACCTCGGCCGCCACATACGATTGCCCATAGTCAGTTAGTTTACTGATTTGTTTGCCCTTAAATGGGCATTAAGTAGCTGGTTGCATTAGCTTTCGTCACATCCCGGGAGATGGTAACGGTAATTCCACATCATGCACTCTCGTCAGGGCTGAAGTGTTAGAGTCTTCTTTGTTCTATGTCTCAGTTTTACTTTTCTTTTGTGACCAGTTTCCAAGTTGCTAGTTTACATTTACAGCTACGTAGAACAGAGCGAGTTTATATCAGGGAACCCTCCATCTTCCCTCTCCCACTCTGATGCTCAAAGTCGCACGAAAAAGTGTAGTGATTAAATAAGACACGAAAGTGAGAGCAATCACTGTACTATTGCTTGAGCTACTGTGTGCAAATCTATTTGTCCAACGTGTGCGTCAACGATTTGATTGGCTGATCAATCATAAAGTCATGGTCATTGGGATGTGGGCATTCAAAAGAAAATAGCGACCAGTTTTTTTGTTTGTCTAATTGGATCAGAGAAACAGCTTCGGTTTGTTCATTTATTATATATTGTGAAAACATAAATGAAAAATAGCATATAATTTGTTTTGATTAATATTGTATAGGAAATGTTAGTAAAGAAAAATTGAATAAGTGCAATAAATAATTTCAGAAAGGGCGGTTTGATGGGAAGAGACGAGCGGGTAGGGAGAGAATGGGATGGGTAGGTTGAGTTCTGCCCGTGTCTTGCTTGTCTTTATGCTATTATCGTCCAGCCAACTCTTAATGTGTGGGGCGCGGGTTTGTGTGACGATCATTTTCTAGCACGTCCTACGCTATTCACAGGAAGCCTATGTGTGTAAATTTCATCGGCATTCGGAGATACACGATCTGTTCTTCGTGTGTAATAGAATACGCGTTGTTGGATAGGACGTCCCTACGGATTGCGCACCGCCCTTGGTTAGTGTGCACGACCTGCTTGGAAGTTGCGTGCCACGACCGGAAGATGTAAGGTATGCTCATGCTTGGCGCCGCATTCCAGTGTCGCTGAGGTCGGCTAGCTCTTCCCTGGAAGAGTGAAAAGTGAAATTAGTAGCCTGCCGATTAAAGTGAGCTCACAAGCCAACCTCACCTCCTCGGGGTGCACACTGGGCAACTAGAACCGTGAGGATCTAGGATAACGAGGCAATGTCTCGCCTGGGGGGACGGACTCCTTCAGGTTACTTGCAGATGTTGGCCCACCGCAGCTTGGAGAGGAGATGGGCGCCGCCAGGTGATTTCAAGCCTAAGAATCACACATGAGGACAAAATCGAATTCTATTATACCGGATCAGTCGCAGCCAGGGTCAGAGAGGGTTGGCGTGGAATTTTCATGTCTTTATGTGTGCCCCAACGACCTGATGGGTTACGGGATGAACTGATCTGAAGTGAACTCTTCTAAGAGTGTCTCGATTGTTCGCTTTTCTTCTGCTCGTTTGATTTCACATCATATATTCCCCTGTATTGGTGTTAATTTGTATCCACAATGTCTGACATATATCTTACGACAACGTCTCCTCCCTATGTCCTGCCAGACTGGTATGTGTTCCGTTCATCGAATCATTAATTGGACGATAAGATAAAAGACAATGTGCTCTAAAGTTCAAATGTAATTTCAGCTAAGTATATTCGCATAAAACAGCAATTTAACATGTATATTTGATTCGCTGTCCCCTACATAACTATTTGAGCAGCCACATTGGGTCTGCCCAGTGTTAGTACAACTGCTGTATGGGGAAGTCGGATAAGAATTCTATGGATTGGAGATGTTTTTATTTGTAATTCTGCTCTTTCTGTGTCTGATTTATTTGATAAAATGACGTAATAGTCCAGCAATATGTCACTTGTAAAAATCAGACATCGTACAGGCAGTACTAACCGACTTTAATTATACCTGATTGTGTCGTTCTAACGGAAGGGATTTTATCAACCAAATTATACTTGTTCGTATGCTGCATTCTTAAAATAGTACTCTTCCGGAAAACTATTTTAAGACATTCCCAGATGTACACGCGTATCTGTATATGGGACATTCTTAGTGAATGAAAAGCTTCTTGGTACGTTCGTACTATTGACACTTTCATATTTATCATCATAGGCGTCTCAGTCTTTCCATACCAAGCGCGTAGTACCCTGTGAGTAGCCTCTCAGGGCGCAAGCCTGGGCGCTGCATATGGAGACCCTGGGCTGCCCAAGCTGCAGGATCCCCCTCTAGGCCTCGCTAGTGGTCCAAAGGAATGCAAAGCATGACAATTTGGAACCAGCTCAGTTGCAGGAGCTGCCGGAATGAGTTCGCAATTTTCGAACCATCCGCCTGTAGAACGACTGACAAATCGAGAGCACTACCGTCTGGGTCTAATAATGAACGTTCGCTGGTTTTAGACTCACGGAAGACAAGTCAGCTCTCAAACACTCTAATGAAAGAACGCCACGGAAATCGTGTTTAACCCCGCAGGAACCGCAGATCCCAAATACCTGGTCATTGACAAACAAAAGCCCTCAATAAATTCGTCTGACCAAATAGTGAACGGGTGCTGGAAATAGACCATCTGAAGACAGGTCAGTTTTACCCTACTAATGACAGGGCGTTGCTACGGAAAACCAGCTCATATCGAGGGGAGCCGCAGCCACTTTGGTTCACGTACCAGGCTGATAAGCCAATGGCGCGAGGCTAGCATGTGGGGGATTACGGCCGAACCCTTGTAAGCCGCAATCCCGCCCAAAATCTCAGCACCACTGCAATGGGAGGCTCCTACATGCTCGATACCTGGGGCTTGCGCCCCAGCCATATCCGGTAGAGCCGCAGCAAGAGGTCCTTGCCGTTTGCCGATCAAAGCGGGCGGACAACTGCTAGATACTCACCTTATACGGAGATGGGGTGCGAAACCATCAACTAAAGACTTAGTACCTGGTCGGGGTGTCGAAAACAGTAGAGCAGCCACCACACTGTGAACTGTCGAGACTCAACCAATGACCATGAGAGCTGTCCGCACACCAGGCGAACAACATCTCTGTGACATTACCAGGCTTGTCCTCTGGCTAAATGCACGTCGGCTACGATATCTACCTCTGTACGTTATCAGCCATATAACTATCATGCTGGACGCAGAAGAGATGCAGACCAGCGGACATTGCACACCTGCCCCACTGTGTCAACACCCCAGGTGGCGGGGAATGCTAGGCGTACCATCCCTGTAGAAGCCAAGAAAATAAAGGGAAAAAGAGATACCCCACTCACATGCAAATGCTACGTTTCTGGCAGGTCGTGACGATCCTGGGATACAGACACACTGGACTGCCTCTCTTCCGGGTAAAGCAGCTCATCTCATTTATCATCTCACATATCATCATTGCACCCTATAGACACGAGTAGTGAAGACTCGATAGTCTAGTAAGACAACTTCCATAAAAGAGGCAACTCTGATCATAAACAACTACTGCCTTGCAGATAGGCTGGGGACAGCCAAAGGCTAAGGAGGGCATCCCTACAGAAACGCCTGTTGAAATCGGATGCACGGGGCCGCAAGCCTAACAAAACAGTGCAACGTAAATCGCAGTATGATGGCAGTACAACCTATTAGAAAAACGCATGGCGCTCATCCTGCGGAGTCCCGCCAGGCAGCGATAGTGCCGGGTCTCACGCCTCGAAGGGGCCCACCCTTGACTACTGGTGGTCACCCACCCATGTGTCGTGGAGTCAAGGCACATGGCTATGGGGCAACTTCTATTGGCCAAAACCTCAAGACCCTCAAAATACTACAGTGGAATGCGGAGGGAGTCATTAACAAAAAACTTTCCCTAACACACCACCTGCATGAAGGTAAGATTGACGTGGCATGTATCAAGGAAACGCACCTCAACAATAACCATAAATTCTCAATCAGAGGATACCAGACCTTCCGTCTAGATAGAGAAGGCCACAAAGGAGGGGTCCTGATACTGACCAGAAACTGCATACCGAGTAGCGCGGTATCTGTCAATCACACCGGACAAGCAGAAATTGTAGGAGTTGACATAATGACTCAAGAGACGAAGCTCCGCATTTTCAATCTGTACGGACCACCAAATAGAGACCTATCGCTCTCGAGTATGGAGGTCAGAGACTCCAACTGCATAGTAGTTGGAGATTTAAACAGCCACTCGGAGAGATGGGGATACTCTGAAACAGACAGCAGAGGTGACGAAGTGGAAGATTGGGAGATAGATGCAAGCCCTAGCTTCTATTCAAGAACATGGCATACCACCTGGACTCCAGATTTGGCCTTCTCCTCACAGGACATACACCATAAAATAGACCGCCAGGTGCTAAACCAACTGGCAGGTAGCGACCACAGGCCGATCAGACTAACCATTGACATGGAAGTAGGCCCACAGGAAACAAAACCGCTCCCACGTTGGAATTACAAACGAGCCGACTGGGACAGATTTGCAATCCTGACAGATGGGCTGTGAGAAACCATCAACACACGAAACACAAAAATGAAGCCCATGGTAGAGAGCCTAAGCAAGGCAATAATGCAAGCCGCCACTGAAACCATCCCAAGAGGAGCTAGGAAAAACTATAAGCCCTACTAGAATGATGAGTTGCAGAAAGTGGAAGATGCAGTAACAAATGCTAGGAACATGGCAGAGCGAGAAAAATCCATGGAGGCAAACATCGCCCTCAAAGCCGCCGCAGCAAAGTACAAACACACTCTCAAGCAAACAGCAAGAGAAAGCTGGAAAAATAAAACGGAAAGTCTAAACCTGGACAAAGACGGGAACAAGCTATGGAAGCTAATCAGAGCCATGAACGACGAAACCCCGTCAAATAAACAGATTACTATCAAGCAGGGCGAGAACTTGATCCCAGGTAAGAGAGCCGCAAACGCCTTTGTCGATCACTATGCCAGAGCAAACCACATCGAGGTCCCTGCAGATAAGCATACAGACATTAGCGAAGAGCTAAAGGGACACGAAAACATAAATACGGCTCCTGAAGAGCACATGATGGCCAAACTAACAATGCGCGAAATGGAAGAGGCTATGAGAACACTAAAGAAAAGGAAATCTCCCGGAAAAGACGGGATAACAAACAAAATGCTGATGGGGCTGGGCCAAACAGCGAAGAAGAAACTGCTATCGGTCCTGAACCAAAGCTGGAAAAGGGGAATTGTACCACAGGCATGGAAAGATGCAATACTGGTACCAGTACCAAAAACAGGAAAGGACAAAACAGATCCAAATGGATACAGGCCCATAAGCCTACTGAGCTGTGTCGGCAAGCTGATGGAACGGATGATAAACACCAGACTGATGTGGCATCTGGAAGAAAAACGAATACTAATTCCACAGCAAGCCGGCTTTAGACAGCACAGATCCACTGAGGACCAGGTCATCCTCATAGCCCAGGAGATAGAAGATGCCTACCAGGCACAGAAACACACAGTAGCTGTTGGGGTGGATCTGGAAAAGGCATTTGACAAAGTCTGGAAGGATGGACTTAGAGTCAAACTAAGAAGAAGTGATGTCTGTGGGGAGATATACAAGTGGATCAACCACTACCTCAAACAAAGAACGGCCAGAGTCCAAGTACAAGGGCAGATGAGCAAAAAGGTGACACTCGAGCAGGGAGTACCCCAAGGGGGAGTATTGTCACCCACACTCTTCCTGGTATATATAAACGATATTACAGAGAATATACCAAGAAGAGTCCATAGCTCAATGTTTGCAGACGATCTGGCTATGTGGACCTCTGAAAAGAATCTCACCATAGCAAGAAATCGGATGCAGACGGCCCTAACATCGCTGGAAGAGTGGGCGAACTCATGGCTGGTCAAAATAAACGAGGAGAAAACCACATGCACAATATTCTCGCTTTCATTAAAACCCCAAAGTACCAAATTAAGTCTAAATGGCAAAATCCTGCAGCCAAACGACAACCCACCCTATCTGGGAGTCACATTTGATCGGCGCATGACATGGAAAAGTCAGATTGAGAGAAACCGAATGAAAGCCAGAGAAAGAATGGCAATCATGAGGAAACTTGCTGGCACAAGCTGGGGAGCAGACGAAGGCATACTAAAGAAACTGTATAATGGAAGAGTGAGACCAGTTCTCGAGTATGGCATTGCGGAATGGATAACAGCAGCGAAGGCGAACTTCGATAAAGTTAAAAAACTTCAAAACCAAGCCATGACAATTATAACAGGTGGCATGAAGTCAATGCCAATTGTAGAACTTGAAAAGATTACAAAACTGCAATCCATGACCGATATAAGAGACTGCAGAGCCCAGCTGCAGTCAGAGAAATTCCGAAGACTGACGGACCATCCAATGCACCAGAGACTAAACAGTTTGGGAAATGGGAAACTAAAGCGAAGAAACTTTGCAGAAATAGCCAAAGCAAAGATGCACGAAGATCCCATAAACGCACTAACAACACCAAAACCCATCACTACTGTACGAAAACCTACCTGGAGGCAGGATATATTCCCAGAGGTGGTAGAAAATATACCAGGTATTGCAAACAAAAACTGCCAGACTGAAAAAGAAAGGAGAGATACTACCCTAAGCTTCATAACGAAAAGCTACCCAAGCATGGACTGGACCCATGCATACACCGACGGTTCTGTAACAGACACTACACAGAACGGAGGGGCAGGAGCATTCCTGAACCTACCAAATGGCAGAAAAATAACACTGTCATTCGCTACTGGTAAGTACACAAGCAATTTCAGAGCGGAGGCAGAGGCACTGAGGGCGGCAGTGGAAGAAATGGTGACACACAGTGAAAATGAGAGCCATATAGTCCTGCTGACAGATGCTCTCGCCGTAGTCACAGCGCTAAAAAGCCAGAAAAACACTGAGCTTAATGACTTAGGAGCAGCACTCTGCAAACTGTGCCAGCAGTCCGCACCAAAAAGGGTAGTGGTACAGTGGGTTCCGTCACACTGCAACATCCAAGGCAACGAGGAGGCAGACAGACTGGCAAAAGAAGGTGCAAGACTACCACAAACAGATACCAGTATGACGTACGAAGAGTGAAAACGGCTTATCAAAACCAGATAAATGACCAAATGGGAAACCGAACATACTGGTTACACCAAAAACGATGCCTATTACCAGTTGAACCGAAAAGAGCAGGTCGTTGTCTTCAGACTTCGCACTGGCCACAACAGACTGAGGTACCACCTATTCAACAAATTGAAGATAGGGTGTACCGACGAATGCCCGTGCGGTACTGGTAAAATGACCGCTGAACATCTGCTGCAGAACTGCCCGACATACGAGGATCAGAGAGAGCAGATGTGGCCATTACCAGTGGAACTGCAAGACAAGCTCTATGGCAGTGGCGAGAGCCTCAGGATGACCACCGCTTTTTTCGATAAAATAATGGTTACTGTCTGACTGCGTACGAAGAAGAAGAAGAAGAAGAACCATCAGCCTTAGGTGCTACCACTCCTGATTTTGTGTCTGGGTTTACTCCCGTAGCCCTACACTCTCCCGAGGTTTCCAAAGGGCAGTGGAGTCGTTGCTCGCAGGTGCTAGTTACCCGAGACATCCTATGATATTCTCATCGTCCCAAGACTAGCCAGCACTCTCTGAGACTTGTGGCTTTAAAATCAGAGTTCTCCTCTCTTAGGCGAACTACCTAAACAGGCTAACGAGCTTCGTCTACCCGGGTTTAGAGTTAGAGTTTACCTTCTCTTAGATTGGCTGCCAAACAAGGCTACTGAGCCCAATCTTCCCGCCCAGTTATACCGTCGGGTACTCGATCGCGCCCCACAGCGGGCTCTGAAAGAAAGAGGGCGCCCGTCATGAAGGTGCTGTTGGGGACACAATAATGTAGGAGAGGTCATTGGAATGGAAACTCCTGAACGGCAAGCCGAACAGTGAATCTTGCGGCGATCTCTACACCTGGAAAGGAGAGGCTATATCAGACGCTCCACTTTCCTTTAACGAGCGGGACGTCCAGCCCAGACGTCGCTAATCCCCCTCCTTTCCTCTTCCCCCAATTTCTACGATGCTGTAAATGGAGTTCCTGGTTTAAGAAAGATTTGCCAACGAGGAAATGGACATATTAATTCTGACATTTAGGGGATTAAACTGCCAGATTATGCAACGTTATGCTACTAGCGAATACATGCGTATGGGCTTCCAGGGCGCATTGTGGATTATATCTAGGCAAGCCAGATCATATCGGACAACTTATTGACGGTTAGAACACATCTGGCTACTTCTTGGATGGTTAGAACACATGTGACTACTTCTTGGATAGTTAGAACACCGGGGACTAGTTATTGTATGGTTAGAACATATGTGACTATTTCTTGGATGGTTAGAGCACATGGGACTACTTCTTGGATGGTTAGAACACATGGGGGCTACTTCTTGGATGGTTATAACACATGGGGCTACGTCTTGGGTGGTTGGAACACATATGACTACTTCTTGGATAGTTAGAACACATGGGACTACTTCTAGGATGGCTAGAACACATGGGACTACTTCTAGGATGGTTAGAACACACGGGGTATATAAACAAACACACACATACACAACCATATTGAAACGTATACTCTGAATCCGTTGCCAAGATCATGCCATTGTCACTGACGTTCTGACGAGAGAAGATAAGACAAACATCCCTGCAGGCGACACAGCTGAGATACGATGGGGACCTTATAGCGAAGACTACACAAGACTGCCACAGAGGCCACAGAACAGTGATTTTAGATAAAGTTGACGAAAATGAGAGCGACAAAAAAAAAAGCGATTTTAAAGACAGTCTGAATAAAACTTTTAGATGCTGTCACATAGATGAAGACAAGTGGGAGAGCATCGCGGAAGTGGGAGAGCATCGCGGAAAACAGATCGTACCCAAGAAGTACTGTAAACCTTGCTGAAGGAGAGAGTCATCGTATGCTGACAGCGCAAAGTCCTGATCCGGAAGTAAAGAGAAGCGAAACTCCCATCTCCGACAGCAGAAGACTTAGTGTGCAAACCGTGCAATAGAACATTCTGTGCTCGAAATGGACTGATAAACCACATGAGGTACAAGAAACAACCGGCCGATACATTACAGCCAATTCAGAAACAATACAGAACAGAACATATAAAAAAAGGGATGAACTCGGTGGTCGTCATCGACAACGAAAGACATTTATCATTTATATATATATATATATATATATATATATATATATATATATATATATATATATATATATATATATATATGTGACCTTATGACCCAATTTGTTGGCCAAATTGCACATGCGTGAAATGTTAATTTGTCGGAGTCGCTGTGCTCTCTAAATTCCCGGTGAGTCGGAAGCCACGCATGAAAAGGTAAGTTCGATTGTTTCTTTAAAGTATTGTACTTGTTAGAGAGTTGGACAACTTGCGTGTAAAAGAGAAGTCGAGGAGGGATTCCCGGTTATGGTGTGATTGAAGGTGACTCAGTGGTTTCGGGGTAAAGTGTCCGCCTCGGGTGGTGGACTCAGTGGTCTCGAGGTAAGGTGTCCGCCTCGGGTGGGGGACTCAGTGATCTCGAGGTACGGTGGTCGCTTTAGGTGGGGGACAGTGGTCTCGAGGTAAGATGTCCGCCTCGGGTGGGGGACTCAGTGGTCTCGAGGTACGGTGTCCGCCTTAGGTGGTAGACTCAGGAGACTAAGGTGTCCGCTTCGGGTACCCGAGGCCGCGGGTTCGAATCACGGTGAAGACCCGGATTTTTTTCACGTGGATCTTGTTAAAAAGTTTCGCTGATCTATGTGTAGTGAGATCGGACGCCCGTGTTCGGTCGAGCACGTTGAAAAGTCATGTGCAATTAACGACTGCTGCCCGGACACAATTAAAATTATAAATCGATCCAAGTTATTTGTACCTTTCCCCAGGTGGTTTGTTAAGAGCAGCTATAGAAATCGCCTAACTGATTGTGAGTCTACTTAGCACTAGTG
Organism: Ariolimax columbianus; assembly: GCA_036924085.1. NCBI lineage: Eukaryota > Metazoa > Mollusca > Gastropoda > Stylommatophora > Arionidae > Ariolimax > Ariolimax columbianus. Next base: position 18,407,249 of record JAVGWX010000022.1, read on the forward strand.
TTCAAATATTTTAAGTCTTTTAAGATGGACTCACACATTGGTAAAAACCATCTTCCAAGAAACTGGTTGTATACATAATCTTTAGAATCCTCTAAACCAGTATTAAGTTAAGTAAAGAAAAAATGCAGCGAATGAGACCGCTCGGCAATCTTGATAAACGTTCTGGGAAAGAAGACTAACGTCTGGTCAGGCAAAACGTCCTCTTAGTCCTTTCTGGAAACCGACTGTTGTCATGGTAACTTGGCTAACAAGGTGAGCGATCGACATGATCCTCGTAGTAATAAACGACATGCAAGTGAGGCCAAGCATAGCACAACCGCCTACAACCGAATGGAGGACCCTGGTCCACCTTCATCAGCACGCTTGGGATGTGAGGAAAGCTATGACAACCCTCGACTTTACGTCCTTTTTATGGCGCACAAAAGAGTAATCACACTCATTGTGGGCAATCAACAACAAAACATTTGCTGTTTTTTTTTAGTTTTCAAAATACATTTAATCAGGTTGAGAATTATACATGTTTAGAACCAGACTGGTTGTGTAGACAATGTTCAAAATGTACAGTTGAGGGCACTATCTTGAAAAGAGCGCACAAAGGGGAATATGTTTTCATTCCAAGAATTCCGCTAATTCCATCCGATTTGAAAGTTATGTTCTGTCTTGCGCGAAGTCGGGCGATGCCGGGCGATGCCGCTAGAAAAGTATAACTTCGAAGTGAGCAATAGCATAATGTAGTCGTCCTACTACAAAAACGTATTAAGTCTGTCCAAATATTTCTTAGACTGTTGGTTTATCTTGGCCTATTCAGGTCAACCAAATGGCAAGGAAGACTAACGTCTGGTCAGGCAAAACATACTGGGCAAGACCTTCACCTTGTCTTCCTCGTAGCCCGTCCTGCAAACGGGCTGTTTTCATCGCAGGTGGCTAACAAGATAAGGGGCAACGTGATCCCCATATTACTGAGCGACACACAGATGAGGCCAAGCAAAGCAAAAATGCCTGGAGGACCCCGGTCTACCTTCATTAGCATCCTCAGGATGTGAGGAAAGCTAGACAACCCACCACTTAAGGTCTTTTTTCAGGACACACAAAAGAGTAATCCTGCTCATGAATGAGGGCATTCAGCCACAAGAAGGTCAACCAGATATACACAACACTGTACAAACGCATGGAGTTCTTTAGTGGATATGTTATTGGTTAAGGTGTTTTCAAAGCAGACGTTGACGTAGGGGATGATGTGTTAGACATGTTATTGCACTATACTTTTATTATTCTTTGGTGGAAAAGGGAAGTTCCCGTTCTCGCTACCTTGATTTTTCTAGCAGTAAATTAGGTAGCCATTTGCATCTGGGTATACTTGAACATTGTGTCGAAAATAAAGAGCAGTACATCCAGTAGAACGGTGAACCATAAATGACCAAACCTTCCGATTAGCTGAAGGACGCCGTGTTATCCATGAGTATACCTGGTGGTCTGTAATGCCTATCTTGTCACAGATGAGAAGACGATATTAGATACTTTATTGTTGCTGAAGAGGGATGTTTCGGACCGAAATGTGCAAATATCGCAGTCAACCTGTAAACTAGCGACACATTGCATTCCGTTCTCCGGACTACATCCTGCTACTTGCAAAGCACTACTTGGTAGCTGAAGATTGAGAACGAAAGCAAAAGAAGAAGAAGAAGAAGAAGAGGAAAGGAAGAGGAAGAGGAGGAAGAGGAAGAGAAAAACGAGGAAGAAAAAGAGGATGAAGAGGACCAAGAGGAGGGAGAAGAAGAGGAAGATGAGGAAGACGAAGAGGCAGAAGAAGAGGAAGAACATGAAGATAAAGAAGAGGAAGAAGAAGATGTGGTAGAAGAGGAAGAGACTTATTGAATTAGCTATAGGCAGTCACTGCTCTAAGTTATGGAATGTTTGAGAATTATGGGTACTATACTTAGTCGTATATGTTGAGATAGCTTGGCACGATTATGTCATTGCTGCCTTGTCATTCACATGGGTATACATGAGCGTGTCAAGACATGGAATTCAAAAACGTACATTTGTAACACATCAACGCTGATACAAATCTGCCACAATAGAAGTCTAATAACGTATGGTAAAGGTCAAGTTAGTCGTTCCCCTCTCCCATCCCCTGCTCCCAAGCAGATACTGTTGGAGGAGATGAAGTGTTGAAGTCATTTTCCTTTTATTGCTGCCTTTCCTTCTTTAACAGAAGCAGGTAAGCATTTACAGCTGGCTCACTGGAATGAACTGAAAACGGTGGTTGAACCTGGTATCATTTGCCATGAGAAGTCATAGGTGTATCCCTTTCAGCTCATGCTATCTTTCTGCATACAGTAAAATAGCGGAATTATGCTAATGAAAATAGCGAAATTACATTTTAACTAGAGTCAAGCAGAGTTATTGTTAAACGGGAGAAATCACATGATAAGTCGATTAGGTGTAGGGAATTTGGAACAACACGCACAACGATTTGAAAGCCGTCAGTTGTAAATCCATTTTTGTAATGGCCTTATGTTTGAACTATATATAAGGGTACAGAAGCACAGCATCACAACCTACTGCAGATACAGGCCATCTGACTCACGGAGAAAACAGTTTCAAACGTCACATTCCAAGGCTAACTAAATGACGGAACATTCATGTGTCAACTTTCAGTGCAACAATAATTACATGTTCGGGAAAAAAGATGAATATACAGTTGGCTTGGCTTCGTTTCGTTCATTCTCAATCTCCCGCTACCGAACCCTGAAAGGGCTTAAGTAGCAGAATGTAGTCCAGAGAACGGTTCAACATATCTGACTTCAGCAAGCATTTTTTTAGTACCAGGTTAGCATTCCCTCTTCGATCCCTTCTCCTTAGCCAGTCTGCCTGTTGCAGCCTGTTTTTCCAGGATCACCGCTTGAAGGTGTAGAAGGGTCTTTTCAGCTCTGGTTAGCTGACCCTGACGCTAGCAGTCAGCTATGGATCGCTGACCACTGCAGCTCATGCGCCGCTCAGCATCTTGATCCCATACAGTTGGTTCCAGGGCAGGATCCTGAGACAGGATCACTCTCAATAGTGATTTGTTCTGTCGTGTATTGTGCATTTCTTTTATTTCTCTGCATGTAGCATTGATTGATAATAAACCTTTGCACATTATGAGTTCCGTTATTTAATCGGCGTTGGAATGTGCCGTTTTAAGGGATTTTTCCGGTGAACCAGACGGCCTATGTAAAGTAGGCTATGACAGAATGGTGTCATTGCCCTAAAGGGTGCAGTGTACAGACGTCAAGGGTGCCGAACGATTTTGAATTATTTGTGTTAAAACGAACACCATACACCATACATGTTTATGTTTTGTATTATTATCAAGGTTTGAAATTGCATGTTTTAATTTCATACCAAAGTGCAACGATTTATAAAATGGGACTTGCATTTTATGTGAAATAGTTTCTATATAAAACTTGTCCAGCAAGTGCGTTAAAAGATCACTGAATGGTATATTTTATATCATGTATACACTGGTATGTACATGCATGTGTGTGTATATAAGGGCGCTGTGGTCGAGAGGTAAAGCACTCTCATCACAATGCGAGAAACTAAAACGCTGGGCGATCGAATACATAAGGTTTCATGTTATCCCTGGTCTCAAGGGAGGAAGGACCAGAGTGTCAGCACCTTGAATTACATCCAATCGTCTCGACCTGTCAACCTGCCAGCGGTCCAAGCTACCTTGGGACCAGAGAGTGAGGTTATTGACCAACACATTTACTTCATAACTATAATCCAACTACATGTTACATCAAGACACAACCCTCTGTTGATGTTACCATCATCATCATTTGCGATGGCCAACTGACTTAATTATAAATCTTTCGGTAAGAGTTGAACACAGAGGAGAACTGGTTTATCTTTCCCTTTTTGGCCAGAAAATGTAAATACTTTGGTCACATTAAGAGACACAACGGTCTTGAGAGAACAGTGATGGAAGGCATAATGCCATACAAACGAGTTATGAATATACCAAGCAGACGATGACACAAAGATAGTCAGGAATGTCTGGGTATGACTGTGGAGGAGGCTGGAGATTTCGAAAAGGAAAGTGTTTCTTTTAGACAGACTGTGATGGGAGCGAGGTTCTATAAAGGACATGATGATGATGATGATATATATATATATAATTGGTAGATAATAATCACTGTATGATTGGCAATATATTTCGTTGTTTTTACTTGTGATCCAAAAAAAGAATTAATGTTTTTAAAAATTACTTAAATCTATTTTAGAGATTTATTACCAGTCCCAGCTAATGCTACGCATATCTGGCTAATGAAAATGTTTGCTGGGTACAAACAATTGCGAGCACCAGCCAACATTTCCATTATAACTAATACTGGCTAATTCGACCAATTTGAAACAATTTTAGATCTACATTTTTAATAAAATATAACATAGGTTTTATAAGTTTTCAATAAGGCTCAAATAGCTGTAAAAACATACCACATTTTAGTCTCATGTAGATTGTCTAAGAACATTTTGTATACTCATTGTATACAAACAGGTGTTTATGTATGGTTTCTTCTTGTTCAACTCACTGACGTCTCTTATGGTTTCTTATAGTCGTTCAATGTACTTTCTGAACAATTAGGGCCAAAATTGTGTAGATAACATGATTTAGGTCGATAGTCTTTGGTGAACAAAGTGTCAGATGTTGAAAGCAGGAGTCTTTTGTTAAAGAAAAACTAACAGCGTTACTTTTTCTGGAGTGAGCGATATTTTGTAGTAGATGGATCTAACGATAACATCTTTTTTAGTGTCCGGTCCATTCCGGTGTTCTGGAATGAGCGATATTTTGTAGCAGATGGATCTAACGATAACATCTTTTTTAGTGTCTGGTCCATTCCGTTGTTCTGGAATGAGCGATATTTTGTAGCAGATGGATTTAACGATAACATCTTTTTTAGTGTCTGGTCCATTCCGGTGTTCTGGAATGAGCGATATTTTGTAGTAGATGGATCTAACGATAACATATTTTTTAGTGTCCGGTCCATTCCGGTGTTCTGGAATGAGCAAAATTTTGTAGCAAATGGATCTTACGATAACATCTTTTTTAATAAAACAAAATGTCTTTCCCGGACCAGCTGGAGGCGCAGAAGAGTACGTCCCCGATTAGTATGGCTCCAGCAAATAGCAACCTCCGACTTGGACGAGGCCTGGAACACCGCCACAGCTGTGGGTCAGGGATGTGGTCGACCGACGCAACGGGAATCACACGCCTAAGCGAACATTGTTATTATTAATGGCGACGTCATAAAATATACACTCCAGCTTGAGTAACTCAAAAGAAAAGGAGACAACTTCAACTATGGACATTTGGTCAACAACAATAACAACAACAACAACAACATGGAATGTTAAAATTATGTTACACCGAAGATTTAGAAGCTTCTGATAAAAAAGAAAGACATTGCGCATGTGTTGTTTGTGATAATAAATTACCTATCGAAGCCACTGCACTCCGCAAATGAAAGAGACATTTTACCCAAAAACGCGGCCATCTTGCAAATAAACATGGGACTTAAGTGAAAGACTTTAAATCAGGGGAGGGAACAGAGCCTAACGTTCTCTTAAGTTAGTCAAAGTAACAAATTAAGCCAAAGAATATTAAACAGAAGAACTGATTCTCTAAAGTATAGGAGAGATGTATTCTCTCTGATTACATAACTTTAGTAATCACGATATTTAGGAGTGAACAGGACACGACGATATTTAGGAGTGAACAGGACACGACGATATTTAGGAGTGAACATGACAAGACGATATTTAGGAGTGAACATGAATAGACGATATTTAGGAGTGAACATGACAAGACGATAATTAGGAATGAACATGAAAATACACATTTATATGAGTGAACATGAAAATATGATATTATTTATGGTATTAAAAGGTTATACCACTGAGTGAACATGACAAGATCATATTTATGACTGAACAAGAAAATAGCATACTGATGAGTGGACATGAACAGACGATATTTATAAGTGAACACGAAAAGATGATGTTTATGAGTGAACATAAAACATGATGTTTTTAAGTGACCATGGAAGGACGATATTTATGAGTGACCCACAAAACGATGATATTTAGAAGTGAACATGAAAAGATGATGTTTATGAGTGAACATAAGCAGACGATATTCAGGAGCGAACATGAAAAATGAGAAACCAAATTACTCTCTCATATAATACTATTATAAGATCTAAACGTGAGACTTTCAACGGGAAACATCAAACAAAAAACTGCATATCTGTAAGGAAATTTGAACTTTTTACAAGTTAGTTCATGGCTTGTAGAGGATTAAACCGATATTGGAGGATAGAGTAAAAAACGTGCATTCATAATATCATAATAGTAGACAAATTTGTTTGATGGAAAAATATTGAAACATCAAAAAGAGATAAAAATATATTTACTACATTAAGAAAATGTATTTGTATAGATTGTGTTCCATCAATTGTTGAATCAATTAAAGCATCCGTTTCAATGGCAAAGAAAGAAATTATCACGATGTGGAATGGTCTTTAAAGAACGTCTCTGCAACGACAGCCCGTCTGAAAGAAATTCCATCTCTTGCCAAAAATACAGCCTTCTCTAGAGTCGTGCTCAGGCATTTCTTCTATGTTTTGTATCTGTCTATGCACTCTTGCCTGACACCATACCTTCCATTAGCATTCTCTCAAAAGTGTTCTCTCTTTTGATGTGGAAGAAGTATTTCAATTTTCTGTGTATGATAGAATTTATGAACCAGTTCTCCTCTATGCACAAGTCCTGACGAATGTCTGCATTCTTCTTTTCTTCGGCTTATCGTATTCTGAGAACCTTTATATTACATTTCGATTCGAAGGACTCAATTCCCTTCTTTGAGCTTTGTGTAACTGTCCATGTTTCGCAGTCGTTTTATGCGGGCATTGGAAAAACACAGGTTATCAAAATGTTCACCTTCGTTGGATTGCTGGTATTTTGCCACAGTTTCCACATGTTGTGTTTTCACATGTTGTGTAGCCTCTGCATTGATTTTGCCAATCCCGTTCTAATTTCATTTGAGCAGTCGCATTTGTTGTCAACTCTGGAGCCCTGATAATCGAAGTTCATGGCGTTATATTTCCACACCGTCGAATTTGAATTTAAATTGACTTGTTGTTTTGTCGGTGGTGATTATCTTTGTTTTGTTTATGTTTACGAAGAGTTTTGATCTTCGCTGTATCTTCTTACGGCTGCAATTATCTGCACTAACCAATCCGTACTGCTTGATAGTAGTACCTAATAACAACAAAAACTGCCTCAAAACGACGTAATAACACTACACAACTTTCTGCATCGTGAAGTATTAATTGGAAAAACACGTAATAAAACTACACAACTATCTTCACAGGGAAATACTAGTTGGAAAAACATAAACACCACTACACAACTATCTTCACAAGGAAGTACTACTTGGAAAAACACGTAAAACCACTACACACCTATCTTCACAGGCAAATACTAGTTGGAAAAACATAAACACCACTACACAACTATCTTCACAAGGAAGTACTACTTGGAAAAACACGTAAAACCACTACATCTTCTTTATCGTAAAGTAATAGTTCGATAATCTATCAGTAATGAGTTTCTTCTTCTTCTTCGTTCTCAATCTCCCGCTACCAAACACTGAATATTGCGATATTTGCACCTTTTGGTCCAACACATCCGACTTCAGCAAGCATTTTTTGAGTACCAGGTTAGCATTCTCTCTTCGATCCCTTCTCCTTAGCCAGTCTGCCCTAATGCAGCCTGCTATCCAGGATCACCGCGTGGAGGTGTAGAAGGGTCTTGGCAGCTATGGTTCGCTGGCCCTGACGCTTGCAGTCGGCTATGGGTCGCTGACCACTGCAGCTCTTGTGGTGCTCAGCATCTTGATCCCAGTAATGAGTTTTAGTCTACCGGACATTGTTTCCCAAATGGTCAACTATATTTGAAGTAGACAAAGTTACATCTGGATTGTTTGTTTGTCTGTTAGAGAAAATAATGGGACTATTCCTCTACACAGACAAGCCAGAAATGTCTTGTCTCGGCAATTGTGTTGAAGGATGTGATGTTTATTTGTGTTGCATTGAGATAGAGGAACGGCTTTTTCTATTACTTGCAGTTGACACTTTCGTCAGCAACATATCTTAGCGGGTATATTTCAATAATTAAACAAGTTTTTTCAACCTGTTACTTTCTTTTCGCTTTTTGCCCTGCTTGTGCCTTTCAGTTTCAGGTTATGAATATGTTTTTTGACCGGACCCTAGTGTGTGGATAAATGGATAAATTAGAATATAACAAGTTTTTTTTTTAATACAGCCACCCATAAGAACAAGAGGGCATAGCTACAAATTAACTAAAGAGAGGTCCAGATTAGATATTAGGAAAACATTTTTTATTCAGAGAGTAGTGAATGCGTGAAACGCATTGCCTCGGGAGATAGTGGAGGTAGGGACAATTAATGCATTTAAGAATAAATTGGATGCACATAGCTTTTAGACGGTATAAAGACGTTAAATTCAGTTACGTGTTCTTCGTACAATGGGAGCTTTACTGCTTCTGAAATTTCTGCTATCCATCTTTTGCCTGATCGGCCCTTGACTTTGTATCCATTGTATCTGTATAGCATTGCTTTCTGAGGGATACTATTTATTGTTTGATGTGTCACGTGGCCGAACCATTTGGTTTGCTGTCTCTTGATGATGTCTAGCAGCGGTATTGTACCTACTTGTTTCCTAATTTCTTCGTTTCTAATTCTATTCGTTCTTGTTACTGCAAGCTTTCTGCGCAGGAATTTCAATTCTGTTGTTACGATGTATCTTTTATCGTTGTTTGTTAATGTCCCATTGTGGCACCTGTAGCACAATGTGGGTAGGAATATCGTGTTGTATAGCGTTGTCCCGTGTTTACATTTTAATATCGGGGACATTTGCCCAATGATTTGATTTGCTTTATTCCATACGTGTTGGATTCCAGTGTTTCATTAGCCTCTTTGTGAGATCATGTTACCCAGATATGTGAAATGGTTCAACTGTTTTATTTATTTGTTTTGTATGAATATTTGTGTTTCCATTTCTTTTCTGGCATCGTCATAAATTCGGTTTTTTCTATGCTGATCTGTTTACTGTAATTCGTACAGATCTCGTTAAGATGTTTGATATGTTTCTGTTTATTCATGTGTTTTCCAACATGCAGGGTAAATCTGAAAATATTGTAACTTGCACTGACAATATTAATGGTCTGAAAGGTACGTCTAAAATGTTGGAGGACAAGGTAGAGGTAGACACTACGGATACATTTCTGCTTACTGCTGCAACAATAAAAAAACAAGGAGATCCGACTACTTATTTCTGAACATCTCGAAGTACTGGAAAGAAATTGTCGTTATTAATTTCAAAACTTGTGAAAAAAGACTGTTTTATTGAGAAACACTTATAGCATTTATACCAAATAAATCTGCAGAAAAAGGGGAATGAATTGACATATGTAATGATGGAACTCTCGAATTAAAGTATAAAGTAGTACTTCTTTACGAAATATAGATAGATTTTAATATAGACTATTCTCGAGCTGCAAATAAAGCTCTTGTGAGTGTTTTACTGTTATGAGTTGGAATGTTATTGTGCTCACAAACATTAAAAACAACTAACTAATTAAATGTTACAAACGGTAGAAGATAAAATATTACACCAAATGTTCGATCATGGATTGAGTGATTCTCCAAACAGAGGACAGAAACACAGAGGCACTGTAACCTTTCGATAAACAATTTAAAGATCTTGATTTCGCAGATGATATATGTATGTTGTCACATAAGCAGCAGGATGTACACAGACAAAAATACAGACTAACATATTGAGCAGTAAAGATGGGATTGTAGGTTGATGTGAAAAACAGTAAAGATGGGATTGTAGGTTGATGTGAAAAATAGTAAATGGGAATACTTAATAGTGAACATGAAAAGACGATATTTTTGAGTGAACACAAAATAGAGGTAACCAAATTTATATCTAATGTAATACCATTAGAAGAACAACAGAAATGATCAGCCTGATAAAAGATATTGTGTGTAACAAGGTGAGACAGAATCAGAACCAATGACACGAGGAAACTACGTAACGAGGCTACCACCACACAGCATCCCCCCTCCTCGCCCCGCCCCCCAACAAGCAATGCTATTTAGAGACAACGGATTCAAGACCAAAGACCGATCACGAAAAAGGCGGCCAACGGAAAATATATGACGCGGCGAATGCCACTATGCACAATGCACACAGTTGGGCTTGTTCTGGAGATCTCTTCATAACCTGACGCTGAAATGACTTACAGAACAAGCTAAATGAAAAAAAAGGAAAATAAATAACAAGAAAAGATACCCCATATCGATTCAGTTCAGTTCATGTGCCATCTCCGCATCGAAGGTCGGCTGCAATGGATTTCCAGTGTACTCTATCTCTTGCCACAATGGTGCAATCTGAGAGACTTTTTGCAGTGGATCTCCTGATGTTATCCAGTCACTTAAAACGTTGTCTGCCTCTTGAACGACTGCCTTTCCTCCCTACCCTCTGTTATGGTCTTCATCAAGGACGTATGTCGTGTTATATGACCAAAATGAGGGGACGGCGTGGCCTAGTGGTTAAGTGGCACGGCTCACAACCAGAAGGTGCTGGGTTCGATCCCCATCACAGCACCGGCCGTTACCCCGGGGAAGCAACCCTTAGAAAATGCAGGAGGAAGCAGACCCTTACATAAAATGCATGCTGAAGTCGGATGCACTGGGCCGATAGGCGCAAAATAAAAACCACAGTGCAACTCACACCGCCTTGGGGATTAGAAAAATAAGGCGAACGAAAAAAAAATGAAAAAAAATATGACCAAAATAACGTAACTGTCTAACCATGATTTCGGTCATTAATTCATTCTTTCAAACACAACTTTTTCAATTCACCCAGATTTGTTTTTTTCTCTTTCCAAGAAATTCGACACAATCTTCTATATACTCACATTTCGAAGGCTTCGATACTCTTTTCCAACTTGATATTCATTGTCCATGTTTCTGTGTTTTAAAATAGGGACGAGTATACATTCATCTGACAACTCTCATCAAATTCTGATTTACCTGTTTGAATTCAGTATAATCGCATGTTGTCGAATACCATCTTGACTATACCTATTCTATTTCTGATTTCTTTTTCCGAGCTACTTTCTTCCGTTGTATAGATTAATGGTCAGATAATTGAAAAACACTTTACCTATCTAGAAAGTAACATTTATAAAAACGGCGGAGCAACCCAAAATGGTAATGCCAGAACCGACGAGGTCATATTTGCATTCAACTCTCTTCATCTAATATGAAACTCGGCATCATTCTCCTTGGAAAATTAGATTAGTCTGTTTAACACAAATGTAAAATCGGTATTGCAATTTAGCTGGGAGATATGGTATGTCACTAAATGTCTCCCTTCTAGACCCCAGGACATCATTAGCAATGGTCTTCGTCGCATACTTAATGTTACATAGCCACAGGTAGCCAAAAACACAGATCTGTAGGGAGATAAACCAGTAGATTGGTGAGGGAAATTGGCGATGGATAGGATACACTTTCAGCAAAAATACGAACAGTATAACCAGGCATGCACTTTACTTAAGCCCACAGGGAAAGAGAAGACTAAACGGAACGCTAAGAAACACGTTTGACGAATGGTTGACATAGAAGTCATGTCAATGGGGGTCACGTGACCAGAGCTTCACGACGGCACATAATTGAAGCAAACAGAGAGCATCTGGCGTGATCCGATGTTTCAAGGGGAACCAAGCAGAGATATATTTGTTTTTTGGGGGGCGTTCGCCTTATTTCTCTAATCCCCAAGGTGGTGTGAGTTGTACTGTGGTTTTTATTGTGCGCCTGTCAGTCAAGTGCATCCGACTTCAGCATGCATTTTAAGAAAGGGTCTGCTTTCTCCTGTATTGTCTAAGGGTTTGCTTCCCCGGGGTAACGGCCGGTGCTGGGATAGGGATCGAGCCCTGCACCTTCGGTTTGTGAGTCGTTCCACTTAACCATTAGTCCACGCCGTCTTCAAGCAGTGATATGACGATGATGATATACAGTATTTTTTAAAGCTGAACGTCATATTAAGCCCAAATATCTTTCAAAAGTCCCACGCTACAAGCTAGCTTGTTTGGCTTCTGGTATAGTGATCTACATTTTAGGTACTATGGGAAGTCAGTAAGTAGGGCATAAAAGGATATGAGATTGCTGAAAAAAGTAGATGGTAGTTTCTGCAGGTGTCGTTATGTGGCAGAAACATCCAGTTTTGTGATAACTGCATATAGCAAACGCCAGTTTTCGTGTTCACGTGCGTAGCTGAGAATACAAAATGGCGTTCATGCTGCAGACAGTACAATCAAGGCTCAGCATGCTGATGTGGGCTTTGAAATTATTTTGGGGGTTCGGGGGTGGCGGGGGGGGGGGGGGAATTGGTAGTGACTGACTTACAGGAAAGCATTGTTCATCAGCAAATTTTGGGGACGGCTTGGGCTAGTGGTTAAGTGACACGGCTCACCACCCGAAAGTGCTGGGCTCGATCCCCATCACAGCACCGGCCGTTATCCCGGGAAGCAAACCATTAGAAAATGCAGGACGATGCAGATATTTACATTAAATGCATGCAGAAGTCGGATGAACTGGACCAACCGGTGCAAAATAAAAACCCCAGTGCAACTCACACTGGCTTTTGGGATTAGAGAAATAAGGCCACGCAAAAAAACAACCAAAAAAAATATCGGCAAATGCGTAATGTTTACAGTGAGACATTTTTGTCGCATTAATCGGCACATAACTGACTTAAGTAATTGTCTCAAGGGCACTCAAATATTGCCGGTGAAGGCCGACCTGGTCGTGCTGTTCAGATTGCTGCACACGCAGCTGCACAGCGGTCCGGGATGTGACTCGAGACGACTGTCGAGTAATGATAACCAATGTAGCAACTGCTATAACGTGTTCGCGTGGTTTAGCTTGCATCATAATTCATGATCGATTGAATTTCCGGACTGTGCGCTCACGGTGGATACCCTGACAACTGACAGGCGAACACAAAATGAACCAAATGGACTCTGTCCTTGCACTTTTAATACAATGGTATGCGTGTTAATATGGTCTTCTGTGGAGAGTATAGCCTAGTCGATATTGAGTTGACTTGCTAAGAATGGCATTAAAGACTGCCATGGTTCGAAATCACTGACGGACAGAAACAAATCCAGGGGTAGTTCGCCCATTGTTATGCCTTATATGGATGACTCATCCTCTGCATGTTACTGTTTCTTCTGTGAATCCATCTGTATATATGTGCGTCTATTTATTATGGTTGTATTTAGTCTCCAATGTTAATCATAAACATTTACTGCATGTGGCTTCTTTTAAAAGAAGCTTGCAGTGTCTAGCATAGTCGAAAGTGAGCTGGCTTGTTAAGACTGGGATAACAGCTCGCCAGAGTTCGAAATCACAAACGAAGCGTAAAATAATCCAGGCCTGGTTCGTTCCTGGTGCGACCGCTCCTTCAGTAGACCTAGCTGCAAATAGGTACCTGACGTATGACTTGGGAAATGTATAAACACCAAAGAAATGAACTGACCATCCCACTTCACATAGGCTGCGGCTTAGTAAGAAAAAGTTGCTTTCATTCCCGACTGCAAATGTTACCATGGGACTTACCTTTATACATGTATCAACTCTGGTATAAATGTTGAGAAACAAGAGACAATGTAACTGCAATAAATGTATTACAAGTTCGTATCTCATTTATTTAGTTGTTTGTTTTAAAAGCAATTTGTGACATATTTACTGACTTACTCTGGTATATTAAAGTCTGGTGTATTAATTGTTTCTTTTTTAAAACTTTAACCCTTGTATAAATTGAGCGTTAATAAGTCATAGAAAACTTTAATTGATTGCAATTATTTAATTGACAACAACAAAAAACAAGTTTCGGAATACGCTCTAAAGGAAAATTGGCAAGGGTTTGCCGCAGAGACACGATTCAAAACATCAGATCGCCTTCATTGATATTTGGTTGGAAACCACTGTTCTGGCTTATTGATCTGCGCTGGCACTCCTGAAAAATAGAGCTAATAATTGGTGTAGATTTACGATAGCCTTGAGAATACGAAAGTACATTAGGTCCCACAAATAGGCGCGGAGTATAACTGGGAGGGGGTGAGGGGGAGGGGGTGGTTACTGCGTGGTTTCACGAGTGCTGCAGCGTGTGCAGTCGCCCATCTTTGTTTTTAGCGTAATCTGGTCTTGTCACGGGAAACATTTGTCTTCACGGACTACAGCTACAAGTACAGAAAAACGCAGCTCTGACAAGATAAATACACAGCTGTGAGAAGACAAAAACATGGATGTGAGAAGAGAAGAACACGGCTGTAAGAAAACAAAAACATAACTATAAGAATTGAAAAATACAGCTGTACGAGCACAAAAACACAGCTTTAAGAACGCAAAAACACTGCTGAAAGAACACAAAACACAGCTGTAAGACACAAAAACACAGCTGAAAGAACCAAAAACAACTGTAAGAACACAAAAACATAGCTGTAATAACACAAAAATACAGCTGTAAACACAACAACGCAGGTGAAAGAGCAGAAAAACAGGTGAACGTTTGCATAAAACAGCTGTAAGAACACATGAGACAGCTGAAAGTATACATGAAATAGCTGTAGGAAGACATAAACTAGCTCTAAGAACACATGAAACAGCTGTAAGAACACATGAAACAGCTGTAAGAACACAAACACGCAGGTGAAAGAGCTGAAAAACAGCTGAAAGGATACATAAAACAGCTGATAAACAGCTAAAAGGATACACAAAACAGCTGATAAACAGCTAAAAGGATACACAAAACAGCTGATAAACAGCTGAAAGGATACATAAAACAGCTGATAAACAGCTGAAAGGATACATTAAACAGCTGATAAACAGCTGAAAGGATACATAAAACAGCTGATAAACAGCTGAAAGGATACATAAAATAGCTGATAAACAGCTGAAAGGATACATAAAACAGCTGATAAAAAGCTGAAAGGATACATAAAACAGCTGATAAACAGCTGAAAGGATACATAAAACAGCTGATAAACAGCTGAAAGGATACATAAAACAGCTGATAAACAGCTGAAAGGATACATAAAACAGCTGTAAGAACACACAAAAAAGCTGTAAGAACACATTAAACAGCTGTTTGGACACATAACACTGCTGTGAGAACATATAAATGCCTCTGTAAGATAAATTAAAATATCTGTAAAAACACATAATACAGCTGTAAAACACATATATCAGCTATAAGAACACATAAAACAAGCATATTTTCGAATTTACGAATTTGCTCGTGTACTGCGTTGCTTGCTGCCCTGACCTCACTCTCCCCACCATTATGACATATATATATATATATATATATATATATATATATAAATATATATATATATATATATGTATGTTTCAGTCTTTCTGACAGGGTTTACCGTATAACATAATTAACTCCATCAGCCGTCCCTCAGAAAAAATGGACAACAAAATTAACCTGTGTTTCGTCTGTATGAGGCTTCAAAACTAACAACACGGCCTGTGCGTCACCAATATGAGGCTAAACGATAGCAAGTAAACAGTTTTATGTCTAACCAGAAATAGGCAACAAATGTCTAACCATAAATAGACAAATGTAATAAGTCAAGTTTCTATCAGAAAGAAGCAACACATGTTCTATGTCAAGTTTCTTTCAGGAAGAAGCAACGCATGTAATAAGTCAATTTTCTAACAGAAAGATTCACACATTTAATGTCTAGTTTCTATCAGAAAAAAGCAACAAATGTAATGTCAAGTTTCTATCAGAAAGAAGCGACAAATGTAATAAGTCAAGCTTCTAACCAGAAACTGGCAACAAATGTAATATCTACAATGTCTAACCAAACAGAGGAAACAAAACTAACAAATTGGTCTGCGCTCACCAGTTCGAGACAAACAAACAACAAAATAAAAAGTAACATTTGCCCACATGTCACACAACCTTTTCCTCACAAATTTAGCGCAATGACATTTCAACAGGTTTCATATTTCTCATCCCAGAAGTTGTCCGCCATTGTTAGTCATGCGCACTCTCTCGTAAGAGATCTCCCGCAAATATAACGTCCCTGGTCCGGGCTACAGACGGTTAAATTGGGCCAACCGTGAATATGGCTTTTTTCAGGAAATGAGATTTACTGTTCACTCCAATTCACTTGTAACATCTTTTATATGTTGCCTTCTTAATTCTCGTTATGTGGTTTATTTGTTCAGTTTTATAGTTTAGTTTTGATTCCATTTTTATCACCAGAGTTGAACCCTGAATGTAAAATAATAAAACCCTTATCATTTTCGAAGCTTATCAAATAAGGAAACAATAGAGAGATGTGATTGGTGTTGGCAACATCATTTGTACAAAAAACATTGACATTATAATCAATCACTGCAAAATGTCCGATGCATGCTTCCTGTGAAAGTGTACACAGTTGAAGGTACGCTATAAGATGGACACAACATGACACATGATTGAAAATGCTTAAAAATTTGCTTATTTTAAAGAAAGATGTAAGACCCATTGAAAAAATTGCCGTCGGGAATAACAGCAACTTTTTGGACTAAGCCGCAGCCTATGTGAGGTGGGATGGCCAGCTCATTTCTTTGATGTTTGTACATTTCCCAACCCATACGTTAGGTCCCCATTTGCAGCTGGGTCGACTGAAGGAGCATTCGCACCAGGAACGAACCAGGCCTGGATTATTTATGGTTCGTTTGTGATTTCGAACCCTGTCGAGCTGTGATCCCAGTCTTAACAAGGCAGCTCACTGTCGACTAGGCTAGACGCTCCAGACTTCTTTTAAAAGGAGCCACATGCAGTAACTGTTTGTGATTAACATTGGAGAATAAATACAACCACAATAAATGGACGTATGTATATACAGATGGATTCACAGAAGAAGCAGTAACATACAGAGGATGAGGCATCCATATAAGGCATAACAACGGGTGAATATCCAGCAAATGCTTTCCACACGGGGAAGATCTCCTTTAAGCTTAGGGAAGATTCCATGCCACGTCTTCAAGAACTGAGAATCCTTACTAGACGTTAAAGTAACCACCAGCCTAAATTGCTTCTTTACTGGCTGCAGATCTCTGCCCGATTCACTATACACAAACCCAAATGAACATATGCTTCAGAAAATAAGACCCGAGTTACAGTATCCAAAGAACCTCAACGGTTACACCTAAATGGCTACCATCTATCTATGGAATTTAGTCTATGCGATAGATGGTCCAGAGCTGGTTGCACAATTGAGCAGTTCCTCCATACAGTGTATACCCTCATCACAAACTATCGCTCATATCCATTACAACAATGTATTGAAGAAACAGATATGAACGATAGATCTGACTCAATTCACCAACTTCAAGTACAGAAACAAACTTCAGTGTTCCACTTGATAACATGCTCCTGTAGACTGATTAGTAATTTCTACCAGCTCAAGTCTTCGAACACAAATGAATGCCCGTGTGCAGCAACTGTACGTGTCCTACAACATTACACACCATAAAAAGACCTGGCCAGATGCTGCAAAGAGGAGACATGAGCTATGAAACTTGACCTGGCCAGAGGGAGAAGAGAAGAGGCAGGAGCTATGAAACTACTGTTGACCTGGCCAGAGGGAGAGGAGAGGAGGCATGAGCTATGAAACAACTGTTGACCTGGCCAGAGGGAGAAGAGAGGAGGCATGAGCTATGAAACTACTGTTGACCTGGCCAGAGGGAGAAGAGAGGAGGCATGAGCTATGAAATTACTGTTCAGACCAAAAAACAATTGTGAATTTCGTCCTGGGGACCAGACTGCAGACCTAACATGACCAAATCACAACCTAATGTAGATACTGACACTCTGATTTACGGTGAAATCCATTTGAATGGCAGATACAAATGTTCACTTAATAACGGAACTTGCATGCGTCAACTATAAAAAGGTGTATATGACAAAAAGATGGAAATGCAGTTGGTTTCATGTTTTAAGGCATGATTCTGTGATAGTGTCACTCTCAATACTGATTTGTTGGGTTTTCTGCGGGAATTTCTTATATTTGTCTGCATGGAGCATCGATTGATTTTAAACTTTGGCGCAATATGAATTCCGTTATTTAGTCGGCCTTGAAATATGACGTTTCAAAGAGATTTCCCCGCGAGTCAGAAGGTCAGTATATACAGTAGGCTATAGGTCAGTATCTACAGTAGGCTATAGGTCCGTATCTACAGTAGGCTATAGCCAATTATCAGAACACCAAAAGAAGAAGAAGCAAAAGAGTGAATACTTGTAAGCGTTTGAAAAAAAAGTGTTTTTAAAAGGGGCCAGTAGTGGCTTATGTCAGTGTATATCCGAAACTTTGCGCCCCATAGTCCTGGGATGGTTTACTGGGCCACCTCGACATATTTCACCACTTTTACTTCAGTGTCACTTAACCAAATGCTTTAATGGATAGCGATGGATGTCAGAATTTAAAGGGTCTATACAACTCGATGATTGTTCTAGTATGTGCAGTACAGAAGGCAGTTGTTTCTCATCAGCTCGCTTCGCAAACAGAGGTCAGTGTCGCTCCGCGAATCATTGTGAATAGTCACATGATTGTTCTACGAGAGGCGTTCAAATCAAACGGAGACTTCTGAATGGTTATAGCGTGCTGGAACTTCTATCAATAATTTGGAGGCACTTGTGTCCTGTTAATGCTAGGTGGCTCACTTGCCATGGGAAAAGTCACGTAACAGATAATTAAACTTTAAATTAAACACTATTAGTGCTTGCAAAGGCCTGGGGGAGGCACCTACCTCCTACCAGGCGCGTCAGCAGAGTTGCGGATTGATGAAAGGCCTCCTAATATGGAGGTTAGCTGCGAAGAAATAAGCAGCCGTGGACAAAAACGGGTCGGCAGGCATGGAGGCTGTAAGGAGGCAGCCCCTCCACCATGCAAAGACACAACAGGCTAATCACCTGTTTGTCTAAAAACAACGATTACAAGTCTAAACACAGAGAAAACCGGACTGACCTCAACGGCGACGAACAGGCGAGAAATAAGGACCACGATTTACGGAACATGGAATGTACCAAGTATAAAGGGAAAAGAACAAGAACTAATAGAGGAGATGAAGAGAGCAAAATTGACAGTCCTATCACTTACAGAAACAAAGAAAAATGGACAGGGCGTTCTGGACCATGAGGGCAACATGCTATACTACAGCGGAGTTCCCATGAGTGAACGAGCCAGGGCAGGGGTTGGTTGTATAGTGAATGGTAACAGCAAAGGAAACGATAAAGGATGGAAGTTCATTTCAGAACGACTGATGGTTCTAAGTCTACAAGAGGAGGATAGTCAAATGGATATCGTCACTGTGTATGCACCAAACGAAGATGAGAGCACTGACATAAAAGATGAATTTTATGAGCTCCTTCAAAGGACCATTGACGATTGCCATAATGAAATACTTCTCCTTGGAGACTTCAACGCAAGAGTTGGAAACAACTATTCTAGACGGGATGGAGTGATCGGTAGGTATGGAGAAGATGTCTTAAATGACAATGGAAAACGACTGCTCAGATTCTGCAGAGAACAAAACCTTGTTATTACAAATACAAGGTTTCCACACAAGCGTATCCATGCCTACACAAGATGCGAGCCGGCAAGAAATGAAAGATCCATAATTGACTATGCAATAGTGAGGAAAACTGATTTCAAGTATGTAAAGGATGCTAGAGTGTTCAGAGGACCAGAGATAGGAAGCGACCACTACCTAGTTAAAATAAAGAGAGAAATTGAAAAACACTATCCAGCTAGGCAACACCCATCAGCAAGCATGAAACATAATACACAAGGAGAAAATAAAATTAAGGCTTACAAACTACGAGAACCAGGTTTTAAAATGAGATACCAAGGGCTCATAACAACAGCAATAGAAAGGATAGAGGAATCCGAAGAAGATATGAAAATGCTTTGGGTAAAATTCAAAGACATCCTCAAAGAGGCTGCAGCAGAGGCATGCGGTCAAACCAAAGAAGGGTGGAAGAGAAAAAGTACACCATGGTGGAAATAAGAAGTGAAAACAATAATTCAAGAAATCAAAGAAATATTTTAAACATATTTGGATAAGCAAAACGCAGCTCATAAAGTAAATAGAGCAGCATACTTATAAATACTTGCTCAAAAGATCAAGACGGCAACAGTTGATTTGCCTATGCTAGAACGAAAGACAAATTAGACCCTCTCAAAGATTCGAGGCGTCGTCATATCAAACCGGACTAAACTGCAACAAATGAACGATGCGCATGATGACGAAACGTTTGGTGTAAATAGCACATACCAGCCGTCAAATTTGCAAAATTGCATTGTCCTTCAGCCCATAATTTCCTCAGCAGAACGTTGAATACACGGCAGTTGTGATACGGAATCTGTCTAGAGTTGATCAGCGAGCGGTGATTCTGTTTCTAACAGCTGAAGAACTGTCGACCTGTTAACATTCATCGCAGAATTCAGACAGTGTATGGTGACAAAAGTGTCACGAACAGAAGCTCCGGGTAATGTCCACCCGAATTGCTGCATCAATTTTGGTGATGGCACCTTATGGGGCAAAACAAAATGCGCCTGACCTGGTCTCGAAAAATCTTTCGTTAACTCACGTCCTTCTTTACACATCGTTGTCCAGTTCTTCACTGTTATCTTCGACACACTTTTGTCACCATACACCGGCTTCATTGTGCGATGAATGTCAACTGGTCGACATCTTTCAGCTGTTAGATACCTTATCACTGCTCGCTGATCAACTTTGGACGGATTCCGTAACACACCCGCCATGTTTTCAACGGTCTGTTGGGGAAACTATGAGTCGAAGGATAATGACATTTAGCAAACGTGACGGTTGATATATGCTATTTACATCAAAAGTGATGTCATCATGCGCTTTGTACGTATGTTTACTTGGTGCGGTTAAATCCAGTTTCATTTGAACACGCCTCGGGGATCAAGATGTTGAGCAGCGCCTGAGCCGCAGTGGTCAGCGGCCCATAACTGATTGCTAACGTCAGGGCCAGTGAACCATAGCTGTCAAGACCCTTCTACACCTCCACGCGGTGATCCTGGATAACAGGCTGCAGCAGGGCAGATTGGCTAAGGAGAAGGGATCGAAGAGGGAATGCTAACCCGGTACTCAAAAAATGATTGCTCTAGTCGAATGTGTTGGACCGACAGGTGCAAATATCGCAGCCAAGCTGTAAACTACGACACAACGCATTACGTTCTCTGGACTACATTTTGCTACTTAAGTCCTTTCAGGGTTTGGTAGTGGGAGATTGAGAATGAACGAAGAAGAAGAAGAAGAAGAAGAAGAAGAAGAAGAAGAAGAAGAAGAAGAAGAACACGCGTCGTAATTGTAAAAAAGATTAATCAGGAGCAGGCAAAATATTCGTACCAAGATCCCACCGCGACTACCAAGCATTTCTCTTTGAAAACGTTATGTTATTCTTGGAAGCCTGCCTAGCGAATTGGGTAATCAACAAGATCCTCGTAGTAGTGAACGACACGCAGATGAATGCAATCATAGCGCTAAGAGAAGACGCCTTTATCAGCACGTTCGGAATATGAGAAAAGCTACTGCAACCCTCAACTTGGCGCCCTTTTAAGGACGCTCAAAAGAGTAAACTTACTCTTGTATACATTCACAACAACAACAACAACAGCAACAACCCGACCACGGTTAACCCCAGGAAAAAAACAATGTTGTTGTTGCTTAGATGTTTGCCTCACTAGTTTCTACTGGCGGAGGCGCGCCCATTCCACCCCAGACCGTAGTCCCTTGGGCGATATCAGGACGCATAAACCAGTGCGTGGATGCATGTGTACGTCTTCAGAAGCTAGCCCAACCAAAGTTCAATGGAAGGCCTCACCATCAGGGTGTGTGTGAAAGTAAAAACAACCATAGACAGCTAAATAAAAGTCAAATTAGGCATATCATGACAGACATGGGTCGCAAATCAGATGAACTGAAGAATTAAAGCTAATCAGGCCCCTGATGTCCAAGATTCAATATCAGGAGTAAAGTACGCCAGTAAGTGCAGCTCTATTCAAGCTTTAAACTTCTCACCATGAACATATATCAGACCGTCTGTGCTTTCTTCTGAAAAAATCTCACGACAACATCAGGATTAGTCTCCCCTTCAAAGAGGGGGGGGGGGGGGCAGCACTGAGGATGAGAAACAAAATGTTCTGTTATTTCCCCTGTGGCACTGGCACGTGACGATGGTTAGGATAGCGAGACAAGAGAATGTAGCGAAATGATGTCAAAGAGCTACGCTATATCGGAATATGTATGTATGTATGTGTGTGTATGTGTGTGTGTGTGTGCGTGTGTATGTTTGTGTGTGTGTGTGAACGTGTGCGTCTGCGTGCGTGTGTATGTGTGTATGACCATGAGTTTTGTCCAGCTATCTCGTGTATTTCGACACTGGCTTGTTGTGACTTCAAAGGACGACCTTCGAGTGATACTCCCTTTCACAGATCGTACAACTATGCTGATGAGGCCTGGCTTGCCTGGATGTGATTGTCCCTGCCACATATTGTACAACCATGCTGATGAGGCTTGGCTTGCCTTGATGTGACTGTCCCTGTCACATATTGTACAACCATGCTGATGAGGCTGGCTTACCTGGATGTTCCTTGATCTATTGTATTTTTAAAATGTATCTGCTGCCAGAAGGCCTCTGCCAGAGTCGGCAGCCATTATGCAAAGACTGTCTCCAAACAGCTCGATTCTGAGGAATTGATTCCCAGCCCTGGGATGTGATGTCTTCATGTCGCTCTTGCACACGTCCTTGAATCGCGGTGTGAGACGGCCGATTGTTCTAACTCCAAAGGCCAGCTGTCCATAAAGGATATCTTTTTGCAGCCTCTCATCTCCCAAACATGTCCAAACCGCTGAAGCCTTTGCTGGTTCCACAACGAGGACATGCTGTCAGTGTTTCCTCACTGTAAGACAATATTATGTGGTACTCTCTATTGCCACCAAATAGCAGTGCCACAATGTCCGAGGCAGCTGGGTCAAGATATGTGGTCCTCACCTACTCTAGTATTAAAGTCGCGAAGAAGGGAGAGTGCATCTTTACTGGCGCTGTTCTTGATCATTCCCTCCAGGTGTCCATATCATCGACCCTTGGCTTCTTCTTGAGATGTCATCTTTGGGGCGTAGCGCTGAGAATATTAGCATGGCCTATAGCGGAGAAGAAGGGCATGGCCAGTAACCTCTCAGAGCACTCCGAGGAAGGATCGACCGAGGCCATGATGGTATTTTTAATAGCAAAGCCAAATCCCTGATGTCGGAAATCGTCCGGTTCACGAACCTTTCAGAAGAAAGTGTATTTTTGCTTCTTAGTGAGCCACTAGAGGCAAGTCTGGTCTCCTGTAGAGCAGCTATGTCCACATTCAACTGAGAGAGCTCCCTATCAATGATGGCTGCCTTCCTGGCATCCCAGAACTTTTAAAGATCATCGGAGATGCCTGCACATAATACGCACGTTCCAGCTAACAAATCGAAAAGAGGCTTCTTTTTATTTGTGCTTTTGTCTGTTACAAATTTAACATCATCTTGTCATGCATGCACTGCGCTCCGGACACTGACTGGAGCAGGCATATGTTAGCGAGTCCACACCCTACTTTCCGGGGGCTACCTGGCTGAGGGGGGTGGGGGCGGTAGTCGACATATGGAATGCGATGGTCCTCCCACCGTCGATACTGGCCAGTGGCGTCCCTTCCCTACGACAATGAGGTGGAACGTATACTTTCAACTTCCGTCAACTTCACTCAAGAGAGAGGTTGTAATGACCATTCTAGGGAGCAAACCTGGGCGGTATATATGAAGACCCTGGACTGTCCAAACTCCAGGATCACCTCTCTCGGCCTCAATGGTGTACTCCAAAGGAATGCAAAGCATAACAATTTGGTACTAGCTTAGCTGCAAGAGCTTCCGGAATAAGTTCGCATATTTGAAACCATTCGCCTTAGGCGCTGCCCTTCCTGATTAACTGTCTGGGTTTAATCCCGGAGCCCTACCCGTTACCGAGGTTTCAACAAAGCAGTGGAATTGTGGCCCATGAATGTTAGCTACTATAGGTATCGGATGATTCTCTCATCGCCCCATGACTAGACAGTACTCACTGGCACTTGTTGGTTTGAAATCAGAGTTCCCCCTCTCCTAGGCGAACTGTCTGAACACGCTAATAAGCTTCGTCTACGAGTTTAGAGTGAGAGTTTATCTTCTCTTAGATTGGCTGCCAACCAATCTTCCTGACCAGTTATACCGCCGGGTACTTGGTCTCGCCCCATAGCAGGCTCTGTCAATTGGAGGGGGCGGGGATAAGACAGTCTCGGCTGGATGTCCCGCTCGTTTAATGAAAGTGACGTGCTTGTTATAGCCTCACCTTTCCAGGTGTAGCGATCGCCGCTGGATTCACTGTTCGCACAGAAGGTTCCTTGCCAATTACATCTACACAGGTGTGTCTCCAGCAGCATCTTAATGTTGGCCCCCTATTTCTTATACACATACAATACAATATATAGTAAGGTTCAGTTGTGTGACTTACTTATATTAACCATCTAACAAGGTCGTGGTTGTGGTAAATTAAATTAGTAACCGTTAGATTTACTAATTATCACTTGTATTATAGGTAATTACAGTCAGTTATCTAACCTCTTTATCAGGGTATAATTTTAAAAAATTATAGTCACATTTTTTCCAGATTGTAACAAAGTGTTGGGACTAAGTGAAAGTGCGAAATCCCTTCAATTATTTCCAGACATATTCTATTGCATCTTCAGAAGATGGGACAATGTTTACGTTGTCTTTCTTGTAAGAGGTGACTGATTCTTAATCCGACTTGCACGAGATCTATCGGAAGCAAATTAGCTAGTCCAGCCAAAATGTGATTATGTACGCTAATCAAAGTTACAACAGATAAACTGTCGTCAGTGACGTTGGCAACTGAATATACTGACGATCAATGTGACAAGTCATATGTAAACCTTCCAAGATGGCGCCAGACCAGAGGAAATTGCGCATGGTCTCCCTTATCCACACTTCATCCATTAATCTTCAAGCAGATAGATGCTGAATTTAGCAATTTCAGAGCGGAGGCAGAGGCACTGAAGGCGGCAGTGGAAGAAATGGTGACACACAGTGAAAATGAAAGCCATATAGTCCTGCTTACAGATGCTCTCGCCGTAGTCACAGCGCTAAAATGCCAGACAAATACTGAGCTTAATGACTTAAGAGCAGCACTCTGCAAACTGTGCCAGCAGTCCGCACCAAAAAGGGTAGTGGTACAGTGGGTCCCATCACACTGCAACATCCAAGGCAACGAGGAGGCAGACAGACTGGCAAAAGAAGGTGCAAGACTACCACAAACAGATAATAGTATGACGTACGAAGAGTAAAAACGGCTTATCAAAGCCAGATACATGACCAAATGGGAAACCGAACATACTGGTTACACCAAATACGATGCCTATTACCAGTTGAACCGAAGAGAGCAGGTCGTTGTCTTCAGACTTCGCACTGGCCACAATAGACTGAGGTACCACCTATTCAACAAATTGAAGATAGGGTGTACCGACGAATGCCCGTGCGGTACTGGTAAAATGACCGCTGAACATCTGCTGCAGAACTGCCCGACATACGAGGATCAGAGAGAGCAGATGTGGCCATCACCAGTGGAACTGCAAGACAAGCTCTATGGCAGTGGCGACAGCCTCAGGATGACCGCCGCTTTTTTCGAAAAAATAATGGTTACTGTCTGACTGCGTACGAAGAAGAAGAAGAAGATGCTGAATTTCACTCTACTTGATGTAATATGTTCAAGCTCATGGTTTTTATGTTGTTGTGCGGTTCTTATGTACGAGATTGATGTATTTCTTCTATAATTGTCTTCGTTACACGTTTATGATTCGTTATCCGGTTGGCGTGGCTGACGTCAAAGTAATGTACACCATTTGGATATAGGACGGCTAGAAACGTGTTCTTCAAAGTCGCTGAATATTGTCAGATATATATATAAATATATATATATATATATATATATATATATATATATATATATATATATATATATATATATATAAAGTAAAGTAACCCAAAGCATTAGTGCCGAAGGGGTGTTAGGTATTAGCGATCTCACATTTCAAAGGCTCGGCTATATGACGGCGGTAGCCATCTCCTCCAGCTCGCCGCTTTTACTTCCCGGACTGAACCGGTACCCATTTAATGCTGGGTCGACCCGGGAACCATTGTGATCTGAAAAAACACTACCGCCTCAACTTGGGAATGAACCTAGGACCACTCAGATGCGGCTCCTCTTATATATATATATATATATATATATATATATATATATGTATAAGAGGATTAGTCGCTAATGAAAGTCGCAAACGGTAGATCTGAAATTTATTAATAGTGTAATTACATCGGCATCTTTGAAGATGGTTCAAAGCCTTATTTATGTAGTAACTTCGATCCGGTATAAAGACTGCTCATGTTCTCTGCTTCATTGCCACTTGATGAGTTCGAAGCTTGTCTGTATCTGCTTCTGTTAAATAACAGACTTCGCAACCATATACCTCGGCTGTAAAGATACTTTTTTTCAAGGTCTGAGTTCTTGTCCTGCCATTTCTCATCTGCTGAAGCTTGTGGATTGATACCATTGAAGCTGAACTATCCGTCATGGAATCTCACGATTTATTTTGCTGAAGTTCCTAATTACATGGCCAATGTAAATGTTCAGTTCAGCAAAAGTGCCATCTCCGCATCGAAGGTCGGCTGCAATAGATCTCTAGTGTACTTTCTCTCTTGCCGTAATATTGTAATCTGACATCTTTTTTCCAGTCCATCTCCCGATGTTATCCACCCACTTATAGCTTCGTAACTACCTTCCACCCTACCCTCCAGTGCGGCCTTCAACAAGGAGGTATGTCTTGTTATATAACCAGTATAACATAACTGTCTAACCTTGATTTAGATAATTAATTCTCTTATCACCCCCAACTTTTTCAATACCTCAAAATGTGTTTTCTTCTTTTTCCAAGAAATCTTACCCAAATCTATATACCCACATTTCGAAGGCTTCAATACTCTTTTCCAACCTGTTATTCAGTGTCCATGTTTCTGCGCCATAAAGTAGGGACGAGCATACATAATACCTGACAATTCTCATTTTCAAAATATTCTTTCATATTTTTGTATGTCAGTATGTGTCGCATATAGTCGAATACCATCTTGACCATACCTAGTCTTTCTCTTTTATAGTCTGTGTTTTCTTTGTGTTTATGTCTAATCCAAACTTTTGACTTATTTTGTTTATTGTTGTTACAAGTTGCTCTTATGTGTGCTCATATGTTGCATCAAAACCTATCATAGGTATATCTTAGGTTATTCATTGCCACTCATCCAACGGCAAGCCTTGGCATCCCCTCTATATGTTTGAATATTTGTTATGTGTAGATATTTCAAAGACAAGGTGGATAATACACATCCCTGTCTCACTTGTCTTTTTACATGTAAACTAGGAGAGCATAACTTTCCTGATTTTACTGTAGCAGTTTGTTCGCAATACGGATTACTGAGCAGTCCTATGTCTTTACCGTCTAGACCTATTTATTTGATAATTTTAATTAATTTCCCATGTTGGACTTAGTAAAAAGCCTTCTGGCAGTCTATAAAGCAAGTATAAATGTCATTATATATAGAGTTCTCAAACATAAAATTGCTTCCCTTGTTCCAAAAAACTTTCGAAAACCAAATTGTTCTTCTAAAACTTACCTCTCTACTTGACCTCTTATTCTTTCTTGTTTTATCTTGAGCAGTATTTTAATTGTGTGACTCATTCGACTTATTGTTCTAATGTCTGAATATTTTTTCGCATGACGCATTTCGGGAGTGTTATAAACATAGATGTTGTCAGACCAGTTGATATGCATCAATTATTGTGTATGTCATTACACAGATCAGTAGCTGATATGTCATACAATATTGTGCACACCCGCTCGAGAGTTGAAAACATTATATTATAACGTCAATTATTATCAATTTTGGAAATGTATTTGAGCATCGGAATCCTCAACTGTCTTCATTATTCAGTGTGATATTTATTTCGAACGTTACTTTTCTTCATGCTCAACGTTCTACGTCATCTATTCAAGCCGGTTTTTGTGGTCTACGTCATTGACTGCTGTAGGGCACTGAGACTTAGTAAACTGTCGTTTTGTTGTCAACTTTCCAAGCATTTTCTCTACACAACCCGTTATCATGCATACATAATGAGGAAAATCTATTCAACCTATGAAAATCATGCAGCAACATCAATAATACACATCTCAAGGAGCAGCGAATGTCCAAGGAAACAACACAGAGTGTAGGCAGACAGAGTGGTATGCAGCCCGGGCGGAACTAGTGAAATCATCATCTCTGATCAGTACTGGCCTCTGATCAGGAAAGAGCTGGTCAATAACAAGCCTAGATCAGATCCACCAGCACTGACCCCCTACGACGCCATCATGACTGCATGGGGGTGACTTCGTTGGGCATGCACATCCAAATCGCCCGCAAGTCCCCTTTGGGCCAAAATACACGACTGGAATGCAACACTGGTTGTCTACGGACTCTGCAGATTATTCTGGGATCGATGGGACCGACAGCTACCTCGCAAGGCAATGAAAAGAAACGGTTTACTTTCGAATCCCACAAGTATCATAGTGATCTCACGGGAGGTGGCACCAGAGTACCTGCATCTGGAGTTGCATCCAGTCGTCTTGACTAATATCTGGCAATTGGTTTAAAGTAGCTCGGGACCAGAGAGTGAAGTCGATGACAAGTTCCTTACTCACTATAATCCAAACACAGCGTAAGTTACATCATTAAGATAAAACTGTCTGTTGATGATGCCATCATACCTTGCGATGGGCAACCAACTAATTATATAAAAACCAGTCATCCAGGACCTCTATCATTTGATGTTTATGGAGTCAGATCCTGTTACTTTCCTTTTCTCATTAATTGTATCACATTGTCCACCTCTGATCTGATGACGCTGGGTCCTTCATTATCATAAGTTGATGGTTTGGCTCCGCGACAGTCCTCAAAACGTCCGCTTGTAAATTTCGCCCATTTGTTCGATATCTGATTCTCATCCATCAAAATGGCACAGCGTTCTTATCTCATATATATCCCCCACTCTGGGTCACTTGTGTTTTTTTGTTGTTTCCTTTATTTTTATATGCATTTTTCTTGTATTGTGTTTTAGCCACATGCCTTCAATTAACTTGTATTTTTATTCCCAACCTCTTTTCTTTGGCCAGCCTCCACATTGTACTTAACTCATTGTTTAGTGATGAATATGCAGGAGTGTTTTAACTCTCTTTCTATTTGCAATTTTAGTTAGATGGCATGTGCCATTCATTCTTGGTTTTTCCAAGTTCTTTTTCTGGTAACGATTTATTTGATTCTTGCATATTGGTTTATAGAACTTCCCAATTTGCGTTTATTCTCCGCTCTGTTTCCTTCCTTTTCCTCTGATTGTATGTTGTCATGCTCGTTCTTGTCTGCTGCCTGGTAATGTTTCCGTATAGCTGGTTCCTTGAGCGCTGACCTGTCTGTAGTACTGTTATTATAAATTTGCTCTCCCTCATTTTAAATGTCATATGCACTTTCATACAAACTATGTTGTGGTCTTAATTGATGTCTGCTCTTGGTTATGTCATGGTGTTCTTGACAATATTTCTTAGTCTGTTTCGGATCAAACTAAAATCAACCTGATTTCTTGTACTATCACCTCGACTTTCTATGTGTCTATTTAAAAAAAAATGGTGTTTAAAAAAACTGTTACAAATACTTAGTTTGATTTTCTCGCAGATTTTCGTCAATCTTCCTTCTCTTTGATGTTCCAATTACCATTGTTCCCACGGTGTTTGTATATTCGCCTTTTCGTACCTTAGCAGTCGTCCATAACATTTAGTATATCTGTTGATACCCATGTGTTAAGTAACTGCTTCACGTCTTCATAATATTCCAATAATTGTTCTTCGCTGCAGGCTGTGGTTTATGCATACGTTTGTAGAAAGGACCACGCAAATGTACGAATTCACACATTATGTATGATCATTCACTAAAACCTAGTTCCTCTTGTTGCCAAAATGTTTTATGTATGTATTGTATTTCCTGTCCATTCACTTTAGGACCAACTGCCTCGCTTATTTCCTTGAGCTTATTGAGGCAATGCTCTGCGTCTCTATCATTCTAACTGAAGAGCACTATGTCTTCAGCCAGCCGTGTACATATCCACACAGTATAGTATCATTTGTGTTTGTAAGTCCGATCTAAGGACATCGTTTTAGGGATGGGGATTGATCGAAAAACGTCTTCCATTTTCAAAGACTAGACCTAAAGAACGCATTTGTGTTTGTGATGTACACATGAAAGACACTTTTTTGTGTTTGTGATTTACACATGAAAGACACTTTTTGTGTTTGTGATTTATAAATTAGAGTCATCTTATATGTTTGTGATTTACACATGAAATACACCTTTTCTGTTTGTGATTTACAGAAGAAAGACGGCTTTTGTGTTTGTAATTTACTCATGAAAGACACCGATTAATGTTTGCCACTAAAATGAGAAGGATTAATTTTGTATGCGATTTATACAGAAAGACATCGTTAAATGCCTGCAATTTTAGCATAAAGGATACATTTTACTGTTTCCGATATAACTCTGATGGATAACTTTTGTTTTTGCGATTTACATATAAAGTTTAGTATTTGCACTTGAAACATTGAAACACTTTAATGTTTACGATTGACACATGCATGACGCTCTTTGTTGTATATAATTTATACTTCAAGAACACATTCTACTACTTACTGTTTACACATGAAGAACACCTTATGTGTTTATATTTATACAAGAAAGATGCCTATTAGTGTTTTAAATTTACACATAAAAACAATTTTAGTGTGATTTACATATGAAAGACAAATTTGTGGTGTTTGGGATTTACATATGAAGGACACTTTTGGGTGTTTGTGATATACATATGAAAAACACTGTTTTGGTATTTGTGATTTACAAATGAAAAACACTGTTTTGGTGTTGAGATTTAAATTTGAAAGGCACTGTTCTGTATTTGCAATTTCTCATTACGAACACCTACTTGTGTTTGTGAATGATACCAATAAAAAAAAAAACCTTTGAGGTGTTTATGAATAAATCTAGTGAACACATTCTGCATGTGCATTCCTTATAAAGAACACTTTTTATGTTTTTAAATAACATAAACATAAAACATTCTATGTTTGGGAATGAATTAAATTTAAATATAATCTTCCGTGCCCTAATGTTACCACGTGTCGGAAGAAGAGTAAAGAATATCAACACAATAATGAGACATGGAAGATGAGTCAACAATAGCAACACAATAATGAGACATGGAAGATGAGTCAACAATAGCAACACTATAACCAGTCATGCCGGAAGAGGGGACTAAGGAGAGCTATGCGTGGGGCTGGCTGACTCATCCTGTTGAAAGTCACAACAACGTTAGTAGAGACTGACTGGTTCAACATTTGTTGTGAGAGAATGTGAAAAGGATCTAAGTTGAAATGATTACACCTGGATAAAGGTAGAAAGAGTAGCACAGGGCAGTGTATGCTGGCAGGGTGTTGTCATTGTCCTAAAAGAGAGGAGCATATGGCCGTGGCCGTGTATGTTGGCAGGGTGTTGTCAATGGTCTATGAGAGAGTAGTCCAGGGCCATGTATGCGGGTGGGATGTTGTCAATGGTCTATGAGAGAGTAGTCCAGGGCCATGTATGTTGGCCGGATGTTGTCAATGGTCTATGAGATAGTAGTCCAGGGCCATGTATGTTGGCCGGATGTTGTCAATGGTCCATGAGAGAGTAGTCCAGGGCCATGTATGCGGATGGGATGTTGTCAATGGTCTATGAGAGAGTAGTCCAGGGCCATGTATGCGGGTGGGATGTTGTCAATGGTCTATGAGAGAGTAGTCCAGGGCCATGTATGCGGGTGGGATTTTGTCAATGGTCTATGAGAGAGTAGTCCAGGGCCATGTATGTTTGGCCGGATGTTGTCAATGGTCTATGAGAGAGTAGTCCAGGACCATGTATGTTTGGCCGGATGTTGTCAATGGTCTATGAGAGAGTAGTCCAGGGCCATGTATGTTGGCCGGATGTTGTCAATGGTCTATGCGAGAGTAGTCCAGGGCCATGTATGCTGGCGTGATGTTGTCAGTTGCCTATACACCGAGAGGAGCATCGGCGTTAACTTGATTTATTGAACATTTGTTGACTTGGCCTGTGCTTATTGAAGACATGTGCTCTACAGGCAACTAACATATTGTGATCGATTGATTGATTTATTCATTGATTATCTTTGGTGTTTGGGGAATTTAACTGAACGATAATTTTTCAAATTAATAACAGTTGGAGGATAGCAAATTTGATTAGTAATTTTACAAAGATAGATCCAAAAAACAATAAAGAATCGAAAAACACTGAGAAAACGGGGGACAGCGTGACTTATTGGTCAAATGACGGCCCACAGCATCGGTCGTTTCCCTGGGGAAGCACTTAGAGAAAATGCAGGAAAAAGCAGACCATTACATAAATTACATGCCGAAGTCAGATGCACTGGGTCGATAGGTGCAACATAGCAACATACCGCCTTGTGGAATGGATAAATTAGGCGAACGCAAAAAAACACACACAAAAAACACCTACGAAAACAATGTTCAGATGAAGATTTTATTCTTGGCTTCAATGCCTTCATTAATGTTTTCAATCTCCACCTTTACAATCCTATCACGAAATTAGATGATGAATAGCAAGCGAGAAGGTTTCACAAATCAACACACTGGTAGGAATTCCTTGGGTCGCTATGGCGACAAATAGAAACTGAGAAACAAAACGAAAGTATATATTGGAAATTAAATGCCATAGGGTTAAAGTATTGCTATTCAGATATACATACAACTAAGGGATGGACACGCAGAGACATAAAGTATAATGAGTGTGTTCCTTTTATGACTTGTTCTAGCTTGTACGAGTCGCTGTTTTGTTCTAGCTTGCTCGAATCGCTGATTTGTTCTAGCTTGTACTAGTTCCTTGCATTTCGCAACATTATTCGCGATTCAACAGATGGGAGACTCATTATCCACTGGTCTTGCGAGGT
Organism: Ariolimax columbianus; assembly: GCA_036924085.1. Taxonomy (NCBI): domain Eukaryota; kingdom Metazoa; phylum Mollusca; class Gastropoda; order Stylommatophora; family Arionidae; genus Ariolimax; species Ariolimax columbianus. The sequence goes on from JAVGWX010000022.1 coordinate 18,440,650, forward strand.
CCATGACAGAGACTGTGAAAGTGAGACTTTCAATTGTGCAATCACCGCTGAAGGACGGATCATCCAGTAATCTAGAAGCAAACAAATTTTTAATCATTTCCTAGTCTCGATTTGGTTTAGTCTACTAAGCTGTAAATCGGTACCAGACTTGCAAATAGAGATGCACGTAAACACGTCTCGGGTTTTTGTGGAAATGAACATAATAAAAGATACACGTACAACAGAACAAAAACAAACGTCGCATGTATTTTGTATCAGTTAAGATTAGTACGATCCTTTCGGTCCAGCCTTAATTTGGCTCCAAGTGTTAGGGGCAGATAAGTGGTGAGAAACTCAACTAGTCAACTAACGTAATAAACAAGATGTAGACTCCTACAGTGATGTCTGCAACACTTTATCCCCGATGGCAGTGTATATTGGAAAGAGGAGTCTGTATAGTTCCAATCTATCACCCGTAAGGCAGTGCGATTTACTCCAGATATCCCCAATGCTTGTTGATTCCTTTGATGATATCATTGTCTCTCTCGTTGCAAACAAAGACTATTGAACTATGATAGTGACAGTTGAAATAGAATTATTGGTTAGATACTCAGATCGATATAACGCACGTGTTGATACCATTCTCTATTTATGTTAATTGAGGGAGATGAACTGGCGAAACGATCATAGCCACCGATCACATTACAAACTAACTTGTGTTTGGATTCAAGACACAGTAATGTTGTTTTCTTAATTAAACACAAGTTTTCAGATGTTTGCTGTAGTTAGGTGCACTGGGCCATTAAGAGCAACACTAAGTACGATGCACTCAGGAAATCAGGCGAATTAAAAGAAGCAATTATAAATATTAGAAATAAAAATACATTCAACAAATTGAACTTTGATTTGGATTCTTGAAGTAATCTCAGTCACACGATGACAAAAATAATGGAAGAAATAGAGCAGAGAATCACACGAACACAGACACAATGGAAGGAACAGAGCAGAGAATCACACGAACACAGACACAATGGAAGGAGCAGAGAAGTGAATCACACAAACATAGAAGCAATGGAAGGAACAGAGAAGTGAATCAAACGATAATAGAAGCAATGGAATTAACAGAGAAGTGAGTCACACAAACATAGAAGCAATGGAATTAACAGAGAAGTGAATCACACGAACACAGACACAATGGAAGGAACAGAGAAGTGAATCACACGAACACAGACACAATGGAAGGAACAGAGAAGTGAATCACACGAACACAGAAACAATGGAAAGAACAGAGAAGTGAATCACACGAACTCAGAAATAATGGAAGGAACAGAGAAGTGAATCACACAAACATAGAAGCAATAGAATTAACAGAGAAGTGAATCACACAAACACAGACACAATGGAAGGAACAGAGAAGTGAGTCACACAAACATAGAGGCAATGGAAGGAACAGAGAAGTGAGTCACACAAACATAGAGGTAATGGAATTAACAGAGTTGAATCACACGAATACAGAAACATTGGAATGAACAGAGAAGTGAATCACACGATCACATAATCAATGGAAAGAACAGAGAAGTGAATCACACGATCACAGAAACATTGGCATGAACAGAGAGCAGCGAGAAAAGAATGTCGTGCTGATGGAAAGAAAAGAATTTGAAATCTTGAGAGAACTTGAGAAAAAAACACAGAACATGTCTCTCTTATTATAGAGGGTTGGTCGATGGCACAGACAGGTCTGCTTGGAGAGGGCTGGTTGATGGCACAGACAGGTCTGCTTGGAGAGGGCTGGTTGATGACACAGACATGTCTGCTTGGAGAGGGCTGGTTGATGGCACAGACATGTCTGCTTGGAGAGGGCTGGTTGATGGCACAGACAGGTCTGCTTGGAGAGGGCTGGTTGATGACACAGACAGGCCTGCTTGGAGAGGGCTGGTTCATTACACAGACAGGTCTGATTGGAGAGGGCTGGTTGATGACACAGACAGGTCTGCTTGGAGTGGGCTGGTTGATGACACAGACATGTCTGCTTGGAGAGGGCTGGTTGATGACACAGACATGTCTGGTTGGAGAGGGCTTGTTGATGACACAGACAGGTCTGCTTGGAGAGGGCTGGTTGATGACACAGACAGGTCTGATTGGAGAGGGCTGGTTGATGACACAGACAGGTCTGCTTGGAGAGAGCTGGTTGATGACACAGACAGGTCTAATTGGAGAGGGCTGGTTGATGACACAGAAAGGTCTGCTTGGATAGGACTGGTTGATGACACAGACAGGTCTGCTTGGAGAGGGCTGGTTGATGACACAGACAGGTCTGCTTGGAGAGGGATGGTTGATGACACAGACAGGTCTGATTGGAGAGGGCTGGTTGATGACACAGACATGTCTGCTTGGAGAGGGTTGGTTGGTGGCACACAACTATTCACGGGTTTTGTTGATGTCCCATGATAGTTTTAGAGTGGTTTGCATTATGGCACAGATCAGGTTTGCTCGGCGAAGGTTGGTTAATGGAGCAGGGCAGGTCTGTTTGGAGAGAGTTGGTTGATGGCACATGATATATTCTTTTGATTGATGACACAGAACAGGTCTGCTTAGAGGGGATTGGATGATGACGCAGGTCAGGTTTGCTTGGAGAGGGTTGGTTGATGACGCAGGTCAAGTCTGCTTGGAATGGGTTGGTTAATGGTACTGGACAGGTCTGCTTGGAGAGGGCTGGTTGATGACATAGACAGGTCTGCTTGGAGAGGGCTGGTTGATGACACAGACAGGTCTGCTTGGAGAGGGCTGGTTGATGACACAGACAGGTCTGCTTGGAGAGGGCTGGTTGATGACATAGACAGGTCTGCTTGGAGAGGGCTGGTTGATGACGCAGGTCAAGTCTGCTTGGAATGGGTTGGTTAATGGTACTGGACAGGTCTGCTTGGAGAGGGCTGGTTGATGACATAGACAGGTCTGCTTGGAGAGGGCTGGTTGATGACACAGACAGGTCTGCTTGGAGAGGGCTGGTTGATGACACAGACAGGTCTGCTTGGAGAGGGCTTGTTGATGACACAGACAGGTCTGCTTGGAGAGTGTTGTTTGATGGCACAGAGCAGGTCTCCTCGGAGAGGGCTGGTTGATGATCTATGCACCTTACGATTATAAAGGCGTCGAAAAGAAAACACAACCCTTCATATGAAGACCTTATATGGAGACCTCATAAGACACAATATTCCAACGCATGCGCATAATGTCAGTTTCCCTTCAGCGCGCGTATATGCGTCTTTCATCTCTAGGGACCAAATTGATTTAATGCCACACCAGATGCATACATTATTGTTCTGCGGCTGCTTTTATTCCGTGTCCTCATTAATTCCCGTCATTGTATGTTTTATATGTGTCCTCCTGTTGATTTCCGTCGTTCCCTGTTCCTAATGGTGTTATCTGTATTTTTATTTTTCATCTTTTTTACCACATTCATATATTTCCTTCTGTCTGTTTTATCTTCATCGACCGGCTGATGAATTTCGATCTATATTATTATTTCCTTTTGTTCATTTCATATTTGATAGTTTTCGTTCAGTTTATATCTTTAGTTCCACGTCACTATATTCTTCCATCTTTTTATCATTTTCTTTCTTATACTATTGGTATTATCCGTTCCACAATATAATTATTTATTTTCTTACATTGATGATTGTTTGAATTCCACACAGGTCATCCTAGTACAATTAAATATATAATGGTTATCTTTACTGCCCTCAGGGATGCTGCACTTTCCTACCGCTGACTATTGCTGGAGGTTTTAGACAAACTGGGACCTCGGAATCCTCAGCAAAACTAGCACTTCGAATACCCGAAGAATACAATACAGAAGGAAAACGGGGAAAGGCGAAGATAAGAAAAAAAGGACAGAACAAATACCTGATTGATACGTGATCACTGCGTAGGTAGAAGGTTGGACCCCGGGAGGCTAGAAACATGCCCAAGACACATCATTCAAACGCTGAGCAAGCAGTAGTGATTTGTGAATCTCTTGCGGCCTCTTATGACTACGGAAAAGACTAGACGAGAATGTATCTATTTCGTTATGTGATATGATATCTTTAGTTCTATATTATTATATCCTGCAAACGTTTTATTGTTAATGGCGTAACCGTATTATTCTTCACTCTGCAGGTCCGTGTCCTTTATTGTTTTTATTCTTAGTTAATTTAGTACCAAATCATCACCGGAACATCATTGTTCATTAAACGGCCCTCCAGTTGATTTCAATCAACATCGAAGAAACTGATGATTTGTCCAAACCTTCTGGAAACACGCAATTCATTATGTACCATGTCTTTGCAGAACGTCGCCTCCATCACAGCCCGCCTGAAATACTATATCTCTTGTCAAATCTCCAGCTTGTTTCAGAGACATGTCGAATCATTATTTGATATCTCGGTGTGATAGCCTTCTTGGACTGCCTCTGCCTCTCTTGGTCGGTACCACACCTTCTGGAAACACGTTTAATGGGTGAAATATTGAGAGGGAATAAAAAGCAATCCCCATCTTGATCAGTGGTCAGCGACCCATAGCTGACTGCTGGCGTCAGGGCCAGCGAACCAGAGCTGCGAAGTCCCTTCTACACCTCCACGCGGTGATCCTGGATAACAGGCTGCAAAAGGACAGACTGGCTAAGGAGACGGGATTGAAGAGGGAATGCTAACCCGGTACTAAAAAAATGCTTGCTAAAGTCGGATGTATTGGACCGAAAGGTGCAAATATCGCAGTTAAACTGTAAACTACGACACGACGCATTACGTTCTATGGACTACATTCTGCTACTTAAGCCCTTTCAGGGTTTGGTAGCGGAAGATTGAGAACGAACGAAGCGAAAACACGCCAAATGCAATACAAGGGTCGATCAATAAAAATACAATACAAGGGTCGATCAATAGAAATACAATACAAGGGTCGATCAATATAAATACAATATCTGACGTGGTTCACGGACACAGAAAGCAAGTGGCGTAGATACTTTTCATCCTGAGTACTCAATATTTCCTGTTATTTGCATGCTATTTTGATCTTTCTAAGAAATGTAGCTTCTGCCTTTCCTTCAGTGTTGTGATTATTTCGCTCTGTTGATTTCTGTCTCATATTAAATATTATTTAGTTCTGAGCAATTCTTTATTTACCATTTGTATGTGTTCTTATCCGTTCTCTTCGGTTATCTATCGTCAATGTCTTTATTATTTAATCATTGTTTTCAGCTGCTGTTTTCTTTTTATCTCACGACTTGAAGGTGTTTTTTTTTTATCTCACGACTTGTAGGTGTTTTTTCATCTCATGACTTGTATGTGTTTTTTTATCTAACGACTTGTAGGTGTTTTTTTTATCTCACGATTGGTAGGTGTTATTTTTATCTCACGACCTGTAGGTGTTTTCTTTATCTCACGACTTGTAGGTGTTTTCTTTTTGTCTCATGTCCTGAATGGTCTCATGCCCTTCAGCTCGCAGCTCTGACGTGAGCTGAATGTAGCCGAAGGAGGATTTCCGAATTAGTGGACTAGGCTCGAGCAGCAAATTACTCAACTGCTTTGGGACAATCCTGTTAGGTGCTAACTATGCTGCTCTTAAGAAACCGCCTTAAAAGCAATGACACTAATTCGCTGAGCAGCCTCTCCACCAACATCTATCTCACCCCCTCCCCTTTCCAAAAAAAACACCCCATCAATACCACCAAAAAACACTTCCATCTAGTCATAACTATGAATCCGCCCATCTTGCCATAACTATTAATCCGTCCATCTTGCCATAACTATGAATTCGTTCATCTATCTATAACTATGAAACATTCGATCTAGCCCTAACTAGTAATTCCATCTTTCATTAACCATGAATCCAATCCATCAATAAATCTAGCAATAATCATAATTCATTAATCTAGCCATAAACATTAATCCATCTACATAGCCATACCTATAAATCCATCAATCTAGCTATAACTATAAATCCATCAATCTAGCTATAATTATAAATCCATCAACTTAGTCACAACTATAAATTCACAAATCTAGCCATAACTATAAATCCATCAAGACAAGCATAACTATAAATCCCTCAACCTAGCCATAACTATAATTCCATCAACCTAACAATAACTATAATTTCATAAACCATACCATAACTATAAATCCATCAACCTATCCGTAACTATAAATTCATCAGCCTAGACATAACTATAATTACATAAGCCTAGCCATAACTATAAATCCCTCAACCTAGCCATGACTTTAAATCCATGAACCTAGCCATAACTGTAATTCCATAAAGTTAGCCATAGTTATATTTGAATCTTCTCCGTCGGCCCTCGTCCTGAATATAACTTCCTGTCTGCTTGTGTCTGTTGTTTGAGGCGTGTTCAAATGAAACCGAACCTAACTAAAACAAGTGAACATAATTACGATACGCATGATGACGTCACACATGTTATATATAGCACATACCAACCGTTAAATTTGCAAAATTTCTTAATCCTCCGACTCATAGTTTCCTCAGCAGACCGGTGAAAACATGGCGGGTGTGATACGGAATCCGTCCAGAGTTGATCAGCGAGCGGTGATTCGGTTTATAACAGCTGAAGGATGTTGACCAGATGACATTCATCGCAGAATGCAGGCAATGTATAGTGGCAAAAGTGAAGAACTGGGCAGTAGGAGGAAGAAGGGGGGGGGGGGCGGTGCCTCGAGGTAGTCGTCACCTTTGATTCGTAAGGAACCAGTTTGAGACGTAAAGAAACCGTATATCCAGACAGAACCAGTTTTGATCGCCACTTGTCCTAGTAGCAATTGACAGAAGAATTTTTACAAGAAATACTGAATCATAACACACAATTAAACCGAATAATTAAGTTAGGAACACGTTGAAAGCATTATTCTGTTTATTTTACAAAATGACACTGATCTAATGATATTATGCAGTTTGTGTTTTTTTACGGATTTTCATCTGATCGATAGTATAATTGATTTCACGGAACTTCTTTGATATTCAGAAGCAATAGTCACGTTGATGGCATTTGCATTCCAGATATGTCTTTCTTGTATGTTCTATTCTTGTCAGCTGACTGAAACTGGACGAAGTGTTGCTTAGACATCTAAGTAATTTTATCTGAAAGAGGGTGGGTATTTATGAGAGCACTCAATGAACAGATATCGTTCATTGTTACCACTGATAAAGAATCATGAAGAATTTATTTAGTCACTTTATTTGAGTAAATGAAGAGGGGATATAGTGACCGAATGTCTGCTCTTACCTAGGAATTGTTCTTTTCATTATACTTCAGGATTATGAACAGAGGCGACGTTTGCTCAATAGTGCTATTTTCCCGCCCGCTTCCGACGATGGAAAGTTAATGGATTGCATATGGAATCAAGTTTGATGTGGATTTTATTAATAAAATGCTTCTTCTGTTAGCACTCAGTATTTCACTACAAGAAAAGAGTTAAATTTTACTATGTCAGCCAACTCTTGATCTGCACTCAATGTTTCTCTCCAAAAGAGTGTTCAATTTTAGCATTTTGATCAACTCCCGATAATTTACTCTGTTGGTCAACTCTCAATATTTTACTCAGTTGGTCAACTCTCGATATTTTACTCTGTTGGTCAACTCTCGATATTTTACCCAGTTGGTCAACTCTTGGAATTGTACTAAATTGATCAACTCTCGATACTTTACCCTGCTGGTCAACTCGCGGTATGTTACTCTGTTGGTCAACTATCAGTATTTTACTCAGTTGGTCAACTCTCGATATTTTACCCAGATGGATATTTAACTCTGTTGATCGATTCTCGATTTGCACTCAATGTCTTTCTCCAATAAAAGTGTCGTCTTACCCTGTTGTCCAACTCGAGATCCGTACTCAATATTTCTCTCACAGAATAGTGTCCCTTCAAACTGCTTGTATCCTTCAAAAATAATAAATAATATTAGGAGAAGAGAATACGTGTTTCTCTCATTGACACGGTATTCTTCTTCTTCTTCTTCTTCTTCTTCTTCTTCTTCTTCTTCTTCTTCTTCGTACGCAGTCAAACAGTAACCATTATTTTTTCGAAAAAAGCGGCGGTCATCCTGAGGCTGTCGACACTGCCATAGAGCTTGTCTTGCAGTTCCACTGGTGATGGCCACATCTGCTCTCTCTGATCCTCGTATGTCGGGCAGTTCTGCAGCAGATGTTCAGCGGTCATTTTACCGGTACCGCACGGGCATTCGTCGGTACCACCTATCTTCAATTTGTTGAATAGGTGGTACCTCAGTCTATTGTGGCCAGTGCGAAGTCTGAAGACAACGACCTGCTCTCTTCTGTTCAACTGGTAATAGGCATCGTTTTTGGTGTAACCAGTATGTTCGGTTTCCCATTTGGTCATGTATCTGGCTTTGATAAGCCGTTTTGACTCTTCGTACGTCATACCAGTATCTGTTTGTGGTAGTCTTGCACCTTCTTTTGCCAGTCTGTCTGCCTCCTCGTTGCCTTGGATGTTGCAGTGTGATGGGACCCACTGTACCACTACCCTTTTTGGGGCGCACTGCTGGCACAGTTTGCAGAGTGCTGCTCTTAAGTCATTAAGCTCAGTGTTTTTCTGGCTTTTTAGCGCTGTGACTACGGCGAGAGCATCTGTAAGCAGGACTGTATGGCTTTCATTTTCTTTATGTGTCACGGTATTCGAATTGATGTGAAATGTAATTACTAAAATACTCTTTTTACCAGCAGACGTCTTGCATTTTGCAAGCAATATTTTGTGATTTACTCCTTTGACTCAAAAACGTAGCAAGGAATTGGGACACTGCAACTGATCAGACATGTCGTAAAAGGCAACTAAGAAACGTTGGGCACGGGGCTGGTTTCACCATCATGTAGAAACGTTAAGCTAAATGTCGAAATAGACAGCTAGGTCAACGTTTGATGCTGAAGACAAGTGTTCCACAGGGAACTGATACAAATCATAGTACCTTTCCCGGGATCGAAACCCATATCCTTCCGATCAGGATAGTAGTAGGTAGTAGTCCCTTTTAAGGGTCGTGTCTGGCTATATGTTGATGTGACCTTATAGTAGCAACTCTTCACAGAGTTTTTGATTCTCCTTAACCTCTCAGCGTTGTATCATTAACTGACCTGTGTTGTATGAGCTTGTTTTAGCGCTACCTTGGAGTAGCAACGCTCTGTAGCAGACGGACCGTGGTTTTGCTCTCTCCACTCACTGAAGCCTCATCTTCACTCTCCACTTCTGAATTTTTAAATCTAACACATTAACTAACACTTCAGGATTAAGATGCTTAGCAGCGCATGAGCTGCAGTGATCAGCGACCCATAGCTGACTGCTAATGTCAGGGCCAGCGAACTAAAGCTGCTAGGACCCTTCTACACCTCCACGCGGTGATCCTGGATAACAGCCTGCAACAGGGCAGCCTGGCTAAGTAGAAGGGATCGAAGAGGGAATACTAACCCGGTACTCAAAACATGCTTGCTGAAGTCGGATGTGTTGGATCGAAAGGTGCAAATATCGCAGTCAAGCTGTAAACTACGGCATAACGCATTCCGTTCTCTGGACTACATTCTGCTACTTAATCCCTTTCAGGGTTTGGTAGCGGGAGATTAAGAACAAACTAAGCCAAGCCAAGCCAATTAACAGTTCAATAAACTAAGGACACTATTTGAAAACAATAAAAACGAATTCTTTATTTCTACACGTTACAACTCTTCTACTCTTCTACCATACACAACTTACTACACGCTACTATCTAATGGTTTCCGATGACTTGAAACTCTAACTACCGCTAAACCTATAACTATTGCCATCAGTCTACTTTCCGTATTTGGCCTGACATAACATGAATCTAAACTATGGCGTATTGACATCGATGGTTAATTCGTGGTTTAAACCCCAGATTACGTCCTTGGCTGTTCCTTAGCGACGACTGTCGTTATGCGTGGTGGATGTCGCAAGACTAGGCTACTGTTGTGAATCTACGATGGTTCTGCGATGACTACACAATTGTGAGGGCAGCCACGTGTTTAAACTGTTGCAGGCTGGCCACGTATTAAACTAATTCAGGGGGATGGCGTGGCCTAGTGGCTAAGTGGCACGGCTCCCGATCCGAAGGTGCTGGGTTCGATTCCCATCACAGCACCGGCCGTTACCCTGGGGAAGCAAACCCTTAGAAAATGCAGGAGGAAGCAGACCCTTACATAAAATGCATGCTGAAGTCGGATGCACTGGGCCGACAGGCGCAAAGTAAAAACCACAGTGCAACGCTCACCGCCTTGGGAAATAGAGAAATAAGGCGAACGAAAAAAACAAACAAACTAAAACTAATGCAGGTTGGCCTGGTGCAGGTAAACCACGTGTAAAATGGTAAAAGTTTCCTCTCAGCCCATCTAAATCTGATAGAAAGCCTGTTCTCTGCTATAGCGGGTAGCTATGATAATCAAGGCTGCTTCTGTGAGATATATGGAGACCATGCGATCACTACACAATTTATGAAAGGTCGCCCACGTGTCTGACGCTGGTTAAAATTTAACCTTAAGAAATTCGAATTACTTTTGACTCACAAAAACAAATTGTAAAACCGTTCTTCTGTAAACTCCGTCAATGCGATGTTCACTCTTCCTGCGTATTTTCTCTCTGGCTATCTCTCTTAAATTCTTTCTGAATTTCTCTCTTTCTGAATGTTTCTCTCTGAATGTCCCTCTTTGAATGTGTCTCTATCAGAATGTCTCTCTCTGCATGTGTCTCTCAATGTCTCTCGCTGAATCTGCTGGGCTTCCGGTTTGCCTAGGTTTTTATAGCACCAGGACTTTTTTTGCCGTTCCTAATTTCAAAATGGCGTCGTTCCCTGTCTTGGGTGTGCCTATATTAATCCGCACACTGTCGTGGTATTTGACCTGAGTGGTCAGGTCCTGTAGAAAGTCCGCCTCTAATTTAAAGAAAATATATAATTACGCATGCGACGTAATTTTAGCAAATTTAAGAACTGTCAATACGAGACAAAATTTGTCTGGTAAGACTAAATCCGCCAGAGTTCCACTGTGTTTTTGGTTGTCCTTAACCTCTCAGTGTTGTCTTTTAATTTCCCTTTTTTGAATGAGCTTATTTTAGCCCAACCCGAGGTGGCTCTTCAGGTGACATATCCATTTGGATCGGTCTGCAGCTATGTTTTTCCAGGATGTCCGATCCATATCCAAAACCTTCATGTCCTGCATACGTGTACCTTCGAACCGCAGCTAGGGTCGGCCAGCTAATATTTTACCACACGCCAGCTGCCCATAAAGAATATCTTTTGGGATATTTTTTTTTTTTTTTTTTTTTTTTTGCGTTCGCCTTATTTATCTATTCCCCAAGGCGTGTGTGCGTTACACTGTGGGTTTTTTTTTATGTAAGGGTCTGCTTCCTCCTGCATTTTCTAAGGGTTTGCTTCCCCGGGGTAACGGCCGGTGCTGTGATGGGGATCGAACCCAGCACCTTCTGGTTGTGAGCTGTGCCACTTAACCACTAGGCCACGCCGTCCCCTCCTTTTGGGATATGATCTCATCCATACAACGGACACGACCCAGCCATTACAGTCTTCGCAGGCGAAGGAATGTACAAATTTAAGAAGACCGGTTCGAGAATGTACCTCCGTATTTCCCACCCTGTCTCTCCATGAGATGCCAAGGATGGATCTCAGGTGATGTAGGTGAAAGGTGTTGAGCCTATGCTTGTGTTTGTCATATGTTGTCCACGTATCGCTACCATATAGAAGCGCACTGACGACACAGGCATGGACGACGATGGCCTTGGTCTTGTCTGTAAGTTTGATGTTTTTCCAGATGCGTATTATGAATCGAGAAAATAATACACCCATCTGAGCCAGATTTCCTCATTGTTCTAACAATATCCTTGGATACAAATGATGAACACGCTTTCCTAGCTGAGCTAAAACATTCACTCGTTATTATTAATTGAAACATGTGGCGTTGTTACGCGCTGAGGGGCATAGATTATAAAAGAAAGAGCTTCCATCTGGCCATAATTGTTGCATTGTAATGTCGCTTTGTTTGGCTACACAATTACGCTCTAGGACATCACTGTCGCTGTCCGATGAATTATGAATGCGGTTACAACCAGAGCACTGCCAGTTTTGTCAACATTCAACACAGCTACTAATGTTTACGTCATCGGATACTTTATTTATTTTTGTTATTTTTCAATATTACTGTTATCCAACTTGCATTGCTTTTATTCTTTGTTTCTGTTTATGTTATTGTTCTGGTTGTGGTTTTAAAAAATTATATCTCCGTACTGAGATCTTAAATCTTTAAGAACTGGTTCATGGCTGCACGTTATAGTGGGTTACTTGAAAATCTTTCTCGGCGTTCGTCCTGAAGAGTAATATTGGAAAACTTCAAGGCAGCGAGTTGTACACATAGAATGTCACAAGAAGAATCGCTGTCAAAGTGATGAACAGAAACGGGGAGTGATAGAATTCCCCAAGTTGTAGGCGCGCAGTGTTAGTTGATCACGTTTAAATTCCATGGAATGACCGACGCATGGTAATTTCCGTCCCGAATAATGTTTATCTGAAGGGATACTTATATTTCTCGCCATATTTCTAATTTTATCCTTTCTCATGTTTCAGGTATTTAGTTCAAGGGTTACTCATAGTTCTCGCCATGTTTCTAGTTCTCATTTCTCATGTTATTTGTCCTTGTGGCACCAATGAATTTTGTCAAACATTTAATTGCACCTGTAATAATTGTCTTTTTTTTGGTGTTCATTTGGCATCGTTAGAAGAGTGTTAGTAGACACAATATGTATCAGTTGTTGCTGTGTTACAAAGCTGCGAATGATGGTTCGTGTCATAGCATTTTGCTGCTTCTTCTACGATCAAATGATGCCATGCTTCTAGTATGATGAAGTTCACGATAGAAACTGTGCGATTCAGGTCTTCGGCGGTCCTCCACAGCTTTTTGAGCGTGATCGTTTCACCGTACCAGACTGACTCTCTCTCTGGTTTTCAGAAGTAGGGCAGTCCTGTATGATATGTTTTGACGTTTGCTTGGGTGCTCCGCAATCGCACGTGGCTGTGTCTCCAAGGCCATTCTATGGAAGTGGGCCTAGAGTCTGTAATGTCCCGTTCTGAGTATAAATATATATTTGTCTGCCAATCTCGGCCAAGTTTGTCTGTGCTGTCACTTTTGTTGTTGTTACAGTAATCAACGGCTATCCAAAATGAAACCGGACTTTTAATACGGTACAGCATGTACATGAAACATCGAGCTAGTTACTGCTTGCACGAGTACCAGTGGCACTGAACTTCAGTCTAATAATAGCTGCATCACGTCACGACTGTAAGTCTTCGATGTGCATCCGGTGAGGGAATACACGTGTAGTGCACTTGTCTATATTTAAAAACAAATTGTGTTACAAAGAATCTTGAGGGTCAACGTGTTTGCATAAAGTTCTGCTTCAAAATGTGGTAAAACTTTTACTGAATGTTGACTGAAACTTTTTGAATATATCATAACAAGTGATTAACGATGAGTTTATGGATGTATATCGAAACAAAAAGGCAGTCATGGCAGTGGGTTGGAGAAACATCACCGCGACCAAAGGATACACACCAGAGTAAAACACGTGTGAAGGTTCTGTTGATTGTCATTTGTTATTGGGGGGACACCGTTCATTATGAATTTGTCCCACACGCTAAGGCGTGTGTTGCGTTGATGTTTTGAGACGTTTGGGAGAGACAAAATTCAGAAAGAAGCCGGAAGCATGGACAAACAAAACCAGGCTGCTGCACTCCGTTAATGCACCTGCAGTCACATCAAAACTTGGTCGTGGCTTGTGGGCAAAGTATTGACGACTTTTGTTTCCCAGCTCCCATATTCTCCGGATTGTGTCCCTACATGGGACGTCTGTTGTCTCCCATCTTCCATATTCTCCGGATTGTGTCCCTACGTGGGACATCTGTTGTCTCCCATCTTCCATATTCTCCGGATTGTGTCCCTACGTGGGACGTCTGTTGTCTCATATCTTCCATATTCTCCAGATTGTTTCCTACATGAGATGACTGTTGTCTCCCAGCTCACATATTCTCCAGATTATTTCCTACATGAGATGACTGTTGTCTCCCAGCTCACATATTCTCCAGATTATTTCCTACATGAGATGACTGTAGTCTCCCAGCTCACATATTCTCCAGATTATTTCCTACATGAGATGACTGTAGTCTCCCAGCTCACATATTCTCCAGATTATTTCCTACATGAGATGACTGTAGTCTCCCAGCTCACATATTCTCCAGATTATTTCCTACATGAGATGACTGTAGTCTCCCAGCTCACATATTCTCCAGATTATTTCCTACATGAGATGACTGTAGTCTCCCAGCTCACATATTCTCCAGATTATTTCCTACATGAGATGACTGTAGTCTCCCAGCTCACATATTCTCCAGAGTGTTCCCTACATGAGGCGACTGTTGTCTCCCAGCTCACATATTCTCCAGATTGTTTCCCTACATGAGGCGACTGTTGTCTCCCAGCTCACATATTCTCCAGAGTGTTTCCCTGCATGAGACGACTGTTGCCTCCCAGCTCACATATTATCCAGATTTGTCTCCTGCAGACCCTTTTTGTTACGAAAGTTGAAATCCCTCCTTGAATATCACCGATTTCAGACCAAAGAAGAGACATGTTACGAAGCATGCACGCTCATAAAGAAAACACGTTTCAGAAGCTTTCAAAAATCGGAAAATATGATCGAAGCAGTCGATGAAACTATTTCAAAGTTTGCAAGTAATTAAAAATAAATTATTTTTAAAATAAAGTTTGGTTTTCTTTTAATCTACTCTCGTATCTAAAATAAGTTTCTATTTGACGCTTTGTAATTTTCAAGTCTTTAAATATTTATGTTGAATTTGTTATTTGTAATGAATTTATGTGTCAAGAGAAAGGGAAAGAAAAGGTGTGACTATAGATCAGAGATCGTATTATTGTCATCAGTGACGAAATCCGCACTTTTTGGGAAGAGAGGGGGAGGGCTTAGCGGGGGGCGTGGGGGTGGCTGATGTACGCAGGTTGTTGTTGTTGAATGTGCACGACATGTAACTCTAATCGTTTGTGTTTCCAGAAGTGGGCGTTAAGTGGCGGGTTGCAGTAGCTTTCCTCACATTTGGAGCGTGCGAATGAAGGTAAACCTGGGTAGTCCAGGTGAGTGTGCTACCTTTGACCTTATCTGCGTGTTGCTCAATACTATTGGGATGCTCTACCTCTTTACCCAGATTGCCATATATCAAACTGTTCTTGAAGAGAACTGCATGGAAGTAAGGCGGACGTGTCTTGGTCAGTATGTTTTGCCTGACCCTGGCTAACACGTGTGGTCAGTATGTTTTACCTGACTAGGCGTTAATCTCATATCCGCTGGTATACGTGGTTAAACGCCATATCTACACCGTTTTTTTCAACGATTGGCTTTGATTCTACTGTATAAACAATTAATTATATCGAATCTAAAAGAACAGTGTTAGAATGCATGTCTACTTTTACAACGAAAAAGTAATATATCAAATGTTTCTAGAAAAAAGACCACTAGATGTAACTGGAATGTAAGATGTACACAACCACAACAGTGTGAAGGCGCTGCTTTAGATAATGGGTAGAACATGTTACAGGTCAAGGTCAGTGTACGTCAATAGCTGAGACTGCTGTTGGAGATAAAGTGTTACAAACTCCACTGTTCTAATCTACAGTTAGTTTATGTTTTAGAGTGTCCAGTTTCCATCGATACTGTGATCCCACTAGTTGCGAGTCTACAGAGATACCTTGCATTGTATAGCAGTCAAGAATCTACAGGGCCACACTCTTCAGCATACCCCGGGATGTACGAAGAGCCAATGTAACAATCTGCAAGGGGAACAAGATGCTGAGCAGCGCATACGCTGCAACCCATGGCTGACTGCTAGCGTCAGGGTCAGCTACCCATAGCTGACGGATAGCATCAGGCCAGGGAACCAGAGCTGACGGATAGCATCAGGCCAGCAACCCATGGCTGACTGCTAGCGTCAGGGTCAGCTACCTATAGCTGACGGATAGCATCAGGCCAGCAACCCATGGCTGACTGCTAGCGTCAGGGTCAGCTACCCATAGCTGACTGCTAGCGTCAGGGACAGGGAACCAGAGCTGACTGCTAGCGTCAGGGCCAGCGAATCAGAGCTGACTGCTAGTGTCAGGGCCAGCCACCCATAGCTGACTGCTAGCGTCAGGGTCAGCTACCCATAGCTGACGGATAGCATCAGGCCAGCAACCCATGGCTGACTGCTAGCGTCAGGGTCAGCTACCCATAGCTGACGGATAGCATCAGGCCAGGGAACCAGAGCTGACTGCTAGCGTCAGGGACAGGGAACCAGAGCTGACTGCTAGTGTCAGGGCCAGCCACCCATAGCTGACTGTTAGCGTCATGGCCAGGGAACCAGAGCTGACTGCTAGCGTCAGGGACAGGGAACCAGAGCTGACTGCTAGTGTCAGGGCCAGCCACCCATAGCTGACTGTTAGCGTCATGGCCAGGGAACCAGAGCTGACTGCTAGCGTCAGGGACAGGGAACCAGAGCTGACTGCTAGCGTCAGGGGCAACGAACTAGAGCATCCAAGACCCTTCTGCACTTCAACGCGGTGATCCTGGATAATAGGTTGCAAAAAAGTGGTCTGTCTAAGTAGAAGGGATCGAAGAGGGAAGGCAGACCGATATTCTAAGATGCCAGCTGAAGTCGCATATGTTGGACAAGAAGTTGCAAATATCGCAATCAAGCTGTAAACTACGACACGACGCGTTCCCTTCTGCGGACTACATGTTGCTACTTCCAAAGCCCTTTTCAGAGCTTGGTTGCGGAAGATTAAGAACGAACGAAGAAGAAGGAGAAGATAATCTGTCAGAAAAACATCGTCCAGAAAACAACCAGATTAGCTTTTAACAGCATCCACTGCCGACAAACCTCTAGAGGGCTGAATGGCACATCCGCTCGCTTACAACCACACCTTAGTGACACAAGAAAGAAGTGATATTAAAACATCTGTTTCACCCTCTCTTTTCTCCTCCGTGCAGTTGACACATTTAGACGATATAGTCGAGGAGGGAGAGAATTTACGGTGAAAAGTGCCCCTGAAGTCTTTAACATTACCTTAATCTCCAGACAGTTGCCAATATCAGGGAATTCAACCATCGATCTATCCTTTCTTCTTGCGTAACTTCTGTAAAAACAAGTATCCAGTTCTCTACTTAATCTTACGGCTTAAGGGGTTTATATATTTTCGATAGAGGAACATGTTTTACTGCAAAACTCTAAAACACTTTGCTGACGATTCAGGAACATGTTTTACTGAAAACTCTAAAACACTTTGCTGACGATTCAAGAACATGTTTTACTGAAAACTCTAGAACACTTTGCTGACGATTCAGGAACATGTTTTACTGAAAACTCTAAAACACTTTGCTGACGATTCAAGAACATGTTTTACTGAAAACTCTAGAACACATTGCTGACGATTCAGGAAGATGTTTTACTGAAAACTCTAGAACACTTTGCTGACGATTCAAGAACATGTTTTACTGAAAACTCTAGAACACTTTGCTGACGATTCAGGAAGATGTTTTACTGAAAACTCTAGAACACTTTGCTGACGATTCAGGAACATGTTCTATTGAACATTAACGATCGTACTTTGGCGGAAACAGGGGAACATGTTTTACTGAAGATTCTGGTTCATATTTTACTGAACATTTAGGAACATTTTTTATTGAACATTCTGTAATATGTTTTCTTTGAACATTCTGTAAAATGTTTTATTGAACATTTTGTAACATGTTTTATTTTAACATTTAGGAACATGTTTTACTGAACATTCTGTAAGATGTTTTCTTTGAACATTCTGTAAAATGTTTTATTGAACATTCTGTAAAATGTTTTATTGAACATTCTGTAACAATGTTTTGTTGAACTTTCAGTAGCATGTTTTATCGAACATTCAGAAACATGTTTTATTGAACATTCTGTAACATGTTTTATTGAACATCCTGAAACATGTTTTATTGGACATTCTGTAACATCTTTTATTTCACATTTTGTAACATGTTTTATTGAATATTATGTAACATTTTTTATTAAACATCCTGTAACATGTTTTATTTAACATTCAGTGAAATGATTTATTGAACATTCAGGAACATGTTTTATTGAACATTCTGTATGATGTTTTAATCAACACACAGGAACATGTTTTATTGAACATTCTGGAAAATAGTTTGTTTTAAGTAGACACAAATACATGTGAATCTTGTCCATGTCTCATAGCAAACCAAGATGTTTGAATACCTCGTCATGGTCTGAAGGGATATTTTACTTTACTTTACTATCCTGTCTCTCTTTCTTTCTCTCTCCATCTCTCTGTGCGATTGGGCGTACATAACTTATTATGTCTGTTCTTATCTATTTACGACATATTGCTTCTCTCAGCCGATCAGTTATCAATCTTCCTAGTCTCTAAAACAAAAATTGTCCTCTATCCCTCGTACTACCTGTACTGCATCTTTCTATCTTCTTAACAATCAGAGAACCAACATCTTTTCTTCAGAAAAGTCACTTTACCACCCCACCAAAAAAATACCTTTAATAACCGTTGCCGTCTCACACTGCCAATAGTCTGTAGCGTTACTTATCTGATATTTTCCTCATAAATAATTCGATAATTAACTCATCGCGGCGCCACATTAAAATAATATCATCGGGTATATGTTTCATATATAGGTGACGTAGCTAAATCCTTTTTCAACAAAATAACTATAAAAAAGTAGTCCCATGTCACCGGGTTACACAAAATGCATGTAAATGAGGAGACATATAGACTAGCCAAAGATCAAAGGACAAAAAATGAACTGAAAGCGTCGTAATGTATGGGAAAACATGACAAAAATCAACCTCACAGATAAATTGCACAGTAGACAACAAAGACCAAGGGTCGGTAACCTACTCCCAGATAAGGGAGAGAAGTCATGTCAGTCAATGGATGGTAGCCAAGTTCATATAAATCTACACGAATGAAGGTTCTGTTACGTTGTGTTCTGGGAGCCGATGTGGCGCAGTGGTTAGTGCATTGGCTTTCCAGATTAACGATCGGGGTTTGGTCCCCAGTTGGTGCGGGGGTAATTTCCGATCGCAAAACGGTTCATGAGGCCGGCCCAGACTAAAAAAATTGAGTGACTGAATAATCTGGGAAAGTAAAGTCGGTCAGCGCCATGTTGGGCACACCATTACTAGTGTGACGCTGATCTAGAAAGATACGGGCCTAACATAATATTTCCAAATAACCACATTGGCGTGTTGTTGTTGGTCTTATTGTTTCGATTGCACACAATGACTAAGTTTACTCTTTTATGCGCCCTGAAATGGATATTAACTAACGGGGTGCAGTAGCTTTCCTCACCTCCTTTGAGGTCGACTGGATCCTCCAGGTGGTTGTGCTATGCTTGACTTCATCTGCTACGTGTCGCTTACTACTACGGGGATCAACATTGGTCTTAAACGGGATCTTTACGTTACATTTCCTCTGCTCTGTATTTAAGAATTAGCTAAACTGCCTGAAGGAGGTCGACTACAGTAACTCGAGGAGATCGGCTAAACTAATCTGAGGAGATCGGCTAGACTAACTTGAGGAGATTGGCTAGACTAATTTGAGGAGATCGGCTAGACTAACTTGGGGAGATCGACTACACTAACTTGAGGAGATCGGCTAGACTAACTTGAGGTGATCGGCTAGACCAACTCTAGGAGATCGACTACACTAACTTGAGGAGATCGACTACGCTAACTTGAGGAGATCGAATACACTAACTCTAGGAGATCGACTACACTAACTTGAGGAGATCGACTACACTAACTTGAGGAGATCGACTACACTAACAATAGGAGATCGACTACACTAACTCTAGGAGATCGACTACAATAACCCGATGAGATCGACTACACTAACTCTAGGAGATCGACTACACTAACTTGAGGAGATCGACTACACTAACTAGAGGAGATCGACTACACTAACTTGAGGAGATCGCCTACACTAACTTGAGGACATCGACTACACTAACTTGAGGAGATCGCCTACACTAACTTGAGGACATCGACTACACTAACTTGAGGAGATCGCCTACACTAAATAGAGAAGATCGACTACACTAACTTGAGGAGATCGCCTACACTAACTTGAGGAGATCGCCTACACTAACTCTAAGAGATCGACTATACTAACTTGAGGACATCGACTACACTAACTTGAGGAGATCGCCTACACTAACTCTAAGAGATCGACTACACTAACTTGAGGACATCGACTACACTAACTTGATGAGACCGACTACACTAACTTGAGGAGATCGACTACACTAACACAATTGAATCGACTACACTAACTCGAGGAGAGTGTACAAACAGCGAGCTACAGGGACCATCAGCATCCATACCTTACGCCATTTGATGAGAGAGAATGAGCTTCTATGGGTATGCCAGGAGTGCAGTGACGTCGTTTCTTAGAAACAGAAACACCAGATTTAGCCCCAAGTAATTTCCACGTTTTTGGACGACTAAAAGAGGCATTGGGAGGAAAGACTTTCAGGTCCGATGATGAGATGCGGCAGGTCGTACATTAGTAGTTACACACGCGATCAAGAAGAAAATATGTCTACAGGGAGCCATGCACTTTAAACGTCCTTGGCGACTTGTATCGAACGCAATGGTAACTACGTTGAAATATGTATGATACAATTGTGTTTCACTTTCTCAGAATACATGTACAAAACATATGTATTTAAGGTTTGCATTCGATCCCCCTCGTAGACTTTGATATGTGCTCATTCTTGCCTGACGTCACGGACATTAGTCTTAAAATGCATCTAATCTTTATAAAATGGTTATCTCTAGTGCAACCTAGAAGCAGTATCGATCCTTCATTGTGGATGTCTTCCAACCTCTTCGATATATATATATATATACACCCCCACCAGTTAGGTGTGTGTATGTGCATTCATGCGCGTGCCTGCGTGTGCGCGCGTGTGTTGAAGCAAAAGTTACAATTTATTAAAAAGATGTGGCGTTACGACGCTGTAATTAGTTTTTGTTTACGTATAGAATAAACGATATACCGATAAGTTAGGTTAATAAAAAAGAGTAAACTTTGACACCCACAAAAAACAATGACTTCCTTGCAGGAAGGCAGATAACACTAAACGGATAGGGACAGTCACAGACAAGGGAATGTAGTGTATAGCAACAAATCTCAAAGATAGCCACACACATGACAAAGCTAGAGTCACTGATGGTGAGCAAGGAAAGAGAAGAAACGTGGCGGTTGAGGACCATTGAACACCAAGGAGACATGATTATCAGCTTTTCAGATTGCTGGTCGGGAAATTTGGCGGGCAGGCAATATTTTACCTGGCCGTGTTTGTGATGTAAATAACAATGACAACCGCTCGGTCAGATTGGTGTTCCAAGCTGAGGAATACTGAAGCCGATATCGATCTAGCATTTATCTGTAGTGCAGCAACACCTGCACACAATGGTCCGGACTAAAGGGAGAAAAAAGGTACGCGTAAGCCAAGCGTCGTTCTCTGTGGGACGTCAAATAGAACCGAAACGGCATTTCAATTACTTTGCTTGCATGCAAGTTCATGATAACAACTTACACGTATTGGTTTTTCTATAAGACGTTCTATAAGACATTCTATAGGACATTATGTAAGACATTCGATAAGACAGTTTCTAAGATATTATATAAGACATTCTATAATACATTCTATAAGACGTTCTATAAGACATTCTATAAGCAATATATAAGATTTTCTATAAGACATTATATAAGACGTTATATAAGGCATTCTATAAGACATTCTATAAGACATTATGTAAGACATTATATAAGACATTATATAAGACATTCTATGAGACATTCTATAATACATTCTATGAGACATTCTATAATACATTGTATATATAACATCTTCAGTTTGGGACATGAGACGAATGAATCTTAAAACCAAAATTGAAGATTTACGCGGCAGTTGTCCGACCAACTCTTTCGTATCCCTGACCCTGACCGTGGACGGTCGACATGCTAAGAAACTTGACCACCTCTATCTGGGCTGCCTAAGGAAACTGCTGAGCATAAAATGACAAGTTAAGATCACAGATGTAGAAGTTCTTTCAATGGCTGGCATTACGAGCATCTACACAACTCTGTGCAAATCGCAAAGTAGATAGACGGACCAAGTGGTCCGCATGTCAGATGAGCGGCTTCCAAAGTAAATATTATATGGCAAGCTTGAGTCAGGCAAGTGAACTTGCTGTGGCTAAATCAAACGTTACGAAGACACTCTGAAAGCGTTCGTGCTATTTTACATGTCCTATTTACTTTTTTTATTTTGCTATACCTGGTCCTTCCCTGCTCATTATTTACGAGGCGTGTTCAAATGAAACATACGTACAGTGCGCATGATGATGTCGCTTCTAGTGTAAAAAAGTACATATTAACTGTCAAGTTAGCAAAATATAATTATCCTCAGACTCATAGTTTCCTCAAGAGAACGTTGAAAACATGACGAGCGTGATACGGAATCCGTCCAGAGTTTAAAAGCAAGCGGTGTTTCGGTTTCTAACAGCGGGGATGTCGACTAGTTGACATTCATTACAGAATACAAGCAGTTTGTGATGACAAAAGTGCGTGGAAGACAACAGTGAAGAACTGGCCAACAATGTTTTCGTTAAACCTCGATAGCGGACTAGGTTCGATCAAGGTATTACTCGTCTGAGTCGTGCAATGGCTTGCGGAGTGTGTTTATCCGATTGCTAGTCCATATTAATAGACTAAACAACTAGCTCAAAGTAGACCTGTCGCCTGTTGGGCGCCATCTATGCTGCTCTAAACATACCACCTAACAATGCCCAGTATTATGCCATGTCACAAAGTTAGACGCCTCTCACGGCATGATTTCTGTGAGGCAGTGGTGCTATTCTTGGCATTGTCATACACAAAGTCCCCGGCGTACCACTCGAAAGAGTGTCTACAATGCCCGTGGCTAATCTTTAAGCAGTTATCCTGTATCTGTAATTATTGGCACATGTATCGGTTGATGCTGAACGCCCCTCCCCTTTCTCCATTTTCATTTTCTGAGTAAATCACATAATATTCATGGTTCTAGTAGATCACAGGATATTCATGGTTCTAGTAGATCATAGAATATTCATGGTTCTAGTAAATCACAGGATACGCATGGTTCTAGTAAATCACAGGATATTCATGGTTCTAGTAGATCACAGGATATTCATGGTTCTAGTAGATCATAGAATATTCATGGTTCTAGTAAATCACAGGATACGCATGGTTCTAGTAAATCACAGGATATTCATGGTTCTAGTAAAACACAGGATATTCATGGTTCTAATAAATCACAGAATATTCATGGTTCTAGTAAATCACAGGATATTCATCGTTCTAGTAGATCACAGGATATTCATGGTTCTAGTAGATCATAGAATATTCATGGTTCTAGTAAATCACAGGATACGCATGGTTCTAGTAAATCACAGGATATTCATGGTTCTAGTAAAACACAGGATATTCATGGTTCTAATAAATCACAGAATATTCATGGTTCTAGTAAATCACAGGATATGCATGGTTCTAGTAGATCACATGATATTCATGG
The DNA here is from genome assembly GCA_036924085.1 of Ariolimax columbianus. Lineage (NCBI taxonomy): Eukaryota > Metazoa > Mollusca > Gastropoda > Stylommatophora > Arionidae > Ariolimax > Ariolimax columbianus. The sequence continues at coordinate 18,464,383 of JAVGWX010000022.1, forward strand.
TTCTAGTAAATCACAGGATATTCAGGGTTCTAGTAAATCACATGATATGTATGGTTCTAGTAGATCACAAGATATTCATAGTTCTAGTATATCACAGGATAGTCATGGTTCTAGAAAATCACAGGATGTTCATAGTTCTAGTAGATCGCAGGATATTCATAGTTCTAGTAGATCAGAGGATATTCATAGTTCTAGTAGATCACATGATATTCATAGTTCTAGTAGATCACAGGATATTCATAGTTCTAGTAGATCACAGGATATTCATAGTTCTAGTAGATCACATGATGTTCATGGTTCTAGTAGATCACAAGATATGCATATTTCTAGTAGATCACAGGATATGCATGGTTCTAGTAGATCACAGAATATTCATGTTTTAGTGTCTTCCCCTTTTCCCATCTTGTCTCACTCAAAACAATGTCGGTAATATTCAATATGTGTACTTCATTCCTGATGTTTTACAACTTTCCAATTTTGTTCACTGTCCTGCTGCTTCATGTTGCAATATTTGAATGCGAGTTTCTATGTGACATGATCAGAAACGTGTGCCTTGGAGATTGATCTGACGGGTTTCTCTGTGACATGATCAGAAACGTGTGCCTTGGAGATTAATCTGACCGCTTTCTCTGTGACATGATCAGAAACGTATGCCTTGGAGATTAATCTGACGGGTTTCTCTGTGACATGATCAGAAACGTGTCTTGGAGATTAATCTTACGGGTTTCTCTGTGACATGATCAGAAACGTGTGCCTTGGAGATTAATCTGACGGGTGTCTCTGTGACATGATCAGAAACGTGTACCAGACAGGTTAATGTGACGGGTTTCTCTGTGACATGACCAGAGCTTGCACCTGGGAGGTTAATTGTGGTGATTTCCCCTTGCCTTTCACATTCACGTGAATAATTTACATAGTTGCCTATTTATTACAGAAAAGTATGTCTGCCAGGGCCAGTATGTGCCCTGCTGTTCTCAACTGCAGATCTAAGGACATTTTGGCGGGAAATTCTCGATCTTGTGGGCAGGACTAAATATATGATAAAAAGCACCCAATTATTCACCTTTTTCGTACGAACTTTCTGTCTGCCTTGGCAAATGAGTTTTTTGCTGTGTTCACTTGCAGATCTGTGAACATTTGGCGGGGAGTTCTCGATCGCCTGGCTTGTGCTATAGATAAGGAAAAAAGCACATAAACAACACGGATCTTGTTATATCAGACGACACCGGGTATTGAACACAGACGCCATTGTATACTAAATCACACCCTTTCTAAGTGATGCCAACCATTAGGCCGGAAGTTGATTTGTCAGCATTATTATGTACACACTGATATGTTCTTTGCCCAATTGTATTGATTTTTCTGGGATGAGAGACGCAGCAGGGAATGAGCTGATAGCAGCTTGCGACTCATTGCTGACTGCTTGTGTCAATGTCAGCGAACCACATCTGAAATAGACTCTATTCCCCCTCTTACTAGCGACCCTGGAAACAGGCTAAACTAGTGCAGACTGGCTACGGATTGGGATCGCAGTGGGAAGGCAAGAGTAGTACCTAACAATGCCAGCTAAAATCGGATATATTAAAACGAAAGTAGAAGATGTCGCAGCCTTGCTGTAAACTATAACACTGCGTCACAATGTCCAATTTCTAAGATGACTGCCCAAGAAAAAGAATTTTTTTTTTTTTTTTTTTCCAATTGATAGTGCTGCTACGCGTGTCCTTAAATTGTGCTAAACAAGGACAAACCATAGAATACGTGTGCCCTTGAATTGGTGTGAACAAGAACAACACACAGAACACATGTGCCCTTGAATTGTGCTGAACAAGGACAGTACACAGAACACGTGTGCCCTTGAATTGTGCTGAACAACGACAGTACACAGAACACGTGTGCCCTTGAATTGTGCTGAACAAGGACAGTACACACAACACGTGTGTCCTTGAATTGTGCTGAACAGTATCTTTTGAGCCGGGGCTTCCTGGTACAGCCGTACAACATGACCGAATAAAGAAACTCGGCGCCGGTCAAGTATTTCTGAAACTGGAATGAGGACTGTTTTAGCAGAGACCTCTACGTTGTGGATGTGGTCATGCCATCGGATGCCCAGGATAACGCCGCCGGTTGTGCATGTGGAAGGCCTCCAGCTTTGACATGTCATGTTTGAGTAATGTCCAGAGAAGTATACGTAAGCTAGAAATGACCATCTAATATCACATACATACCGAATTATCATGTCTTTCCACATACAAGTGCCAAATACAAGGAACATTTTCACGACTGGCATGCACAATCGGATGTAAACATATGGAGCACGCTCGGTACCTCGTACATGCATCTGAATTCACCCCAAACAAACAACAAATATTTTAACCACCAAATTGGGGGTAGTAAAAGTCTACTTTTTAACTGTTTGGGGGAAAAGGGGGGGGGGGGGTTGCCAAACATTCTGCCTGTAACATGATTATCAATATACCTAGATTTAATCATCAAACAGTAAAAGACTCAGTCAACTTTGTTGACCCTACCACAGGTGCACATACTCAGTACATCGAACGTTCTTGGACAACGGTGAAGGTGAGAACCAAGCGCCTAAATGACCCCCCCCCCCCCCCCCAGTCATGTGCCTGATTCATTTATGTGCCAGCTCATGTGGCGTCGGAGCATCAAAATAAATGGTATGAACGTTTTCAGCGTAGTTCTTGCTGGCATTGTTCAATTCTGGTCACGTTAATAATTAAAATGGTGGCGTTTGGTTGTCCGATTATTTCAATCTACCTGCATGAAAATTTGCTTCTGCTTCTTTTTAGGGCCCTGCATTTCTCCAGAAGATTGGTCGTAACACTGAATATAACCATTTCTTCAATACATCTATCGGTATCTTAGTTGTTGCTTGTTTATATAAAATAAAATTATATTGACTGTCCTCTTCTTAACCCGATATGGAATGTCCAGCTACATTCATCAGCTGTCAAATGCGATGAGAACCAAGGGAACTGTTTGGGGTGAATTAAGATGCAATTCGCTTATAGTAACAGCAAAATGACTGCTAATAGTTCTGACAAAGTATAGTTTCACCACTGAAATCAGCTGGCGACAGCATGCATTCGTTAAGTTGCGGCAGAACTTTAATGCGAGTATTTTGAATGCAGCAGTGCCCGAGAATTGGTTCTCTGACTTCCTATGACCACTTCCTAAACCAATAAAGAACATACGATGCTGCGTAACAATATAATCATCAGCGTACATAATATATATCGCAATATACTGAAGAAAATAGTACCCAAATCAATGATGTTCCGTCTAGAGACTGAGTGCATTCTATCTGAACATCCGGGTAAATACAGACCAATGTAGGAGACATTCGATTATGCCGAGACATTAGCTTTTGACGCTCATTAAGGTTTTCAATTAAATCAAGACGCAGTCGCTGTGGCTTTGATCTGGATGATGCTTATATTTATGTGAACTATGGGACATTGATACAGTTTTAGAAAGGATGGCATATATCCATAGCTGTACCACAGCTTCAGTAAATGACAAAACTTCAGTCAATGACAAAACTTCAGTCAATGACAAAACTTCAGTCAATGACAAAACTTCAGTCAATGACAACACTTCAGTCAATGACAAAACTTTAGTCAATGACAAAACTTCAGTCAATGACAAAACTTCAGTCAATGACAAAACTTCAGTCAATGACAAAACTTCAGTCAATGACAACACTTCAGTCAATGACAAAACTTCAGTCAATGACAAAACTTCAGTCAATGACAAGAACAATTGTACCATGCTTGGGGTCACGGACACTGGTGACAAGACGCTTATTTCAGAGGTTAGGCCAGACTTTCTCCTCTTTCATGTACTGGTCAATGTCGACACAGTAAAAGTGGACAAAATGTATTGGATGAGGCCAACGAGGTTGCTCATGTTTGCAGGGGGCATCCTCACAAACATGATTGGCTAGGATAGGACATACGCACATAATTAACAAGCAATTTGACTGGTTACTAGATACTCTTTGGTTTCGTACCGGGACAGAGGGGGTGAGGACCTCCAAGGAAGAGGGGGTGGACAACATCTCTGAGTGGTCAAGCCTTCGTCCCGGTGAGATACGAGAGGCGGCGGCAGACAGAGGATAATGGCGTGAGATTGTGCGAGTCTTCAAGTGTGCCCCAACGACCTGATGGGTTACAGGGTGAACTGAACTGAACTGAATCTCACTGTGGTGCTGGAAGTCAAGCTCCTAGATCAATCCAGACACCGCCAGTGTAATGTGGTAACCCTTAACCAAGTCAGTAGTAAAGGCTGGTCTTCACAATATAACATACTACTGATGTATTAACAAGAGATGCGACAGATTCAAGTAGCTTGTAGTAACTTGTACTCTGCCTCAATTATAAGTGGCATGTCAATCAGATCAAACAGAGAATCAAATCAGAGGCGGTGCAGAACTAAAAACAACGAAAGCTACCAAGCTAGAGTAGCCGATTTTCATCCTATATAATCAGTCCATTTTCGATTATGGGCTGGGTATCCTGAGATTGTCAAGTTCATGGTGTGAACGTGTAAAATGCTTTCAGAGCGAAGCATGCGATTGGTCTATGGGTGCACCACGGACACAGCCATCGTGAAAATGAGATTCAAGCTTGGACTTCTTTCTGTGAAACCAAAATACGCACCGGCCAAGTCTACATGCGAGTCACCGCTGATAAGAAACATCTACTACGCATGAGCACTGTAGGTATCAATAGTAAACACATCAAGAAAGGGAAGCCATGGATGTCACTAGCACAGAGAACAACTGCTTAGGGGACTAGATAAAGAGGAATACTGAATGTGCACTAAAATACAGACTACCATCAAATCAACTTCACGGGACGGAGATGGGACCTGTTCTTTCTTTTCGATTGTTGTCCTGTTTGTGTTTTTCAGGGTCAGGTTATGAAGAGTTTTCTTGACCCGAGCCTAGTATGTGTTTGTGTTTGTCTGGGTCACGTTATGAAGAGGTTTCTTGACCTGGCCCTAGTATGTGCCTTTCAGCGTCAGGTTATGAAGGAGTTTTTTGACCGGGCCCTAGTATATGCTTGAGTCTTTCAGCGTCAGGTTATGAAGAGATTTCTTGACCGGGCCGTAGTATGTGCTTGTGTCTTTCAGGGTCAAGTTAAGAAGAGGTTTCTTGACCGGGCCCTAGTACGTGCTTGTGTCTTTCAGGGTCAGATTATGAAGAGGTTTCAGGGGTTGACTTGCTTTATTGCATCTGTTTTAGCTTTCGGTGTAGCCTTTGTTATATGCTGAGATTATGTTATCAAGGTACGTGTAATTTGTTATCTGTTTTGCTTTTTGGTTTTGTATAAATATTATTATTTGTATTTATTTTATTGCATTCGCCATACGTTAGGTTTTCTTTGTGTTGATTTTCATACTGTAATCCGTTTATACCTCATTAATATTGTTGATATGTTTCAGCAGTTGTTCTTTGTCTAATGTTGCTACCAGTAAATAGACTGCTTCAATTATAAATCCAACAACTAGGCTAAACAACTAATCAGTGATAAAGCACAGGATGTTGAATCTGGCGTGTACGCCGTTGGAGCTGTGTTGTGTGGTAATAACGCCAATAGGGACTCTAGAGAGAGACGCGGGGTTGTTGCCGAGCCGAGCGGTGCATACATGACAACAACCTGCAGCATCAGGATATAGATCAAGGCAGTGACTGTGTCTTTAAGATAGATTTCTGAGACCTGCTTAACGAGTTTCGAAATGGTGTATGCCGATCCTTCGTAAGGTAAATAACGGATGGCTAAAACATATGTGTGTAGCAAAAATAGATGCCTTGAACTCTTGTCATCTTGTGTGGATGTGCTGTTCTGATCTTGTTGGGTTTTGTGACAATGAAAGAGCTGTAATCTTGTTTCCATGGGGATCTGACGTGGGAACATTAACAAAAGATCAGTAGATGGAGGTAACATTTAGAATGGATCAACAACCGACTCTTTGATGATGACACTGACATCAACGCATTCTTTACTGATAGATAGCAAAGTTTTGAAATCTCACATAGACAGACTACTGAGAGGAAGGAGGATAGATGTACATACATTAGTTTAGATTAATTTCGTTCATTAATGGAATCAACAGCATTCCACAAGGTTTAACCTATAAGGGCTCTATTCTTCTCTACAACACAGACCCGGCTGGAGGCAGGCTTTGTATGCTGGTCTGCAGGCAGGGGAAAACAAGATGCGTCAAGAGGCAGACTCCAAACGTGTACTGCGAAAGATATGGCAACAACTGACTGACCCTTCTCTAGCGTGAAGCCCATTGTCTCTCGAGACTGACAGGATGCCAATCAATTAATCTTCTGCGTATGGTTGGAGAATCTCAGCACAATTGACCAACTCCACAGTACCGGTGAGGATTCTGTTATAGATTGGGTAGACTTTTAACATAATTTTGAATTTAGACCAGCCAGCGCCGTTAGGCGTTCTCTTTTCGATTTCCACCTGCTAGAGATGTTTAACATACGCGACGCTGAACACGATTGTCCGATCTCTACTACCCAGAGATTCAGGGAAATACTAGAAAGTCCACTTGACAAAATTCCAGCCTCCACCGTGATTTTAACCAACAACCTCTAGCACCCGAGGCCGACGACTTACATCGAGACCACTCAGTCACCTAAACAGAAACTACTAAAGCCTTTCTCATCTACACTCGCAGCAGTTTACTGAGAGGAATTGAGTACCAATTCGTCTGCCCGGATACTTAAGCGCGAATAATGGAAGAGGTTGGTGACTTTTGACCTTCTTTGGTTTAGAAGAGATCAATTTCAGAGATGACTGAACAATATTCAGATGTGCTCACTCTAACCAGCATGTTTGATGACTTCACAGCATCGCTGAATATGCAACCAACTTATACTGGAACCAACCACGAGTCAAAGAAAGAGAGGCGTGTACAACCAGCGTATGCATACCCTTTCCCCTGCTGAGACCCCCCTGGGCGTTTATGGGCCAGCCTAATAAGGAGGAATAACAGCGTAATATTTCTTCATTGAATATTGCAACTTGAGATACAAAATGTCCGCTTCCTACTCGATTCTGTGTCCGCTATTGCATTTTATCTGATTTTCTTCTTCTCCTTCTTCTTCTTCTTCTTCTTCTTCTTCTTCTTCTTCTTCTTCTTCTTTTTCTTCTTCTTCTTCTTCTTTTTCTTCTTCTTCGTCTTCTTATTTTTCTTCCTTCGTTCGTTCGTTCGTTCGTTCGTTCGCTCGTACGTTCGTTCCTTCGTTCGTTCGTTCGTTCGTTCACTCGCTCGTTGGTTCGTTCGTTCGTTCGTTCTAAATCTCCAGCTACCAATCAATGAACAAGGCTTTGCAAGTAGCAGGGTGTAGCCTGGATAACGGAATGCGTTGTGTCACTAGTTTACTGCTTGACTGCGATATTTGCACCTGTCGGCCCGACATATCCATCTTCGGCAGGAATAAGATATTGGTATTCGGTTAAACAGTGCCCTGTAATTGAATATGAATATGTCTAAAAAGAGCTTGATAATATTCAACTTAAAATTGTTAATACTTGTTTGTTTTAATGCAGTCCTAAATTACGAACCAATTCCTTGCTATGAGTACATGTATTGTTTCGTGTCGCAAGTTGCATTGACTGACTAAACAAAGGCCAGGCAGTCATCTATTTAAAATGCATTTTAAAATGACAGTGAATGCACTTAGCATACCCCGACCTTGAAGATGTGGCACATGATGGAACTTCTGTCCATACCATCTGGATATCAATTGTTACAGGCTAACACATAATGATTCACAAAAGATAATGTTTGTTCAGTGTGGATTTAAAAAGCTCTGAGAAAAGTGATAATGGTCAACAGTAGCTATAGAAAATGATTGATTATAAATACAATTATATATAGGATTATAAATACAATTTAAAATATATGCATAAATATAAATTATAAATATAATTATAAATTTAATTATAATAATAAATAGTACGTTAAATACAATTATAAATATAATTATAAACATAATTATAAATTTAATTTTAATACAATTATAAATATTGCGTTAAATATAATTGGAAATAAAATAATAAATAGTATTGTAAATATAATATTATATATAATTATAAATTAGGTTATAAATACCGCAGCGAAGATGTAACACAATACTATCTGCTTTCGTAAGACAACAGCACATATTCAATAAATAACGGCTGAAGATACAGCACACTGAATGACTTAACAGTAGTTAGTGATTCATAGCTGGCAGCTTGCGTCAGAGCCAGGCAACCAGAGCTGACAGCTTGCGTCAGAGCCAGGCTACCAGAGCTGGCAGCTTGCGTCAGAGCCAGGCAACCAGAGCTGGCTTCTTGTGTCGGGGTCAGTAAACCAGAACTGGCTGCTTGTGTCAGTCAGTAAACCATAAATGACTGCTTGTGTCAGGGTCAATAAACCAGAGCTGGCTGCTTATGTCAGGGTCAGTAAACCAGAGTTGGCTGCTTGTGTCAGGGTCAGTAAATCAGAGTTGGCTGCTTGTGTCAGGGTCAGTAAACTAGAACGGGTTGCTTGTAAAAGAGTCAATAAGCTAGAGTTGGTTGCTTGCATCATAATGAGTGACCCAGAGCCAGTTGCTTGTATCATATTCAGTAAGTCAGAGTTGGTTGCTTGCATCAGGGTGAGAGAGCCAGAGCTGGTTGCTGGTATCAAGGTGAGTAATACCAGAGCTGGTTGCTTTATCGGGGTGATAGAGCCAGAGCTAGTTGCTTTATCGGGGTGATATAGCCAGAGCTGGTTGCTTTATCGGGGTGATAGAGCCAGAGCTGGTTGCTGGTATCAGGGTGAGTGAACCACAGTTGATTAAGATCATATTCTGCTTCCAAGCGGTTGTCTTGGAAACAGGATGCGGTATTTTATGCTGGTTAAAAGCATATGGATCAGAAGGGGAAGCAAATCCGGTTCACTAAAACGCCAGCTAACATCTTATATGGCTGTCCGAAAGGTGAAGATATCTTAGCCTCACTGTAAACTATGGCACATTGTCTTTTTCACGACGAAAGCGGAAGTAAAAGAAACAGAAAGATAAGAAGAAAAAGAGGAGGACGAAGTGAAGGAAGAGTAAGAAGAAGTGGAGGTAAAAGAAAAGAAAGACGAAGACAAAAATGTAGAGTAAGAAGATGAGGAAAATAAAAACAGAAGAGGAAGAAGAAAAGAAAATAGAACAAGAAAAAGTCAAGAAGAAGAAGAAGAAGGAGAAATGATGTAGCATAAATCCAACAACAACACTGAATAACAACTACTGATGCATCACATCACTCCTTGCCTAAGAGAGAAAACTGTTCTGCACAAGCCGCTTAACAGCACAAGTTGACGTGAACATCTTGTTAGCTGCCCATCGGAATCAAAGATGGCGATATCATAAGACGGGGTTGTCTTGGTGATGTAATTTGCGCTTTATTTGGATTACAGTTGGGAAGATACTAAGCTCGTCATCAACCTTGCTTTCTGGTCCCGCGCTACTTTTGGACCAGTGGTAGACGTAATTCAAGACAACTGGAGGAAACTCAGGATGCAAGCACTCTGGTCCACCTCCCTTGAGACCAGGGGTCGCTTGTAACTTGCGGGATTCGATCACACACCGTTCCTGTCCGTGTTTTGAGAGACTAGTGCCTTATCTTACGACCACAGTGTGAAAAGTACATATAAGTACAGAATCATATTAAAAATATAGGGGACTGCGTGGGCTAGTTGTTAAGTGACATGGCTCACGATCCGAATGTGCTGGGTTCGCTCCCTAACACAGCACCAGCCATTACTCCGGGGAAGCAGACCCTTACAAAAAATTCATGCCAAAGTCGGATGCGCAAGAACGACAGGCGCAAAATAAAAACATTTTGCAACGCACATCTCCTTAGGGAAAAGAGAAATACGACGAAAGGAAATTAAGAAATAAAAAAAATTGCAAATATCAGAAATAAGTTGTTCTTGGCCATTTGTTAACCAGTGGGCGATGTATCTGCTTGCTGGAAATGGGATTTCTTCTTCTTCTTCTTCTTCTGCGTACACAGTCAGACAGTAACCATTATTTTCTCGAAAAAAGCGGCGGTCATCCTGAGACTCTCGCCACTACCATACAGCTTGTCTTGCAGTTCCACTGGCAATGGCCACATCTGCTCTCTCTGATCCTCGTATGTCGAGCAGTTCTGCAGCAGATGTTCAGTGGTCATTTTACCAGTACCGCACGGGCATTGGTCGGTACACCCTATCTTCAGTTTGTTGAATAGGTGGTACCTCAGTCTGTTGTGGCCAGTGCGAAGTCTGAAGACAACGACCTGCTCTTTTCGGTTCAACTGGTAATAGGCATCGTTTTTGGTGTAACCAGTATGTTCGGTTTCCCATTTGGTCATGTATCTGGCTTTGATAAGCCGTTTTGACTCTTCGTACGTCATACTGGTATCTGTTTGTGGTAGCCTTGCACCTTCTTTTGCCAGTCTGTCTGCCTCCTCGTTGCCTAGGATGTTGCAGTGTGACGGAACCCACTGTACCACCACCCTTTTTGGTGCGGACTGCTGGCACAGTTTGCAGAGTGCTGCTCTTAAGTCATTAAGCTCAGTGTTCTTCTGGCTTTTTAGCGCTGTGACTACGGCGAGAGCATCTGTCAGCAAGACTATATGGCTCTCATTTTCACTGTGTGTCACCATTTCTTCCACTGCCGCCCTCAGTGCCTCTGCCTCTGCTCTGAAATTGCTTGTGTACCTACCAGTAGCGAATGACAGTGTTATATTTCTGCCATTTGGTAGGTTCAGGAATGCTCCTGCCCCTCCGTTCTGTGTAGTGTTTGTTACAGAACCGTCGGTGTATGCATGGGTCCAGTCCATGCTTGGGTAGCTTTTCGTTATGAAGCTTAGGGTAGTGTCTCTCCTTTCTTTCTCACTCTGGCAGTTTTTGTTTGCAATACCTGGTATATTTTCTACCACCTCTGGAAATATATCCTGCCTCCAAGTAGGTTTTCGTACAGTAGTGATGGGTTTTGGTGTTGTTAGTGCGTTTATGGGATCTTCGTGCATCTTTGCTTTGGCTATTTCTGCAAAGTTTCTCCGCTTCAGTTTCCCATTTCCCAAATTGTTTAGTCTATGGTACATTGGATGGTCCGTCAGTCTTCGGAGTTTCTCTGACTGCAGCTGGGCTCTGCAGTCTCTTCTATCGGTCATGGATTGCAGTTTTGTAGTCTTTTCATATTCTACAATTGGCGTTGACTTCATGCCACCTGTTATAATTCTCATGGCTTGGTTTTGAAGTTTTTTAACTTTATCGAAGTTCGCCTTCGCTGCTGTTGTCCATGCCGCAATGCCATACTCGAGAACTGGTCTCACTCTTCCAGTGTACAGTTTCTTTAGTATGCCTTCGTCTGCTCCCCAGCTTGTGCCAGCAAGTTTCCTCATGATCGCCATTCTTTCTCTGCCTTTCATTCGGTTTCTCTCAATCTGACTTTTCCATGTCATGCGCCGATCAAATGTGACTCCCAGATAGGTTGGGTTGTCGTTTGGCTGCAGCATTTTGCCATTTAGGCTTAATTTGGTACTTTAGGGTTTTAATGAGAATATTGTGCACGTGGTTTTCTCCTCGTTTATTTTGACCAGCCATGAGTTCGCCCACTCTTCCAGCGATGTTAGGGCCGTTTGCATCCGATTTCTTGCTATGGTGAGATTCTTTTCAGAGGTCCACATAGCCAGATCGTCTGCAAACATTGAGCTATGGACTCTTCTTGGTATATTCTCTGTAATATCGTTTATATATACCAGAAAGAGTGTGGGTGACAGTACTCCCCCTTGGGGTACTCCCTGCTCGAGTGTCACCTTTTTGCTCATCTGCCCTTGTACTTGGACTCTGGCCGTTCTTTGTTTGAGGTAGTGGTTGATCCACTTGTACATCTTCCCACAGACATCACTTCTTCTCAGCTTGACTCTAAGTCCATCCTTCCAGACTTTGTCAAATGCCTTTTCCAGATCCACCCAAACAGCTACTGTGTGCTTCTGTGCCTGGTAGGCATCTTCTATCTCCTGGGCTATGAGGATGACCTGGTCCTCAGTGGATCTGTGCTGTCTAAGGCCGGCTTGCTGTGGAATTAGTATTCGTTTTTCTTCCAGATGCCACATCAGTCTGGTGTTTATCATCCGTTCCATCAGCTTGCCGACACAGCTCAGTAGGCTTATGGGCCTGTATCCATTCGGATCTGTTTTATCCTTTCCTGTTTTTGGTACTGGTACCAGTATTGCATCTTTCCATGCCTGAAGTACAATACCCCTTTTCCAGCTTTGGTTCAGGACTGATAGTAGTTTTTTCTTCGCTGTTTGGCCCAGCCCCATCAGCATTTCGTTTGTTATCCCGTCTTTTCCGGGAGATTTCCTTTTCTTTAGTGTTCTCATAGCCTCTTCCATTTCGCGCATGGTTAGTTTGGCCATCATGTGCTCTTCAGGAGCCGTATTTATGTTTTCGTGTCCCTTTAGCTCTTCGCTAATGTCTGTATGCTTATCTGCAGGGACCTCGATGTGGTTTGCTCTGGCATAGTGATCGACAAAGGCGTTTGCGGCTTTCTTACCTGTGATCAAGTTCTCGCCCTGCTTGATAGTAATTGTTTTATTTGACGGGGTTTCGTCATTCATGGCTCTGACTAGCTTCCATAGCTTGTTCCCTTCTTTGTCCAGGTTTAAACTTTCCGTTTTATTTTTCCAACTTTCTCTTGCTGTTTGCTTGAGAGTGTGTTTGTACTTCGCCGTGGCGGCTTTGAGGGCAATGTTTGCCTCCATGGATTTTTCTCGTTCTGCCACGTTCCTAGCATTTGTTACTGCATCTTCCACTTTCTGTAACTCATCATTCCAGTAGGGCTTATAGTTTTTCCTAGCTCCTCTTGGGATGGTTTCAGTGGCGGCTTGCATTATTGCCTTGCTTAGGCTCTCTACCATGGGCTTCATTTTGGTGTTTCGTGTGTTGATGGTTTCACACAGCCCATCTGTCAGGATTGCAAATCTGTCCCAGTCGGCTCGTTTGTAGTTCCAACGTGGGAGCGGTTTTGTTTCCTGTGGGCCTACTTCCATGTCAATGGTTAGCCTGATCGGCCTGTGGTCGCTACCTGCCAGTTGGTTTAGCATCTGGCGGTCTATTTTATAGTGTATGTCCTGTGTGGAGAAGGCCAAATCTGGAGTCGAGGTGGTATGCCATGTTCTTGAATAGAAGCTAGGGCTATCCTCCGGCCTATTGATTAGGGAGAGATTTGCATCTATCTCCCAATCTTCCACTTCGTCACCTCTGCTGTCTGTGTCAGAGTAGCTCCATCTCTCCGAGTGGCTGTTGAAATCTCCAACTACTATGCAGTTGGAGTCTCTGACCTCCATACTCGAGAGCGATAGGTCTCTGTTTGATGGTCCGTACAGATTGAAAATGCGGAGCTTCGTCTCTTGAGCCATTATGTCAACTCCTACAATTTCTGCTTGTCCGGTGTGATTGACAGGTACCGCGCTACTCGGTATGCTGTTTCTGGTCAGTATCAGGACCCCTCCTTTGTGGCCTTCTCTATCTAGACGGAAGGTCTGGTATCCTCTGATTGAGAATTTATGGTTATTGTTGAGGTGCGTTTCCTGCCAGAAACGTAGCATTTGCATTTGAGTGGGGTATCTCTTTTTCCCTTTATTTTCTTGGCTTCTATGCAGGGATGGTACGCCTAGCATTCCCCGCCACCTGGGGTGTTGACACAGTGGGGCAGGTGTGCAATGTCCGCTGGTCTGCATCTCTTCTGCGTCCAGTATGATAGTTATATGGCTGATAACGTACAGAGGTAGATATCGTAGCCGGAGTGCATTCAGCCAGTGGACAAGCCTGGTAATGTCACCGAGATGTTGTTCGCCTGGTGTGCGGACAACTCTCATGGTCGGTGGTTGAGTCTTGACAGTTCACAGTGAGGTGGCTGCTCTACTGTTTTCGACACCCCGACCAGGTACTAAGTCTTTGGTTGGTGTTTTTTCGCACCCCATCGCCGTATAGGGTGAGTATCAAGCAGTTGTCCGCCCGCTTTGACTTGCGGGCGGCAAGGGCCTCTTACTGTGGCTCTACCTGATAGGACTGGGGCGCAAGCCCCAGGTCCCGAGCATGTAGGAGCCTCCCATTGCAGTGGTGCTGAGATTTTGGGCGGGATTGCGGCTTACAAGGGTTCGGTCGCAATCCCCCACATGGTAGCCTCGCGCCCTTGGCTTATCAGCCTGGTACGTGAACCAAAGTGTCTGCGGCTCCTCTCGATTTGAGCTGGTTTTCCGTAGCAACGCCCAGTCATTTGTAGGGTAAAACTGACCTGTCTTCAGATGATCTATTTCCAGCACCCGTTCACTATTTGGTCAGACAAATTTATTGAGGGCTTTTGTTTGTCAATGACCAGGTATTTGAAATCTGCGGTTTCTGCAGAGTTAAAACACGATTTCCGTAGCGTTCTTTCATTTGAGTGTTTGAGAGCTGACTTGTCATCCGTGAGTCTAATACCAGCGTACGTTCATTATCAGACCCAAACGGCAGTGCTCTCGATTTGTCAGTTGTTCTACAGTATTGGCGTGTTCAGTCAAATTAAGCCGCAGATTCCACACCTGGTGGTGCCCTTCCGTCAATTCCCTTAGCGAGACAATCAAGTTTCTTAGAGGGTAGTCCCAAAATTTTCGAGGGTCTAATTCCAGCACATGTTCTCTATTAGACCCCGCGAAGGTGTACTTTTTGATAGTCATTCTGCAGTATTGGCGTGGTAAGTTAACTTAGGTCTCAGGCTCCACTCCTGATAGTGCTCTTCCGTCAATTCCTTTATCACTTATAAGCCTTAGATAAATCACCACGGACGGACCACGTTTCCTGATACGGACCAGACTAGGGCACCTCGGTGGAGGAGCCACTACCACAAACCGCACCCAATTCGCACTACGGGGAAAGGCAGGCGAGCGTTTTCCGCAAGCCCGCGCTATCGCTCCGCCTGGCGGGACTGAGATCGCTTTACGAACAGTGGTGGAAATTGAGTCGCTGCGGCGAGACAACTACCCCAGATGGGATTTGATCAGTTTTATCTTTAACCGTTCTGTGTTATTTAACTGTAAATCAGAAACCGATTTGCACTTGAGTAGCAGATGTTGTAAATATCGGGTATTAAACCGAGAGCGAAAGGGGGTGAAGGGGGGGGGGGAATATATATATATATATATATATATATATATATATAAATAGAGAGATGGATGGAGAGAGAGATATAGATAGATAGAGAGAGATGGAGAGAGATATAGACAGATAGAGAGAGATAGAGAGAGATATAGACAGAGAGAGAGATGGATATATGTATATATACATATATATATATTTAGAGAGAGAGAGATGGAGAGAGATATATATATATAGAGAGATACCGATATATGTATATATATATATATATATATATTTAGAGAGACAGAGACAGAGAGGGAGAGAGAGATGGAGATATATAAATATATACAGAGAGAGATATACATATGTACATATGTATATATATACATATATATATATATATATATATATATATATATATATATATATATATATATATATATATAGAAAGAGAGAGAGAGAGAGAGATGTATATATGTTTATAGATATATACAGAGAGAGATGAAGAGATATAGATAGATGAGAGATATAGAGAGAGATATAGATAGATGAGAGATATAGAGAGAGATATAGACAGAAAGAGAGAGATGGATATATATATATGTATATATATATATATATATATATATATATATATATATATATATATTTAGAGAGAGAGAGAGAAGAAGAGAGAGATATATAGATAGATATATATGTATATACCAATATATATATATATATATATATATATAGAGAGAGAGAGAGAGAGAGGGGGGAGAGAGAGATGGAGAGATAGATATACAGATATATTCAGAGAGAGATATACATATGCATATATATATATAAATATATATATATATATATATATATATATATAGAGAGAGAGAGAGATGGAGAGAGATGTATAGATATATACAGAGAGAGAGAGAGAGAGATGGAGAGAGATATTGATATATAGAGATAGAGATAGAGAGAGAGATATAGAAAGATCGATAGAGAGAGCGAGTGGGGGCGAGGGGCACTCTAACCGATTGGTCACATAATCGTTCGCCATTAAGGAGTTCACATATTTTATTTTATTTAAACACATCTACATTTGTCATGGAAGCCTTCCTGAATGGTAACGATTCGAATAAGGTGACACTTTTCCTACAGGTTAAGTAAATGAAAAACAAATACAAAAAAACAAACAAAAAAACAAACAAAAAATCTTTTTAAAATCTTTTTTTTTTTTTAATGCACCTTATCCCTCTTCAAATCCACATGTCTCAAAATGTCTTCATTGAAGGATTTGGCCTCGTGAAAACGGATTCAATGGTTTTGGTGTCAGGCACAGATGCAATAAATAATTGTGTCTCTTATTTTCAATTTATATTTTGGGCCGAATGCGCAGTCAGAAATGAACTGCCATCGTGTGGTAGCTATTGGGCTAGTCTCTGGGTAAGCCGATCATTGCTGTCTGCTAGTGTCAGAGTAAGCCAATCATAGCTGTCTGCTAGTGTCAGAGTAAGCCAATCACAGCTGTCTGCTAGTGCCAGAGTAAGCCAATCACAGATGTCTGCTAGTGTCAGAGTAAGCCAATCCCAACTGTCTTCTAGTCTCAGGGTAAGCCAATCATAGCTGTCTGCTTATGTCAGGGTAAGCCAATCATAGCGGTCTGCTTATATCAGAGTAAGCCAATCATTGCTGTTTGCTAGTGTCAGAGTAAGACAATCACATATGTCTACTAATGTCAGAGTAAGCCAATCACATCTGTTTGCTAGTCTCAGGGTAAGCCAATCATAGCCGTCTGCTTGTGTCAGGATACGCCAATCATAGCTGTCTGCTTATGTCAAGGTAAGCGAATAATAGCTTACCAATTCAGCTCCAAGTTACGGACCTGGAAACAGACTGCACTGGCAACGCCCGGCTGAAAGAATTGAGATAGTTTAGGGAAAGCAAACCCTGTCCCAAAAATGCCTTACTGAAACCGGATGTGTCCAATCGAAAGGCTCATATATTACAGCCTCGTTGTAAACTATGGCACGACGTTGCCAACCAACGAATGCCGAAAACAACATATTTATATTTCTTGCTTTCTAAACTCTAGGGGAAACATAGAGCTATGCTTTTTCTGCTCCTCAGAAATGTTTATCTTATCCGCGTTGGGAGCACCATGTGTGATATCACTGCGCAGGCTGAGCGGTTCGGAAAAACCAAATCACACAAAGCAACATAGATAGTATAACTGTTTACAGAAGCTTTCAAGGAGCTCATTTATCGTTTTTTCTGTCCAAAGACGAAAATAAATAACACCGTATTTTCCACATGTGTATTTTATTTTCACTAGTTTTGATGGTAGTATAACTCATGTTCATGAAAACAGACTGTGCCATACCGTTTCTTTTCTTGATGTCCCTTCCATATTTACGTTATTCATCACCATCATCATATTCTCGTAACCTGAGAGGTCATTGGGGCACCATACTGCAGATTGTTGGACCAGTTTCAGCCACCCAACTCGGTTTTGTACCAGCATATTTGTTGCATATATGGACCTTCCCGCAAACTCTTTGATATTGTCTACCCATCTCTTTTTCTGCCTCCAACTCCTACACTTCTCAGGCACAACACCTTGCATACCTTGCAAGACCGTCTTGGTCAACCCAGACGATCTGGAGACATGCCCCTACCATGTGAGCTTGCGTGTATTTATCAAACTCAAGATGTCTTCATTTTGGCTGTCCTATCTCTTAACAGTTTCCCGAATTGCATTATTTGTAACGTGCTCTAGATACGAAATACCGAGCATTCAACGCAGACATCTCATCTCCATTGAACAAAATTTTCGTTCTAGAACTGCTGTCGGAGTCAAAGATTCAATAAACTGAAGATATGTGGTACTGACGAATGCACCTGTGGTACAGGGAAAATGACCGCTGAACATCTGCTGCAAAATTGCCCGACTTACAAGGACCAGAGAAATCACATGTGGCCATCACCAGTGCCAACAATAGACAACCTCTATGGCAGTGTCGACAGCCTCAGGATGACAGCTGCTTTCTTCGAACAAATTCTGACAGCGTACGAAGAAGAAGAAGAAGAAGAAGAAGAAGAAGAAGAAGAAGAAGAAGAAGAAGGAAGAAGAAGAAGGAAGAAGAAGGAAGAAGAAGGAAGAAGAAAAAAGAAGAAGAAAGAAGAAGAAGAAGAAGAAGAAGAAGGAAGAAGAAGAAGAAGAAGAAGAAGGAAGAAGGAAGAAGAAAGAAGAAAGAAGAAGAAAGAACAAGAAAGAAGAAGAAGAAGAAGAAGAAGTCAAAAATTCGCACCGATAAAGGTACACGGAAGCTATATGTGCATTCATTAAATTCAACTTAAATTTTGTAATGTATTGACGTTATTATTTCTCCGACAGCGGAGAAGTATTTGACATGTTTCAGTATTTCAGCTTATATTGTTATCTGTAATTTAGATATCTAGTCTCCTTTACCAATAACATTAGTTTCCGTATTATCAATCCAATCCATGTACCTCACGTTTGTTCTGAACCTAAATCACAAATTCATAAAGTTCGATATAGGTTATAACAAAATTAATCATTGAACTATAATTAACACATTTTTGAGTACATGGTTGTATTAAACATTGCCAAAATATTTATCGCTTTTTTGTCAAGCTGTACCACTGTGAACATATATATGGTTGATGTTGATCACTATATAATCGATACAGAACTCCGCCAGACGTGATGTACGTATCTTTTTATGATCAACGTCCACTCAGTAATAGTATTCGGCAGAATTGTTATATCCCTAATCGCAGTCTCTTGAATGTTAAAAACCATTATTCACTGAAGCTCTTATAATACGACATAACTTACATAAATGAACGTTTCGGTGATAGTGAAGGTAAACAGTCAATAAAAACGTAATCAGGAATTCCAAATGACCGCAAACGGCTGAAATCAAACGACATCCAATCTACATTCAGAAACCTTCTGGCCGAGACAATGAACAAATAAAAGTAACTGATGAATCACTAAAAAAAGACAGACAATTGACATGAGAACGCTGCAATACGGTTACAGTTGACGTGCGTTAACCAGGAAGTAGCCATGAGCTTTGAAAGCGTAGACCAGGACATAGACATTTAACATTATTAATAGTATATTTTAAAATTAATAAGTGCATAATTTCATAAAGTAAAGTAAAGTGAAGTAACCCATAGCATTTTTGCCGTAGGGGTGTGCGGTGTTAGCGATCTCACATTTCAAAGGCTAGGCTATATGAGGGCGGTAGCCATCTCCTCTCCCTCGCCGCTTTTACTTCCCGGACTGAACCGGTACACATTTAAGGCTGGATCGACCCGGGAGTCCTTGCGGTCTGAAAAACATTACCGCGTCAACTGGGGAATGAACACAGGACCACTCAGATGCGAAGCCAGCTCGATAACCACTGCGATACGCATAAATACATTTTAATACTTGAATCCTGGTATTCAATCAGACAAAGTTGTAATATTCGAGGTAGCCGAAAGCTGATTGAATCATTGTCTGTGAAAAGGTATGTCTATCTAGGCCAGGAACTTAACTAGACTATTGAAACAGTGAAAATGTATGTCTACCTAGGCGAGGAACTCAACTAGGCTATTGAAACGGTGAAGAGGTATGTCTATCTAGGCAAGGAACTCAACTAGACTATTGAAACTGTGAAGAGGTATGTCTATCTAGGCCAGAAACTCAACTAGACAATTAAACATTGGAAGAGGTATGTTTATCTAGACCAGTAACTCAACTAGACTATTGAAAATGTGAAGATGTATATCTGTCTAGGCCAGGAACTCAACTAGACTATTAAAACTGTGAAAAGGTATGTCTATCTAGGCCAGGAACTTAACTAGACTATTAAAACAGTGAAAATGTATGTCTATCTAGGCCAGGAACTCAACTAGACTATTGAAACTGTGAAGAGGTATATCTATCTAGGCCAGGACCTCAACTAGACTACTGAAACTGTGAAGAGGTATGTATATCTAAACCAGAAACTCAACTAGACCATAGAAACTGTGAAGAGGTATGTCTACCTAGGCCAGGTACTTAACTAGACTATTGAAACTGTTAATACGTATGTCTATCTAGGCCAAGAACTCAAAAAGACTATTGAAACTGTGAAGAGGTATGTCTATCTAGGCCAGGATCTCAACTAGACTATTGAAACTGTGAAGAGGTATGTCTATCTAGGCCAGGAACTCAACTAGACTATTGAAACTGTAAAGAGGTATGTCTAACTTGGCAAAGAACTCAACTAGACTATTGAAACTGTAAAGAGGTATGTCTATCTAGGCCAGGAACTCAACTAGACTATTGTAACTGTGAAAACGTATGTCTATCTAGTCCAGGAACTTAACTAGACTATTGAAACTGTGAAAAGGTATGTATATCTACGCCAGGAACTCAACTAGACTATTGAAACTGTGAAAATGTATGTCTATCTAGGCCAGGAACTAAACTAGACTATTGAAACAGTGAAGACGTTTGTCTATCTAGGCCAGGAACTCAACTAGACTATTGAAACTGTGAAAATGTATGTCTATCTAGGCCAGGAACTTAACTAGACTATTGAAACAGTGAAAATGTATGTCTACCTAGGCGAGAAACTCAACTAGACTATTGAAACTGTGAAGAGGTATATCTATCTAGGCCAGGAACTCAACTAGGCTATTGAAACGGTGAAGAGGTATGTCTATCTAGGCCAGGAACTCAACTAGACTATTGAAACTGTGAAGAGGTATGTCTATCTAGGCCAGGAACTCAACTAGACAATTACAAATTTGAAGAGGTATGTTTATCTAGACCAGTACCTCAACTAGACTATTAAAAATGTGAAGAGGTATATCTGTCTAGGCCAGGAACTCAACTAGACTATTGAAACTGTGAAAAGGTATGTCTATCTAGGCCAGGAACATAACTAGACTATTGAAACTGTGATAATGTATGTCTATCTAAGCCCGCAACTCAACTAGACTATTAAAACTGTGAAGAGGTATATCTATCTAGGCCAGGAACTCAACTAGACTACTGAAACTGTGAAGAGGTATGTATATATAAACCAGGAACTCAACTAGACTATTGAAACTGTGAAAAAGTATGTCTATCTAGGCCAGGAATTCAACTAGACTTTTGAAACTGTGAAGACGTATGTCTATCTAGGCCAGGAACACAACTAGACTATTGGAACTGTGAAGAGGTATGTCTATCTAGGCCAGGAACTCAACTAGACTATGGAAACTGTGAAGAGGTATGTCTATGTTGGCCAGGAACTCAACTAGACTATTGAAACTGTGAAAATGTATGTCTATCTAGGCCAGGAACTCAACTAGACTATTGAAACTGTGAAGAGGTATGTCTATCTAGGCAAGGAACTCAACTAGGCTATTGAAACTGTGAAGAGGTATGTATATCTAGGCCAGGAACTCAACTAGACTATTGAAACTGTGAAGAGGTATGTATATCTAGGTCAGGAACTCAACTAGACAATTGAAAATAGGAAGATGTATATCTATCTAGGCCAGGAACTCAACTAGAAAATTGAAACCGTGAAGAGGTATGTATATCTAGGCCAGGAACTCAACTAGACTATTGAAACTGTAAAGAGGTATGTCTATCTAAGTCAGGAACTCAACTAGAATCAAACAATTGACCATGCGATCTCACGCAGGAGAATTGTGTGTTTAATTATCTGCGTCCACTTTTAACATATACTCCAGCCGATCAGGAACGTCAAGGCATAAACACAGAATGCGTGTAATACATGAAACAAAGTGGAGTACACAACAGGACACCTATATTAATACACACACAGAAATAGTAAAAAATGTGTGAATAAAAACTCACAAATATAAAGACATGGATGATTGTTCATATTTATATGTTATTTACGAGGCGTGTTAAAATAAAACCGGATCAAGCTGCAACAAGTTGGGGACGGCGTGGGCTAGTGGTTAATTGACACGGCTCACAACAAGAAGGTGCAGGGCTCACAGCATCGGCCGTTATCCCGGGGAAGCAAACACTTAGAACATGCAGAAGAAAGCAGACAGTTACATAAAATGCATGCTGAAGTCGGATGCACTGTGCTGAAAGGTGCAAAATAAAAACTGCAGTGCAACGTACACGTCTGTTTTGGATTAGAGATATCAGGCGAACAGAAATTTATTTTAAAAGTAACAAATAATAAAATTGCAACAACTGAACATACGTACGATGCACATGATGACATCGCTTCTGATGTAAACAGCATATACCAACTGTCAAATTTGCTAAATTTCGTTATTTTCCGAATCATAGTTTTCTCAGCAGACCGTTGAAAACATGGCGAGTGTGAAACGGAATCCGCTCAGAGTTGTTCAACGAGCGATGATTCGGATTCTAACATCTGAAGGATGTCTACCAGTTGACATTCATCGCAGAATGCAGGCAGTGTATGGTGACAAAAGCGTTGCAAACGTAAGCACCGGCAACGGTCCACCCGAACTGCTGCATCAGTTTTTGTGATGACATCTTCTGATGTAACAATATGCGGCTGACCTGGTCTCGGAAGATCTTTCGTTAACTCACGTCCTTCTTTAAACATCGTTGTCCAGTTCTTCACTGTTGTCTTCGACACAATTTTTCAGCATTAACTGCCTGCATTCTGCGATGCCTGTCAACTGATCGACATCCTTCAGCTGATAGAAACCGAATCACACCTCTCTGATCAACTCTAGACGGATTCTATATCACAAATTCCATATTTTCTACGCTCTGCTGAGGAAACTATGAATCGGAGGACAATGACATTTTGTAAACTTGCCGTTTGGCATGTTTTTTTTTACATCAGAAGCGATGTCATCATGAGCATCGTACGTATGTTCACATGGTGCAATTAGGTCCGGTTTCATTTGAACACGCTTCGTTCGATGAGAACCCAAGGAACTCTGTTTGGGGTGAATTGAGACGCAAGTACCATATCTTCTACCATACGATGTAGATGTCGTTTCTT
This sequence comes from Ariolimax columbianus, assembly GCA_036924085.1. Classification (NCBI taxonomy): domain Eukaryota; kingdom Metazoa; phylum Mollusca; class Gastropoda; order Stylommatophora; family Arionidae; genus Ariolimax; species Ariolimax columbianus. Next base: position 18,487,557 of record JAVGWX010000022.1, read on the forward strand.
TTTCACGCGGTTTATATGTTCTATAGAATGGGAACTAGGCTCTTTGCTCAACTCTCCAACTCTTACGATAAGCAGGACAACTAACTAATGTTTACTCTTCTTGTGTACCCCTGATACGTGCCCCTGCACGGCTAAGAGAGTCTGGGAAAACAAGGCACTGTCTACCTACACCCTGGGTTTGGTCTATCAGGCATTCGTTCTTGGCACTCTCAGGTATAGAAGTGAGATTGTGTGGAATTTCACTAAAACTTGTCACAATATGAGTTCCATTACTTAGTCCGTGGTGGAATGTGACGTTTCAAAGGAATTTCTCGGTGAGCCTGACAGCCTATCTGACGAAAGGTTAGGGTTATTGTTAGCATTAGAGTTATATTTACTGTTATGTTTATGGTTAGGTTTATTGTTTTGTTTAGGGCTAGGTTTATGGTTATGGTTAATGGCTAGGGTTTGATTAAGGTTAGATAACATCGTTGTTATTACAAAGCATAACAGTATGTATAATGTTATGCTGCTGTAGAAACTGGATGTCCCTCTCATTAGCATGGACAGACGTTGAATTATTCAAGAAAACCTCGTCTATTCTCGCAGTATGTTTGAAACACCCAACTTCTAAAAAGTCGACAATTCTTTGACGTCACTACTTCGATGGAATTCAGTGTTAAAAATATACATTTCTTTTGTTTTGGGTGATTTAATACGCAGGTACCAAAGATACCACCACCGCCTCGCCATTAAGTTGTATTATATATTATTACTTCTTCTTTACAATTGGATGAGTAACAATACAGCTTTGGCGCCATTAGTAACGACATTTTGAATCCGAGACATTGATGGACGAGGGAGATTGAAGATACTGATAACTCTGCTATAATATGATCTGTGAGGTGGCACAGAAAAGACGGACACAAGCACGCGACAGACAATGGGAGCACATTCCCTGGAACTTTTTCCGGTCATGCTCAGTCTCTTGTTGAAAGCCGGAAGTAGCTACCATAGCCAACATTGTAAGCACTTAGCCACGTGCCAAGCGCGAGGTTTCAACATTCAGAACCTGACTTCACTGATCCTTATCTCTTCCCATACAAATAATGGCTTTATTTTTGTTCGTAATGTTGTAAGTCTACTCTTGGAGGAACGCCGCTGTGATTTATACTTTTATGGTTCATATGGAAGGAGAGAAGACATAAAATGTTAACGGGAAAAAGAATGAAAGGAAGGAACGATGGAATAACTTAACCTGATTAACGTCTTTAAATTGGTTTTTAATACTCTGCAGAGTCTGTATACAACCAGTTTCATTTACATCACCTTGCTCTTAAAGCTAAGCACATCCAATTTATTCGTAAATGCATTAACTGTCCCTGCCTCCACTACCTCCCCTGGCAATGCATTCCAAGCAGGCACCACTCTCTGACTAGAAAAATATGTCCTGGTATCTAATCTGGAACTCTCGTTAGTGGATTTGTATCTATGCCCTCGTGTTATTGTGGGTGGCTGTGTTTTAAAAATCTTGTTATAGTCTAATTTATCCATTCCTCTGATCATCTTATAAACCTGTATTAAGTCACCTCGAATTCTTCTCTCTTCTAGACAATATAGGGCGATTTTTCTGAGTCTTTCCTCCTAATTCTGAAATCCAAATATCAGCTTTGTCGAAGCTATGCAGGAGAGATGAAACTAGTAAATGTTTAATTTAAACTTAGTTTTATCGGTACAAGCTTTTTAATGACCTGCCCAGGATCCATTTAAATTTGATTTATTAAAAGGTTGCACTAGTAGAGGCTGTGGACACAATTGGAGCACTCAGATGATTGCTGTTGATGTTTAATGCCCACAATGAGTAAGTTTACTCTTTTGTGGGCCCTAAAAAGGACGTTGTGGTGGGTTGTAGTAGCTTTCGTCACACCACAAGCATGGTGATGAAGGTGGTCCCTAGTCCTCCAAGCGGTTGTGCTACACTTGGCTTCATCAAAGTTCTCTCCAAACGGAGAACGATCAAGTCAGTTTGTAATAAGGGAGGAAGACAAGGAATAAAGAATGCAAGGAAACGATTGTATTAACTCATAACAACCATTGATTCAGTAGGGGCATATGGACACGACGAAAACCCCTGCGTGCATCGATTGCTATTACATGTTGTACTGTCTTCTTTTATCTAGTATAAGATTCGTGGGTTGAATTAATTTATCTGACAACCGTTTTTTGCTAGAATTTAAATAGCTTCCATATTCCCTTACCATGTGCTTTCCAATCTAACGCACATCTAATTACATTGTTGCGTCGTATTCGTCCCATTATCACTATCTCTCCATGTATGTCGCTTTCTCCTCTCTCTCTCTCTCTCTGCTTCTTTCTCCCCTTTCTCTGTCTCTTTCTCCCCGTATCCCTCTCTTTCTCCCCCTCTCTCCATCTCTCCTTTCTATGTCTCTATCTCATCTCTATCGCTTTCTCTCTTTCTATCCTCTCTCTTTCTGTCTCTTTATCCCCTCACTCTCTCTGTCTCTTTCTCCCTCTCTCTTTCTCCCTCTCTCTCTGTCTCTTTCTCCCCTGTCTCTCTGTCTCTTTCTCCTGTCTGTGTTTTCTTCTCTCTCTGTCTCGTTTCTCCTTTTTCTCTGTCTATTTCTCCCCCTCACTCTCTCTCCCTTTCTTCACCCCTCTCTGTCTCTTACTCTGCTTTCTCTTGCTCTTTCTCCCCCTTTCTCTGACTTTCTCCCTATCTGTCGCTTCTCTCTATGTTTCTTTTCCTCTCTCTCTCTGTTTCTTTCTGCTCTCACTCACTCTGTCTCTTCTCCCGTCTTTATCTGTCTTTTTCTCCCCGCTGGCTCTTTCTCTTTCTCCCCTTGTCTCTTTCTCCCCCATTCTCTCGGCCTTTCTCCCCCTTTCTCTATCTTTCTCCCCTCTCTATGTCTCTTTCTCCCCCTCTCTATGTCTCCTCTCTCTCTCAATCTCTCTCTCCCACTCTCTCTCTCTTTACTCTATGTGTCCGTTTCTCTTCCGCTCTGTCTCTTTCTCCCCTCTCTCCTTTATTCTCCCCCTCACAAACTTTCTCCCACTCTCTCTGTGTGTCTATTTCACTCCATTCTTTCTCTGACTCTTTCAACCCCCCCCCCCCCCCGCCCCTTAACTTTGTTTTCTTCTCCCATTCTCTTTCTGTCTCTTTCTCCCCCTCTCACTCTCTCTCTTTATGCCCTCTCGCTCTCTCACTCTGTCTCTTTCTCTCTGTCTCTCTTTCTTCCCCTCTCTCTTTTTGTTTCTCTTTCTCCCTTCTCTCTCCCACCATTTTTCTCTCCGTCTGTCTCTCCCCTCTCTCTCCCTTCTTTCTCTCCCGCTCGCTTTCCCCCACCTTCTCTCTCTCTCTCTCTCCCTCTCTTTGTGTGTCTTTCTTCAATCTCTTCCCCTCTCTCTTCTCTCCTTTTCTTTCTGTCTTTCTCTCTCTCTCTCATCCAATCTCTATTTGTGCCTCTTTCTCCCTTCTACCTCTGTCTCTCCCCTCTTTCTCTCTCTCTCTATGTTATAGCTATAGTTACCCACGTATTCGTTTTCGCAATCCGTATCTTTTATCACACCTGGTTATCAAAACCAAAAAATTAACCCTTCTCTGAGCGTGAGAACATGGATTCACACAATTTCCTGAGCATTAATATCATTCCTTCCCCAGCATAAAGATGAATTCAGATCCATTTACATATGGATGCACTGAAGCATACAACATCTAGTTTAAGATCCACGTTACCTTACAGCTAGAAAATTACGTTCTGTAGAAGAATGTATATACACTAGATGAACAAGACCCCACACAACCAAGCAGAATCGGGAATGCGCAGAAACAAAAAAAAGATCTTAATTACCGTAAGGAAATGTAAATCTTCCTTGCATGATGCTGGAGTTAAATAGGGTTGTGCAGTGAACTGGTAACCTTATATGTTTAACAAAAAAATATTGCTTTGAAGCCCTATTGAAAATGGCCGGAAGCAAACCTTTCTAAAATCTTGTTAGGTTAAGTCAAGTATTAGATCTTTGCTTCATAAAATGGTGACCCGGGAGAGGAAATGAATATTTTCTTGAGTGGGACCTAGAAAAATTTCTCGGGAATATAGAATAAAACCACTTTCTTTTGTGGGTCCCAAGAAGCTATACTGGGAAAGAAATAATCAGGTCAGGTCAGGTTATCCCGTAACCGGTGAGGTCGTTGGGGAACACATGAAGACATCCTCACAACGCCACGCTAACCTTCTCTGTCATATTCCGCTGCCTGTGCCTCTTCTGGTCGGAGACCGGTCCATTCTTTTATGTTGTCCTCCTATCTCTTTTTGGGACGGCCTCTTCGTCGTCTGCCCTGCACAATTCCGTGGAGGATTGTGTTTGCCAGACCATTTGATCTCGATAAGTGACCGTACCAAGCGAGTTTGCTTCTTTTGACAGTTGCCAAGAGGTCTTCGAAAGGCCCTATTGCTGTTGTAATTTTATCTCGTACTTCCTCATTTGTAACTCGATCTTTCTTCGTGACGTTTAAAAGTCTTCGGAAACATCTGATTTTCAAGCCCTGTGTCCTTCGTTGACGACAGAATAGAACCACTTTTAGGAGTGGGTCCAATGAAACTATAGTAAGGAAGAAAGAATAGAACCACTTCCATTCTTGGTGTCAGTAAACTATACTGGGAAAAAAAAATAGACCTATTAATATACTGAGGGAGGAAGAATAGTCCCCACTTCAATAAGTGGGTCAAAGACAACTATACTAAGAAAGAAAGAATATACCAACTTTCATGTGTGGGTCAAAGGAAACTATACTGGAGAAACAAAGAATAGAACCACTTCCATAAGTAGATCTCAGGAAACTATACTGAAGAAGAAAGAATAGTACCGCTTCTATAAGTAGGTCCAAGGATTCTGTACTGCAAAGATAGAATAGTACCACTGCACCTATATGCATATCGCAAATGGGGCAGATAGAAGGTTGTGCGTGAGGCTAGCAGCCTGACCATGCAAAAGATACCACTACCTGCACCATCTCGGTAAGAGTACTGAAATAACTGTTCCCTAAGTAACATCAAGTCATCAACTTGTGTCGTGCTTCCATGCTCTGGATGGAGCGAAACAATCGCAAAAATAAAGTAATGGTAACTACATACTTTACACTGCTGTTATGGATGGAGTGTTTAGAAATGACTGTACACGACTTCAGCCTTTTAATACGTGTGGTGACATGATTTCCTTCCTCGCTGTTTTATCAACCATAACAGTAAGCCAGTCATGTTTTTATAGCTAGGTCGACTTGTGCGTGTCGAAAACAAAGATAAAGCCCGATAATTTGATATTCCAACTCTCCCCTAGTAAGACCCGTAATCTCCAACTCTCCCCTACTAAGACCCGTAATCTCCAACTCTCCCCTACTAAGACCCGTAATCTCCAACTCTTCCCTACTAAGAACCGTAATCTGCAAAACGTATTTCTCGAGAAGAGACAGCGTAAATCAACTATGTATTTTTTAAAATGTATTTTCTATTAAAAAAATCGTGTATGATAAGAAAGAAAAAATATAGATTAAAGTACGGGACAGAAAATTAAAAGCGAGAATAAAGAACACGCAGGAGGGATATAATAACTACACCTGAGCTTTGTTCAAAAATTTAGTGATGGAAATCGCAAAGAAAATCCTTATTTTAATTAGTAAAGAAAAATTGGGCCGGATTTGTATAAGCAGTTTTTTTTATGGGCACGCGTAAATGACAGAATTAATGCGATGCTATTGTTTTGTGTTGTTCATTTTCTGCCTAGACTGTCACGAAAATCAAGACACAATTAATCTCTTCCTTGTTCATTGCCTTATTATTTTAATTCTCATCTCTAAAAAAATACACTGTTCACAACTTTTTTTTCAAGGGAACAAATAACTTATGTATGATGTCCTTCGGCAAGGAGGTATAGGGGACCGACATTGTCCATGCGTTAATTTTTACTCGCTCACAGATTGCGTAATGAACTGGCAATCAGTCGCTCAGTGCTGAGTGTAGTCACGTTTTCATTCACCACGAAATTATGGTAAGAATTGAGTCGTGTTGACCGTTTTCTGTGACCCTCGTGTGGTTACGCATCACGCATGCGCACAACAGTGTCAAATAATTCCCAAATAGTTCCTTGTGGAAGTCACCCGTCGCCTTTGTGATGCTCCTTCTTGCAAACGACCGGACCTGTGTACAACGGGAACCTGACTGCTCCAATACGCCAACACCCCTGCCCATTCTTCTTCACATCTGATTCAGAATATCTTTGCCAGAGACAGCCTTCCTCTGGTTTGCCAGACTCTCTATTTTTCCCGAGATGGCACCTTGCGATATTTGGTTATTTACCTAGCTGCAAACTCCACTGAAAGGGCCCATATTTGAGTCGAGAGAAGAAATTATGCGGAATAGAATGCAAGGTGTACTTTTGAAAGGTATGTGTGTTTTGTATATATTTGACAGTTATGAGTGTTATATGTACCCTGGCCAGTTATGACTGCAATGCGTATCTTTTATATGAATGAGTCCTGTGTACATTTGACATCGAGACGGGTTTGCATATCTTTGAAAGCAAGAGCGTAATGTATACATTTGACAGCCGAAGTTTAATATACACCTTTATCAGTTAAGAGTGTTATACATACATGTGACAGGTAGAGTGGTATAGAGTGGAATAATGGTGCATGGAATAATGGAATAGGACCTCGGTTCTATTTTGTTGGTTTTCGGAACTGGAGGTAACAGGGACAAACGGGGGCATTCGTATTGCGGCGTTAGAGGTGAAATTCTTGGATCGCCGCAAGACGAGCTATTGCGAAAGCATTTGTCAAGAATGTTTTCATTAATCAAGAACGAAAGTCAGAGGCGCGAAGACGATCAGATACCGTCGTAGTTCTGACTATAAACGATGCCGACTAGCGATCCGCAGGAGTTGCTTCGATGACTCTGCGGGCAGCTTCCGGGAAACCAAAGTGTTTGGGTTCCGGGGGAAGTATGGTTGCAAAGCTGAAACTTAAAGGAATTGACGGAAGAGCACCACCAGGAGTGGAGCCTGCGGCTTAATTTGACTGAACACGGCCAACACTGAAATGACTGACATGCCGAGACCACTTTTATGGGGTCTAATATGGAACTAGTGCTGGATTTAGACCCTCAGGAATTTGGGGTTATGCCCCCTGTGGCTCGGTTGGTCTGCATCCAGTGTTTAAAAAAGCAATTGACGGAAGAGCACTATCAGGAGTGGAGCCTGTGGCTAAATTTGACTCAAGACGCAAACAATGTAGAACGACTGACAAATCGAGAGCACTTTCGTTGGGTCTAATATGGAACGGGTGCTGGAATTAGACCCTCGAAAATCTGGGGCTACCCTCTAAGTAACTTGATTGTCTCGCTAAAGGAATTGACGGGAGGGCACCACCAGGAGTGGAAGCTGCGGCTTAATTTGACTGAACACGCCAATACTGTAGAACGACTGACAAATCGAGAGCACTACCGTTGGGTCTAATAATGAACGTACTCTGGTATTAGACTCACGGAAGACAAGTCAGCTCTCTAACACTCTAATGAAAGAACGCTACGGAAATCGTGTTTAACGCCGCAGAAACCGCAGATTTCAAATACCTGGTCATTGACAAACAAAAGCCCTCAATAAATTCGTCTGGCCAAATAGTGAACGGTTGCTGGAAATAGACCATCTGAAGACAGGTCAGTTTTACCCTACTAATGACAGGGCGTTGCTACGGAAAACCAGCTCATATCGAGAGGAGCCGCAGACACTTTGGTTCACGTACCAGGCTGATAAGCCAATGGCGCGAGGCTACCATGTGGGGGATTACGGCCGAACCCCTGTAAGCCGCAATCCCGCCCAAAATCTCAGCACCACTGCAATGGGAGGCTCCTACATGTTCGGGACCTGGGGCTCGCGCCCCAGCCCTATCCGGTACAGCCGCAGAAAGAGGTCTCTGCCGCCCGCCGATCAAAGCGGGCGGGCAGCTGCTTGATACTCACCTAATACGGCGATGGGGTGCGAAACCACTAACATAAGACTTAGTCCCTGGTCGGGGTGTCGAAAACAGTAGAGCAGACACCTCACTGTGAACTGTCGAGACTCAACCAATGACCATGAGATCTGTCCGCACACTAGGCGAACAAAATATCTGCGACATTACCAGGCTTGTCCCCTGGTTAAATGCACTTCTGCTTCGATACCTACCTCTGTACGCTACCAGCCATTTAGCTAGCTTGCTGGACGCAGAAGAGATGCAGACCAGCGGACATTGCACACCTGCCCCACTGTGTCAACATCCCAGGTGGCGGGGAATGCTAGGTGTACCATCTCTGCATAGAAGCCAAGAAATTAAAGGGAGAAAGAAATACCCTACTCACATGCAAATGCTACGTTTCTGGCAGAACGTGACGATCATGGCGTACAGACACACTGGACTGCCTCTCTTCCGGGTAAACCAGTCCATATCATATATCTCATATATCATCTCACATATCATCATTGCACCCTATAGACACGAGTAGTGAAGACTCGATAGTCTGGTAAGACAACTTCCATAAGAGAGACAACTCTGATCGTAAACAACTGCTGCCTTGCAGATAGGCTGGGGACAGCCAAAGGCTAAGGAGAGCATCCCTACAGAAACGCCTGTTGAAATCGGATGCACGGGGCGGCAAGCCTAACAAAACAGTGCAACCTAAATCGCAGCATGATGACAGTACAACCGATCAGAAAAACGCATGGCGCTCATCCTGCGGAGTCCCGCTAGGCAGCGATAGTGCCGGGCCTCACGCCTCGAAGGGGCCCACCCTTGACTACTGGTGGTCACCCACCCATGTGTCGTGGAGTCAAGGCACATGGCTATGGGGCAACTTTTATTGACCAAAAACTCAAGACCCTCAAAATACTACAGTGGAATGCGGAGGGAGTCATTAACAAAAAACTTTCCCTAACACATCACCTGCATGAAGGTAAGATTGACGCGGCATGTATCCAGGAAACGCACCTCAACAATAATCATAAATTCTCAATTAGAGGATACCAGACCTTCCGTCTCGATAGAGAAGGCCACAAAGGAGGGGTCCTGATACTGACCAGAAACTGCATACCGAGTAGCGCGGTATCTGTCAATCACACTGGACAAGCAGAAATTGTAGGAGTTGACATAATGGCTCAAGAGACGAATCTCCGCATTTTCAACCTGTACGGACCACCAAATAAAGACCTATCGCTCTCGAGTATGGAAGTCAAAGACTCCAACTACATAGTAGTTGGAGATTTCAACAGCCACTCGGAGAGATGGGGATACTCTGACACAGACAGCAGAGGTGACGAAGTGGAAGATTGGGAGATAGATACAAATCTCTCCCTAATCAATAGGCCGGAGGATAGCCCTAGCTTCTATTCAAGAACATGGCACACCACCTCGACTCCAGATTTGGCCTTCTCCACACAGGACATACACCATAAAATAGGCTGCCAGGTGCTAAACCAACTGGCAGGTAGCGACCACAGGCCGATCAGGCTAGACATCGATTTGGAAGTAGGCCCACAGGAAACAAAACCGCTCCCGCGTTGGAATTACAAACGAGCCGACTGGGACAGATTTGCAATCCTGACAGATGGGCTGTGTGAAACAATCAACACATGAAACAACAAAATGAAGCCCATGGTGGAAAGCCTAAGCAAGGCAATAATGCAAGTCGCCACTAAAACCATCCCAAGAGGAGCTAGGAAAAACTATAAGCCCTACTGGAATGATGAGTTGCAGAAAGCGGAAGGTGCAGTAACAGATGCTAGGAAACTGGCAGAGCGAGACCAATCTATGGAGGCAAACGTCGCTCTCAAAGCCGCCACGGCGAAATACAAATACACTCTCAAGCAAACAGCAAGAGAAAGCTGGAAAACTAAAACGGAAAGCCTAAACCTTGACAAAGATGAAAACAAGCTATGGAAGCTAGTCAGAGCCATGAACGACGAAACCCCTTCAAACAAACAAATTACCATCAAGCAGGGCGAAAACTTGCTCACAGGTAAGAAATCCGCAAACGCTTGTGTCGATCACTATGCCAGAGCAAACCACATCGAGGTCCCTGCAGATAAGCATACAGACATTAGCGAAGAGCTAAAGGGGCACGACAACATCAATACGGCACCTGAAGAGCACATGATGGCCAAATTAACAATGAGCGAAATGGAAGAGGCTATGAGAACATTAAAGAAAAGGACATCTCCCGGAAAAGACCGGATAACAAACGAAATGCTCTTGGGGCTGGGCCAAACAGCGAAGAGGAAACTGCTATCGGTCCTGAACCAAAGCTGGAAAAGGGGAATTGTATCCCAGGCATGGAAAGACGCGATACTGGTACCAGTACCAAAAACAGGAAAGGACAAAAAAGTTCCAAATGGATACAGGCCCATCAGCCTACTGAGCTGTGTCGGCAAGCTGATGGAACGTATGATAAACACCAGACTGATGTGGCATCTGGAAGAAAAACGAATACTAATTCCACAGCAAGCCGGCTTTAGACACCACAGATCCACTGAGGACCAGGTCATCCTCATAGCCCAGGAAATAGAAGATGCCTACCAGGCACATAAACACACAGTAGCTGTTTGGGTGGATTTAGAAAAGGGATTTGACAAAGTCTGGAAAGACGGACTTAGAGTCAAGCTCAGAAGAAGTGATGTTTGTGGGAAAATGTACAAGTGGATCAACCACTACCTCAAACAAAGAACGGCCAGAGTCCAAGTACAAGGGCAGATGAGCAAAAAGGTGACACTCGAGCAGGGAGTTCCCTAAGGGGGAGTACTGTCACCCACACTCTTCCTGGTATATATAAACGACATTACAGAGAATATACCAAGGAGAGTCCATAGCTCAATGTTTGCAGACGATCTGGCTATGTGGAACTCTGAAAAGAATCTCACCATAGCAAGAAATCGGATGCAGCAGGCCCTAACATCGCTGGAAGAGTGGGCGAACTCATGGCTGGTCAAAATAAACGAGGAGAAAACCACATGCACAATATTATCGAACTCAATCAAACCCCAAAATACCAAATTAAGTCTAAATTGCAAATTCCTGCAGCCAAACGACAACCCAACCTATCTGGGAGTCACATTTGATCGGCGCATGACATGGAAAAGTCAGATCGAGAGAAACTGAATGAAAGCCAGAGAAAGAATGGCAATCATGAGGAAACTTGCTGGCACAAGCTGGGGAGCAGACGAAGGCATACTAAAGAAACTGTACACTGGAAGAGTGAGACCAGTTCTCGAGTATGGCATTGCGGCATGGACAACAGCAGCGAAGGCGAACTTCGATAAAGTTAGCAAACTTCAAAACCAAGCCATGAGAGTTATAAAAGGAGGCATGAAGTCAACGCCAATTGTAGAACTTGAAAAGATTACAAAACTGCAATCCATGACCGATAGAAGAGACTGCAGAGCCCAGCTGCAGTCAGAGAAACTCTGAAGACTGACTGACCATCCAATGCACCAGAGACTAAACAATTTGGGAAATGGGAAACTAAAGCGGAGAAACTTTGCAGAAATAGCCAAAGCAAAGATGCACGAAGATCCCATAAACGCACTAACAACACCAAAACCCATCACTACTGTACGAAAACCTACCTGGAGGCAGGATATATTTCCAGAGGTGATAGAAAATATACCAGGTATTGGAAACAAAAACTGCCAGACTGAAAAAGAAAAGAGATATACTACCCTAAGCTTTATATCGAAAAACTACCCAAGCATGGATTGGACCCATGGATACACCGACGGTCCTGTAACAAACACTACATAGAACGTAGGGGCAGGAGCACTCCTGAACCTACCAAATGGCAGAAAAATAACACTGTCATTCGCTACTGGTAAGTACACAAGCAATTTCAGAGCGGAGGTAGAGGCACTAAAGGCGGCAGTAGAAGAAATGGTGACACATAAAGAAAATGAAAGCCATACAGTCCTGCTTACAGATGCTCTGGTCGTAGTCACAGCGCTAAAAAGTCAGAAAAACACTGAGCTTAATGACTTAAGAGCAGTACTCTGTCAACTATACCAGCAGTCCGCACCAAAAAGGGTAGTGGTACAGTGGGTCCCATCACACTGCAACATCCAAGGCAACGAGGAAGCAGACAGACTGGCAAAAGATGGTGCAAGACTACCACAAACAGATACTAGTATGACGTACGAAGAGTCAAAACGGCTTATTAAAGCCAGATACATGACCAAATGGGAAACTGAACATACCGGCTACACCAAAAACGATGCCTATTACCAGTTGAACAGAAGAGAGCAGGTCGTTGTCTTCAGACTTCGCACTGGCCACAATAGACTGAGGTACCACCTATTCAACAAATTGAAGATAGGTGGTACCGACGAATGCCCGTGTGGTACCGGGAAAATGACCGCTGAGCATCAGCTGCAGAACTGCCTGACATACGAGGATCAGAGAGAGACAAGCTCTATGGCAGTGTCGACAGCCTCAGGATGACCGCCGCTTTTTTCGAAAAAATGATGGTTACTATCTGACGGCGTGCGATGAAGAAGAAGAAGAAGAAACCGGTATTGCATGTCTTACACGAAAAAAGTGATAGTGCACTGGCAGAAACCATGAACATACTGGAAAGATGGAAGAAATAATGCAGAGAAACGAATTAAAAGACTGGAGACGGCTCCAATACAACGCATAAAATACCGGATCAAAATCCGGAACCTAGTATTGATGAGGTCCGTTTGGCAATGCAAGGTTTGAAGAAAGGGAAGTCACCAGGATGCGATGATATATCCAGTGAATTTATTCAAGCAGGATGGAGGGTAAGCCAGTATTAGCATCTATGACGCACTAGGTAGGGAAGTCTGGCACAGTGTAATATGGCCAAGAGCATGGACAAGATATGTGTATATATCGGTTTCCACGAAAGACGATTGGAAGCAATGTATCAATTATCGAGCCATCGCTTTAATGTCATGCCAGCAAAATCCTTCTACAGATCATCACGAAGTGGCTAGAAAACAAGTTCAATAATCAGATCCATAAAGCACAGGCAGGTATCATAAAAGGTTGGGACACGAAAGATCACATCTTCAACGTAATACAAATGTAGAAAAGATGCATAGCACAATGTTGACGTGCACACTTGCTTTATTGATTACACGAAAGCGTTCGAATGTGTACAACACCAAGTGTTGTGGAACACAATGAGAGATATGTGGTTCCCAACCCACTTGATCCAATTCATCAAATCACTATCCTAAGAACAATAAGCAGCCGTCAGACAAGCCGGCCAAACGTCAGACTGGTTCGAAGTTCAAAAAGGGCGTTAAACAGGAATGTATATTTCACCCTCGTTTTTACAATATATATATTCAGAATCCATAATGAGGAACGCCCCCAAAAAAATGATGGAAATTATGATAAGTTAGAGTCATTAGCAATCGGTGGTAACGACATACCAGAGCTGAGATATGCAGCTGGCAAAGAGTTTATCTCAAATAGTGCTGTGGGACTGGAGTGGATGATTCGGCGGAAGGTGAGCTTTAGGATTGTGAACATTGTGCATCTCATTTCATCGGGTAATTTCCCCAATGAACCCATTATGTTCTACTCGCTGCGTTTCTTTGCGTTCCCAAGTCTCTAACGTCAGAATATGGCAATGCTTCGCGATAATACTATTTCAAAGACAAATTGGAAAACAAGTTATCTAACAATGTGTTTCTTTCTCCAGCGTTCTGTGGTGTCTACTTTGATCTATTGTCTCAACTATTGTTCACGACGGTGGAGTCCACGTGAATCTTGTTCTAAGCTGGTCAGTGAATGTAGTAAAATGTAAGCAAGAATTACCAGACACCACTAAGGAGGTAAATCCAATACGCCTTCCAATCTCATAAGATACAATACCACAATCTCAGCATACGAACATTCATATTTACTACTAGCAACATGGGATAACACATTTCTCACTAAAAGAAAATAGCAGGATGGGACGTGACCGAAAAGCTGTGCCCCAGATAAGCATGGAAACGGGCAACTAATGGGTCATCAACAAGAGCAAGGAAGATTGGAGAAAACTATGTCTACCCAGATACAGAAATGGAAACCACTAGTTTATCTAGTGGAAAATTGTGTTCAAACTACTTGGCTGAAGTACGGGCATTAATTATTCCTGCAGAATACTTTAGCAAGCAAACAATCCAATGCCAACGTGCTATACTTTCACATATGCAATGTCAGCCGTTGCAAGCCCTCAAGAATGATGAAGTAGCAGATATTCGGAAGGTGCAGAAAGGCTGTCAACGGTCTGTGTAGATTTGTTCTATCTTTTCTCTCATTGACACAACATCTGCAGCTCAGCCCACACAGTGAGAGTTTCAATGGCGACAAAGTTGCATATTTTAATCCCAATCTTCTTTATTGAACTTGTCAAACATTCTTGGAAAGTGACAGTGGTCCTCCTATTCGTGTCGACCCGGTACCACTTTGGTGGTATGAGTACATTAAACAAATGTAATGATCGTCCCATATCGTAAACTGCACTCGTGGATGAAGTGTTGGAAATTACACTGCACTAGAAAGCAGCTTGTTTACAAGATAGAGTGACCAGTTGCTTTCCTTGCTCCTTTCCTGGAATAAGAGTAAATAAGGTACTATTTACAGCAGGATCGACAGAAGCGTACATAGCAGAAGTCGAACCCAGTACTTTTAATATGGACAACGAATTGCTATTTAATGTGTGCTAGAGTCTATGTTTGGCTGAGTAGTTTACTTATCTAAAGAGTTACAATATGTATTTACACCACGACACGACTTCACACATTAAAACACATTAAACACTATCTTGTCCATAAAACAGAACATTCTCATTTATTAACAATATTATTTATTCGTTGCACAGTATCTACAAAAAGCAAAGTACATCTAAACTAAATAATCAGAATATATATATATATATATATATATATATATATATATATATATATATATATATATATTGAACTAGAATATGATATTTTAAGCTCTGGCTTTTGATGTTTTCCACAACCTACCCGTCAGCCCAAATTGTATGTCTAAACCTGCAACAATGTAACTTCCCACCTTCAAGAAATATTGTAGCTAAGACTTAATAACTCCACTTAGCTCGCCGTCTTTTTTCTGTACCCACATCACACATCACAAAGTCGTCCTCGTGATCAGTATATGTACTCAAACGAATCTGTATGCTCACATATAATCAACAAACTCGTCCTTTCGATCAGATTACATAGGTCACTTCATATACTCAGACGAATATGTGCATCCACATACGATCAGATCATTTGAAATCAGGCGAACTGTGCATTCACAACTATTTAGATCATTTCACGAATTCATGCGAATATGTACGCTCACAAATAATCAATAATCTGGTCATCACGTTCAGATTACATTAGATCACGTTACATAAGCAGACGAGTATATACATTCACATACGATCAGATCACTTACAATTAGTAATCTGTACATTCACAAATACTTAGATAACTTCACGTATTCACGCGAATCTGTACATTCATATGTAATTCGATCACATATTGTTCACTAGGTGTCTTGCAGGTACTACACACATTCTGATCTCTTACTGTTCACAGGGTGTCAATTATAAACATCTATAGACCGCGACTGGTCAACTCGAGATGTATGATGGTCCAGTCACCCTGCAAACTCACTCACTTCCACACTCACTCTCAGCCTTTCTCCTAGCCCGTGTCCTGAGCGCTAACCTGCAGAGTATTTTATAGTCTCACTCAACAATATGGCTGTATAATGGTCTTCTGTTGTCTGTCTGACCTAGCCATCACCCTCATCTGGAACCACCCCCAATCAACTGTTACTGGATTACTATCCACGAATCACTGTCATTCTAACGGTCGTATCCGGTCGTGGCAGTATCCAACTGTCATCAACCCCCATCAACGCCAATTATGAACGCCAGTGTGGTCAGCTCCAAGCCCTCACCTCAGCTCAAAACCCTCACCTCAGCTCCAAACCCTCATCTCAGCTCCAAACCCTCACCTCAGCTCCAAACCCTCACCTCAGCTCCAAACCCTCACCTCAGCTCCAAACCCTCACCTCAGCTCCAAACCCTCACCTCAGCTCCAGACCCTCACCTCAGCTCCAAACCCTCACCTCAGCTCCAATTCCTCACCTCAGCTCCAAACCCTCACCTCAGCTCTGAACACCAACCTCTGTACCAGAAAATGTTTTCCACCTAAACCACACGTTTCCTCTGTCGACCTAGTGTTCAGACGGTGATTTAACTTGGCACGCATTCAGTCAACCTTTGTTCTTAGAGTCACCATCCCAATCTCCCCTGCCCAAACGCCCATGCTCCAGCTAGAACTGTCACAAATGTTTACCTTGTTTTGAATTTTTACGAATGTACACCGCCCTCGGTCAACCCAAGACACGTGTTTATGGTATGACGAAAAGTCACTGTTTGTATGTTTGTGTGTATGTATAAATGTGTGTGTGTGTGTTTGTGTTTGAGTTGTTCTGTAGCGCTTACAACCCCATGGGTCTGGTTCACCAATTCCCATAAACATCTGAGGTCCTGTCCTCCATTATATATCACTTTACTATTCAGAACAACAAGTCATGTGTTTTGTTTTTTATTTGTTTGCTTATTGTTATTTCTTTCTTTCATTTGTTGTTGTTTTCTTGACTTTTTTTATTTTTGCTTGTTTCCTGATGTTTATGTCAATGTAGTGTGAGACAGAGAACTACATTACGGGACAGGTGGAATCAGAGGAAAATAATATGTTAATATATAATTTAAAGTATTTGTATTTTAATAGTTAAAACACTATTTAAAATGTGTGTGGTCATTTCTGAAGTGGAGTTAAGGACAGAGAGAGAGAGAGAAAGAGAGAGAGAGAGAGAGAGAGAGAGAGAGAGAGAAGGAGAGAGGGAACAGATCCACCTACAATGAAAGTATAAACTTTTTAAAGGACTTGGAAATAGAATGTCCCTAAATCACATAGATAATAGGCCTTTCATGGGAAAACTGATCAGACTGCATGTGATTATGTGTGTGGCAGAGTTAAGGTTATTGCTATCCTAGATTACTCTATCACTTATATGTAAGTATCAGACTCACTCTATTACAAATTATTAATTTTATTCATTACAACTATCACGCCTAAGCTTACAACTCTAATTAAAACACTAACACTTATTTTAACAACAGCGAAAACAAATGAATATTTATTTAATAAACATTATAATAAAAATACTAGGCAAGTGTATCGTTTTCAAACGTTACTAACTCTAACTAAATCAAACTATAATAACTTTCAAGAGTTTCTTGCAATTAGCACAGGTGTTTCTCTTGCACTAAAATAACCCAAGGCTGTATCTCGTGATCAAATCTAGCAATGTTGAATTCACTGTGTGTATCCCCTTGTGTTGATACAATTCTTGCTAGCTAATTGTGCTCAGTTCTTTCTCTCTGTTCTCGCCTGTATGGTGGCCTTATGTCACACCTCTTAGTTTCTACAACGTATGTGTCGTCTTTTTAGCCGCTTGTCTTGTCTTAACGTCAGGAATATGTTTACAGTGATTAGATCGGCTGATTCTTCTTCTTCGTTGTCTAGTCAAGAACTCTTGCCTACAACATACAATAGTGGTTCTGTTACTATGATTGTCAAGCCAAGTGTAACACCTGTGTAACGGCGTGTTGTCTGAGACGACAGCTTCCTGTTGAAGCAACAAGTCACCCTCTGACAAGAATGCAGACGAATACCACTCAGGAACTTTGAAGTCCACGTCACGTGTGACAGATGTCAACAACGATTCTAACAGAACATCACACACAGACAGATTCTTATTCTAGTTACTCACTGGCAATATTATGTCGTCTATCCTAGCTTCTGCTCTGGTCTATATCCTTCCTACTAACTGCACGGTAGTCGTCTCTTCTCTGCTCTATTTCTGCTCTGTCCTCGCTATGTCTTTAATACCCTGATCCCCCAGCCTATACCCTCTATTCTCAACGTTTTTGCTAATGAATTATGTTTGTCTTCAGTTCTTTCACATCAACTTTCCTTGAACTACAGTGTCACCAGAGAAAATACAGCTTGTTTTGAACCTACTATGTGACATACAAGGCCAAGTCATGGGATTCCAGTAGAAATCGTGGCAAGGTAACCATTTTGGCTGGACAGTCTTAAACGAGTATTGTTTAAGAATTCCGAACAATGACCCGTTATATTAACTCCATCTCTCGGACTGGGTTCACACCCGACAGAGTGTAAGAGGAAAAAAGAAGTAATATATTAATGTGCTGACGCAGGAGAAAGGGAACGCACTATCAACATATAATTTGAAAGACGCATATCAATATATCAAAACCACATTAGCTCGCTCTGGAGATTAAATCTTTAACAACTAGACGCTTAGTCAACAGATGTTGACTTTTGGAGCTTGAAGATTGTACATTATGGGATAGCCAGTCCCATGCCCAACACTCTTTAATCACCTCTTACTATTTACTTGGCAGGTTACAGTGTTACATTGTTTTCCCCATTTCAGACCCCGGTAACATGTATGCCTTCGTAACATAATTAGAAAATAACATGGAAATGTAAACAGACACATGGCTTCATTAATCGTAAGAATGTTTACGTGATTAGTAATCTAATTGCAGATATACATGTTTGGACACATCATGTCTAAGAACTTGTAAACAGACAAAGCACTCAAGGTTCTCCTACCACCACCACCACCCCTCCCGCTTCTTCCCCCCTCCCCACTTACTCAAAGAAAAGGAAATCAAACTTTGTTAATTTGCGAGAGTCATAATATAAATTGGAATGATCGTCATGCTTCTGAAAGATGGTAAACCAACTGACCCTTCTCGTATTCCAATTGAGGCTAATAAAGGAACCCTACACACTTTGACATATTTCTTTTTACAAATTGTTAAATTTTTTTTTTTAGAGAGAGAGAAATAGAGAGAGAGAGAGAGAGAGAAATAGAGAGAGAAAGAGAGAGAGAGAGAGAGAGAGAGAGAGAGAGAGAGACCGTAGACTGGAAGGAAGGTTATGTGGTCAAGTTTGTGATGAAAGGAAATCTCCAGCAGGGCACAGATAACCAAGCAGCACAGTTACCATCAGTCTCTAGTATATTATTTAACATGATTCTGCTGGATAGACTTAATGAGGTTATTGACCTCCATTTAGGGAAGGAAGACTAACGTCTGATCAGGCAAAATGTACTGACAAGACATGTTATTCAGGGTCAGGGAAAACATACTGCCAAGACCCTAACATTGGCTTCATCGTAGCCCTTCCTTGAAACGGGCTGTTTTCAGGACGGCCTGGCTAACTAGTAGTAGGAATCGACGTAATCCCCGTAGTAGTGAGCGACACGAAGATGAAGCCAAGCATAGCACAACCGCCTGGAGGACAGCAGCTCACCCCACAGCACGCTTGGGATGTGAGAAAAACTAAAACAACTTGCCACTTAACGTCCTTAATGAGTAATCCTACTCACTATGGGCATTCAACAACAACAACAACAACAACAACAACAACAACAACAACAACAACCTGCATACTTAAGGAAAGAACAGGCAGGGTTTCACCAACAGAGACCTGTAATGATCATTCTGCTACACTGAGGATGGTGATGAAGAAGATGATGATATAATCCCTTAAGCTGTGAGCTGGCACCGTAGACATCCAATACCTTCCGCACAGCAGCACTTCACCTCAATTGCTGTAGTGATGTGTTGGGTATTGCTACACCGAGTATAGTAGTTGAGCAAAGTGCAAAATGAACTTTCCCGGTTTATCTCTGGTTCATGGATTATTGAAAGACGTGTGACAGGATGGACAGATAATCACTCTGGAAATTGCACCGGCATTAGGTAGTATCTCTAAAGTTCATTTGCATCATTAAGAACACATATGTGGATATACAGTGTCCGGTTCTTTATGAAGGTCAGCTTTCAGGGGCATTTAGGATCCAGACTGCTGTGCAACAGAGGGGACTGAGTTATGAGATTGATCACTTTACCCAACGGAAATGGATTTTCTGTCCCTTTGCCGCGATGAGCTTCACTGTATCATTACTATTCTTTGAGTGTTCAGCTCTGAATGATTTTAGGAAAACATTCTTCCTCCGATATATGATAAATGGAACACTTTGTATGGCACTAAACAATAACTGCTAAACACGTGCAGATACGATTACATGACATTGGGTCGAAGGGTGACAGAGAAGGGTGGCGTGGTGTTGTGATGACGTCTTCATGTGTGCCCCAACGACGTCACCGGTTACGGGATGACCTGACCTGAACTAAGTAAGTAAGTGAGAAACTGGGATGAGATAGCTGAAACATGCAGTTAGTGTCTAAAGGTGTCCTGAGTGCTCTGCTATTATGTGTCAGCAACTTGATACATTATGATTACTGTAGGTAGCAGAGACTAGGTGTCGCATGCACGTACGCAGCTCAGATGCAAAATCGCATCCATACTCACACAGTGCACTCTAAAGAAATAGCGTGTTGTTCTAATGTTATTGTGGGGTGGGGAGAGGGGTGGGTGGGTGTGGGGAGGAATGGCATTATGCAATGGATATTCATGCTTCCTGTTTACAGCGTCTTTGTCGGGTAAAGCTGTGATCAATGGGTTAATGTGTTCTCAAGTACGCTCAAAAATTGATAATGAAGATCAAGCCTGGTGCTCTTGATACGACTGCAATGAATAGGGAAGGCTAACCATGTACTCAAAAATGTTTACTGGTCGGATGTATCGGACCGGAAGGTGCAAATATCACAGTCAACCTGTATCCTACGACACAATGCATTCCATTCTCCAGACAACATTCTGCTATTTTTAACGCCCTTTTTAGTGCTTGGTAGCGGGAGGTTGAGAACGAACGAAGAAGAAGAAGAATTTTACCGGCAAGTGCATTTTGAAGTGAAAGCGTTTCTCTTAATGGATTTCGCTATCATATCTCCACCGGACGCTTTAATTTAACTATAAAGACTGTCTGTGGTTCAAAGAAGAGTACTTTCGTCAAAAAAGGATAATAAAATCTGAACACACAGAGCTCATAGAGACAGGCTCAATGGAATTAGCAAGTGTAGCTTTTAACAGCATCAACAAAATCAAAATAATGAATCTTCAGGGTGTAGCTTTAAAGCAATCGATGAAGCGTTCCAGACTAGAACATTGAACAAATGCTCCCATTTTATGTGGGAGATTAAATGGCCGCGCGAATGACTTGACTTTGAGACTGGTGTTAGGAATGGCTGTGCATTACACGAAATGTTTCAGGAGAAGGTGAAGTTTATATCTGCTGCACGAAGGTTATAGAAGTGGTTTCCTATGTGTCTGGGCTCAAATGTGGTCTATATCAAACAGGGGCGTCAATGACGTCTGCCTGATTCATATTCGTTTGCTTTTCTTGCCATTTTTTTCTCACTCGACCTCAAGATTTCAAACCTTACCATACGAATCTTGTGGTTAGATTCGTTTAGAAGATACTGAAATAGAAACTGTGTGTAGTTATATTAATAGTTAGGTTATGATTGTTATTTTTGATAACATTTCATTTTGTTATTAATTATGTTATTCGTTAAAGTAAATAAGATTAAACATCCGGCCGAGGAGGGGGGGGGGGGGGGGAGGTTGTACTTACTACACAAAACGGACGATCGATGGAGCACAGAGACAACAACGACCACGGGGACGACCCCGCCACATTGGTACCACTCCTTTGCATCCCGCAACAACGTTCACCATGCCACAGATGGGCGACTCATTAACCACTGGTCTATCGTGATCCAAGACAGAGACCTGTAGGTAGAAAAGTTGGGAGCCGCTGATGAAGAACGAGTCGTCCAATAATCCAGTGAATCCATTATGTAATTCGTTGCCCTCTGTTACTTTATTGATTATGTAGTTCGTTATGTTATAAGTTATATTATTAGTCAATTTGTCTCATTTTAATTGTTGTAATTTTAATTATCGTATTACTTTGTTATTAAATGTTATCAGTTCTGCCATAACATATGCTTTAATTTTGTTAATCTTCATGTTATCAAATTATTATATTATTTGTTAATGTTTCGTGTTGTGTGTGTGTGTGTGTGCGTGCGTGCGTGCGTGAGTGTGTGTGTGTGTGTGTTTTTTTGTGTGTTTTTTTGTGACATTAGATATAATATTAGCTCTGATATTAGTTATATTTGACGAGCTGGTATTCGTGATGTTATTACTTATGTTGTTTATTATGTTATGAGTTATGTTACTATTACATGCCATTTTTTTATTATTGCATTTCTTAATATTTCATTAATGATTCCTTCCGTTATTTATTACATATCATATGTATTAATATTTCGTTGTTATTAATTATGTTATTCGTCATGTTATGCAAAATCATATTCAGTGTGTCACTATCAATGTTAATATTGACCTTAATAGTTATGTTAAAAGTTGTTAATAGTTATACTGTTTGTTGTTTATTCATTATTTTATTTGCTCTGTTATTCTTTGCGTTAATTTTTCTTCTCTCCGTTATGTTATTCGTTGTGCAATATTATTCCAAAGCATCAGATGAATTAGCGTTTATGGTACTGGTTTCTGACTGGTTCAACAATATCACACCCCCCCCCCCCTCCCCTCCCCACTCACTGGTCCTGTCACGACCCACTTTATGCAACTGTAAATAAGTTTCAGACACGCTGTTGGAGAAGACAATGCAACAAATGAAGGGGCCATGTCACTTCGAGAAAACAACAGCTCAGATCTAGTAAAATGAAACTGCTAACACTTCATCTTAGAAAGCAGTGTCTGGTGTACGACCATTTTGATTTTTGCATAGTACGTTTCGGGGTTACAATAAGTTACTTTAGTTTAAAAAACTAGAACTGACGATACAAAAATATGTACATATAGATAAATCTCCAGTCCCTTTCAACAGAAGGCGATGGGTATCAAAACTCATGGTTGATACAGCACTTGAAATCGCCTCTCCATTGGTCGCATCAGCGTAATACAAAACTCGTGTTATCGTGTTTTTTAAATTAATCGATAGGAGTCATCATCATCAAACTTGCGATAAATGATTGATTTAAGATTGCCTTGGTTGTTAGATTATTCGATCCGAGGTCAGTGACTGGTCAAGCGTTCAGTGACAGTCACGAATTGTGGCGTTTTTTAAGTTAGCAAAAAACTTCGTTCACCTCTGCCGATTTGTTTGCATCCTTCCTGCAGGCACTCAGCTCTTGTTCATGACTCCCATTTTGTTGTCTGTTGTTCTTCTTCTAGTTTTCCTTTTTCAGCCCCCCACTTTTTCGGTTTTCGTCCTGAAAATGACGTATGTGTGTCGTTTTTTACAGAAGAGCTGCGACATCTGCACCTCTCGGCTGACAAATCCGATTCCAGCCCACCATTTTTGGAACCGACTGTCCCCACCATTTTTGGAACCGACTGTCCCCACCATTTTTGGAACCGACTGTCCCCACCATTTTTGGAACCGACTGTCCCCACCATTTTTGGAACCGACTGTCCCCACCATTTTTGGAACCGACTGTCCCCACCATTTTTGGAACCGACTGTCCCCACCATTTTTGGAACCGACTGTCCCCACCATTTTTGGAACCGACTGTCCCACCATTTTTGGAACCGACTGTGCCCACCATTTTTGGAACCGACTGTCCCCATCATTTTGGAACCGACTGCCCCCACCATTTTTGGAACCGACTTTCCCTTTTCTCTTCGATCACAATTTTGTTTAGACATGTTGCATTGATGCAGTCTGTTTTAGTGCTGCCAATCGGAGCTGGAAAAGTGTCCTATTCTGGATATGGTCACTGACCCTGATGCTAGGAGACAGCTATCAGTCGCTTGTTACCGTCAGCTCATCCAAGACTCCATAGTCGACTCTGCACTGGTGTCTATATGGCTTGGCTTGGCTTCGTTCGTTCTCAAAATTCCGCTACCAAACCCTGAAAGGGCTTAAGTAGCATAATGTAGTCCAAAGAATGAAATGCGTTGTGTCGTAGTTTACAGCTTGGATGCGATATTTGCACCTTTTGGTCCAACACACCCGACTTCAGCAAGCATTTTTTTAGTACCGGGTTAGCTTTCCCTTTTCAATCCATTTTCCTTAGCCAGTCTGCTTTGTTGCAGCCTGTTATCTAGATTCAGTACGTGGAAGTGTAGAAGGGTCTTTGCAGCTCTGGTTTGCTGGCCTTGACGCAAGCAGTCAGCTATGGGTCGCTGACCACTGCAGATCATGCGCTGCTCAGCATCTTGATCCTTGGTGTCTATATCAAACGGGTTCTTGTGATAATGCCCGGATCTATATTTGGGGCATGGACTATCCAATTCAAATGTCAACTGACTATGA
The DNA here is from genome assembly GCA_036924085.1 of Ariolimax columbianus. NCBI lineage: Eukaryota > Metazoa > Mollusca > Gastropoda > Stylommatophora > Arionidae > Ariolimax > Ariolimax columbianus. The sequence goes on from JAVGWX010000022.1 coordinate 18,511,972, forward strand.
CTGTGTGTATATTATCTTGGCTGATCCGGACATGCAGTTCTCGATTTGAGATAGTGTTCTGCCACGACATTCTATTAAACTTTTTTCTGAGAAAGATTATATAGCCATACCACACAATGGGGAACAATGAGGCTAACGTCTGGTCAAGCAAAACAAACCGATCAGAGAATATTAGTCAGGGTCAGGCAAAACAAAACGATCAGAGAATGTTAGCCATGGTCAGGCAAAGCACACTGATCAGAGAATGTTAGCCAGGGTCAGTCAAAACACACTGATCAGAGAATGTTAGCCAGGGTCAGCCAAACCACACTGATCAGAGAATGTTAGCCAGGGTCAGGCAAAACACACTGATCAGAGAATGTTAGCCAGGGTCAGGCAAAACACACTGATCAGACAATGTTAGCCAGGGCCAGGAGAAATATACTGGCCAAGACCTTCACCTGAGGGGACGATGATGCTAACGTCTGGTCAGGCAAAACACAATGATCAGAGAATTTTAGCCAGGGTCAGGCAAAACACACTGATCAGACAATGTTAGCCAGGGTCAGGCAAAACACACTGATCAGAGAATGTTAACCAGGGTCAGGAGAAATATACTGGCCAAGAACTTCACCTGACTTCCTCGTTGGTCGTCCTGGAAACGGGATGTAGTCAAGGACAACAGCCTGGCTAACAAGGTCAGGTTCGACGTTATCTCTGTAGTAGTGAGCGACACACAGGTGGAGCCAGCAAAGCACAACCTCTCCACACATCGGATTTTTATTTTTATTTTCTCAATAGTCACATCTTAATACCCCTACTGCCCGTTCTATCCACATTTATGTTATTATTCCATCACTGATGACCAAGACCATTCTCTCTGTAAAAACGGGTAGGAAGTACGCACCTCTTGTATGCTCATTACATGTAATTTATGCTGCACTCTGAAGAATTCAAAACGATGCCTAAGCTGTTATGACGTTGGTCATTCTGCCTTGCATGTCCTTACCTGTACCGCGTCTGACACAACTGTGCCTTCCACTTATGTAAACGTGTCGGACTTTTAGAGTTTTGTTAACCCCTAATTTGTGGAACTGAGACGCTAGTCCAGCCATGCACAACATACTGAACAAGTTGTCGTGTCAGGGCCAGGCACTATACACTGACCAAGTCCACAATTTCAGCCTGGCTGACGAGATGTTGATCGATGTGATCCCTGTAGTATTGATCGACAAGCAGATGAAGTTAAGCATAGCGCATCCGTCTGTAGGACGGCGGTCCACTTTAATCAGCTTGCTCGGTATGTGAGGAATGTTATTACAACCCGCCGTTTAATCATGTCCTTTTCAGGGCGCACAAATCAGTAAACTCACCCCTTTTGGGCATTCAACAACAACAACAACAACAATAACATCTCCTTATTTAATCGGTGTCTCGAATCGACCCAGATGTAAGTGGACCTGGCAGAAGTCTAGGGAAGAAAAAAGGAAGAGATGAAGAGAGTTGGCAATCCTACATCGCACAGTTGAGAATTAGTGCAATGAAGGTTCAAACACTTTCTCTCCGAAGACAGTGTATGCTACGGGACTACATTAAGTGCGATCGCGTCTGCCCCTTGATTTTTCTGCTCAGTCCGACACGTTGGCCATATGCACTCAATATTTAAGTTTTCTCTTGAATTTCTTCGAGCCCGCAAATAGTGTAATGCCATCTTGCAAAATGTCATGTTTGTATGAATGGAATGTCATGCGCAAACAACTGGCTCCCCGGGACCCTGCCATCGTCGATGGATATATTCTGAATGACGTTGAAGTAATTATACCGTTGAAGCCTACTTAACAGCAGGACATACCTGAACCCAGAGTTGACAAGATGATGTGCCCTGGCTTGGCTATTTTCTTGTCGTTACAGCCATACTAGACAACATCCTTGACCAGAGCATGCGCAACCATCGATTTCAAGTCCTCATTACTAGCTGCAATGAGACCGGGCAGTTACACGGCTACACTCCGAAAGAGTTAGAGTTCGAACTCGCAGTGACCTAAGCCTCTCTCTCTCGAGAGAGAAGAATTGTCAACCTCACGCTTTGCAGTCAGCGCACAAAATGGTCGAAATAACTTTAATAAACGCAAATTGTTCCTAGTGGAAGACGCAGTTACTTATGCGGACAAGATCAAACATCGTTGCGCGGACCACTTACTGCGAGGAGAGAACGATCGATGGAGTACAGCGACAGCAATATGGCACCCCAGAGACGCGAAGCAACCAAGAGGGCGGCCTACAACGCGCTAACCCCCACCGCCTATACATTCCATAACAACTTTCATGATCTTACAAATGTATGCCTCATTATTCAATGACCCAGCGTGGTCCTGGATAGAGACCGTTGAGGCACATTAAGAAATCCACTTATCAAGTAAGTAATGCACATCTTAGTCCCCCCCCCCCCTCCCGTACTATCCACATATATGGTGTTCTTCCATTACGGGTAATAAAGATCACTCTTTATGTTCGTCAATTTGGAACACGTGATGTCCATATCTAAGGCCCTTTGAAATACCTAACATATAACAGAGGCTAGGTAGTAGTAACAGCGTTCAGTTTCTTCATAGGTTTACTACAGGACGAAGCCGTCAATGTGGTAAGGGTTCAAATCCCTGATAAGGTCTACGTTTTTCTTTAGCACTACAGTAACAATGAAAACCTAGTATGCACACTGCGCGATTATTGAACGAGCATATGGCGTTTATTTCTTAAAACTTCACTCATTTCAGTTGATTCTAAAAATGGTATTACATGCTGTAAAATTGCTACACTTACAGTTGAATTTTCAGTAATAATGATGTATGCTTTTGTGCGTATTAGCGTTTCAAACGTTTTCAAAATATCACACGCTATCTGTTGCATTTTATTGTATGTTTTTGGGAAAGACTTTCAGCCTGAGCTGTATTAGGGATGTCTCTGTGGAAGAGATCAGAAATGGCTCGATTGGTCCCCCGAGAATACATCGTAAGTAACTTGTCCTGCCTGCGAACATGTCCTCTACTTGACAGAACCGATTAAGATTACAGCTGTATACTCTCATAATTGCCTCACCTCAGCCATTCAATGGGTTCTCCCTATCTCCCGCCCTGACTCTCTCACTACTCTCATAATTGCCTCACCTCCGCCCTCCTGTGGGCTCTCCCAATTACCCGCTATGACACCCTCACCATTGTCTACATTGCGTGGTGGTCAACGTTTCACATCTATACTTTGCAACAGGGAAGATTCAAGTTTGCAGCATTTTTATGTTCGTCATTTTATTAGAGTTCTGCCATAAGTTTCTCATTTATTTCAACCTCTGCAATGATATAGCCGTTCTCCGTCTGACTCCCTTCAGGCAATCTCCATTGTTTTTTTTATAATTGAGCTGATGTACTGAAAACTTGTGACATTCTCCATTTCCTGTTGATCTAGAATAACTTTAGATTTGTCGTTTGTCTTGTCAGTTAGTTAGTTCGTTTTCTTTCCACTTGAGCCGTTTAGCGTCGTGGGAAGCTTGAGTCGTCTATCCTGCGCCAAGTGCGTTGCGTCGGTCAATGTGAGCCCTTGTCGTTGCACAATCACTCTAATGTCATCTATCCACCTACCTCGCGGCCGCCCCCTTGCCCTGTAGCCAGATCTACCAGCATTGTAAGCCATCAGCGGAAGATAATGAGGGTGCACTCTCATGAGATGACCAAACCAACTTATTTTCTGCCTGGAAATGTATTCAGCACAAGACGTAGTGCCGACCATACTTCGAATGTCGTCATTCCGCATTCTGTTTCTTCTGGTAACACCGTCTGTGTTCATTGTCTTGCTTTTACTTATATTCAGAAATCGATTTTGGTCTTCACGATGTTGTTTTACCGACATGAACATCCGTTTCAATTCCACAGCTCCCTTGAGAAGAACAGATGCGCCATCTGCATATCTGAGCTCTGGTATCTCGTCCCAACCGAATGTTATTGGATCGATCTTGTCATATTTTCCATTATCTTTGACGTTCCTCATTCTATATTCCTAGTAGAATGTCACCCGATACATATCTAATATCTGAATCATTGATACCTTTGAGACTATCACGTCAGATTCTCCATTTGTAACGCCATAGTCACGTAATTAAACATTGTGCCACAAAAAAGATCCCTTACGTGCTTTGGATAAGCTTTTTACAAGGAGACCAACAATAATGATGGTCTCTCGTGCTCCCTCTCGATTGAAAAAAGAAGTACGAGTTAGAGTAGAACACTCATTTTAATATGGAAATAACATTTAATAAATACAAAAACAACAACTGCAACATTAACACTAGTAATAACAGCAGCAACATGAACAGCAAAGTAATATTAACAGCAGCAACAAGAACAAAAACAACAACAACTTCCCCAACGGAAGCAGCCACAACCACAAAAACAGCAAGAACCACTGCAACAACAACAACAACGACAACTTCACCAACGGAAGCAGCAACAACCACAAAAACAGCAAGAACCACTGCAACAACAACAACAACAACGACAACTTCACCAACGGAAGCAGCAACAACCACAAAAACAGCAAGAACCACTGCAACAACAACAACAACAACTTCACCAACGGAAGCAGCAACAACCACAAAAACAGCAAGAACCACTGCAACAACAACAACAACAACAACAACTTCACCAACGGAAGCAGCAACAACCACAAAAACAACAAGAACCACTGCAACAACAACAACAACAACAACTTCACCAACGGAAGCAGCCACAACCACAAAAACAGCAAGAACCACTGCAACAACAACAACAACAACAACAACTTCACCAACGGAAGCAGCAACAACCACAAAAACAGCAAGAACCACTGCAACAACAACAACAACAACGACAACTTCACCAACGGAAGCAGCAACAACCACAAAAACAGCAAGAACCACTGGAACAACAACAACAACAACAACAACTTCACCAACGGAAGCAGCAACAACCACAAAAACAGCAAGAACCACTGCAACAACAACAACAACAACAACAACTTCACCAACGGAAGCAGCAACAACCACAAAAACAGCAAGAACCACTGCAACAACAACAACAACAACAACAACTTCACCAACGGAAGCAGCAACAACCACAAAAACAGCAAGAACCACTGCAACAACAACAACAACAACAACAACTTCACCAACGGAAGCAGCAACAACCACAAAAACAACAAGAACCACTGCAACAACAACAACAACAACAACTTCACCAACGGAAGCAGCCACAACCACAAAAACAGCAAGAACCACTGCAACAACAACAACAACAACAACAACTTCACCAACGGAAGCAGCAACAACCACAAAAACAACAAGAACCACTGCAACAACAACAACAACAACAACAACAACAACAACAAACAACAAACAACACTAACATCTGCATTTGTACATTAATATTCAGATTATTTGATGGCACAGACGGGACGATGAGGCTAACGTCTGGTCAGGCAAAACACACTGACCAGACAATGTTAGCCAGGGTCAGGAGAAATATACTGACCAAGACCCTCACCTGACCTCCTTTTTTGCCGTCCTGAAAACGGGCTGTTGTCAGGGACAACAGTCTGGCTAGCAAGAGGAGGTTTGAGGTGATCCCCGTAGTAGTGAGCGACGCGCAGATGAAGCCAAGCACAGCACACTGTCCTGCAGGACCCCAGTCCACCTTCATCAGCACGCTCGGAATGTAAGGAAATCTACGACAACCCGCCACTTATCACCCTTTGAGGGGCACACAAAAGAGTAACCTACTCATTATGGGCATCAGCAAACAACAACAAGATGGCACCCGACTTGTACATATGATAACTATTTGCCCCCAATGGTGAGCAGAAGTTTATTCAAACCTAACAAAAACTACAGTCAGAACCTAATGGTATTAAACAGTAATAGCCACATACAAGAGATGCATTTCTCTGTTGCCAGTCTAGATAATAGTTAACACCGTCACAAACGTTACGAGGAAATCAAGGAAATTGTTATAGTCACAGAACCATGCCAACCGACAGACGCATTAAACAGGTCATCTGGCTTCCATCATCATCGTGTATGTTAGCTGGTTTGGATTCCCACTCCATTCAAAAATATTTCCTATCAATATTTAAGCAACCGAGATGCTTCTGTGGCTGGATTATGTCAGTATGGCCTGCGAGGTAAATATTGATAATATGATTTCTGCAGTAAGAAACTGCCTGATGAGAAACGTAGCATTGCACTACTGTCAGGATGGACAACGCCTCCCTTATTCATTACGACAAGGGTATGTTAGAGTAGGCACATCAATCCGGTATCCAAACAAAATATATCTCAATGTCTGGAAAGTGACAAACTCAGCAAGGGAAGCTTTGGATATCAACAACTGCAACAGCATCAACAACAACAACAGCAGCAACAACAACAGCAGCAGCAACAACAGCACCAACAGCAGCAGCAACAACAAGATCAGCAGTCAAACAATCAGTAGCAGCAACAAAAACAGCAACAGCAGTTAAAATAACAGCAACAACAACAGAATCAGTATCGACACCAAGAACAGCAGCAGCATAAACAACAACAGCAGCAGCAGCAACAGCAGAAACGACAACAGCAGCAGCAACAACATAATCAGCAGAAACGACAACAACAGCAGCAAAAACAACAGCAGAAACGACAACATAATCAACAGCAGCAAAAACAACAGCAGAAACGACAACAGCAGCACCAACAACATAATCAACAGCAGCAAAAACAACAGCAGCAAAAACAACAGCAGAAACGACAACATAATCAACAGCAGCAAAAACAACAGCAGCAGCAACAACATAATCAACAGCAGAAAAACAACAGCAGAAACAACAACAGCAGCACCAACAACATAATCAACAGCAGCAAAAACAACAGCCGAAACAACAACAGCAGCACCAACAACATAATCAACAGCAGCAAAAACAACAGCAGCAAAAACAACAGCAGCAAAAACAACAGCAAAAACGACAACAGCAGCACCAACAACATAATCAACAGCAGCAAAAACAACAGCAGCAAAAACAGCAGCACCAACAACATAATAAACAGCAGCAAAAACAACAGCAGCAAAAACAACAGCAGCAAAAACAACAGCAAAAACGACAACAGCAGCACCAACAACATAATCAACAGCAGCAAAAACAACAGCAGCAAAAACAGCAGCAGCAACAACATAATCAACAGCAGAAAAACAACAGCAGAAACAACAACAGCAGCACCAACAACATAATCAACAGCAGCAAAAACAACAGCAGAAACGACAACATAATGAACAGCAGCAAAAACAACAGCAGAAACGACAACATAATCAACAGCAGCAAAAACAACAGCAGAAACGACAACATAATCAACAGCAGCAAAAACAACAGCAGAAACGACAACAGCAGCACCAACAACATAATCAACAGCAGCAAAAACAACAGCAGAAACGACAACATAATCAACAGCAGCAAAAACAACAGCAGAAACGACAACAGCAGCACCAGCAACATAATCAACAGCAGCAAAAACAACAGCAGAAACGACAACATAATCAACAGCAGCAAAAACAACAGCAGAAACGACAACATAATCAACAGCAGCAAAAACAACAGCAGAAACGACAACAGCAGCACCAACAACATAATCAACAGCAGCAAAAACAACAGCAGAAACGACAACATAATCAACAGCAGCAAAAACAACAGCAGAAACGACAACATAATCAACAGCAGCAAAAACAACAGCAGAAACGACAACATAATCAACAGCAGCAAAAACAACAGCAGAAACGACAACATAATCAACAGCAGCAAAAACAACAGCAGAAACGACAACAGCAGCACCAGCAACATAATCAACAGCAGCAAAAACAACAGCAGAAACGACAACATAATCAACAGCAGCAAAAACAACAGCAGAAACGACAACATAATCAACAGCAGCAAAAACAACAGCAGAAACGACAACAGCAGCACCAACAACATAATCAACAGCAGAAACAACAACAGCAGCACCAACAACATAATCAACAGCAGCAAAAACAACAGCAGAAACGACAACATAATCAACAGCAGCAAAAACAACAGCAGAAACGACAACAAAATCAACATCAGCAAAAACAACAGCAGCAAAAAAACAGCAGCAGCAACAACATAATCAACAGCACCAAAAACAACAGCAGAAACGACAACATAATCTTCAGCAGCAAAAAAAAAACAGCTACAAATACGACAACTGCAACATTCACACAATTAACTGCAACACCTAAATGAATAACAACAACATAGGCAACAACATAAATAATTCAGCAACAAGATATGCAAAAAAGGAAAGAACAAAAACAAAAAAAAAAAACTTTCACAAATAGCAAGACCAACAACAACAGGAACAAAAACAGCAACAGCAATAGCAGTATAAAAAATAGAATAACGAAAACAGAAGCAACACCAACAATTTCAACAACGGTAACATCAACAGAAAAATAGCAACAATTGCAATAGCAACAACAACAACAACAACAACAACAACAACATCAATAGTAAAACGAATAGCTACAATAACAGTACGGGAACATAAACCACAGCAATAAAATAAACAGCAGCGACATTAGCAAAAACACCAACTTAAAAAAATAACAGCAAGAACAGGAAAAAGAGCAACAAAAATAAAAACAACAGAACTAACAATTACAACAGCAATTCGATCAGCAATAACAACAGCGCCATAGCAAGAACAATAGATACAACAACAATACAACAGCAACAAGAACAAAAACAACAGAACTAACAATTACAACAGAAATTCGATCAGCAATAACAACAGCGGCATAGCAAGAACAGTAGATACAACAACAACACAACAGCAACAAGAACAAAATCAACAGTAACATCATTACCAACAACAGGATCAACAACATCTACAGTGGCATCGTTAACAACAGCAGCTGCATCAACAACAGCAACACAAACAGTATCAACCGTACTAGCATTAACAACAACAAGAAAAACAACAGCAACATCAATAGCAGCATCATTATCAACAACAACAGCGACGACAACAACAGCAACAACAACAATATCAACAGTAGCAACATTAACAACAACAGCAAGTAAAGCAGAAACAACAGTAACAACAACAACAATAGCATTTGTAACAAAAACAGCAGCAACAACACCAACAGAAACAAAAACCCAAACAGCAACAACAACATAAACAACGACAATAACAACAAAAACAGCAACAACCAACATGGCATGCCAACAAGAATTCGTTTCTCTTTTTGCACGCACTTTCCTTTCCTGTGAGATAAAATTATTTTCAAGTCCCTGTTTTTAGAGTATGTGTCTAAATATGGAAGCCATTGACGAGCAAATTAAAACAATGGAGTAGGAAGCTCGTAGAATGAGATTTGTAAGTGCAGGGCTGCAGAAGACCGTACAACAAATGAAATTGGTGAGAGTAACCGTTGCACAAGGAGCCAGGACCGGTGTCAGGATCAAGAGTCTGTAAACTGCTCGTGTTTTGCATGTGGTTGATGGAAATGATCATACAAAGGATGTCAGTTAACGAAAGATCTTCCGAGACCAGGTTAGGCGTATAATGTTGCTTTAACTCAATGTCCTTCTTTAAACATCGTTGTCCAGTTCTTCACTGTTGTCTTCGACACACTTTTCTCACCATACACCGTCTGCATTCTGCGATGAATGTTTAATAAAAGAACACATAGTTTTAGTCTCATCTAAGGCCGAATGTGACACAGATTATTGATATTTTCATTCCGGCTCTCAAATTGGCTTTCTTAACATTCACGTGGCTCAATAACCAATGGATCCAAGAAGTAGCCTAATTCGTTCATTGTAATCCAACCATGAACTCTTCTCCGAATTGAGGTAAGACTTGTCAGAGCTGTCCTGAGCTGTCCTGAGCTGTCCCCACTAGTAGCTTCGGTAACAACAAATGTAGTACGACATATTTCCGATTGCTGGGGTAGTCGATGGGCTGTAAAGGCTGAGGGCTACAGGCCGCTTTGCCACTGCTGTCGCTACGTCATGTGCTGGCTATGTTTTCTTTATTTCACCCCCAACAGAAAAATAACATATGCCATACAGGGGATTCCAACCACTGCCTTCCTTGTCGGAATGCAGGCCTCGAAACCATTCTGCCAAGCGCTCCTTCGCCAATAACATTCCTCAAATTTTCAAATTGAGTAAACGTATCAAGCGTTTGGCCACAAATTGTGTCACTGACACCACCACCACCATCACCCCCACCCCCCACCTAATATCTTCGTCATGTGTTTGGTCCTCTTCAGTAAACCATGTGACATAAGCGAAACAGCTAGCACCTGATTACTTAATAAAAACGCCATAATTGAAGAACTTAGTTCCAGTAGCTTTAATAATATCAACAATTATGCTTAATTGTTAGCTCAGTTCACAGCGAGCAATTCGCTAGTGCCTGGGGTAACAGCGTGTCTGGGTTCGAATCGCGTCCGGAGACTAACAAACAAGCCTGGTCGTGATTTTAATCGGGGACTGCTTCCCCAGTCAATCCTGCTGTAACTGGGTACCTGGTGCATGATCTATGAAAAGTAAAAACAACAAGGAACGGTACTGGCCACTCCACCTCTTCCAGGCTGTTGCTTAGCCCAATAGAGTCTACAAACACTAAATTTCCAACCAGCGGTTAATTCTGCTGAATTTCCACTTCACTTTATGCTAAATACCTTTTGGTCGTATCTTGTGTAGCTGACTTATTTGTGCCCACTCCGTACTGACCAATATTTGTTCATGTATTTATCGATATTGTATTTCTGTAACACATAGATTTAGTGAATTGCTATATTTAGCGATGACCTTCAGAAAATATTTGATCGGATATCTTATCATCTAACCAATGTTTGAGGGCCACACTATTTGCGAAAGCACATGCTATCTGGCGTGATATTTGAGACGTTTGTTCTGTGGGGAAATCAGAAATGGCAACTGGGTTTCATATTGCCTTGAAAATAAGAAAACCTTGTTAAACAGCGTTCGATGGGTATTTCTCGAGGGTTGCGGTCCAATCCCTTTATTGTCGCCCCTTACTTTATAAGCTCGTATTGCCCTCACCCAAGGGAGATTAATGTCGGATAACTGTTACAGTTGACGTGAGTAGCATAGACAGCGTATCGGAGCAGAGTTACAGAGCTTGAGTCATATAAAGCATTTAACCATTGGCCGTTACTATGTCTTGTGTCATTGAAAGAGTGTGTCATGTAAGAGATGTGAACGAAAGAGACGTGTGACGGTGAAAGCTTTGTGTCAGAAGGGAAGTAACTGTGCGATGTAACAAACACAGGAAGTAGAATCGATGTGCGTCTTCGTCTTTGTCGTCGTCGACGTTAGTCCTGAAAAGGACCAAAATGATGATGTATCATTCTTGTATACAGGAACATCATCATCATCATGTGTATTGCCTGGTGATCGTCGACGATCCGTTTCAAAACTTTAAATTCCAGTTATTTTCCTATCAAGTTTGTGATGCCTTCTCGGGTCGTTTCTCTCATTAATTTGTTCATCAATCTTTTGTGTTTGAACTTTGGTCCTTGTTGTAACTGTTTCAACTGCATTGTTTACTATTGCACACTTAATGCATTTATAACAGTATTTTTACTTTATTTTAGTTAACGCCCTGGAAACGTTCGTTAGTCCAGAAAGATTTATTTCATAAGGGAGTCGACTCTGACAATACATAACTGCTATCGTGCATGCAAGTTTGGGACAGTCAAAGGCTAAGCAAGCAGCAGCACAGAAATGTAAACTAAAGACGGATGCACTGGTCGTCAGGGCGCCAAGCAAGGTGCAAAGCAGTGAACTGGTCTCACTCTTCCAGTGTACAGTTTCTTTAGTATGCCTTCGTCTGCTCCCCAGCTTGTGCCAGCAAGTTTCCTCATGATTGCCATTCTTTCTCTGGCTTTCATTCGGTTTCTCTCAATCTGACTTTTCCAGACATGTTTAGTTGAATATTATCTTTCAAAAGGTTTCAAGTAATATATCTTCGATGGATTTCTAACAAACACGCATACAATAATTATAGATTCCAGTAATATTTCTTGTAATATATCTTCGTTGAATTTCTAACAAACACACATTACATAATTATATAGTCAAGTAACCTTCCTGTAACACATCTTCAATGAATATTTTACTAATGTTCAGTTCAATTCATCCCGAAACCCATCAGGTCGTGTTGGGGCACACTTGAAGACACTACCACAATCCCACGTCATCTCTCTCTGTCCGCTGCCGCCAGTCGTGCCTCACCTGGGAGAAGGTTTGACCACTCAGTGACGGTGTCTGCTCATCACTTCATTGGACGTCCCAGCCCTATCTTTCCTGGTACGGAACCATGCAGTATCGCTTTTGTAATTCAGCTGGATCTCGTGACGTGCCCATACCAAACCATCTTTCGCCTTTTGATATCCGTGAACAAATCATCAAAAGGCACAATTGTGTGTTCCACTATTCGTCGTATTTCTAACGTACGTAACATAATGTTAGACTCCAGTAACATTTCTTGTTTTAAATTTTTATTGGATTTCTTAAAATGTTAGACAATTTCAGATTATAACTATCCAGCGTACCTACACATAGATAGCATCAGATAGAAATATTTAGTAGGAACACCTCGAGATATTTCTTGCATTATCCAATTGTCTAGAGTTCAATCATTTTGATTCAGGACGGATAAGACACTGATTTATTGGATTTTCCCTGAGATTTAGAATTGAATATCAGAGGATACGATCAAAAAGTCGGTCTTAAGATAGATAAGTAAAACGAATGAGATCTCATAGGAGTAAATAAATGAAATGAGGATAGAAGTTCGAATAAAAAAGTATATGTGCTTGTCCGTTTTTGTTTCTCCATTTAGCTGCATGTGAAGCATAGAGATCTAGGAGGAGCGAATTGAAGTCTTCTCCATTTATCCTTATATGCTACACAGAGTGCCCAGAAAGACTGTGTTAGAGCCTTATATAATTAGCCGCACGCCATAACATGAATTCTCATGAAAACTGTCAAAGACTTCTCCATTTTTCTTCGTATGATACAAAGAGTTTAAGTAATATTGTACTATTGCCTTCTCCATTTTGCTTCGTATGATACAAAGAGTTTAAGTAATATTGTACTATTGCCTTCTCTATTTTGTTTCGTATGATACAAAATGCTAGAGTAATAAATCTGTTAACGCATTCTCAGATTACCTTGATATTTTTTCTACTTCTTCTTTCATTTGCTTGGAGTATGTCTACCTTAACAAAATTGTCTCTTGTATGAACATCACTGTCTTCTACAGCTCACACATAGGTCCATATAGTTTCCTTTCCAGTACTGCTTCTCTTGGTCAGTATATCCGCCTCAGTATCTCATACTCTGGACAGTCCTGACGTATATGCTCCGCAGTCTGGATTACTTGCCCACATGAACACATACTTGAGCTGCCAATCCTAAATTGTGTATACATATGGCTGCGGAGTCGGTTGTGTCCCATTCTGAGGCGCAGTATGACAATCTGCTCTTGCTAGCTTGATATGAAACACAGAGTTTCAATAACAAAGTTTTAAAGCCTGTTCCATTTAGCTACATATGATACACAGTTTCAATAACAATGTTTTAAAGCCTGTTCCATTTAGCTAAATATGATACACAGTTTCAATAACAATGTTTTAAAGCCTGTTCCATTTAGCTACACATGATACACAGTTCCAATAACAATATTTTAAAGCCTGTTCCATTTAGCTACATATGATACACGAAGTTCTCTGGAAGACTGTAGTAAAACACTAAAGCTTTTGCTATTTTGACTCGTTTATAGCAGCTCCTTGACACAATGAGGATGCTGGCTCCACGTAAAAGCCTTATTAGTTTCTTGTGACGGCATTTTTGGCAGGTTGCATAAGTCCTTTTACATTCTCACCAGCCACTACCTGACCAAATATTATAACACATGTGAATATTTTCAACATGTTGATAGTGTATCTCGCATATAATACATCCTTGATAAGTTTACTACACGACAACTTACACTGTATGTATTATTGAAGCATTATATTTGAGACGTTATCTCTCTTATCTTCAGTCCACTTGTGTCGTTAGACGTGTGCAGGTGAGACCTCCTTTGTTTCATTTTTTTTTGGTAGGTGAAAATTCACTGGTGTCTTGCCAGGTCAATCCCAGCATCTGTTAGCCACTGGAATATACTATATCCTATTTTTGAACTGGTGGTGGATGCGGAAATTACAGAAAAATAGAGAGGTGGCCTAACAGAGGCCATCTATGCAGTTTCGCTAACCAAATAACCAAGACCTGATGTTATAGCCACAGCCTCCTTTTTGCAACATATTCTTTGTGGGGCGAGAATCCATAGAATCATTTTAGTAGATTTGTAACCTCAATTTTTAGGGAGCAGCGACCGCAATGTTTATTTTTTTCGATTTCCAAATACCTCGGGATTTTTAACGAGCGCCACTCACCACGGGTATCTGATACTACTACTCAGAGATCAGGGAAGATTTTTATCCGGATGATCCGCGTGAAACAAATTCCGGTCTCCACCGTGATTTGAACCCGCGACCTCTACCACAAGAAATGAACACGTTACCTCGAGACCACTGGGTCCACTGGTTGTGGAAATTATTGATCACAAACTTGGTGATGTTTTAACATGCAACAATTCTGCAGCGTTTTACTGCAACTTTCAATTTACTGTTTGACATAAAGAACCGTTTAATCTTGTTATGCATGTTATAAAAGACGTTTAAGATGAGTTATGCATAAGGCTAGTAAATACCATTGTCAGATATGCATTCTTTTGTTGGCGTTACGGTTGATAGTGTAATCCATATAGCTACAGCCAATGCCTCTAAGACAAACGCCCATGTTTTCCTCTGTTGTTGTGGTGATGTGTAGAGTGGGTTGTAAAAGGTGAGGTGCGATGGATGCAGGTGGTTTGCCCTTGGTCAGAACGATTGGTTTTTCCTAGTGGTGATATAATATAATTTGCTTCACGAAATCTTTTCTATTCAGATGTTTGCTGTGAAATGCATTGCCTGTTCTCAGCTTGAAGAACAAGCTATGGTCTCTTCATTTCAAACTATTGGCTGGTTCTTGAGAATTCTAGTTTTGATTGGTGACTAGCATATATTCTGCTTGTCTGGATTGCAGGCCACTAATTTAGTTACTCCTGTGTATAGTTATTCCTGAGGATATGTCTGCAGATCTCTATTGTGATACTTGGAGGTGGATGTGGCAGTGTTGATCCGCTTTTGGCCAGTACATCAGCCTTATCATTGTATGTGATTTTAACATAGTCACGTATCCACTGGAACACCACTTCCGATACATAAGAGGTGGACAGTTGGTCAGTTAGTTTGTGTATGGTGTTAGCACCGAAACACGTTATGTATTACGTAGCTTGAAGCGCATATGTGTAATCTGAGAATATAACGATTTCCTCATGTTGTACAATAGTTAGTTAGTTTTTTTTTTCCACCTATGCAGTTAAGTGACCCGCGCCACGTGAGATGGCGTGGTTATTGTGAGCCCATGTCATTGCACAATAACGCTAATGTCACATATTCACCTGTCTCACTGTCACCTTCTTGCCCTCTGACCACCTCTACCAACAAAGTAAATCATCACTGGAAGTTGATGAGGGTGCATGCTGATGAGATCACCAAACTAATTATTTTATAATTGTGAATGTAATCTGTACAAGACGTAGTGCCGACCATACTAAGAATGTCTTCGTTTCGCACTGTTTTTTCTTTGAAACACCGATGACCTTCCTCAAACTCTTTTTTTTCATACGTTGAAATTCTGCTCTCACAGACCCTGCACAGAGACCATGGTTGGCACTGGTAGCACTGTGTTGGTATAAATATACTGTTTATCAGCTGCTGCTTTGTTGCCAAACTACTGCTTAGATACCTACGAAGTTTGACAAATGATAAGTCATCAGAAATGCTTTCTGACACCTAGACTCCATTTTCATTTCGATCCTGCCGCCTATAAACAAAAATACTGCCCACATACCTGAACGTTTGGTTGAAGAGCAATGTTAGGTTCTATGATGTCGCTTTCATAATCTGAGATTCTTCTTCTTCTTCTTCTTCTTTGTCTTCCTCTTCTTCTTCTTCTTCTTCTTTTTCGTTCGTTCTCAATCTCCCGCTACCAAACTCTGAAAAGGCTTAAGTAGTAGAATGCAGTCCAGAGAACGGAATGCGTTGTGTTGTAGTTTACAGCTTGGCTGCGATATTTGCACCTTTCGGTCCAACACATCCGACTTCAGCAAGCATTTTTTGAGTACCGGGTTAGCGTTCCCTCTTCGATCCCTTCTCCTTACCCAGTCTGCCCTGCTGCAGCCTGTTATCCAGGATCACGACCTGGAGGTGTATAAGGGTCTTGGTAGATCTGGATCGCTGGCCCTGACGCTAGCAGTCAGCTATGGGTCGCTGACCACTACAGCTCATGTGCTGCTCAGCGTCTTGATCTTTGAGATTAATCGACTCAAAGCTGTTTCATTTTCTATTAATTTCTGAATTGTAAGTGTAACAGGTCTCTAGGCAAACGCCGACGATGAAGGGGTGGCTCTCTCCGTGTTTGTTTAGTTTTGTGATCAGTATTTGCTGTTTCAGAAGCTAATCGTACTGAGTTCTTTGCTTTTGTTGAAAGATCTTCTGAGACCAGATCAAGCGTTTATTGTTGCTCCAGCGACTGTCAACCTGAATTGCTTCAACTATTTTGGCGATGGCATCTTCTGACAATATGCACCTGACCTTGTTTCGAAGGATCTTTCGTTAACTCACATCTATCTTTAAACATCGTTGACCAATTCTTGACTGTTATCTTCGACACACTTTTGTCCCCATGCACCGCCCGCATTCTGCAATGAATGTCAACTGGCCGATATCCTTCAGCTGTTAGAAAAATCACCGCTCGCTGATCAAATCTGGACGGATTCCATATCACGCCCGCCATGTATTCAACGGTCAGGAAACTACGAGTAGGACTATCATGAAATTTCGCAAAATTGACGATTGGTATGTGCTGTTTACATCAGAAGTGATTCCATCATGCGCATCGTACGTTTGGTCACTTTTTGCAGTTTCATCCGGTTTCAATTGAACACGTCTCGTATAGATACCAATATTTACAAACTACAATTTAGAGCGAGTGATATTCATAGATGAAGAATAGAGAGGTGCAGATTGAGACACATAGAGAGTGTGTGTGAGGATAGAGATGCGTAGAGACACAGAGAGAAAGACGTACACACACATACATACTTATAAATTATATGAACCACTGAGGTCGAAGACAACAACCGAGACTGCTCCTTCCTCATTGTGTTTCATGAGGATCTCATTAGAATTCTTCTCTCACATCCTGGCCAAAATTGGACGCAACACAAGACTAATCTCGCTCTTAACGAGATCTCGTCACAAGAGTTCTCTCTTTTTGATTATTGTTGGGAAACTCTTTGATTTCCTTCAAGTTTTTTTTCTTTTACAAATTTCGTTTAAAGTTGTCCAGAACTTAATTTATTGTTATATTGTACTATTGGTGAATATGTCTGACTTTGGTTGACTATTCTCTAATCATTAATTTTGATGACCAATTCTATTCACCTGTGTTCTTTTTTTAAAATGTAACTTGTCTCATATCAGTTTTATAATATACATTGGTTAAAATATACCTTCGTATCACTTGTTATATTATACCTTTCTATCATGTGTAGAAATATATCTTCGTATGAGTTATAATAAAGCTTCATGCCACTTGTTATAATAAGTCAAGACGAGGTAACACAGGATGCAGGCATTCTGGTTCCACCTCTATTGGGACCATTACTTGCTTGAAACGTGTGGGATTAGATCGACCACCGTCTCCTCTGTCATCGCTTGGAGAATCGAGCCCTTACCTCTTGACCGCGTCAAATTGTATCTTGTCACTGGTAAAAGGTAGCTTGGGACCAGAGAGTGAGGTTATTAACCAGTGCAGCAATGATCAAATACAGGGCAGGTTACATCATCAAGAAATACCGTTGATGATTTCGTCAACATCGCTTGCGATGATCAACTAATTAATTTCATATATATAGACAAGAACATTGAAAGTTTCGACCCATTTACGATTGGGGGGGGGGGGGGGGGTTACGAGATTCTAGAGTTACGATAAGCAGATGACACAGTGATACTATCAAGAAGTGCAGAAGGGCTAGAGCAGCTACTTTCAGCCATTAATGGACATAGTAAAGATCAAAACCTGTTCATAAACATAATTAAAACAAAAGATAATGACCACCGACAAAACAACAATGTCAGCATAAATTTGCGGTGGGTTGTGAGAAAATAGATCAGGTCACACATTTTGAATATCTGGGCTCAAGAATTGACAAAAATGGCGACTGCTGGAAAGAAATCAGAAGAAGACTAGCTATGGCAAACGCCGAGACTGAACAGCCTGAAGAAATTATGATAGAGCACCAACAAAATGATAAAAGTAAAAGTCTTGAGAGCCTGTGTTTTTCCTGTGGCAGTTTATGGCTGTGAATCATGGACGATTACCAAAACTTCTAGACAAAGAATCGAATCATTCGAGTAGTATACTAAAGAAACTGTACACTGGAAGAGTGAGACCAGTTCTCGAGTATGGCATTGTGGCATGGACAACAGCAGCAAAGGCGAACTTCGATAAAGTTAACAAACTTCAAAACCAAGCCATGAGAATTATAACAGGTGGCATGAAGTCAACGCCAATTGTAGAACTCGAAAAGATTACAAAGCTGCAACCCATGACCGATAGAAGAGACTGCAGAGCCCAGCTGCAGTCAGAGAAACTCCGAAGACTGATTGACCACCCAATGCACTAGAGACTAAACAATTTGGGAAATGGGAAACTAAAGCGGAGAAACTTTGCAGAAATAGCCAAAGCAAAGATGCACGAAGATCCCATAAACGCACTAACAACACCAAAGTCCATCACTACTGTACGAAAACCTACCTGGAGGCAGGATATATTTCCAGAGGTGGTAGAAAATATACCATATATCCATATATTGGAAACAAAAACTGCCAGACTGAAAAAGAAAGGAGAGATACTACCCTAAGCTTTATATCGAAAAACTACCGAAGCATGGACTGGACCCATGCATACACCGACGGTTCTGTAACAAACACTACACAGAACGGAGGGGCAGGAACATTCCTGAACCTACCAAATGGAAGAAAAATAACACTGTCATTCGCTACTGGTAAGTACACAAGCAATTTCAGAGCAGAGGCACTGAGGGCGGCAGTGGAAGAAATGGTGACACATAAAGAAAATGAAAGCCATATAGTCCTGCTTACAGATGCTCTGGCCGTAGTCACAGCGCTAAAAAGCCAGAAAAACACTGAGCTTAATGACTTAAGAGCAGCACTCTGTCAACTATGCCAGCAGTCCGCACCAAAAAGGGCAGTGTACAGTGGGTCCCATCACACTGCAACATCCAAGGCAACGAGGAGGCAGACAGACTAGCAAAAGAAGGTGCAAGACTACCACAAATAAATACTAGTATGACGTACGAAGAGTCAAAACGGCTTATTAAAGCCATATATATTACCAAATGGGAAACTGAACATACCGGCTACACCAAAAACGATGCCTATTACCAGTTGAACAGAAGTGAGCAGGTCGTTGTCTTCAGACTTCGCACTGGCCACAATAGACTGAGGTACCACCTTTTCAACAAATTGAAGATAGGTGGTACCGACGAATGCCCGTGTGGTACCGAGAAAATGACCGCTGAGCATCTACGGCAGAACTGCCCGACATACGAGGATCAGAGAGAGCAGATGTGGCCATCACCAGTGGAACCACAAGACAAGCTCTATGGCAGTGTCGACAGCCTCAGGATGACCGCCGTTTTTTTCAAAAAAATAATGGTTACTGTCCGACTGCGTACGATGAAGAAGAAGAAGAAAAAGAATCATTCGAGCAAAATACCCTGGACAGAGAATTAAACAAATGTAGACATTCGGCAAGAGTTGAGCATAGAGGAGAACTGGTTTATCAATTCCATTTTGGCTAGAAAATGCAAATACGTTGGTCACATCAAGAGACGCACCGGTGTTGAGAGAACGGTGATGGAAGGTATGGTGCCAGGCAAAATAAGAAGGTGTAGACCAAGAAGACGATGGCACTAAGATATCCATGAATGCCTGGGTGTGACTGGCGGAGGCTGGAGTTTTGGCAAGAGAACATGTTTCTTTCAGACAGAATGTGATGGTAGCGACGTTCTACAAAAGGCATGCTACATGATGATGACATATATATTGTACATATAACATTCTCAATTCCTACAGACAGCAGGGCTATATTGACCTTGATTCCTTATTGTTAGATGCCAACTACTGTAAAGCTCCTAAACGAGACAAAATTAATTCTATTACTTTTGAATGTCCACTAGTCCAGCATTTCCAAATAAAGGTTTATCACACAAGAATTTCTACAGAAATATGTTTATAGATTTTTATTTGTAACATTATAATACGTTCATCGGGGATCGATAGGGGAGCAAAGTTAGTAAAACTGTAACCTATAAAGCAGTTTATAAGATGCGACTCACAAATGTTGATAAGAGTACCGGCTGTTACATTCTGTAAAACATGGGTTTTCAAAGATTCGGGAATTTCCCTATGGGTGAATTTTTTTGGGTTTTAGGGGACAATGGGACCACTATTTAGCAAATGGTGATGACGTTTTCAGTGAGCCGTTCTTTGGTAGGGGAAAAGACATTATGAACAATGCTGAAAGGGGGGGGGGGGGAGGAATGCCAATGGTTAAACGGGGAAATGATATTCTAAACAAATTTGAAATTAGGGAAATGATATTCTGAACAAAGGTGACACGGCGAAATAATTCAGAGCAATGGTGACACGGGGAAATGACATTCTGAACAAAGGTGACACAGCGAAATAATTCCGAACAATGATGACACAGGGAAATGATATTCTGAACAAAGGTGACACGAGAAAATAATTCAGAACAAAGGTGACACGGGGAAATGACATTCTGAACCATTGTGAAAGTGGAGAAATGGTATTCTAAACAAAGATGAAAGGGGGGAAATGATATACTAAACAAAGGTGAAAGGGGGGAATGATATTCTAAACAAAGGTGAAAGGGGGGAATGATATTCTAAACAAAGGTGAAGGGGGAATAGATATTCTAAACAATGGTGAAAAGGGGGGGGGGGACATGATATTCTAAACAAAGGTGAAAGGGGGGAAATGATATTCTAAACAAAGGTGAAAGGGGGGAAATGTTTTTTCTGAATAAAGGTGAACAGGGGTGGGGGATGATATTCTGAACAACAGTGAACCGGGGTGGGGATGATATTCTGAACAACAGTGAAAGGGTGGAGAGTGGAGCAGAAAGGTTGAGAAACAGTACTGTTCAAGTTTTAAGTTACAAAATCGTTAATCAGCAGGGACGGGTCAACTTTTCTTGTCTGGGGTGTTTTTGTTAAAGAAATGAGCTCCACTGAGAGCTAAATTGATTTGTATTGACTAATTGATTTCAGAAGTTTCTGGTAACCCAGGAAGTGCGACGCTTTATCACGGATTCCTTAATGTTAGTTTCCATTTTTCCCACACGTGTCGTGGTTTGTTACAGAATGAAAAATGTCATTTTGTCCACAAGCAGGGAAAATCCTAGGAAGTCTCCATTATTGATAAGAAAGTCTATGAAGAATTAGTCGTAATTTTAGCCTTGAGTTGGAGATCAATTGAGACGGACGTTTCGTCTAATTTAGAAGACTTCCGATGTAAACAATTCAGATGTGACTGTAATTGGAGCTTGGGTATTTTTCCTACTGTTAGTTGGTATTTATGCTATCCGTTAACGTCAGATGTTATTCTTATTAAGATAATATTATCTCGGCTAATATTGTTTGGCGGACCGTGGGATTGGGACCCGTAGCCCTGTCCATTATATGGTGGTATACTCATTATAGTGTGCATACACGAATGGTCTGATTAACATAAAGGTCGATGCCAGTTGACTGGTAGTTACCATAATGAATAAATAGTAGAGTTAGTCGTACACAAGAATAGTGTGAGATGTATGGATTGGGCAGATAGATAGATAGACTGATGATGGGAACTCGAACAGACATTCAGACACACACAGGCGAATTGAGAGACGTACACAATGACAGAGAGAATAACAAACAATTAGTAAAACCGACTGATAAGCTGACATAAATATTGAAAAACCGATATGTAACTTAACTTAATGTCTTTATACTGGTTTAGAAGACTCTGCAGAGTATGTATACAACCAGTTTCATTTACTTATCCTTTCTGTAATAGCTATGCGCATCCAATTTATTCTTAAATGCATTAATTATCCTTGCCTCCACTTTTTACTGTGGCAAAACATTCCAATCATTTACCACTCTCTGACTAAAACAATGTTTCCCAATATCTAATCTGAACAATTATTTAGTTAATGTTCTCTTGTTCTTGTAAGTGGTTGCATTTTGAAAAAAAAACATGTGTTAGTATAATGTATCATTAAATACGGGCAAAGCGAGAGATAGAGAGAGAGAGAGAGAGACAGAAAGAGGAAGAGAGATATAGAGAGAGAGATTCCAAAAATGTATTGGCATAACCAGACTGAATCATGACTGACTGACGGACTGATTGGGGACATATAGGGACAGAAGCACACACATAGTGTATATATGTGTCTGTATATATATATATAACCTACAACAACAAGGCAAAGAAAGAGATGCATTCAAAGCAATAAGAACACTGACAAAGGAATTCCGTCCGGTTCCACATGTCATAAATGACGAAGAGGATAACACATTAACAGAAACCAAAGACATACTGAATAGATGGAGAGAGTATTGCAGAGCTATGGCAATGCAGAGACTGAACAGCCTGAAGAAATTATGGCAGGGCACCAACAAACGATAAAAGTAAAAGTTTTGAGAGACTGTGTTTTTCCTGTGGCAGCTTATGGCTGTGAAGCATGGACGATTACCAAAACTTCTAGACAAAGAATCTTCTTCTTCTTCTTCTTCTTCTGCGTACGCAGTCAGACAGTAAGCATTATTTTTTCGAAAAAAGAGGCGGTCATCCTGAGGCTGTCGACACTGCCATAGAGCTTGTCTTGCAGTTCCACTGGTAATGGCCACATCTGCTCTCTCTGATCCTCGTATGTCGGGCAGTTCTGCAGCAGATGTTCAGCGGTCATTTTACCAGTACCGCACAGCATTCGTCGGTACACCCTATCTTCAATTTGTTGAATAGGTGATACCTCAGTCTATTGTGGCCAGTGCGAAGTCTGAAGACAACGACCTGCTCTCTTCGGTTCAACTGGTAATAGGCATCGTTTTTGGTGTAACCAGTATGTTCGGTTTCCCATTTGGTCATGTATCTGGCTTTGATAAGCCGTTTTGACTCTTCGTACGTCATACTGGTATCTGTTTGTGGTAGTCTTGCACCTTCTTTTGCCAGTATGTCTGCCTCCTCGTTGCCTTGGATGTTGCAGTGTGATGGGACCCACTGTACCACTACCCTTTTTGGTGCGGACTGCTGGCACAGTTTGCAGAGTGCTGCTCTTAAGTCATTAAGCTCAGTGTTTTTCTGGCTTTTTAGCGCTGTGACTACGGCGAAAGCATATGTCATCAGGACTATATGGCTCTCATTTTCACTGTGTGTCACCATTTCTTCCACTGCCGCCCTCAGTGCCTCTGCCTCCGCTCTGAAATTGCTTGTGTACTTACCAGTAGCGAATGACAGTGTTATTTTTCTGCCATTTGGTAGGTTCAGGAATGCTCCTGCCCCTCCGTTCTGTGTTGTGTTTGCTACAGAACCGTCGGTGTATGCATGGGTCAAGTCCATGCTTGGGTAGCTTTTCGTTATGAAGCTTAGGGTAGTATCTCTCCTTTCTTTTTCAGTCTGGCAGTTTTTGTTTGCAATACCTGGTATATTTTCTACCACCTCTGGAAATATATCCTGCCTCCAAGTAGGTTTTCGTACAGTAGTGATGGGTTTTGGTGTAGTTAGTGCGTTTATGGGATCTTCGTGCATCTTTGCTTTGGCTATTTCTGCAAAGTTTCTCCGCTTTAGTTTCCCATTTCCCAAATTGTTTAGTCTCTGGTGCATTGGATGGTCGGTCAGTCTTCGGAGTTTCTCTGACTGCAGCTGGGCTCTGCAGTCTCTTCTATCGGTCATGGATTGCAGTTTTGTAATCTTTTCAAGTTCTACAATTGGCGTTGACTTCATGCCACCTGTTATAATTCTCATGGCTTGGTTTTGAAGTTTGTTAACTTTATCGAAGTTCGCCTTCGCTGCTGTTGTCCATGCCGCAATGCCATACTCGAGAACTGGTATCACTCTTCCAGTGTACAGTTTATTTAGTATGCATTCGTCTGCTCCCCAGCTTGTGCCAGCACGTTTCCTCATGATTGCCATTCTTTCTCTGGCTTTCATTTGGTTTCTCTCAATCTGACTTTTCCATGTCATGCGCCGATCAAATGTGACTCCCAGATAGATTGGGTTGTCGTTTTGCTGCAGGAATTTGCCATTTACACTTAATTTGGTACTTTGGGGTTTTAATGAAAGCGAGAATATTGTGCATGTGGTTTTCTCCTCGTTTATTTTGACCAGCCATGAGTTCGCCCACTCTTCCAGCAATGTTAGAACCGTCTGCATCCGATTTCTTGCTATGGTGAGATTTCTTTCAGAGGTCCACATAGCCAGATCGTCTGCAAACATTGAGCTATGGACTCTTCTTGGTATATTCTCTGTAATATCGTTTATATATACCAGGAAGAGTGTGGGTGACAGTACTCCCCCTTGGGGTACTCCCTGCTCGAGTGTCACCTTTTTGCTCATCTGCCCTTGTACTTGGACTCTGGCCGTTCTTTGTTTTAGGTAGTGGTTGATCCACTTGTACATCTTCCCACAAACATCACTTCTTCTTAGCTTGAATCTAAGTCCATCTTTCCAGACTTTGTCAAATGCCTTTTCCAGATCCACCCAAACAGCTACTGTGTGTTTCTGTGCCTGGTAGGCATCTTCTATCTCCTGGGCTATGAGGATGACCTGGTCCTCAGTGGATCTGTGCTGTCTAAAGCCGGCTTGCTGTGGAATTAGTATTCGTTTTTCTTCCAGATGCCACATCAGTCTGGTGTTTATCATCCGTTCCATCAGCTTGCCGACACAGCTCAGTAGGCTTATAGGCCTGTATCCATTTGGATCTGTTTTGTCCTTTCCTGTTTTTGGTACTGGTACCAGTATTGCGTCTTTCCATGCCTGTGGTACAATTCCCTTTTTCCAGCTTTGGTTCAGGACCGATAGCAGTTTCTTCTTCGCTGTTTGGATCAGCCCCATCAGCATTTCGTTTGTTATCCCGTCTTTTCCGGGAGATTTCCTTTTCTTTAGTGTTCTCATAGCCTCTTCCATTTCGCGCATTGTTAGTTTGGCCATCATGTGCTTTTCAGGTGCCGTATTCATGTTTTCGTGTCCCTTTAGCTCTTCGCTAATGTCTGTATACTTATCTGCAGGGACCTCGATGTGGTTTGCTCTGGCATAGTGATCGACAAAGGCGTTTGCGGCTTTCTTACCTGTGATCAAGTTCTCGCCCTGCTTGATAGTAATTTGTTTATTTGATGGGGTTTCGTCGTTCATGGCTCTGACTAGCTTCCATAGCTTGTTCCCGTCTTTGTCCAGGTTTAGACTTTCCGTTTTATTTTTCCAGCTTTCTCTTGTTGTTTGCTTGAGAGTGTGTTTGTACTTTCGCCGTGGCGGCATTGAGGGCGATGTTTGCCTCCATGGATTTTTCTCGCTCTGCCATGTTCCTAGCATTTGTTACTGCATCTTCCACTTTCTGCAACTCATCATTCCAGTAGGGCTTATAGTTTTTCCTAGCTCCTCTTGGGATGGTTTCAGTGGTGGCTTGCATTATTGCCTTGCTTAGGCTCTCTACCATGAGCTTCATTTTGGTGTTTCGTGTGTTGATGGTTTCACACAGCCCATCTGTCAAGATTGCAAATCTGTCCCAGTCGGCTCGTTTGTAATTCCAACGTGGGAGCGGTTTTGTTTCCTGTGGGCCTACTTCCATGTCAATGGTTAGCCTGATCGGCCTGTGGTCGCTACCTGCCAGTTGGTTTAGCACCTGGCGGTCTATTTTATGGTGTATGTCCTGTGTGGAGAAGGCCAAATCGGGAGTCGAGGTGGTATGCCATGTTCTTGAATAGAAGCTAGGGCTATCATTCGGCCTATTGATTAGGGAGAGATTTGCATCTATCTCCCAATCTTCCACTTCGTCACCTCTGCTGTCTGTGTCAGAGTATTCCCATCTCTCCGAGTGGCTTTTGAAATCTCCAACTACTATGCAGTTGGAGTCTCTGACCTCCATACTCGAGAGCGATAGGTCTCTATTTGGTGGTCCGTACAGATTGAAAATGCGGAGCTTAGTCTCTTGAGCCATTATGTCAACTCCTACAATTTCTGCTTGTCCGGTGTGATTGACAGATACCGCGCTACTCGGTATGCAGTTTCTGGTCAGTATCAGGACCCCTCCTTTGTGGCCTTCTCTATCTAGACGGAAGGTCTGGTATCCTCTGATTGAGAATTTATGATTATTGTTGAGGTACGTTTCCTGGATACATGCCACGTCAATCTTACCTTCATGCAGGTGATGTGTTAGGGAAAGTTTTTTGTTAATGACTCCCTCCGCATTCCACTGTAGTATTTTGAGGGTCTTGAGGTTTTGGTCAATAGAAGTTGCCCCATAGCCATGTGCCTTGACTCCACGACACATGGGTGGATGACCACCAGTAGTCAAGGGTGGGCCCCTTCGAGGCGTGAGGCCCGGCACTATCGCTGCCTGGCGGGACTCCGCAGGATGAGCGCCATGCGTTTTTCTAATAGGTTGTACTGTCATCATGCTGCGATTTACGTTGCACTGTTTTGTTAAGCTTGCGGCCCCGTGCATCCGATTTCAACAGGCGTTTCTGTAGGGATGCCCTCCTTAGCCTTTGGCTGTCCCCAGCCTATCTGCAAGGTAGCAGTTGTTTATGATTAGGCTTGTCTCTCTTATGGAAGTTGTCTTACCAGACTATCGAGGCTTCACTACTCGTGTCAATAGGGTGCAATGATGATATGTGAGATGATATTGGAGATGGACTGGTTTACCCGGAAGAGAGGCAGTCCAGTGTGTCTGTATCCCAGTATCGTCACGTATTGCCAGAAACGTAGCATTTGCATGTGAGTGGGGTATCTCTTTCTCCCTTTATTTTCTTGGCTTCTATGCAGGGATGGTACGCCTAGCATTCCCCGCCACCTGGGGTGTTGACACAGTGGGGCAGGTGTGCAATGTCCGCTGGTCGGCATCTCTTCTGCGTCCAGCATGATAGTTATATGGCTGATAACGTACAGAGGTAGATATCGTAGCCGAAGTGCATTTAGCCAGAGGACAAGCCTGGTAATGTCACACAGATGTTGTTCGCCTGGTGTGCGGACAGCTCTCATGGTCATTGGTTGAGTCTCGACAGTTCACAGTGAGGTGGCTGCTCTACTGTTTTCGACACCCCGACCAGGTACTAAGTCTTTGGTTGGTGGTTTCGCACCCCATCGCCGTATAAGGTGAGTATCAAGCAGTTGTCCGCCCGCTTTGATCGGCGGACGGCAAGGACCTCTTGCTGCGGCTCTACCGGATAGGGCTGGGGCGCGAGCCCCAGGTACCGAGCATGTAGGAGCCTCCCATTGCAGTGGTGCTGAGATTTTGGGCGGGATTGCGGCTTACAAGGGTTCGGCCGTAATCCCCCACATGGTAGCTTCGCGCCATTGGCTTATCAGCCTGGTACGTGAACCAAAGTGTCTGCGGCTCCTCTCGATATGAGCTGGTTTTCCGTAGCAGCGCCCTGTCATTAGTAGGGTAAAACTGACCTGTCTTCATATGGTCTATTTCCAGCACCCGTTCACTATTTGGTCAGACGAATTTATTGAGGGCTTTTGTTTGTCAATGACCAGGTATTTGAAATCTGCGGTTTCTGCGGAGTTAGACACGATTTCCGTAGCGTTCTTTCATTAGAGTGTTAGAGAGCTGACTTGTCTTCCGTGAGTCTAATACCAGCGTACGTTCATTATTAGACCCAAACGGTAGTGCTCTCGATTTGTCAGTCGTTCTACAGTATTAGCGTGTTCAGTCAAATTAAGCCGCAGGTTCCACTCCTGGTGGTGCCCTTCCGTCAATTCCTTTAGCGGGATAATCAAGTTACTTAGAGGGTAGCCCCAGATTTTCGAGGGTCTAATTCCAGCACATGTTCACCAATAGACCCCACGAAGGTGCTCTCTTTTTGACAGTCATTCTACAGTATTGAGACAAAGAATCGAATCCTTCGAGTCAAAATGTTACAGAAAGATCATCATAATACCCTGGACAGAGAAAAGAACAAATGTAGACATTCGGCAAGAGTTGAGCATAGAGGAGAACTGGTTTATCATTCCATTTTGGTTAGAAAATGCAAATACTTTGGTCACATCAAGAGACACAGCGGTCTTGAGAGGAAGGTTATGGAAGGTATGGGGCCAGGCAAAAGAGGAAGTGGTAGACCAAGAAGACGATGGCACCAAGATATCCAGGAGTGCCTGAGTATGAAAGTGGCGGAAGCTGGTGTTTTGGCAAGGGAACGAGTTTCTTTCAGACATACTGTGATGGGAGCGACCTTCTACAAAGGACATGCTACATGATGATGATATATAAAAACTTTCCTGTATATAAGCTTTAAGTACGTAGAACTATCACAAAAAGGGGGTATGCGTGGCGTAGCGGTGTCAATCGAACCCAAGCTTGGTTTGCAATCATAACATTTATGATTGGAAATCACTTGTGTCAAGTTTGACTGGGCATGTCGGAGATTTCTTTCTATTTGAACACTTCTCCACGCACATAAATAATTGATAAAACTACTGTTCTGTAAAACTGCTTTAATGGAACACATTTAAAAAATGTTTCACATACGTATTTATGCAATGGTCAATGCGTCCACATTACAAACATACACACACACGCATCCATACACTGGCCAATACGTGCGGATATTACACAAAGGACTATGGTCTAGGGTTGGAAGTGGCGTGCCTTCTCCGGTAGAATCCCATAAGGTAAAGCTTTGGATAATCATCTGTTTTGACTAATAGGAGAAGAGGCGGAAGGCCAGCCATTGGCGCCCTAAAACCAGTAGTTTCGGGCAGATGCGGCTCGAACGCCTCATCTAGGAGATGGAAAACTCTGGTTTCAAACCATCTGAAGTCTTGTAGATAAGATATTTGCGTATCGTCTTGGGTTTTGTCAGAAATGGCTGTGCAACCTGTTTTCTGATAACTCTGAAATCTGGCCCGCAACTACTAAACCTGACAACCGACGACGTGTAAAGGTGTACACGCAAGAGGATGCAATGCCTTTTCCTAGAACGAG
This sequence comes from Ariolimax columbianus, assembly GCA_036924085.1. NCBI lineage: Eukaryota > Metazoa > Mollusca > Gastropoda > Stylommatophora > Arionidae > Ariolimax > Ariolimax columbianus. The sequence goes on from JAVGWX010000022.1 coordinate 18,541,516, forward strand.
GAAAGGCAACCTCAGATGAGTGTTGTTACAGGCAGATCAGGTCCTTAGCCTTGGCTGGTCTAGGAGTGAAGCCGCGACAAGCGTACATATAGGGCATTGCTCTGCTGATCTGGTAGCTTCTGCATGTTGCCTTATTCCAAATGTAATGGTATCACCTTTCCTGTGGAGCGAACAAGGCAAACCGAGAGAAGGACCGTACTACATGGGCAACACATGGTCTCTATATTTCTGCCAGGGCGTAGTGCTAAAAGCACAAATATTATTGTCTGACAAGACGAAAAGAGCCAATGATGAGACACGTAGTACACATACACATATTCCAACATGCTGACATATTGACAGACGAACAGATAATACATATAGATCGAATGAGAGACTCACTAAAAAATCAACTGACAGTCTGACAAACTGATTACAAAACAAGCAGTCACTGAAACAGGCAGGCTTCAAGATAGACAGATAATTAGATAGTCATTTAGGTAAACGTAGACAAACGGACATATCTTCACAACGAGATAATTGAACTCACCCCTTAAGCTCCTTTTCTTCACTGACACGCTGAGAGCCACAGTAATGATATGACACTAGCAACAGACACACCACAATCCTGCACGCCACCAAGCGTGTACATCCTGACTGTGTAATGTGTAAATCCATTTTGAATCTGGCCATGTTTTCATTTTAGAACCAACCACCACAAATATCTCAGCATGACGAGAGCGGTTTTTCCAAGAAAAATAAATTTCGATAAATTCCAGGAATTTTTGAAGTAATTTGAAAGCAATTGGGAATTGGAACTGCAAATATTTCCTGTTTTTTTTCTAGGCTACGAGTACATGGTTCTTCACTCTTTTGATAATTTGATGTGGTATCTAGTATAATGTTGCCCTGCTTAGATCAAATGGTATACTGAGGAAAGTGGACCGTTGTCCTCTATGCTATAGCGGAATGCGAGAATTATTACCAGTTAAACGACAACGGGGATCGATTTCAAGTATATCAATACCGTATCAGCTACATCTAAATAAACGTATGTCTAGACAAATTAACTTCGGCTCCTTTTCCAGTACGGGGCTGTAAGAGAAACGCTCAGATGATTTCTAACTTTTGCCGTGTGTTTAAAATCTAGCACACGTCACTCTTGATGTCTTGACATAAATTCCAACTGTCTGTGTCTTTTTGCAGGTCTCATACTGTCACAACGCTTTCTATACACATCTGTATAAGAATATATTTACTGAATGTTCACTGAATTATATAATGTCGCTTTTCACTCCATTTCCCTCCCACTTAATTGGCTTTTATATTTTATTAAAACAATTGTTGCAAATAGCTAAAGACATCACATCAAATATAATATATATTATTTAAAACATCACTTTTCACTTGTCATAAAATCACTCAATAGTAACTACATCTATTTAATCACAAATACTAAAGTCCCGACACAGTAGTTTATGTTAAAACAGCCGTGCAATTTATCAAATAAATTCCATTTCTTTAAATGGGCCCGAAGAATAATCCATTAGATGATATTGAATGCAAACATGCCTAGGCGTGTTCATCCCATAGTTTATCACAATTTGACCCTGGAGGTCTGGTGCAATTTATGACAAATCGAGATTGTCACAAACTAGTCAATAACTAACATCAGATGACGTCAATGTAGGATGATATAGTTTCACTGATTTCCAATGTTGCCTGAAATACAATAGAAGACAACATTATAGGCAACGGTGGTATTTAGAGTGAAAACAATAGGGCCAGAATGAGGCTTTGAAAAGACTACTAAAGAGGGTTGTGTATGGCGCTGTTAACCTCGTCATATAAATAATTTATATTTGAATAAAGGGTTTCAATAGATCGGATACATGATTCCTGTAAAGAGACAAGTTGTTGTTAAAACCTATGCCTTATATTTGAGGGAATAAGTGATTTGCCCTCATTGTTGTGTACGACAAGGTTAAGAATAGCACAACTGCCCCACAGAGAGCATGTCGTAGGAGGCAACAAACTGTGTGACATGCCATAACACCGGTCATGTTTAAAAGGTTTACTAAAAGCAGCATAGATGGCACCTAACAGGCTGTGGGTCTACTTTTCCCTAGTGTTTGAGTCTATTACGATAGACTCCCACATCCGTTAACCACCCTCCACAGTTGAGTAATAAGCTGCTCGAGCCTAGCCTGCTCAGCAGGAAATCTTCCTCCTGGCTATATCCGGCTCACATCAGAGATGGGACCTGTACATGGGCTTATGCCCCTGTAGATGTACTGGTCAACTAAGACTAAGGTAGGTGAATGATTACAAATTCTTGTAAACGGGATTTCTGTAAACTGTGCCCGGTGAAGTAGTGACCAATGCTTCACATTGATGTGCGATGATGAGTGATATTACTGCTGTCGAGGAGAAAGAGTTTTAACCGTTATTGTACTAGATATAAACGTGTAATGGTATGTTCACTCCCTCTCTCACTTGCTTTACTCAACTGCAAGCCAGGTGCACATTTACAATTAGGCAGACAGGAGCTTATAAAGTAACGAAAATTGAACCCCGGTCCAGTGGAGTGAGATGGGACCATTTTAACAGTTCATTTGTCACCCAGATATTACTGCAAAAACTAGAAAAGTTCAAATGCATTTACATACAACAGCAAGAAACAAATACAGACGTGACGGCTTTATAAAGGTCTTGAATAGACGATGAATGTCGACTTAGCGAGGTTTAGACAAACAACAACAGTACCATTTAAACACTTTTGTGTCGACTTTCCGACGTCTAAACAAACAACAACAATTCCATTTAAACACTTTTGTGTCGACTTTCTGACGCCTAAACAAACAACAACAGTACCATTTAAACACTTTTGTGTCGACTTTCCGACGCCCAAACAAACAGCAACAGTACCATTTAAACACTTTTGTGTCGACTTTCCGACGTCGGGGTCCTCCAGGCTGTTGTGATATCGTTGATTTCATCTGCGTGTCGCTCACTACTACGGGGTCACGTGAATACCTCGAATCGTTAGCCATGCTGCAAAAAAAACAGCCCGTTTCCAGGGAGCGCTACGAGGAAGCCAAGGGAGGGTCTCGGCCAGTATATTTTGCCTGACCCTGATTAACTAACCAGTATATATTCTGATATATACCTGATCAGTATATTTTGTCTGAACAGACGTTAGTCTTCCTCCTGGGATGATGTGTTGAAAAGGTCATTGTCCTATATCTAATAATTGTGTTATATAAGATGGCAAGTTTCCTTCATAGTTTCTTAATGCACTGACAGTAAATACAGGTACCAAGTTTCACCTGGATCAACTGGAGCGTCTTCGTAAGGGAATCGAACCTAGAACATTTGCTATGACAATTGAACCACTTTACCTAAAAGGTGGTTAGATTTCAGTCAGTCAATAAGAACTTTTTCGGCTCCCTGTAGAGTATAGGCGTTCAAGATGAAAGTGGCAAGTCATCAAATGGTGAGCCGTTTCATTTAGTTTGGTAGGCGACAAAGACACGTCACATCAATAGCCTATGGTCTCTATTAGTGACCGAGTTCAAGGCTGAATGTATTGAGATTGATGTGTTTTTTTTCTGATTTTTTGCAAACAAGTGGTTGGTCAAAGGCGAATGGCGCGGGGCCATGTTGAAGAGATTCGTTCACCATCCGTGTTGCCCGTTTCCTACACTAAAACTGGTGGGCGGAGTGGTCATCATTAAAGAGGACAACATGTCTAAATACAGACTGACGGCGATGGTTAGGAATGGTAACGGTGTTGACATGAACTGTCCATCGGATGCCTGTTTCTAGGTAGAAGGGGAACGACTAAATAAGCAAGATGGATCTGTGAACCTAGTGGCGGCTGTGCCGAGCAGAAAAACACTACTTGAAGATCCGCCCCATATTCATTCACAGAAAAGCATGGCAGCCACCGGAAGCAGTGCATGATAAACTGTACTGCAATGTATATGCTTGGCTTGGCTTCGTTCGTTCTCAATTTCCTGCTAACAAACCCTAATAGGGCTTAAGTAGCAGAATGTAGTCCAGAGAACGGAATGCGTTGTGTCGTAGTTTACAGCTTGACTGCGATATTTGCACCTTTCGGTCCAACACATCCGACTTCAGCAAGCAATTTTTTAGTACCGGGTTAGCATTTCCTCGTCGATCACTTCTCCTTAGCCAGTCTGCCCTGCCGCAGCCTGTTATTCAGGATCACCTCATGGAGGTGTAGAAGGGTCTTGGCAACTCTGGTTGGCTGGCCCTGACGCTAGCAGTCAGCTATGGGTCGCTGACCACTGCAGCTCATGGACTGTTCAGCATCTATATATAAATAGAATTAAGTTGGCTGTTTACTTTGCTACAGTTCTTAGTATGGATGTCCGGTTGCAAACGAGAAAGTACACGAGGGACGTTCAAGCCAAACCGGGACACTTTTAGGGAAGGACAAAAAATGGTTTTTAAGTATTGACAATGCCATTTATTTGTCGATACAATCTCCTGCAACGTTTATACCAGCGTTTAAGTAATGCTTGAAAAGCTTCAGCGAAAAATATTTGTCAGTATATCTGAACCAAACCAAGACAGTCTGTTTCAGTTCGTCACATGTGCTGAAATGCTAATTTCTCGGAATTCTTTTAACGGTTCAAACAGATAGACATCACCGTAACCAGAGGAAAAACTTGTCTCTTGTGCAATTTTGAGACAGTTGCGTCGACTTTATAGGATAAGGCGTTCCACATTCTGGATATTCACAGGAATACGTGTGATGGGTTGAGAGCCACCTCGGCGTGAAACATCAATCATGAATGTGCAGCTTCTCTAAAACGCATACACCATTCAAATGTCCTTCTGCGACTGAATGTCTCATCACCGTAATGTGATTGCAGCCTTCTGTAAATGTCCGCAGGTTTTACATCTTCTTTCACAAGAGACTTCATCACAACAATCTATTCCATGCAAGCACTAACAGTGTTGTCAACCAATTTTGTGTATCTTTCTCCTGACTGGCCGATGGCAAGTGGATCACCTAGCAGTAATAGGACACAAATGTCCCAAACTAATGATAGTAGTTCCAACCCGATGTAAACCAATCAGGTAAAACTAGAACAAAAAGCCTCTCGTATTAAGATCCAAATTACAAAGCAGTCTAAACCCTCATTCGTAGAAGAGTCTACAACTCACGAATATTACACTTTCTGTTATTCACACGGTCCAAAAACGGCCTGATTGTGGAAGCAGTCTTCTTTATTTGAAAGAAAAGACTATAGAAACATCCCATACGACAGTTACAAAATGTCGAATATTTTCTTCCTTCTCTTCTTTATTTGTCATAAAAAGGACGTTATGTTACAGTGTATAGTTTACAGCGAAGATGCGATGAGGATTAGAAAAAGAAGAACTAGTTCTCGTTTCTCACAGTGATTTTTTTTTTATTTGCCTTCGCCTTTGTTCTCTATTCTCGAAGGCCGTGTGCGTTGTACTACGGTTTTTATTTTGCGCCTGTCGGCCAAGTGCATCCGACTTTGGCATGCATTTTATGTAAGGATCTGCTTCCTCCAGATTTTCCTAAGAGTTTGCTTTCCTGAAGTAACGCCCGATGCTGTTGTGGGGATCGAACCTAGCACCACCGAGTTGTGAGCTGTGTCACTTAACTACTAGCCAACGCCGTCCCCACTGTCACAGTGATAATTGTTGTTGTTGTTGTTGCTTAATGCCCATAATGAGTATGTTTGCTCTTTAGTGCGCCCTGAAAAGGCCGTTAAGTGGGGGGTTGTAGAAGCGTTCCTCATATCTGGCTGTGTAGCGTGTACCGTAGTCCTCCTGGCGGTTGTGATATGCTTGTCTTCATCTGCGCCGCGCTCACTACTTGGGGAATCACGTCGATCTACATCTCCTTAGCCAGATGCGCCCGAATCTGACGTGACGTCCTGGTCAGTATAATGTGCCCGACTCTGACGTGACGTCCTGGTCAGTATAATGTGCCCGGCTCTGACGTGACGTCCTGGTCAGTATAATGTGCCCGACTCTGACGTGACGTCCTGGTCAGTATATTGTGCCTGGCCGGACTCTCGTCTGTTTTCCCACTCTTATAATAATTTGTTTATTCATTATTCTGGTTGTATAATCGAGTTGACAAGGTCAACCACCGTTGTGGTGGGCCACTTCCTGCGCAGAACAAACGATCGATGAAGCACAATGCCAGCATCGTGGAACCCCATAGACAAAAAACGACCAGGGGGACGACCATCACGGCACTGGTCCGACTTCCTTGCATTCTCTAACAAATTTAGCACAATGGGCTAATCAGTATCCACTGGTTCCCAGAGACGCATGACAAAGGCAGTTTTAAGACACGTTGGGGTCTGCTGGAGTAAAAACGTAGCTATTCGTAACCTATTTATCGCATATTCAGAGAACGCGCATATCTCTCCTTGTCGCTGGCGGCGCTACAAATTACTTGGTTTCCAATTGTCTAGCCTTATAATTCACACTGTCCCAACCTCATAATTCGCACATTCCCAGCCCCTCATAATTCCCATTTCTTAAGTATAATGTTTTTACATTTTCTAAGCCCTATTATTCATAATTTACCAGCTTCACGTTTCACAATTTTCCCAGCCTCATAAATCCCAGCGCCCCAGCAACATATTTCATACATTCGCAGCCTCATAATTCCGTTTCCCAACCTCATATTTTCCAGTTCTCTGGCTTCATAATTCCCACATTTCCATCCTCAAAATTCACTCAACATAGCAAGAAATCGGATGCAGCAGGCCCTAACATCGCTGGAAGAGTGGGCGAACTCACGGCTGGTCAAAATAAACGAGGAGAAAACCACATGCACAATAGTCTCGCTTTCAATCAAACCCCAAAAAACCAAATTAAGTTTAAATGGCAAATTCCTGCAGCCAAACGACAACCCAAACTATCTGGGAGTCACATTTGATCGGCGCATGACATGGAAAAGTCAGATCGAGAGAAACCGAATGAGAGCCAGAGAAAGAATGGCAATCATGAGGAAACTTGCTGGCACAAGCTGGGGAGCAGACGAAGGCATACTAAAGAAACTGTACACTGGAAGAGTGAGACCAGTTCTCGAGTATGGCATTGCGGCATGGACAACAGCAGCAAAGGCGAACTTCGATAAAGTTAGCAAACTTCAAAACCAAGCCATGAGAGTTATAACAGGAGGCATGAAGTCAACGCCAATTGTAGAACTTGAAAAGATTACAAAACTGCAATCCATGACCGATAGAAGAGACTGCAGAGCCCAGCTGCAGTAAGAGAAACTCCGAAGACTGACTGACCATCCAATGCACCAGTGACTAAACAATTTGGGAAATGGGAAACTAAAGCGGAGAAACTATGCAGAAATAGCCAAAGCAAAATTGCACGAAGATCCCATAAACGCACTAACAACACCAAAACCCATCACTACTGTACGAAAACCTACCTGGAGGCAGGATATATTTCCAGAGGTGGTAGAAAATATATCAGGTATTGGAAACAAAAAATGCCAGACTGAAAAAGAAAGGAGAGATACTACCCTAAGCTTTATATCAAAAAGCTACCCAAGCATGGACTGGACCAATGCATACACCGACGGTTCTGTAACAAACACTACACAGAACGGACGGGCAGGAGTATTCCTGAACCTACCAAATGGCAGAACAATAACACTGTCATTCGCTACTGGTAAGTACACAAGCAATTTCAGAGCGGAGGCAGAGGCACTGAGGGCGGCAGTGGAAGAAATGGTGACACACAAAGAAAATGAAAGCCATATAGTCCTGCTTACAGATGCTCTCGCTGTAGTCACAGCGCTAAAAAGCCAGAAAAATACTGAGCTTAATGACTTAAGAGCAGCAATCTGCCAACTGTGCCAGCAGTCTGCACCAAAAAGGGTAGTGGTACAATGGGTCCCATCACACTGCAACATCCAAGGCAACGAGGAGGCAGACAGACTGTCAAATGAAGGCGCAAGACTACCACAAACAGATACTAGTATGACGTACGAAGAGTCAAAACGGCTCATCAAAGCCAGATACATGACCAAATGGGAAACCGAACATACTAGTTACACCAAAAACGATGCCTATTACCAGTTGAACCGAAGAGAGCAGATCGTTGTCTTCAGACTTCGCACTGGCCACAATAGACTGAGGTACCACCTATTCAACAAATTGAAGATAGGTGGTACCGACGAATGCCCGTGCGGTAACGGTAAAATGACCGCTGAACATCTGCTGCAGAACTGCCCGACATACGAGGATCAGAGAGAGCAGATGTGGCCATCACCAGTAGAACTGCAAGACAAGCTCTATGGCATTGTCGACAGCCTCAGGATGACCGCCGCTTTTTTCGAAAAAATAATGGTTACTGTCTGACTGCGAACGAAGAAGAAGAAGAAGACATCCTCAAAATTCACAGTTTTCCAGTCTTATAATTCACACTTTCCCTACTTTATTTCACATTTTCCTAGCTTCATAATTTCACAATTTCATAACCTCATAACTTCACAATTGTCTACCGTCATAAATTCACAGTTTCCTGTTACAATCACCTACCTTTGTCGCGGCTCGTGACATTGGCGCAAATATCACCCCAGCTACCATCGTTTGATTACCTCAACACTCCAAATGCCCTGTGTTTCCCATTGACCTCGTCATATCGTCTCGTTTTCCTCGGTTCTATCACAACTTAACTTCTTATACTGGTTTAGAAGACTATGCAAAGTCTGTATACAACGAATTTTTTTTGCATTCACTTGATCTAAAAATAGCTATCCTCATCCAATCTGTTTTTTAATGCATTAATTGAGCCTGCCTCAACTATTTCCTGTAGTAAATACATTCCAAGTACCAATCACTCTCTGAATAAAATAGTATTTTCTGGTATCTAATCTGGACCTTTCTTTAGTTATTTTGTGGCTATGCAATCTTGTTCTTGTAGCTGGTTGTATTTTGAAAAGTTGTTATATTCTACTTGATCCTTTCCGTAAATTATCTTAAAAACGTTTATTAAGTCACATCGAATCATCCTCTTTTATAGACTCTGTGAGCCGGTTTTTCCTCATAATTCTGGAATCCCACTATCCGCTTTGTCGCTCTTTTTGTGTATGCTTTCCAGCGTGTTTGTATAGCTTCTATGATAAGAACTCCACACCTGTACACAGTACCCCAATCTAATTCTAACTAATGCTTCATACAGTTTGACAAATACTTCCTTGCAATAATGTTTAATATTTCTTTTTATAATATCTAACATTGCGTTTGTCTTTTTTATTGCTACCTAGACTTGCTCATTCACCTTACCTAAATGAACTTTTATAACTCATGGGTTTTTTCTATTTTTCTCGAACTTGATTTTTCTTTGTCATAAGCTGTATCTATGCTCACCATTTTGGATGCACCTTTATGTGAAATGCCAAGAAATATGAGTACACGTAACAGATTAATACATAGGTTTGCATCCATAGTAATTAAAAATATCGTCCAATTGAAATGTTTATACCAGCCAATGCGTTCTACTGTGTCGTTTGCTAGAACATATATACCGACTGAAGATCTCACACACCGATGAGTGCCCATGTGAAACAGGATGCCAGAACCCTGAGCATATTCTACAGGAATGCCCAATCTATAGGAAATGAGATGCCATAACTGGCCAGATTGTGCAGAGTTGAGACAAAAGCTGTGGGGTAGCTGCTCCGACCTGGTGAAGACTACAGACTTCATCATGGTGACTGGCCTGCAGATATATCATGATGAAAAGATCATGAATGCAAAGAAGAAGAAAAAGCTATAAATAAAATAACATGTTTCCCTAAAAGACTTGCAATCGGTTCCAGGTGTCTCACGTCGCTACGCAGTCAACCATTCAGATGGTTAATAGAACGACATTATGTCGCTATGCTCCTCTCATAAAGTCGGCACCATTGGAGAATATCTTCGTCTGTTTATCTGTTCTCACAAATCCAATAACTGATTTATAAGGAACAACATAATCCATGTAGAATTAACTCCGAAGACAAACCGTTATTTTTCCATACTTGAATATTATTATAAGTTCATCTCTTGTAATTGAGCTCGAAATGTAACATTACGCCGCTTGTTGGCCCGCCTTCTTGAGCTTTTCTATGAAATCCTAGCTGACACAACTATCTCTTTCACTGCTCTAGCCCAACGCTTGTTGGATTCCCGACTCGTCCCGTCCGCTGCGGCCAGTTCTGGGTTGGACGCACCGGCAATCTAAATGTGTGTTACTCCCAGCATACATATCGCGCTGGAACATGTCCCCGTTAACCGCTATTTGTTTTATCGAACCGTATGGCCAGAACCATGCGTGTTAATGAATTGATCAGGAAAACTAATGTTTTATGCAGGCTCAGATGAAGCGAATCAATATAAATTGCCAAAGAAGGCGAGAATAATAATTTTATCTAAAACGGTCGTTGTGCTTTCTGATCATAAGAAAAGGAGTTATTGTATCGTTTCTTTCTATGTTGTTGTTGCTGTTATTATATTCACTTCGTGATGAGTATGTGTACTCTTTCATGCACCTTGAAACGGGCGTAAAGTAGCAAGTTACAGAAGCTGTCCTCACATTCCGACAGTGCTGGTGAAGGTGAACGAAGGTCTACTAGGCTGCTGTACTATGAATAGTTTAATCTGCGTGGCTCTCGCTACTATGGCGATCTCGTCGATCCGCACCTCGGTAGCAAAGGCTGCCATGGAACAGGGATAGCTGTGTTGAAGTGAGGTCAGATCTTAATCAATATGTTTCCCCTCAACCCGACTAATATAGATTGATCAATATGTTTCCCTTCAACCCGAATAACATAACCTGATCAGTATGTTTCCCCTCAACCCGACTAACATAACCTGATCAGTATGTTTTACCTGATCCTAGCTAACATAGCCTGATCAGTATGTTTTACCTGATCCTAGCTAACATAGCCTGATCAGTATGTTTTACCTGATCCTAGCTAACATAGCCTGATCAGTATGTTTTACCTGATCCTAGCTAACATAGACTGATCAGTATGTATTACCTGATCCTAGCTAACGTAGCCTGATCAGTATGTTTTACCTGATCCTAGCTAACATAGCCTGATCAGTATGTTTTACCTGACCCTAGCTAACATAGACTGATCAGTATATTGTCTGACCGGACGTTAGACTCTTCTGCCTGTGTTAGACTGCACTGTTATTGGCATCGTACACACTGTAGTCAGTGGAACAATGGGCCTTTTCTCTTCTCTGTCCCACACAGAAACCTCATTGAAGTCACTCAGGCTCTATCTGGTCACATGATATACTTAGATTAGGAAGCTACTAAAGCCGGATAGCTCGTCATTCTCGTGTCAGCGGAAACCGGATATGGATTGTCGAATGGTGCAGACATTGCAGTCTTGCTGTAGACTACGACACAACATTTCGCAGAATGGAAGAAGAAGAAGAGGAAGAAGAAGAGGAAGAAGAAGAGGAAGAAGAAGAGGAAGAAGAAGAAGAAGAGGAAGAAGAAGAGGAAGAAGAAGAAGAGGAAGAAGAAGAGGAAGAAGAAGAAGAAGAAGAAAAGAAGATAAAAAAAGAAGAAGAGGAAGACAAAAAAGATGAAGAGGAAGAAGAAGAAGAAAACGAAGAATCATCATCTATACGGTTTCATCGGAATCCCAGCCTAACGTCAGGGACAGATAGCACATGCTTCCAACGACCCACATATCAATGTCCATATCGGTTAGCTTACTAAGGATCACTGCATTGCACTACAGCTAGTAGGAACCCGATCCCCCTACTCAAGTAATCTTCATCATAAAAGAAGAGTCACTATAATAACTCAATTGAACGTCGCCAAGAGAAGACAACTCAGCGAAGGTAGCTTCGAGCACCAACAACTTCTTCCATGTTAGACCACTTCCGGCTTCTGGAAACTGAAAGTGGAACTGCATGCGTGGCAATGAGGTGTGGATCGACAATGTGACTTCCGTTGTAGTAATCTTACTGATAATTTCAGCAAGGAAAACCCACTGCGCAATTGGCTACCAGAGCCTCTAGATATAAATAGAGCTAATGCAACCCGTAACGATATACATACAAATTGTCAAGTGAAGACCTCAAGAAAGAATAGATTTGAACAACAACACCATCATCATTTCCTTACAAGCTTGTCACTTGACTTTACCGTTTGTCCGTTTGCGTCTGCTCCTATTTCTCCCATTTTAATCAACGTCCCAATGACCTAAGAGATTAAATCGTGTACACAGCTTCTATTAGTACGACTTGTTAATCTATCTTATTTTGACGGATCCTGGACAGGTTATTGAAAAGTTTGTATTGAGTCACTTAGTGTTCTATATTCACTGTGGTATATATAGTTTATAGTTTTTAGTTGCACCCGTCCTTCGCCAAGGAGTGGTCGCTCTTGTACGGGTCCTAACCCAAGATCCAGTCTGTAGTCAGTAGTCTGTTTGTTGTGGGGTCGTGTGTGTCGTTCCAAACTAGCGAATCTCTATTAGTCCCTGAAATATACGATTGATTATTTTTGAGAATGGTGGTGGTGGAAGCGTAAATTAGAGCAAGGTAGACCCGCAGCCTGTCAGACGCCATATATGCCGCTCCACTAACCACATAACCAAGACTTTACCCGAGCAGCGGCCATTAGGCCTACTCTTTTCGATTTCCAATTGCTAAGGGATTTTTAACGCTTCACAAGGGTGTCTGATCTCACTACTCAAAGATTAGGGGAAACATTTACCGGATGATCCAGGTGAACAAATCCCGGTACAGACACAGGGATTTGAACCCGCGACTCCTGCTGACAGATGCTCTCGAAGTAGTCACAGCGCTATAAAGCCAGAAAAACACTGAGCTAAATGACTTAAGAGCAGCACTCTGCAAACTGTGCCAGCAGTCCGAACCAAAAAGGGTGGTGGTACAGTGGGTTCCGTCACACTGCAACATCCAAGGCAACGAGGAGGCAGACAGACTGGCAAAAGAAGGTGCAAGGCTACCACAAACAGATACCAGTATGACGTACGAAGAGTCAAAACGGCTTATCAAAGCCAGGTACCTGACCAAATGGGAAACCGAACATACTGGTTACACCAAAAACGATGCCTATTACCAGTTGAACCGAAGAGAGCAGGTCGTTGTCTTCAGACTTCGCACTGGCCACAACAGACTGAGGTACCACCTATTCAACAAACTGAAGATAGGGTGTACCGACGAATGCCCGTGCGGTACTGGTAAAATGACCACTGAACATCTGCTGCAGAACTGCCCGACATACGAGGATCAGAGAGAGCAGATGTGGCCATTGCCAGTGGAACTGCAAGACAAGCTGTATGGTAGTGGCGAGAGTCTCAGGATGACCGCCGCTTTTTTCGAAAAAATAATGGTTACTGTCTGACTGTGTACGCAGAAGAAGAAGAAGAAGAACCCGCGACTTCCAGCACCCGAGGCTATATATTTATGTTAAATCTCACCTACTCGTAGTCTAGTGACCCCTAATCTCATTGCAGTTTCAGAATGTCTTGGGCCCAAGTTCGTCGTGGATTTACCGTAAAGTCCAAACATCAAAAACAAATAAACGTGTTTTGATAAAGATAAAATGTTTTACACAAAACGTAGTTTTTACAAAATATTGACTTGTTTTAATGTTAATTGACACAACGTCCACGAACAGCGAAACTAGAACTGGTACTGCCCTCGGCAGACCGACTGTCTGTCAACATAAAACCAATTGGCAAATGAAAGCAGAGCTATGCGCAAATCTAACGTTGAAAAATGATTGTAAAACGGTAAAGTTAGTCTCATAGCAGACACTGATGGTGGGGATAAAGTGTAAGAGCCGTCATTGTACTAATCCACAGCTTTGTGAGGTGGGGTAGCCAGTTCCTTTCTTCGCTGCCGTGTTCTTTTCTTAGCTGTCAGCCAGGTACCAATTTACAGCTGAATCGGCTGGAGCTGCCGGTAACGGGAGTTGAATCCGTACCTTAGCCATGCATAGCAAATGCTCTACCACTATGATAATCAACTACTCAAAGCGTCAATATAAATAGGACCTCTGTTTCCGCCCCTGCGGTTTGTGACAATCGATTAGTAAAGGTTGTGTATGAGACTAGCAACCACACCATATCAAAAACCATTTCTACCAAATCCATATTTAGGGTATAGCGTGAACTAGTGGTTAAGTGACACGGCTCCCATCCCGAAGGTGATGGGTTCGATCCCCATCAGATCACTGGCCGTTACCCCGGGGAAGCAAACCCTACATAAAATGTATGTTGAAATCGGATGCACTGGGTCGACAGGCGCATAACAAAAACCACAGTGCAATGCACTCCACCTTGGGGATTAGAGAAATAAGGGAAACGCAAAAAACAAAACAAACAAACACACACAACTAACATATTTAAAACAAATGGGGGGGGGGGGGGGGTGGGGGGGTCAGCATTTCCTAATACTTGGTTCAGGTAAAGAATATGCCGTGTTGCGCCTATATTTCGCCATATTGGCGTACATGTTGTTTGTTTGCGAATGTCCGCCATGTGTAGGTTATTCTTTTGTGCGCTGTGAAGAGAGCGTTAAGTGACGGGTTGCAGTAGCTTTCCTCACATCCAGAGCGTGCTGATGAAGGTGGACCGGAGTCCTCCATGCGGTTGGGCTATCTTTAGCTTGATCTGCGTGTTACTCACTACTACGGGGATGACGTCAATGTCTCATCTTGTGACCCAAGCTGCCAGGAAAACAGCACGTTTCCAGGGAGGGCTACTAGGAAGCCGAGGTGAGGGTCTTGACCAGTATGTTTTACCTGACCCTGACTAACATGTCTGAACAGTATATTTTGCCTGACCAGACGTTAGTCTTCCTTATCTAGCAGACAGGTAAAAGACGAAAATATCAGTTTAACCTAATTACTTTTTTCATGCGTGCTGTTTGCGTTTGTTTAATCACTGATAAAGACCTACTAAGCTCAAAACGTCTATACATAGTGCATGTTAACGTTCTCAAACAGAACTACCTTTAAACCTTGCGTGCATTTCCTCAGTTTATATACTCCAACCATACTCTATTCTATATCCTGCCTTCTCACTCGAACATGCATACATGACACAGTTGTATCATGTGATTCCCACTTCAGACATTCGATAGTTCCCCAACCATTTGTCACCTACGATCGGTGAAAACATGAACGATTTTTCACGAACCAGTAAAAATAGGAAAATATTTTTATGGACCGTTCAGGCAGAAATAAAAACGATTTATTTTGTTTTTTAAAAGCAGGTAAAAGGCAGACCACGAAAAAGATGGATATATGGTATCGGTGAGACACTGAAGAAACACAGAATGACAACGCATTCGGCGACAAAATTTGTATATGACAAAAAACTACATCTCTCCACGACATCTACACAAGTGGACAGAAGATGATGATGTTGATGAAAAATGTTTTTAAATAAATCCACTTGGCTTCGTTCATTCTCAATCTCCTACTACCCTAAGCTTTATATCGCAAGGCTACCCAAGCATGGACTGGACCCATGCATACACCGACGGTTCTGTAACAAACACTACAGGGAACGGAGGGGCAGGAGCATTCCTGAACCTACCAAATGGCAGACAAATAACACTGTCATTCGCTACTGGTAAGTACACAAGCGAATTCAGAGCGGAGGCAGAGGCACTGAGGGCGGCAGTGGAAGAAATGGTGACACATAAAGAAAATGAAAGCCATATAGTCCTGCTTACAGATGCTCTCGCCGTAGTCATAGCGCTAAAAAGCCAGAAAAACACAGAGCTTAATGACCTAAGAGCAGCACTCTGCAAACTGTGCCAGCAGTCCGCACCAAAAAGAGTAACGGTACAGTGGGTTCCATCCCACTGTAACATCCAAGGCAATGAGCAGGTAGACAGACTGGCAAAAGAAGGTGCAAGACTACCACAACCAGATTCTAGGGTGACCTACGAGGAGTCAAAAAAGCTGATTAGGGCCAGATACATGGCCAAATGGGAAACAGAACACACTGTCTACACAAAAAATGATGCCTACTACCAGCTGACCAGAAGAGAGCAGGTCGTGGTCTTCAGACTCCGCACAGGCCACAACATACGGAGGTACCATCTATTCAATAAATTGAAGATAGGTGGCACTGACGAATGCTCGTGTGGCACAGGGAAAATGCCCGCTGAACATCTGCTGCAAAATTGTTCGAAGTACGAGGACCAGAGAAACCACAAGTGGCCATCACCAGTGGCACCACTAGACTCTATGGCAGTGTCGACAGCCTCAGGATGACAGTTGAAGTCTGACAGCGTACGAAGAAGAAGAAGAAGAAAAAGAAGAAGAAGAAGAAGTAGAAGAGAAGAAGGAGGAAGGAGGAAGGAAGAAGGAAGAAGAAGAAAAAGAAGAATTATTTCACCTCTGATGTTTGATATCGATTCTAGTAGCAATCTGCAATATGTAAAGAATACAATCTGAGTTGAAGGATGCTCGCCTGATCTGTGACGAACTACTTTTCGACATAGTGTCGGCCATAGACGCAGCCCCTAAACTTGAAAAGACTGTTGACCTCATTTACGTTCGCGATGTTTGTTTACCGCACAAAAAAAGGAAAGAACAAGAAAGGGGTAGATTCTTTGATAAACAAACACGCACAATATTGATTAGCTCTTCTGTTCGGAAAGTACTGATACTTGGTGCAGCTGATGTCACATGAGTTAAAAAATGTTGCCAGTCTCATCTGATATGACCTCAAGGTCATCTCTGCAGGTATGGGGTGTAACCGCAACAACTTTTAAATGGATCAGAAGAACATTTCTGTGGACCAGCAGTTGGGACACTCCGTGCTAAACTCTATAATATATTGATCTAGGGAGCAATAAGTTCTACAGGCAGTGACACTGGAAGTATATGATAATTTCTAGGAACCGATTTAAGAAAACAGCATTGCCGTCTCAACATATTGATTTTGCAATGTTCTACATACATCAGACAAACAAATCGCTGGTAAGAGTGGAGTGAGGTAGGTGGGTGGTGAGTCACGGCTTCATTCTGAATTAAACCCGCCCAATCATACATGGACGGATTTTCTGATGATGATAATGCGCTAGTAGGAAACAGACGCCAAAACATCTCTTAGGTGGTGCAGCAGACGACAGGGATACGTTATTTGACCCAACTGTTCTCATCCTGTAGTCAAATACCACCAGTCTTTTTGTTGTGCCTATTTTTCGTTTCTTGAAATGGAAAATAGCTCACAGACACGTAATCTTTGGACATGAAACCCTTTTTTTTTTTTTTCTAAGATGTTTGCCTCACTAGTTTCTACTGGCAGAGGCGCGCTATTTTCCACCCCAGACCGTAGTCCATTGGGCGATATCAGGACGCATAAACCAGTGCTTGGATGCGTGTGTGTATCTGTATGTACCTAACCTAGTGTTTTCCGTGGCACCAAAGATGAGCGGCTCTAACGATGAGCGGCTCCAAAGATGAGCGGCTCCAAAGGTGATCGGCACCAAAGATGTATCGGTGCATGACTTGACAGCAGCCATCGACTCATAGCTGGTTGTTTCCTCAGGAACAGCGACCAATTACTGACCAAAGAGAGCATTTCGCCTTTAAGTGGTCGTTCTTCAACGAATGAGCCTGGCTAAGAGAATAGCTATCATGGAGCAAAGGCAAACCGGGTCCCCAAATATGGCGCTACTTACGTACTTCCTCCACTCCCCCCCCCCTCCCCCCCCCCCCCAATCGTCTGCTCGTAGGCACTACGTCACACTTCACTCTTCTAGTATTCAGCCACATGGATTGACCTGTCACTGGCACTCAGAAGGTCATTCATGCTACAGGTATCCAGGAGGTTTAGACAGATCATCAGATGGTCCTGGTCTTGTGTTATTTCACATTCGCGTGTTTCATCATCCCTGTATCCCTCATCTTTTCAGGTTTTTTCTCCATCGTGATACACCAGTTTGAATTCTATTTAGTGACTTCTATGTTGCGAAGGGCAGGCGATGTCCAGGCTCAGGCTGCTTCCGTAACTCGATCAAGGTAACCTGTGCCAGCTGTTTCCAACTTTCGATGCGTCGATGCCCTGAACTAGTCTGTAGGAGGATAGGTTGAGTGGTTGACCTCGTCATGACTTCAGTCTTTGGCGCTTCACCTGATGTTCGAACATAGAGTGTCTAGTGGCGTTATGCTGATTATGGTGTATATTTTTCAGTTGGTGTAGGTTTTAGGCTTCCAGTCAGCTTCCTGGTCAGGCAAAACAAACTGATCAGAGAATGTTAGCCAGGGTCAGTAGAAATATACTGGCCAAGACACTCAACTGACCTCTTCGTTGGTCGTCCTGGAAAAAGGCTGTTGTCGAGGACAACAGTCTGGCTAACAAGGTTCAACGTGATCCCTGTAGTAGTGAATGACACGCAGATGAAACAAAGCAAAGCACACCGTCTGAGTGACCCAGGTCCACTTCATCAGCACGCTCGCGATGTCAGAAAAGCTACTACATTATGCCACAAGTTCCGTCCTTTTCAGTACTCACAAAAGGATTACCAACCTATTGTGGACATTATAAACTAACCAACCAACCAGGCATCCAATGACTTTACGGCCTGTTTAATTTATTGCAGTATCTTTATGTTTAACATGTGCAGAGTTCTTCCATATTTGTGCGGCGTACTTAGCTACAGAGAAACGCAGATCGAGTGCTGATGTTCTGATAACATCTGGCTTTGCTCCCCATGGTGTGCCAAACAGTTTAAGTATAATACTATTTCTCACATGTATTTTTTTTGTTTTTGTCTCCTGACAATGTGCGGCATAGGACATCGGTCAAACTTTACTCCCAAGTATTTGGGGACAGTTACGTGTTCTATATCCTCCACTTGCCATTTGATCTGCAACTTTCTGTTCCCGTCTCAATGTCTGAGATAGTGGGCACAAACTTGAGTTTTGCTGAGGTTTGGTTTGAGGTGATTTTTTGTGTGTAATATAGCGAGGTCATCAAGTCGTTCGTCAGTTTAGTTTATCTTCGACTTCTTCGAAGGCCTTTCCCTGGGCAGCAACTGCTGTATCATCAGCATAAATTAATGTTGTCACCTCTGTATCTATAGGTTGATCGTTGATGTATATATTATACAGCATAGGTGCCAGGACACTTCATTGTGCCAGCCCATTGTTTTGGTTTCGCCATAGACTTGTTTTACCGCCCCCAAGAGTGACGTAGAATCGCCTATTCTGCAGGATAATTTTAATTAGATTTTAGAGACGAGACGACACGAAAGGAGCCTCCATGAAGATATCAACCAAAAAAGGCAGTTCGGATTCCCCTGGAAACGATTTTCAATCGGGTCAGTCCGTTTAACACCTAGGCACTAATCATACTAGGGAATATAAAAATTACCTCGTGTTGATTTCAATCAACATCGAAGGACTGTCCGCCAACAAAGAAACGCCACTGTCTGGAATATGCATTCAGTGGAACTGGTCGACGTCCTTCAGCTGTTAAGAACCGAATCACCGCTCGCAGATCAACTATGGATGGTTTTCATATAACACCCGCCATATTTTCAACGGTCTGCTGAGGAAACTATGAGTCAGAGGATAACGGAATTTTGCAAATTGACGACTGATATGTGTTGTTTACATCAGAAGGGTCGTCCTCATCGTACGTGTGTTCACTTGGTGCAGTTAGGTCCGGTTTCATTTGAACACGCCTCGTATATAAATTGAAGACTGGTGATGGTACAAACATCGATTATCTTCCCTTTCCATAGTTGTTGGTGTTCGCCGTATAATCCAATAAGGTTTCCTTTTACGATGGCTCGTCTAAGAAAATTCATTGTTACGTTTCCTCTGGCAAAAGTAGATCAAAGCCAGAATGAAGATCGGAAATCTTTACAACCCCTTTGCGTCGATGTAGTAGTCATTCAATTTATTCTTTCTGTAGCAAGGATTCAATAATAAACAATGACACCATATGTTAATGATGTCTCAGATTTTGGTGACATGAAGTTAGGGACAATTCTAGTCAAGAACGAAACTTATTCTGGGGTGACATCCTATAAAGGTATTGAAATGAATACAAATAATTTAAAATGCAGACAGAAAAAGGCAAAAACAAAGGTTGTGATATCTCAAACAATGGACAGGGACCAGTTTGAAACGAATGAACGAAACCTTAGAAAATTTTACATTGGAGAAATCAGACATCACTGCAGAAGCCCTGAAGTGCAAACACTTGTCCATAAAAGAGGCCAGAAAGGCGTGAATCAGACGGAATAGTACCTCAGTGTGTCAACTCACCCAATGAAGACAAGACTAGACAATTGCGGCTGTGTAAGTACAGCTTGACAGCTTCGAACATCGTGGAAAGACACTTACAGCACGTCACCAAGCATACCTACTCGTGAATACATAGCGCATGAATCCGGTTCTACACCAAATTCCATGGAAACAGGAAAACGAAACAAAACAAATTAACACATCAATGGCCTCACAATTAAACATGACAATAATGATTTAGAAAAGCGTACAGCCACAACGAGTATGATTGAAGAAAATCTCTCAAAATAAATCACAAATAAATGCTGTTAAAACTGGAATTGGGGGTACCGTAATCTCATATCCCGAAGATGCTGTTAGTACATAAGTTGCATCAATCACCAACCTGCATCTGACTGCTAGCGTCATGGCAAGCGAGCGAGAGCTTCTACACATCCACGCGATGATACTGGATAACTAGTTTCAACAGAGCAGCTTGGCTAAGAAGAAGGGATCCAAGAAGGATGCTATCCAGGTACTTAAAAATTGCCTGCTGCAGTCGGAGCTGCCGGACCGAAAAGTGCAAATATCACACTCAAGCTTTAAACTACGACACATTGCACTCCGATCTACTGACAACATTCCGTTACTTACAAAGTCTTTTCATAGCTTGGTTCCGAGATATTTAGAACGAACGAAGAAGAAGATATCGTAAAAACCATTGGGATATAAAGAGAATATACACTGGTAAATTCAGCTCAAACAATACAATTGAGGTTCAAGAACTTGAACAGACTGCGAATATAATTTGAAATAGTAAACCTAAGTGCCTCCAGCTAGTCATCTTCACAGATATACTATCTGGACTGAAAGGTTTCATTGGTGATATACTCCGTCATCTGAGAAATGAACTCTGATAGCTTCCAGAAAGCGAAACCTTCTACAGTGCCCCCCCCCCCCCCCCCCACCCTTACCATCCAGGCGTACTGTAGAATGAGACAGATGGCAGGCTTGCGTAAAGGGGAGGAGAGCGTAAACAAGAAGGCATTAGATTCACATTATTTGAATTAAATATAGCCTTCCATGCCACCCAAAGATAACACAACGATGACTAGTACACCTTTGATTAGAATAACCAAACTCAACAGACACATGTACTTCTTCTTCTTCTTCTTCTTCTTCTTCTTCTTCTTCTTCTTCTTCGTACGCTGTCAGACGACAACTTGAATTTGTTCGAAGAAAGTAGCTGTCATCCTGAGGCTGTCGACACTGCCATAGAGCGTGTCTAGTGTTGGCACTGGTAATGGCCACATGTGCTTTCTCTTTTCCTCGTATGTCGGGCAATTTTGCAGCAGATGTTCAGCGTTAATTTTCCCTGTACCACAGGTGCATTGGTCAGTGCCACCTATCTTCAGTTTATTGAATAGACGGTACCTCAGTCTGTTGTGGCCTGTGCGCAGTCTGAAGACCACGACCTGCTCTTTTCTGTTCAACTGGTAATAGGCATCATTTTTTGTGTAGCCAGTATGCTCTGTTTCCCATTTAGCCATGCATCTGGCCCTAATAAACCTTTTGTACTCTTTGTAGGTCACACTAGAATCTGGGTGTGGTAATCTTCACCTTCTTTTGCCAGTCTGTCTGCTTCCTCGTTGCCTTGAATGTTACAGTGGGATGGAACCCACTGTACCACTACTCTCTTTGGTGCGGACTCTGGCATAGTTGACAGAGTACTGCTCTTAAATCAGTAAGTTCTGTATTTTTAGAGCTGTAACCACGGACAGGGCATCTATAAACAGGACTATCTGGCTTTCATTGCTTTCGCCTGTCAGCATTGCTTCTACTGCAGCCTTCAGTGCCTCTGCCTCCGCTCTGAAATTGCTTGAGAATTTTCCCGTTGCCACTGACAGTGTTATTTTTCTACCGTTTGTTAGGCTCAGGAATACCCCTCCCCCTCGATTCTGAGACACATAAACAAGTTACGCCTGTCTGCTTTACGGCTGTTCACATGTGGATTAAATGAACAAACTACTGAGATTGTTGACTCAACGATTCAACATCAAATTCAAAACTGTTCGCCGCTAAAGAGGAGCCAAAAACAACTGTCGACACCATCAAGAGAACTCATCTGTCGGTGTAAACATCCAAAGATTAGTTCACAAGAACAAGCAGAAGAGAAAAACACATTAGATCTAAAAACAATAAAATATTATAATTGCATTGTAACACTCTTCATCTTCTTCTTCTTCTTCTTCGTTCTCATTATCCCGCTATCAACCTATGATAACGGATGTGCATGTAGCTGGATGTAGTCTGGAGAACTGAATACGTTGTGTCGTAGTTTCCTGCATGACTGCGATATTTGCAATTTTCGGTCCGATACACCCGACTTCGATAGAGACAATAAAAGCACGTGTAAACAGTCTGGAGTCTGTTAGTCTGTCTAAGAAAATAGCGACCGCGTTAGGAAGGTAAACCTGACATCCTAAAAAATCAGCTGAAATACGATGTGTTGATCCGAAAGACGCAGATATCTAAATCTCGCTGTAAAACTACGACACAAAGTCGCGAGGTCATTCTTTTTTGTTTACAAGAAGTACAGTTTACAGACTAGAGACGACATCATACAGAGAAGGCTATCAAAGATATGGTGAGAAATGGATGGGAATCAAAGGTATATCGATAGTGTATAGCATGCTATACCATGTGATGAGAGCCCTAAACGGTTGTGTACAGGTGTAGATCGAACTTGAAAAATTGGAATATTCGGACAACGATGTCTGCTAATCCGGAGCCATCCCACGACCCCAAACATATGTACAACTATCCAAGAATGAAAGAGCCATGTACTTTGGCGTTTGTCATGGCTGATGATTTCTGGTCCATTACTTTGTTAGATTACCGAACACGGATAGTGAGTAAATATTTTGGTTTTTTTTCACCTGACGACCACAACTAGATGTATAATAGAAATATTGGATAATCACATAAATTAGGTCCTAGGATACAAGTACAAAAATCATTTTCATAATACAAGTCGTATCGACAATTGGACTGTCTTGGGAGATACAATTCTACGATAGGTGGAATTATTCATTATATTTTGGCAGTAATATACGCAATGTGTGATGCACGGATGAATGTCGTAAATAAAGAATACAAAGACGAGATGGGCTTTTATTGTTTTAGAGAATTTGTGAAAATTGAATAAAAATTAAGTCTACCAAAAATCACAGATCTTCAAATATAATTGTAAAGTCTGTCCTATTGTATGGCTCTGTGATTACAGGGAGAACAAGAACTGTCAGTAGGGAAGTTCAATCTTTCATTAGAGAAGGTCTGCACAAAATAGTGAGAAAAAAACGCTATAACAACAGCTAATATTATACGACAGTCATTGTTCTAGAATCTACAAGAGAAGTATACGCTATATGAACAGCTAGCATTACAATACAGTCATTGTTCTAGAATCCACAAGAGAAGTATACGCTATATGAACAGCTAGCATTACAATACAGTCATTGTTCTAGAATCCAGAAGAGAAGTATACGCTAAAACAAGAGCTAGTATTACAAGACAGTCATTGTCCTGGAATCCACATAAGAAGTAGACGATATATGAACAGCTAGTATTACAAGACAGTCATTGTTCTGGAATCAACAAGAGAAATATACGACACAACAACATCATTACAAGACAGTCATTGTTCTGGAATCCACAAGAGAAGTATACGCTATTATTTTTTAAACTCATAGAAAAGAGATGGACGCATAAAGGAAAAAACACACGTAAGTCAAAATCACTTTAATGAACACCCCTACACACCATAAACATACCACGCCGCGTAGACCCCTTTCAGCCACGTAACCACTATCACGCACGTACAAATACCAAATATTTAAGAATGCTTGATGAACTATAAAGAAGACAAATATATAATAAAACGGCGATACAATGTACAATGGGAGGAAGAACATCCCAGCCAACACGATAATGATGGACACTTCCAGCTGTCCAGAAATGACCTTGTTATCAAAATTCGTCTCCGTAACAGAATGAAACATCACCTGTACACGAGATTCAGCAGAGGATCCAACAGTCTGTGTTTCTGTGGCCTAGCAGTCGTGACTGCGACACTTGCACTTGAATGAGTTTCATACCGCAAGCGATGACGGCGACACCATGAGGCGACTCTGTCTTGATGATGTAACTTGGGATGTATTTGGATTATAGTGAAGAAGAAACTGCGCTGGTCACCAACCTCACTCTCTGATCCCAAACTACATAGGAACAGTGGTAAGATGACAAGTCGAGACTACTGGAAGTAATTCAAGATGGAGACGCTCTGGTCCAACCTATCTTGAGATCAGGGTTCGCTAGAAACTTGCGGAACTCAATTACCCCCCCCCCCCCCCCCCCCACAGTTCAGTCTCATCGCTTTGAGACCAGTGACTTTATTTCGCCCTTAGCGACATGCACTTCAGAAACTGCCCTACAAACATAAATCTTAGGAGACGGATGTGGCACATGTCCACTCCACTCGAAGAGAAACTGTACAGCGGTGTTGATACCTTAAATAGTGAATACGACAAACGACTACGCTGTGAATCTGGATGCCAGTTTAAATGAGCAATGGTCCCAGAAGATGAAGACACAACTTATAGGAACAAACTAACAACGTCTACATTCCACAACGTTTTGTTCACTTCAAGGAAGACAAATTACACACACCACTTTTAGCACACTGTTGAGATTGTCGATAGAAAAACGCATACTACACACCCAGAAACAGGCGAACACACATACTCACACATGAATACTGGAAACTGAGATTGCTGACTTTCTCACATGAAACGATGTTTATCGATTTCCGCAAACAAACGTGTAAACAGATACGATACACACAATCACACGCAGAAGAGTCTACACACTGTTGGTGGTGCTCTGTGCATATATTCAAAATGTGCGTGCTTGCCGAGAATAATGCCAGAGCTGCCGGAATCCATAAAGGACCAAGTACACCCGTGCGACCGTCTCGGATAAAATACAAGAACACTTTAAATATTGCAGTTTTATCTTCCCAGTAGCGATTACTGCTTAAAAAATACTTGTCTCAACTTGATTAAACTCAATTTATTTTCTTTTTATCTGCTTGTTCGGATTTGTTAGGGTGG
Organism: Ariolimax columbianus; assembly: GCA_036924085.1. Taxonomy (NCBI): domain Eukaryota; kingdom Metazoa; phylum Mollusca; class Gastropoda; order Stylommatophora; family Arionidae; genus Ariolimax; species Ariolimax columbianus. Next base: position 18,566,952 of record JAVGWX010000022.1, read on the forward strand.
CAATGTAATTCCGGAAGGTTTTTCTGAGCATGAAATAGGCGTGACATTAACTTTGAGTTTACTATCTAGAGTCAGAATAGGTTGTCTTTATTTTGGTTCTGCATGTTACTGGAATGTACTTGTTTCATGTAGTTGTCTTTTGAATATGTGTTTGTGCTGTTGTTGTTGTTTTTGGTCTGGGAGGGGCGGGGGGAGGAGGAGGAGAGGGCATGAGGGAGGGAGGTGAGGGTGGGGGGTCTCAGTAAAAGGTGCTGTTGAAAATATATGTCGAGGCTGCTGTGGATGTGAAGGTCGACAGTCGATTATCCAGATATAGGTAATGGCTGAATGAACGCACCAGGACAAACACAAAGCGACACGTGGTACATGCGTCTCAATTCACTTAAAACAGAGTCCCCTGTGTTTCCATCGGGCGTCACGGGACGTTCAATTTCGGTCTAAGGGGAGGACCGGTGGACATATTTTGTATTTTAAATAAATAAGTGAAGACGTAGATAAAGATGGAAGTATAGAAAAGATGGTTTTATTTAGTTTTGTGAAGTGTTAGGGTTTTGGTTAGGGTTAGCGTACGGGTTGGGCTTACGGTTATGCTTAATTTTACGGTAAGGTTAGGGTTAGGGTTAGGTTTAGGGTTAGGGGATTAGGATTAGGGCTATTGTTAGAGTTAGGTTCACGGCTAGGTTAGGGTTATTGTTTTGGTTATGGCTAGATTTAGACCTGTACTTGTGGTTAGGTTTAGGGTTGCATATTGGGTTAAGGTTAGGTTTAGGTTTAGGGTTACATATTGGGTTAGGTTTAGGTTTAGGATTACATATTGGGTTGTGGTTAGGTTTAGGTTTATGATTACATATTGGGTTATGGTTAGGTTTAGGATTACATATTGGGTTAGGGTTAGGTTTAGGTTTAGGGTTACATATTGGGTTAGGGTTAGGGTTAGGTTTAGGATTACATATTGGGTTAGGTTTAGGTTTAGGATTACATATTGGGTTAGGGTTAGGGTTAGGTTTAGGATTACATTGATTACATATTGGGTTAGGGTTAGGTTTAGGATTACATATTGGGTTAGGGTTAGGTTTAGGTTTAGGGTTACATATTGGGTTAGGTTTAGGTTTAGGATTACATATTGGGTTAGGGTTAGGATTACATATTGGGTTAGGGTTAGGGTTAAGTTTAGTATTACATATTGGGTTGAGGTTACGTTTAGGGTTATATACTGTGTTAGGGTTAGGGTTACATATTGGTTTAGAGTTGAGTTTAAGGTTACACTTTTGGTTAGCGTTAGGATTAGGGTTACATATTGGTTAGGGTTAGGCTTAGGGTTACATATTGGGTTAGGGTTAGGTATAAAGTTATGGTTAGGTTTACGCTTAGGTTTAGGCGTAGCGCTAGATAATATGGCTGTTATCACATCGTGTGAAATAATGGATAAAGCCATGCTGCTGTAGAAACTGTATGCTGCTCTCCTTGTCATGGACGAACGTTGACAGACTCAATAAATTCATTGCTAAGAGATCAGGAATTAGTGGTAGCACAAGAAGGTCTCGTCAATTCTCGCAGAATGTTTGACACCCCAAACAGCTAAATAAAATACACTATTTTGTGACGTCACTACCTCATATTTAGTGTTAACAATATTTATTTTCTATTTGAGGTTAATTAAGATGCATTTAAACGGCACCTATATTGCGATTTGTTAGTTGTTTTCGTTTGATCTTTGTGTCCGACGAAAACATTGTATTCAAACAGTAAGCGCTTTATTTTTAGCGATTACTGAACCATTATCTTTATATATTGTTATCGAATTATGTTGATGGTGTGAAGGATTGTCGGAAGTATTTGATTTCGCATTTGTGATTATTTGGTAGACTTTAGCAACGTGTTTTACTATGTTCTTTCCTTTTATACATGTATACTAGCCACCGAAGCAGGGAAGGGTGGGGTTAAAAATCACTGAGGTATTCTCATATAGGATAGGGTAAAAAGCTAGCATGCCCACAGCGTAATGACTGTAGGACTGCCAGCATTAATTATTCATCAGAGTAAAGTATGCAAAAAACAGCCAGAGGCATTGAGAAAAAAATGCCACATCAAATAATTTTTTTTCTGACACTGGTGTATAACAATGCTTACAGTATCGTGTAAGGGTCTGTATAGCTGCCTGTTAGTTTCCACCGCAAGCGATGATGGGGCACCTCAATAGACGGTTTTGTCTTGATAATGTAACTTGGTTACATTTGTATTTGGATGTATTTAAATTATAGTGTGGAAGAAATTGCGCTGGTCATCAACCTCCCTCTATAGTCCCAAGCTATCTTGGACCAGTGGCAAGACATAGAATAAGATGACTGGGAATAACTCAGGATGCAGGCATTCTGGTCCCACCTCTCTTGATATCAGGTGTCACTTTAAAACATGCGGGATTTGATCTACCCACATTTCTATTAATTGCTTTGGTAGGCGAATGCCTAATCTCTCGACCACATCGAGAATGTGGTTAACAAAAAGCCACAAAAAGTGCATGTCACCCATTTCAGTGGAAATAGCAAGAGATAAGACTGCCCAACGGCTGAACAAAAATGAGCGGGTTTAATCACATGTGATGGAAGAAAATCATGTCCTGGATTAGAGGGCCAGTACTTATCAAGGACGATGGTTTCACTAGTCTGCATAGCACTCCGTCTGCCTCCACCATTTGATGTTCACCTGCAAATTGACTGCTCCTTGAGAAGAGCACCGTGTGTGTGTGCTGGAACGTGATTTTTATAGATTTCCTGCATGATGTGTCTATGAGAACGGTTTGTGACGAGAAAATGCTAGTAATATTGACGATAGGACGATAGTTGAATAGGTCATAGAAACGAGGAGAAAACCACATGCACAATATTCTCGCTTTCAATCAAACCCAAATATACCAAATTAAGTTTAAATGGCAAATTCCAGCAGCCAAACGACAACCCAAACTATCTGGGAGTCACATTTGATCGGCGCATGACATGGAAAAGTCAGATCGAGAGAAACTGAATGAGAGCCAAAGAAAGAATGGCAATCATGAGGAAACTTGCTGGCACAAGCTGGGGAGCAGACGAAAGCATACTAAAGAAACTGTACACTGGAAGAGTGAGACCAGTTCTCGAGTATGGCATTGCGGCATGGACAACAGTAGCAAAGGCGAACTTCGATAAAGTTAGCAAACTTCAAAACCAAGCCATGAGAGTTATAACAGGAGGCATGAAGTCAACGCCAATTGTAGAACTTGAAAAGATTACAAAACTGCAATCCATGACCGATAGAAGAGACTGCAGAGCCCAGCTGCAGTCAGAGAAACTCTGAAGACTGACTGACCATCCAATGCACCAAAGACTAAACAATTTGGGAAATGGGAAATTGAAGCGGAGAAACTTGGCAGAAATAGCCAAAGCAAAGATGCACGAAAATCCCATAAACGCACTAACAACACCAAAACCCATCACTACTGTACGAAAACTTACCTGGAGGCAGGATATATTTCCAGAGGTGGTAGAAAATATACCAGGTATTGGAAACAAAAACTGCCAGACTGAAAAAGAAAGGAGAGATACTACCCTAAGCTCTATATCGAAAAACTACCCAAGCATGGACTGGACCCATGCATACACCGACGGTTCTGTAACAAACACTACACAGAACGGAGGGGCAGGAGCATTCCTGAACCTACCAAATGGCAGAAATAAACACTGTCATTCGCTACTGGTAAGTACACAAGCAATTTCAGAGCGGAGGCAGAGGCACTGAGGGTGGCAGTGGAAGAAATGGTGACACACAAAGTAAATGAAAGCCATATAGTCCTGCTTACAGATGCTCTCGCCGTAGTCACAGCGCTAAAAAGCCAGAAAAACACTGAGCTTAATGACTAAAGAGCAGCATTCTGCAAACTGTGCCAGCAGTCCGCACCAAAAAGGGTAGTGGTACAGTGGGTCCCATCACACTGAAACATCCAAGGCAACGAGGAGGCAGACAGACTGGCAAAAGAAGGTGCAAGACTACCACAAACAGATACTAGTATGACGTACGAAGAGTCAAAACGGCTTATCAAAGCCAGATACATGACCAAATGGGAAACCGAACATACTGGTTACACCAAAAACGATGCCTATTACCAGTTGAACAGAAGAGAGCAGGTCGTTGTCTTCAGACTTCGCACTGGCCACAATAGACTGAGGTACCACCTATTCAACAAATTGAAGATAGGTGGTACCGACGAATGCCCGTGCGGTACTGGTAAAATGACCGCTGAACATCTGCTGCAGAACTGCCCGACATACGAGGATCAGAGAGAGCAGACGTGGCCATCACCAGTGGAACTGCAAGACAAGCTCTACGGCAGTGTCGACAGCCTCAGGATGACCGCCGCTTTTTTCGAAAAAATAATGGCTACTGTCTGACTGCGTACGAAGAAGAAGAAGAAGAAGAAAAATAGGTCTTAGTGACCTACAGAAGCTGGGGCTTCTTGGCTAGAGTGAGAGGGCAGATCGTTGCTGAGTGGGACATCAGGCTGGGGATTTTCACCTAGAGTGAGAGGACAGGTCGTTGCTGGGCGAGTGGGACGTCAGACTAGGGCTTCTCAGCTAGAGTCAGAGAGCAGGTCGTTGCTGAACGGAGTGGGGCATACACGTTAAAACCTTCTAGTTTGAGAATGGAGATAGATGCAGTGACCTCGTCGTTAACATGGCTATCTGAGACACCCTTTAACAAGGTGTTCATCGTGTCTGACGCGCAAGCCGTAATTCAGAAGGTACATAATGGTTAGCTCAGTGACGAGTGGCTAGCAGCGGTTGAGGCCTCCCACCTCCAGGAGTTGGCATTGATCTAGTGTCCTAGTCATGCTGAGGTTCAGAGCCACGAAAAAGCTGACATGTTGGCTTTACAAGCTCTCATCATGGGCACGTTAGTGATGGATAGGAATTACATTTTGAAATCAATCAATAATTGGTGGATGAGGACACCAACATAGATAAATCTGCAATCCACAAACTGCAGTTTCGACATAAAACGAGGTTCGACCTCAGTGGGGCACCTGAGAGGACGGAGCAGTAGAGTGTACAATACGCGAACTTCGGAGATCATCAGCATCCAGACCATATACCATTTGCTGAGACAGACTGAGCACCTATAAGTATGCTCGGAGTGCAGTACGAACGATTCTTAGAAACAGAGACATCCGTAGTATCGTAGCAGCCTCGCTTAATATGCGCTTTTAAGACCCACTGCTCGGAAAATGAAGTGTGTACAATAACACTTCCTCCCCATCAGCAGCATATGATGTGAGGTTATTTTTGCCTATTTACGCAAACCTCAACTAGAGAGCTCCCCTATTTGATATCACAATCGAGTTAATGTATCTATCTCTGAACTTTATGCAGTGCTGTCGCCGTTCTGCACGGGGAGATCGATAGCTTATAATTGTATTAAACTGGTCAACAGAGATCGCAAGAAGAATCGTCTGAGTTAGGAGTACCACTAGATGTGGTCAAATGAATGCAGTTATGTTTATACTTGTGGGGCGAAGCGTGGTAATGATACGTGACATGAGACAATGTTGTGTTAGGATTAATGTAGCAGCAAGGTCGTATCCGTAGGGCTAGTAAGCCCGTTTCAAAAAGTCGTGTAGACGACGGATGTGCTTAGTAGTTAGGGACAAAACACAATACAACGTACACTGCTATAGGATTTAGGGCAAACGACGGGACGATGAGGCTAACGTCTGGTCAGGCAAAACACACTGATCAGACTATGTAAAGCCAGGGCTAGAAGAAATTTACTGGCCAAGACCCTCACCTGACCTTTTCGTTGGTCGTCCTGGAAACGGGATGTTGTCGAAGACGACAGTCTGTTTAATAAGGTGAGGTTCGGCGTCATCTCCGAAGTAGTGAGCGACATGCAGATGAAGCCAGGCATAGCAAAACCGCTTGGACGACCCCGGACCACCTTCATCACCACGTTTGGGATGTGAAGAAAGCTACGACAACCCGCCACTTAACGTCCTTGTTAGGGCGCACAAAAGAGTAAACCTGCTCATTGTGGGCATTCAACAAAACCAACAACAACAACAACAACAGGGCAAACGATAAAACATTAAATGAGGGTCGGTAATTCTGTCAATCTAAACACATTTCGCTCGTCGGCTAACACGCGCCAAATCTGTTTGTCTTTCAGCCTCTTCTCCAACATCTGTCACACCAAGGCCTGATTCCCCCAGTTGATTTTTAACTCTCTTCGCCAAGTTTGTTTTGAACAACCTCTATGGCCCATGTCCTGATGGTTTCTTCTTCTGCGTACACAGTCAGACAGTAACCATTATTTTTTCGAAAAAAGCGGCGGTCATCCTGAGGCTCTCGCCACCGCCATAGAGCTTGTCTTGCAGTTCCACTGGTAATGGCCACATCTGCTCTCTCTGATCCTCGTATGTCGGGCAGTTCTGCAGCAGATGTTCAGTGGTCATTTTACCAGTACCGCACGGGCATTCGTCGGTACACCCTATCTTCAATTTGTTGAATAGGTGGTACCTCAGTCTGTTGTGGCCAGTGCGAAGTCTGAAGACAACGACCTGCTCTCTTCGGTTCAACTGGTAATAGGCATCGTTTTTGGTGTAACCAGTATGTTCGGTTTCCCATTTGGTCATGTATCTGGCTTTGATAAGCCGTTTTGACTCTTCGTACGTCATACTGGTATCTGTTTGTGGTAGTCTTGCACCTTCTTTTGCCAGTCTGTCTGCCTCCTCGTTGCCTTGGATGTTGCACTGTACCACTACCCTTTTTGGTGCAGACTGCTGGCACAGTTTGCAGAGTGCTGCTCTTAAGTCATTAAGCTCAGTGTTTTTCTGGCTTTTTAGCGCTGTGACTACGGCGAGAGCATCTGTCAGCAGGACTATATGGCTCTCATTTTCACTGTGTGTCACCATTTCTTCCACTGCCGCCCTCAGTGCCTCTGCCTCCGCTCTGAAATTGCTTGTGTACTTACCAGTAGCGAATGACAGTGTTATTTTCCTGCCATTTGGTAGGTTCAGGTATGCTCCTGCCCCTCCGTTCTGTGTAGTGTTTGTTACAGAACCGTCGGTGTATGCATGGGTCCAGTCCATGCTTGGGTAGCTTTTCGTTATGAAGCTTAGGGTAGTGTCTCTCCTTTCTTTTTCAGTCTGGCAGTTTTTGTTTGCAATACCTGGTATATTTTCTACCACCTCTGGAAATATATCCTGCCTCCAGGTAGGTTTTCGTACAGTAGTGATGGGTTTTGGTGTTGTTAGTGTGTTTATGGGACTTTCGTGCATCTTTGCTTTGGCTATTTCTGCAAAGTTTCTCCGCTTTAGTTTCCCATTTCCCAAATTGTTTAGTCTCTGGTACATTGGATGGTCCGTCAGTCTTCGGAGTTTCTCTGACTGCAGCTGGGCTCTGCAGTCTCTTCTATCGGTCATGGATTGCAGTTTTGTAATCTTTTCAAGTTCTACAATTGGCGTTGACTTCATGCCACCTGTTATAATTCTCATGGCTTGGTTTTGAAGTTTGTTAACTTTATCGAAGTTCGCCTTCGTTGCTGTTGTCCATGCCGCAATGCCATACTCGAGAACTGGTCTCACTCTTCCAGTGTACAGTTTCTTTAGTATGCCTTCGTCTGCTCCCCAGCTTGTGCCAGCAAGTTTCCTCATGATTGCCATTCTTTCTCTGGCTTTCATTCGGTTTCTCTCAATCTGACTTTTCCATGTCATGCGCCGATCAAATGTGACTCCCAGGTCCTGATGGTTTAAGAACACCGACTGTACTTCAATGCCATTCGCTCGTTTAGTCAAACTATATCCTATTAAAATATAATGCCTGCCCATTTCCTCCAGATCTACTGCCATATGCCCAGTGTTGTGCCCCAGGCCCGCGTTACGATTTCAGGGCCACTGTTCTCTTTATGTATATGTTTGTGTATCAGTTTATATATCTTTTTAAGTATCTGTTTATGTATCTATTTATGTATCAGTTTATGTATCTTTTTAAGTATCTGTTTTTTTATCAGTGTATGTATCTTTTTAAGTATCTGTTTATGTACCTGTTTATGTATCTGTTTATGTATCAGTTTATGTATTAGTGTGTGTATATTTTATGAATTTGTTTATGTATCTGTTTATGTATCTGTTTATGTATCTGTTTATGTATCTGTTTATGTATCTTTTTATGTATCTTTTACTGTATCAGTTTATGTATCTTTTTATGTATCTGTTTATGAATCTGATAATGTATATGTTTGTTTATGTATATGTTTATGTATCTGTATCAGTTTATGTATCTGTTTATGTGTCTGTTTGTTTATGTATCTGTTTATGTATCTGTTTGTGTATGTATCTGTTTGTTTATGTATCTGTTTGTTTATGTATCTGTTTATGTATGTTTGTTTATGTATCTGTTTATGATCTGTTTGTTTATGTATCTATTTATGTATATGTTTATTATTGTCTGCATGCTCTGTGTTAGTGTCTTTGTTGATTCCCAGACGTCAGATCCATACAGATGCATTGCCTTAACATTAGCCTTGAAAATGTTGGTCGATATGTCAGACTTGTTTTAACTGTAAGTCCATATGTTAGATAAAGCAATGACAATTTGTGTGCCTTATATATTATTAGTCTGGTATCATGATCTTAAATCACTCGCCAGCACACACCCCCCCCTTCCCCCATCCCGCCCCGCCCTAGACCGCCCTATATATGATGCGTACAAGAACAGTAAATGAATCAACCTCCTACATTGGGAACGGCGTGGTCTAGTGATTAAGGTGACACGGCTCACAACACGAAGGTGTTGGGTTCGATCCCCATCATAGCACCGGCCGTTACCCTTTACATAAAATGCATGCTGAAGTCGGATGCACTGGGCCGACAGACGCAACATAAAATCCACAGTGCAACGCACACCGCCTTAGGGAATAAAGAAATTAGGCAGACGAAAAAAACAAACTTGCATCATATTGTCCCCCAACTCATTTAAAAATATCATCAATAATCAATCAATCAATCAATTTTCTTCAAGTGCCATACGCGGTCCATAAAGCAGAAACCAGTGCTCTCCAGTTTGATCTGTATGACTCCACTCTCTTCAGTTCACTTATGTTGTTCAAGCCCATAGTGGAGCCCTCTCTGATGATTGTTCTGCGGAGAGATTCTTTCGGTCTTCCTCTTTTCCTCCTGCCAGATGGTGACCACATAAACGCATGTTGAGATAGTCTGTTACTGTCCCTTCTATGACCATGTCCGATGTACGACCACCGTTCTTTACTGATGCGTGTTGAAAGATATTGTTGATTGGTGACTTCTCTAATGGCTTTGTTAGTTTTGAATACCTCCAATTCATTTGCTGCAAAACTGCCCGACATACGAGGATCAGAGAGAGCAGATGTGGCCATCACCAGTGACAACACTAGACAAGTTCTATGGCAGTGTCGACAGCCTCAGGATGACGGCTGCTTTTTTCGAAAAAATTAAGGTTGATGTCTGACTGCGTACGATGAAGAAGAAGAAGAAGAATACCTCCAATTCAAAGTTCAACAGTTTTCTGAGACACTTATTCTAAAATGCTCGTAATCTCATTTCTAATGTCTTTGTTATTTTCCAACATTCACATCCATAGGTGCGTATGTGAATTACGTTGGAGTTTTAAAAACCTTGGCTGTCTGTGATCGCTGAGTGATTTTTATTACCAGATGTTCGTTAATTTGGTAAGAGCACCTGCAGCTAGAACAATGCGAGTGAAAACATTCTTATGATGTTTGAAATACTATTACGCATAGCCTTCGGCTACGTGGCAATAGACATAAACATGCTAGTTTGAATATCATGATTCTAAGTATTCCAAGTAAGTACTTTCTCCATCTTGAGTCATTTTACTTCCCAGATAGGTGGCAAAAATATCAAGATTATTATACTCAAAATCTTAGTTTATCGGTGTGAAGCCTCAGTTCTAATGCCTGGGGCCACTTCTAGTCATTCCACATTAAGTTTCATTAAATACCGGTCGCGAGGCAAAAAGTTTAAGTCATCAACAAAGTTGAAATGCTCTATTTAATTTGCCAAAAACCATGAAATGCCAATTTGATTTATGGTCTTCTTCGTCATGCAGTTCATAATCAGACCGTAGGTGACACAACCTCTCACACCATAATGTCTTAACTTACAATGATGTAGAAAGCTCACCTCCATGTAGGAACCGACCATGGTGCCCGAATTAGGTTGGCAATCTTGTCGGACCTGACATAGTGTCGCAGCGATTTCCTCAACGACGCTCTCTGCCCTCTCTCTCTCTTTCTCCCCCTCTCTCTCTCTCTCTTTCTCTCTTTCACTCTAAGCTGTCAAGCACGTCTGTATAATCTACGAGAAAATCATGACACATTGTTCTACTGTTATTCTTAGAGTACTTATCAGGTCTGTGCATGGCATGTTACTTTACAAGCCCACTTACTTCCCTTTCAGTTGTTTGCTGTTCGCCTGTTTAAATCTTCCCAGTATGATCCTGTTAAAAATCTTCACAGTTACCGACAGCAACATTAAGCGTTAATCGTTAGTTCACTGGTGCAGATCTTCTTTGTTCGACCGTTTTATGACGGAATATCCCATCTAGTCTACTGGAAGTGATAGTGAAACTGATCCCTCTAGTCTACTGGAGGTGATAGTCAAACTGATCCCTCTAGTCTACTGGAAGTGATAGTCAAACTGATCCCCTCTTGTCTACTGGAAGTGATAGTCAAACTGATCCTCTCTAGTCTACTGGAAGTGATAGTCAGACTGATCCCCTCTTGTCTACTGGAAGTGATAGTCAAACTGATCCGCTCTAGTCTACTGGAAGTGATAGTCAAACTGATCCCCTCTAGTCTACTGTAAGTGATAGTCAAACTGATCCCCTCTAGTCTACTGGAAGTGATAGTCAAACTGATCCCCTCTAGTCTACTGGAAGTGATAGTCAAACTGATCCCCTCTAGTCTACTGGAAGTGATAGTTAAACTGATCACCTCTAGTCTACTGGAAGTGATAGTCAAACTGATCCCCTCTTGTCTACTGAAAGTGATAGTCAAACTGATCCCCTCTTGTCTACTGGAAGAGATAGTCAAACTGATCGCCTCTTGTCTACTGGAAGTGATAGTCAAACTGATCCCTTCTAGTCTACTGGACGTGATAGTCAAACTGATCCCCTCTAGTCTACTGGAAGTGATAGTCAAACTGATCCCCTCTAGTCTACTGGACGTGATAGTCAAACTGATCCCCTCTAGCCTACTGGACGTGATCCCCCCTAGTCTACTGGACGTGATAGTCAAACTGATCCCCTCTTGTCTACTGGAAGTGATAGTCAAACTGTATCAAATATCAGTTGGAGCTAGATCGGAGTACTGTATACAGGTGGGGAGTCTTTATCGTAGAAGAGATATACAATGCTGGAAAGGATACAAAAAGGGCGACAAAGCTGATAGTGGGATTCCAGAATTACAGTTATAAGGAAAGACTTCAGTGTCTAATAACGAGAAGAATTAGAGATGACCTAAATCACCAACTAAAAAGAAATCAACACACTACCTTATTTCGCCTGAGAGCTGGACACTGCAGACTACTAGAACATCTTTACCGAATGAAGATCTCACACACCGATGAATGCCCATGTGGAACAGGATGCAAGAACCCTGAGCATATTCTACAGGAATGCCCAATCTATAGGGAAATGAGATGCCAGACCTGGTTAGAGGGTGCAGAGCTGAGACAAAAGCTGTGCGGCAGCCGCTCCGACCTGGTGAAGACTACAGACTTCATCATGGCGAATGGCCTGCAGATATAGCATGACCAAAAGATCCTGAACGCAAAGAAGAAGAAGAAGAACCGATTTATAAGATAATCAAAGCAACGGATAACTAGTTTTTTTTTCTTCAAAATGCAACCACCTACAAGAACAAGAGGGCATAGCCACAAATTAACTAAAGAAAGGTCCATATTAATAATAATAACAATGTTCGTGTAGGCATCTAGGGCTCGTTGCGTCGATCGAACACTACCATGTGCAACTGCTGAGGCTTGTTGCTAAACCTCGTTCACTGCGAAAGGCGAGAATACTATCTGTCGAAGCCATGTAGAACGGGGACAGTTCTTCTTACGCCCCCAGCCTGTCGGTGGGAGACCGTTGTAAGAGATTTGGACATTATTTGGTGAATCGATACTTCCTGGTAGTCAAACCACGTGACCACGGGGACGCCGTGGCCTAGTGGTTAAGTGGCACGGCTCACGACCCGAAGGTGCTGGGTTCGATCCCCATCACAGCACCGGGGAAGCAAACCCTTAGAAAATGCAGGAGGAAGCAGACCCTTAAATAAAATGCATGCTGGTCGGATGCAAAATAAAAACCACAGTGCAACGCACACCGCCTTGGGGATTAGAGAAATAAGGCGAACGCAAAAAAAAAATCCAAAAAATGTTTAAAATTTTTTTTTTAAAACCACGTGACCAAACAGAGACAGGCGGCGGCGGACCAGAGTGTCCAAGATGGCGGGGAGACTCGGTTTTGCAGACACATCGACACTTCGAACAAGATCGAACCACTGGGTACCGAGGATGCGTCGTCGCTGATTGTGCTTTATAAAAGGTATCGAGTCTTGATAAGTCCTGTTTAAGCAGATTAGATTTTAGGAAATATTTTAATGTTAGTCAGAGAGTGGTGAATGCTTGAGTGCATTGCCACAGGAAGTAGGGGAGGAAAGGACAATTAATGCATTTAAGAATAGATTGAATGTGTAAAGCTTTAAGAGCAAGGAAATGTAAATACAACTGGCTGTAAAAAGCCTCTGCACAGTCATCTAAACCATTATAAAGACGTTGAGTTGAGTTTTCAGTATGTATTCGCGATCTCTCAAATCATCTTATACAAACTGTAGAAAAACACAATTTCAGTATTTTTATCCGTCAATCCCATCTCTGTAAATATACAATTCGGGTGACCTGCTTTACCGTTTTTCAAATGTCATATGTCTCGGTTATATTCTCCTATATCTGTCAGTTTATCGCAAATTAACCGTGGATCTGTGGCAGATGAATTAATATCTGGTGGATCAGGGGGGAACGGTAAGGTGGGTGTATATTTAACAGCACTTCGAAAAACCCTTCCCACTTCTCCATCTGGGTATGTATGTGCGTCTATGTAATCCCCGATCCTATTTGTTTTTAATGAAATCGCTCACGCGCGTATATGTTCCAGTAGTTCAACTCATATGACCTTTAGCAGCCGCCATTTCTGCATCCCTAGCCACTCATAAATATATTTCCGCCTGTCTATTCTGACGTACCACTTTACGTCTTTGTGCACGTCCAGCTATAGTTTATGAGATATGACGTTTGCACTCCAGGTTTTGCAATTGCACAAAACGAACTTTTTCCATTTGTTTTTCCTTAACCGTGTCCAGAATGTATGTTATCATTCATGCTTTGTGTTTGTCTTTTTTTGCGCCCTTGATAATCTCTGTAGGCCTAGATACGAGGCGTGTTCAAATTACACCGGACCACACTGCAACAAGTGATCATGATTACGATGTTGACATTGCCATAGAGCTTGTCCAGTGTTGCCACGGGTGATGGCTAAATGTGTTTCTCTAGTCTTCGTATGTAGGACAATTTTTCAGCAGATTTTCAGGAGTAATTTTCTAGTACCACTGATGCTTTCGTCAGTAGCACCTATCTTCAGTGTATTGAATAGATGGTACCTCAGTCTGTTGTGGCCTGTGAGTAGTCTGAAGACCACCCTTACTCTGTTATATTCAACTGGTAGTTAGCATCATTTCTTGTGTAGCCAGCATGTTCTGTTTCCCATTTGCCCATATATCTGGCCATAATAAACCTTTTGGACTCGTCTTAGGTTATTCTAGAATCTACTTGTGATAGCCTTCTACCAATTCTCGCTAGTCAGTCTGCCTGCCTCCTCGTTTCCTTTAATGTTACAGTGGGATGGGGCTCACTGTACTACGACTCTTCTCGGTTTGAACTGCTAACATAGTTCAGTGAGTACTGATCATAGGTCCTTTATCAACAAAACGTGTCAGATCCGACACCTACGATTGAAGAGGTCCGACTAGCAATCCAAAGGATAAAAAAAGGAAAATCACTAGGATGTGAAGATATACCCAGTGAATTCATACAAACAGGTGGAGAAGCCAACGTTCGGATTGACCACGCGTTGTGCAAGAAGATCTGACACAGCACAGTATGACCAAGCAGGTCTGTACATATCCCACTCCCAAAATCGGTCATCTGAAGTTATGCACTAACTATCGCGCCATCTCTCTAATTAGTTATCCTGGTATAACCCTCGTGCGAACCATCATTAAAGAGTTAGAACACACAATCAACAAGGAACTACATGTGGCTCGTGCAGGTTTTCGATATAGCAGAAGTACGAGGGATCACATCCTTAACACACGAATTGTTATTGAAATGTGAAAAAAATAAATGAAAAAAAACGTTAAAGATTGAAGTTAAGTTCAATCAAAAAACATTAAAGATTGAAGTTAAGTTCAATCAAAAAACGTTAAAGTTTGAAGTTAAGTTCAATCAAAAAACGTTAAAGATTGAAGTTAAGTTCAATCAAAATTTAAAAAATGGGTATGGTCAAATACCGCACTGAGACGAGAATACAAACAAAACCTGCGTTACGACCAATAGGCCTTCATCAGGGACAACAAATAACAATATTGAACTAACAAATCAACATTTCCACATATATTGAGATGTACAGAGACTTCAATGTCGACTAACACACCTGCTTCATTCGACGCAAAGCTACGGACATTCATGTCAGGAATTGGGCTCACGACGCACCTGATTCGACTGATCGATACATTGTACAGGGGACAACACGCCAACAGTCAGAATATCTGGAGAGACAGCTATCCACTCATGTCGTAGCCACCCATTCTGCACCTTCCGAAGTAGTGTTTGGGAGCCGGACACGATGAGTGCTCCTGTTGAAGATGTCTCATACAGCCACATCAGAGCTTCTGTTACCGCCTCCATCTCCATTCTCATACTTGATGTTGTAGTCTCGTATGCGCCACTTCGTTCAACAACGATTCGGTCTTTTATTCGAGCCGAGAAACACCAGCCTGATGTTCCACTACTTTGCACCGACCCATCAGTGTATATGATAGTTTCACTCTCATGCGTGTTGGCGCCTATCAGTCGGTTGACTTCGAGCTTTGTCTGGCTATTTCGCCCCTTCCTACATTCACTTCCCATGGTTATGATGACCGTGTGGTACTCTGTTAGTGTATCCCCAGTGTGGACCCATTCCTCTCCCTTGACCATCATCTCGACTGCAGTCACCTCTCCTATAGTTCGTTCTGCCTGTGCCATCCATAACATCCCTCTTTTGATTCTGGTACCCTTAATGTCTGCAGTGTTTTCCCACAGCGACAAAGAGTATGAAAAATGTGACACGTTTACAATCGATCGGCAGCAAAAAAATATGAGAATTAGGATATGCAGATGACAGAGATGTCCTCTTGTAGAGCGCTGCAGAGCTAGAACAGATAAACGTGTCGGTCAAACGACACAGCGTGGCAATGCATCTGTTCATAAACATTGACAAACAGGGAACCAGAGCTACAGTTAGAAAGAAGAAAACAATTCAATATGTCACGAATTTTATTATCTCGGCTCGACTATAAGTAACAAAGGAGATTGTAAACAACAGAAAAATGAAGGAAATAAATGGCCATGACCCTACAGAAGTCAAGTAAATTGAAAAAGGTATAACATAGCACCAACAAAATGACAAAAATAACAATCCTGAGTAACAAATAACAAAAATAACAATCCTGAGTAACAAATGATAAAAATAACAAGCCTGAGTAACAAATGACAAAACAAACAATCCTGAGTAACAAATGACAAAAATAACAAGCCTGAGTAACAAATGACAAACATAACAAGGATGAGTAACAAATGACAAAAATAACAATCCTGAGTAACAAATGACAAAAATAACAATCCTGAGTAACAAATGACAAAAATAACAAGCCCGAGTAACACATGACAAAAATAACAAGCCTGAGTAACAAATGACAAAAATAACAAGCCTAAATGTCAAAAATAACAAGCATGGGTAACAAATGACAAAAATAACAATCCTGAGTAACAATTGACAAAAATAACAATCATGAGTAACAAGTGACAAAAATAACAAGCCTGAATAACAAATGACAAAAAAATAACATGCCTGAGTAACAAATGACAAAAATAACAAGCCTGAGTAACAAATGACAAAAATAAAAATCCTGAGTAACAAATGACAAAAATGACAATCCTGTTTAACAAATGACAAAAATAACAATCCTGAGCAACAAATGACAAAAAAATAACAATCATGAGTAACAAATGACAAAAAATCTGGGGTAGTTGTCTCGCCGACGCGACTCAATTTCAACCAGTGTTCGTAAAGCGATCTCAGTCCCGCCAGGCAGAGCGATAGCGCGGGCTTGCGGAAAACGCTCACCTGCCTTTCCCCGTAGTTCGAATTGGGTCCGGTTTGTTGTTGCGTCTCCTTCACCGAGGTGCGCTCGTCTGGTCCGTATCAGGAAACGTGGTCCGTCCGTGGTGATTTATCTAAGGTTTATAGCAGAGCTCGACAGTACGTCTCGCTGGTGGTCCGACTCTCGCAAAGAGCTTGTGACCGGCAAATGGAAAGCAAGAATCGTGCCTCAAGGCCCTTCGTTCTCCTCCGGAGAAGGGCAGGCCAAATTGTCTCTAGTCCCAGTGAAATTCATCGCCGAGGTCGTTGAGATCCGTTCTGCACAGAGCGCTGCCATCCCTCCTCGAGCGAGCCCGGTCGGTCGGTCGTCAGGTGCGTGTGGGAGGCCCCTGTCAGGCGGTCCTAGGTCGACGGAGTGAGGGACGGGTGGAACAACCGTCCGTCCGTCCCGTCAGTCGGTCCCTGCGGCCGTCCCAGTGAGGCTTTTCACACACCCTTCCTCCGCCGACCGGTGTGTGCTGTACGTACGTCTCCGACAGATATCTGGTTGATCCTGCCAGTGGTCATATGCTTGTCTCAAAGATTAAGCCATGCATGTCTAAGTTCACACTGTCTCACGGTGAAACCGCGAATGGCTCATTAAATCAGTCGAGGTTCCTTAGATGACACGATCCTACTTGGATAACTGTGGCAATTCTAGAGCTAATACATGCTTACCAAGCTCCGACCCTCCCGGAAAGATCGCTTTTATTAGTTCAAAACCAATCGTCGTTTCCCCTCGCGGGGTTGCGGCGTCCACACTGGTGACTCTGGATAACTTTGTGCTGATCGCATGGCCTCATGTGCCGGCGACGCATCTTTCAAATGTCTGCCCTATCAAATGTCGATGGTACGTGACATGCCTACCATGTTTGTAACAGGTAACGGGGAATCAGGGTTCGATTCCGGAGAGGGAGCATGAGAAACGGCTACCACATCCAAGGAAGGCAGCAGGCGCGCAACTTACCCACTCCCGGCACGGGGAGGTAGTGACGAAAAATAACAATACGGGACTCTTTCGAGGCCCCGTAATTGGAATGAGTACACTTTAAACCCTAAAACGAGGATCTATTGGAGGGCAAGTCTGGTGCCAGCAGCCGCGGTAATTCCAGCTCCAATAGCGTATATTAAAGTTGTTGCAGTTAAAAAGCTCGTAGTTGGATCTCAGGCGCAGGCGGGCGGTCCGGCTCGCGCCGGTTCACTGCCCGTTGTCTCCTGCCCTACCGTCTGCCGGCTCTGTCCTACAGGTGCTCTTCGCTGAGCGTCCTGGGTGGCCGGCGCGTTTACTTTGAAAAAATTAGAGTGTTCAAAGCAGGCCTCGGCTGCCTGAATAATGGTGCATGGAATAATGGAATAGGACCTCGGTTCTATTTTGTTGGTTTTCGGAACTGGAGGTAATGATTAACAGGGACAAACGGGGGCATTCGTATTGCGGCGTTAGAGGTGAAATTCTTGGATCGCCGCAAGACGAGCTACTGCGAAAGCATTTGTCAAGAATGTTTTCATTAATCAAGAACGAAAGTCAGAGGCGCGAACACGATCAGATACCGTCGTAGTTCTGACCATAAACGATGCCGGCTAGCGATCCGCAGGAGTTGCTTCGATGACTCTGCGGGCAGCTTCCGGGAAACCAAAGTGTTTGGGTTCCGGGGGAAGTATGGTTGCAAAGCTGAAACTTAAAGGAATTGACGGAAGGGCACCACCAGGAGTGGAGCCTGCGGCTTAATTTGACTCAACACGGCCAACACTGAAATGACTGACATGCCGAGACCACTTTCCTGGGGTCTAATATGGAACTGGTGCTGGATTTAGACCCTCAGAAATCTGGGGTTATGCCCCCTGTGGCTCGGTTGGTCTGCATCCAGTGTTTGATAAAGGAATTGACGGAAGAGCACTATCAGGAGTGGAGCCTGAGGCTTAAATTGACTAAACACGCCAATAGTGTAGAATGACTGTCAAAAGAGAGCACATTCGATGGGTCTAATAGTGAACATGTGATGGTATTAGACCCACGGAAGACAGGTCACTCTCCAAACCCCCAAATGCAAGAGCGCCTGCTACAGTAATCTGGTCTTCCCCTGCAGAAATCGCAGGCTCCAGAAACTTGGCCATTGACAAACTAAAAGCCCTCTATTGATACGGTCTGGCTAATATTGAACGGGTGCTGGAAATAGACCCTCTGAAGACAGGTCAGTTTTACTCTACTAATGACAGGGCTTTGCTACGGTAATCCTGCTAAGCCCGAGAGGAGCCGCAGACATTTGGTTCACGTACTAGGCGGATAAGCCAACGGTGCAAGGTGAGGGATTACGGCCGAACGCCTCTAAGCCAAAAATCCCGCCCAAAAGCAGCCCAGCACGAATGCAAAGGGAGGCTTCGATATGGTGGGGACCTGGGGGCCACGCTCCAGCCCCGCCCGGTCAAGCCGCAGAATGAGGTCTCTGCCGTCCGCTGATAAAAGCGGGCGGGAAGCTGCTCGATATTCACCCCATACGGCGATGAGGAATGAAATCATTTGTAGAAGACTTAGTTCTCGGTCGGGTGCCCTAAGCAGTAGATCAGCTACCTCACTGCGAACTGCTGAGACTCAACCCTTGACCATGAGATATGTCCGCTCCCTAGGCGGACAACATCTCCGTGCAAGACTAGGCTTGTCACCTGGTCAAATGCACTATTTCGAGAGGAATCACAGGTCGCTGACATTTGGTCCACGTGCTTGGCTGATAAGCTACCATCTGAGGGATTACGGCCGAACGCCTCTAAGCCAGAATCCCGCCCAAAATCTCAGCGCCGCTGAGATGGGAGGCTACGACATGGCTGGGGCTTGTGTCCCGGCCCGATCGAGCCGCAGGAATGCACCTGGTAAAATGCACTCCTTCCTCGCTCTTTGCATCTGTCTGCTATCAGTCATTCCAATGGACGCAGAAGAGATGCAGTCCAGCGGACATTGCACCTCCTGTCCTATGGTGACAAGCTCCCGGGTGGCGGGGAATGCTAGGCGAACCATCACTGCAGATGAGCCGAGAAAATAAAGCGAGCAAAAAAGATACCTCACTCATATGCATATGCTACGTTTCTGGCAGGACGTGACGATCCTGGGAAAAAGTCACACTGACTGCCTCTCTTCCGGGATAGTACAAACTAGTACATAGTCCATCATATCCTTGCCAAACGCTATAGACACGAGTAGGGAAGACTCGATAGTCCTGCAAGACAACTTCCCAAGAGAGACAACTCTGACCAAAAACAACTGCTGCCTTGCAGTTAGGCTGGGGAGGGCCAAAGGCTAAGGAGGGCAACCCTACAGAAACGCCTGTTGAAATCGGATGCACTGAGCCACTGGCTAACAAATTAAATCAGTGCAACGTAAATATCGCTGTAAACAGCGTACGATGAAGAAGAAGAAGAAATGACAAAAATAACAATCATGACTAACAAATGACAAAAATAACAATCCTAAGTAACACATGACAAAAATAACAAGCCTGAGTAACAAATGACAAAAATGAAGAATCTGAGGACTTGTATTTTCCCGATGACATTCTCAAATACACAAACCCTACGGAAGAAGATGCTACAGCAGGGTGCTCAAAATTCCATGGCTAGCGAAGAAGGAAAACAAAATCTTTCAGGAGCTCGATATAGAACACAACTGGTTAGTTCACAACAATACGTCTAGAAAATTCACACACTTCGACTACATCAAACGTCACAGTGGGATCAAGATGCTGAGCAGCGCATGAGCTGCAGCGGTCAGCGACCCATAGCTAACTACTAGCGTCATGGCCAGCGAACCAGAGCTACCAAGAACCTTATACACCTCCACGCGGTGATCCTGGACAACAGGCTGCAGCAAGGCAGGCTGGCTAAGGAGAAGGGATCGAAGAGGAAATGCTAACCCGGTACTCAAAATATGCTTTCTGAAGTCGGATGTGTTGGATCGAAAGGTGCAAATATCGTAGTCAAGATGTAAACTACGACACAACGCATTCCGTTCTCTTGACTACATTCTGCTACTAAGGTCCTTACAGGGTTTGGTAGCGGAGATTGAGAACGAATGAAGCCAAGCCAAGCCAAGCCAGGCCAAGGCAAACGTCACATTGACTTAGAAAGAACGATACTGGAGGGTATCATACCTGGCAAACAAGGCAGAGGCGGATCGATGAGAACATTGATATTACATATGCTCTGGGGTTGACAGTGGCAGAGGCGGGTCAGCTGGCCAGGGACTGGGTGTCTTACAGATCGGCTTTCACAAGAGCAAGGTTCTGCAAAGGACACGCTACATAATAATGATGTATACACACCCCCGCGAGTTTGCGTGAAATCTAGCTGTTGCATCACATCTGTGATAACATGATTGACAAAATGTCGAGTATCCTAGTATCCATGTGGGGTATCCATGTATCCATGTGGGGAGTGAAGCTTATCCGACAGTGAGCTGGCTTGCAATGACTGGCAGACTGGTATTACAGCAAGTCAGGGTTCGAAATCACGGACGGACAGAGAAAATACATGTGTGGTTCGTTCCTATTACGATCGCTCTTCCAGTCGATCCAGGTGTACATTTGTACCTGATATATGAGATGGAAAATGTATAAACAGCAAGGAAGGGAACTGGCCACCCCACCTCACGAAGGCTGTAGCTTAGCACATTGAAAGTTATTGTCATCCCAGAAGGCATTTGTTGTCATAACGCTGACCTTAACCCCTGCATTTACATACTTGTATCACTGTGGAAATCGATATTGAAGAAGTAGTGTTATCCAACATGGAGTCGCGACCTCGTTCTGTTTCAGCCTCACTTTGGCCGAAAGAAGATGGTTGCCGGATGCCTCATCTACCTCTATACATACCCTGACATCCTGTAATGGCGACATAAGTTCTGAATCACTTTCAGAAGATTGCTAAAAGTTCTGACACTGCTAATTCATGTAGCTCCCTAATTAAACACACTACAGATCCGTTTTTTTCTAGTTTGTCTCTATGCTCTAACTACTTTGTAAAACTACTGAATTCATTTCAATGCTGATTCAACAATCGCAGCATCATATTGTCACACCCTGTTGTTTACTTTTTTGTCACCACGTCCACCTTATATATCTTCAATGGTTCTACTGGTGTTACTTCAGAGCGGCTGATTGGCGCAGTGGTAGAGTATTCGTTTTTGGGGACAAAGGTCGCTGTAGTCAAGAGATTAAGACGTTCGCCTCTCGCAGTGATGAACGGAAACAGCGGGCGATCGAATCCCGGACGTTTCAAGCGATTCCTGGTCTCACGGAGGTAAGATCAGAGTGCCTGCATCGCGAGTTACCACCAGTCGTCTCCACCAATAGTCTTGCCACTGATCTAAGGTAACTTGGGATAAGAGTGAGATTGATGACCAGCGCATAATCTTACTCATTATAATCAGGTGATCAGGTGGTGTGGGTTCGACTCCGGACTCCGCCGTTTTTTTTTCACGAGTGCTTAACGCGGAGTCCCCTGTATCTCGTATCCACGTCCTAGTCGTCTTGTCCTTGACTTGCCACAAGGATCCGGCGGCTAGAGAATTGAGAGTGAGGATATAAAGAAGCGCAGTTACTAAAAATAACGATAGCAAAATAATATATGTTTTCATCGTTTGCGATGGACGGCGACCTTTGCCTTCGCCTGTGTCCAAAAAGTACGGATACTTGTGTTGCTGACATAATTTGAGTTAACATAATTATCCCACCAGAGTGTATATTACATCAAGGTCCCTCCACAGTTAAGTAATTAAGCCGCGTTAACTTTTCGCAGATTGGCAGGACATTTTGTCGGTCCGCATTCCATGGACCAGCGACTTGGGAACACTGGTTTAGAGGGCGAGCTAATATTCAGGTGTTTAAGCGATGGGGATAATTGACAGACCGCACTAGATGCGTATTGCACACATTTTCGATTTCTCCACCACATCTTTCATCAGCCACTAAAAGTACTTCCCATATATGTGCAATCTATGGCATGCCCTATTCCTCAGACAGATTACAAAATGAGGCAGAGAGTGGGTTACCCTTACACAAAATAATGCGGACGTAGTGTAAGAACACATAATGGAACGTTGCATGACCAAACCGATCACGGACTATCATGACGTCAGTGATCGCGTGCGGAGACAATATAACAATTAAGTTAAGTAGAGGACTAAGGGTAATCAATATTAAGTGCCACCTAGGTACTACGGAAATGAGAAACTAACATAGATGCTCTCTTTTTGTCTGCATTCGGACTGCAATTACTCAATTCAATGTCTCCAAAACCCACCAAGGATGGTTCAGTTTTGAGTGGAAAGAAGAAAGAAAAGCATCAATAGCACAATGTAGTTCTGGTAGGGATCTGTCGGCAACAAAGACTAGAAATGGTCCACTCACGCTGAGGACGTGTTGTAAGAGTCGATTAACGGTCCGGGCTAGCCAATAGAGGGAAAGCAACGAGAATATACCCGCATTATATAGTGGCATTATACACGCTTCCATTCATTCAGTACAAACGTCTGCAAAGTGTAGTGTTGCATATTGGATGGCAAGAAAGTTCTGTTATATGGTGAATGCTTGTAATGCATTGCCACAGGAAATAGTTGTGGCTGGGTCAATTAATGCACTCAAGAATAAACTGAAGGCGAATAGTTATTTTTAGATCAAGTGACGTAAAAGAAACTGGTTGTATACAGACTCTGCAGTTTTGTAAAGCAGTATAAAGACGTTAAGATATCAAGAATCAACGTCACTGCATTCTCGGCAAACCCACAGGTAAACAGTCCATCCTAGTAAATGGCGAAGAGTGTAGATAATGATGGTTTATGTAGGTCGCTGTTTGTATACACTCTTCCTCCATCCTCTCATGCCCCCCCCCCCTCTACCGAACAGACATGATTTTAAAATTCATCAATCTGTGCATCACTGCTTCGACTGTAGGGGCTTCATTAGTTAGCCGTCGAATCATCTTCCTTACGTTCGGAATAAATGTATAACCCCTCAGATCTGATCCTTTGGTTCTCGACCAGCACGTGATGAACGACCGTCCCGTTTGAGCTGGTTAACCAGACGTCTCTGTATCCCCGTTTGGTCTTCATATCTCGACGTGCCTCGTTCCATCCCTAATTCAACCAGTCGCGCCAAAGACGTATAGTCTGGATGATCTCCTGAATCTTCTTGTCCGCCGATTTCCCTAACGCCGTTGAGGGTATTGGTTCGTTTCATTGATCTGCCACCCGCAACCACGGCTGAGCTTGCCAAACTGGCAGCTCTCTCTTTGCTTGAGGATGACATACTTTCCTGGAAGATATTGGTCTGCCAAAACATACCAGCTCACGATCAAAGTGATTATACAATCGTCACCTATCTGGAACGCTAGATTTTACATCAATAACAGATTTGATAACTGATATACATGTTTTAAACCTTCACATTCAAATGTTTTTACTGTCCTAGGTTTGCTTGTATTTATTCTAAAGTCCTTTAGAAATAACACGATCTTCAATGAAGACAGACATTTGAGATAGAGACTGTGGCTCCATCCTGCATAAAATGCCCAGTGTAGATACTAATGGTTTAGGTAGCTCGCTGCTTGCACACACTCTTCCGCCGTTCTCTCTATCGGAAAGACTTATGATTTTAAAATTCCACAAAGTATACAAACTGGCAGCTCTCTCTTTGCCTTGGACATCTGCATGTCCCGGAACGAGTATGAAGGCCATTCTCTGTTACCTTGACCGACCTATCGACTCTGTTCACTGCCGCCGCGAGCAGCCTGATTGCCTCTTCCTGAGTATCCTCATTGAATTGTCGAGAATCCAAACATGTGTGACACTCATTGATTCCAGCCAGACCATCGCTTTCGTAACAGACATGCTCTCCATGGTCAGACTGCTTATGGTCACCGCTAAATACCCACACCCCTCCTTGATCGTTCTACTACCAATTGGTGCCTTACATGTCCGTGCAAGCATATCTGTTGATCAACTTTAACATAGCACCTCTATCAGACATGTTAGTCAGGTTCCGGTAAAATTTACTGTCCAAGACCCTTACCTCGGCTTTTTAGTAGCCTCCATGGAAACGGGATGTTTCCATGGCAGACTGACTAACAAGGTGAGGGATCGATGTGATTACTGTAGTGGTGAGCGACAAGCAGTTGAAGCCAAGCATAGCATAACCGCCTGGAGACCACGGTACACTTTCATCAGTACGCTCGGGATGTGAGGAAAACTACTGCAACCGGCCACTTAACGTCCTTTTAAAAGCACACAAAAGAGTAGACCTACTCATTGCCGGCAGTCCAAACCAAAACAACGTCCTTTTCAGATCGCACACAAGAATAAACATATTCATTATTGGCATTAAACAACAACAACAATTGCCCCAGTAAAGATAATGATTTATGACAATGAAACGGTAGATAAATGACATAGGGTCTCAATCAAAATTGGCGTATATTGATCTACTGTCCTAGTAATGATTGCAATTCATGATAGCTAAAGGGTAGATAACTGACATGGGCCTCCTTCCTTTAAGAGTTTGTGTGAATCTAGGTATGTACTCCCATTTTAGACAGACAGCAAAACCAGATGCCCAAGAACGAGCCATGAATTTGAAAGTTAGGAACCAGAGTTTGATCTTCAAGCTGCGAACAATGACTTCCTTACTAACAAACATGTGAATAAAAGTATACACTGGTTGAACCAAACTTCAGATCCTGTGACTACCCCCCCCCCCTCCCCCCACTTCAAACGAGGAACCAGTTGAACATCTCCTGACACTGTAGCTAGAGCAAACCGTCCTGAGAACCGTCTTCTATAAACTATACATAGTTCACTATACACATCACCACATCATCTGATGAAGACATGCTTTCCTGGAAGATATTGGGCTGCCAATACATACCAGCTCACGATCACAGTGAATATATTATCGTCTCGTATCTGGAAGGCTAGGTTTCACGTCAATAAAAGATTTGATAACTGATATAGGTGCTTTAAACCTTCGCATACGAATGTTGGTATACTGTCCTGGGTTTGCTTGTGGTTAGAAATGACACGTCTTCAATGAAGGCCAACATTTTAGGTGGGGCATGTGGCTCCATCCCGTATAAAAAACCTGTGTGTATTTCCCCGTCCTCCAACTGGTTCACAGTATGTCCATGTCAAATTATATTGAATTACGTTCGGTGGTTTAAGGGTTGTTTGGGAAGTCCAGGGGTCGAGCGCGAATGGGGCAGCGTATATTTGCTAGTCAGTAACGTGAATACGTTGCTTGTGTGTGACTCGATTCTTCTTTGTTCCTTTCATGAGAAAAATCGAGAAGGACATCTTGTTGTTGCTTGCCTTTGACTTCCACTCAAACATTCCTGGCAGTCTGACATACTTTATTTATAGAATACGTCGACTAATCAGTCTATGTTATCCTCTTGTGAATACGTACGATTCAGCCTCTTAAAAATAGCGGGAACAAATACAAAAAATAAACTTAACTTAACTTAACTAAACTTGTCTTTATACTGGTTTATTAAACTCTGCGGTCTGTATACAACTTTATTTTAATTTTAGTCTGTATACAATCAGTTTCTTTTACTTATTTTCATATAAAAACTACACGCATCAATCTATTCTTTAATGCATTAAGGAGAAGGAATAGAAAAGTATAGAATAACACAGTACCCGACGATGTCATACTGAGGTCAGATGTGTCGGACCGAAAGGTGCAAATATCGCAGTCAACTGTAAACTACAATACAACGCATTCCGTTCTTCCGAATACATCTTGTTAGTTGCAAAGCTCTATTCAGGGCTTGGTAGCAGGTTCAACAAGAAAAAGAAGAAGATGAAAAACATGAAGAAGAAGAAGCAGGAAAGAGGCAGGAGGGAGGAAGAGGAAGGCTTAAAGGAGCAGAATAATGCATTAATTCACCCTGCCTCCGCTTATTTCTGCGGCATTTCATTCAAAGCGTACACCACTCTCTGACTAAACAAATTATCCCCAGGTATCTTTTCTGTATTCTAACACAAAATGCATTTTCAAATTTGTAAAACATAAAGCTAGGATTGGACATGTCGGTGTCAGACTAGAAAAACATCGGACACAAGAAAAGAAAGTGAAGTAATAGACAGCAAAGATTCGATCCATGGACCTCCAGAAGCCGAAATCGGCTTGTCACATGAGAGTTGAGTTAATGGATCAGCCAGATGATAAGGGCTTAAAAAGTGTCCCAATTGGACAAACCTTTGGTTAATCGTCACAAGATGACCTAAATCTAGACAAACTGATACTCCATTATTGTCTATCCCTTTCCTCTGGAACAGATTAAACAGAAGATAAAGTTTGTTTCGCATGTAGTGTCACATGTAGTGTCGCGTGTAGTGTCGCATGAAGTGTCGCGTGTAGTGTCGCATGAAGTGTCGCGTGTAGTGTCGCAGGAAGTGTCGCATATAGTGTCGCGTGAAGTGTCACATGAAGTGTCGCGTGTAGTGTCGCATGAAGTGTCGCGTGTAGTGTCGCGTGAAGTGTCGCGTGTAGTGTCACATGTAGTGTCACATGAAGTGTCGCGTGTATTGTCTCATGAAGTGTCGCGTGTAGTGTCACATGTAGTGTCACATGAAGTGTCGCGTGTAGTGTCGCATGTAGTAACAAAATGAACATTGGTAGTTTTCAGTTCATTTCAGGTGCCATCTCCGCATCGAAAATCGACTGCAATAGATCTCCAGTGTACTCTTATCTCTTGCCGTAATTGTGCAATCTGAGAGGCTTTTTTTCAATCTATCCCCTGATGTTATCCACCCACTTAAAACGTTGTCTGCCTCTTGAACGACTGCCTTCCACCCTACCCTCTGTCTGCCTCTTGAACGACTGCCTTCCACCCTACCCTCTGTCTGCCTCTTGAACGACTGCCTTCCACCCTACCCTCTGTCTGCCTCTTGAACGACTGCCTTCCACCCTACCCTCTGTCTTCCTCTTGAACGACTGCCTTCCACCCTACCCTCCAGTACGGTCTTCAACAAGGACGTATGTATTGTTTTATGACCAAAATAACGTAACTGCCTAACCCAGATTTCGGTCAGTAATTCTCTCTTCACACCAAATCTTTCAATTACCCCGAAATTGTGTTTTTCTCTTTCCAAGAAATGCTACCCAATCTTCTATATACCCACAATTCGAAGGCTTCTTTATACTCTTTTTCCAACTTGTTATTCATTGTCTATTTTTCTGCACCATAAAGTAGTGACGAGTACACATAACACATGACAAATCTCATTTTCAAATCCTGATTTATCTCTTTGGATGTCAGTATGTGTCGCATGTTGATGAATACCATCTTGACCATAACTATTCTCTTTCTGATTTCACACCTGCCTTTTTCCGTCATTATATGACCTAGATAGGATAAACTCTGTACCTCTTCAAGTAGTTGATATTTTATTTGTATCTGTATACAGTTTCTTGTCACTTTTCCCAATTATCATAGTCTTTGTTTTCTTTATGTTTATGTCTAATCCAAACTCTTGACATATTGTTGTCACAAGCTCCTGTAATTCTTGTTCACTTTTTGCCATCAAAACTGTATCATCCGCATATCTTAGATTGTTCATTGCCACTCATCCAATAACAAGCCATGGCATCCCCTCTTTCTGTTTGAATATTTGTTCAGTGTAGATATTAAAAAGACGAGGCGGATAATACACATCCCCGTCTCACTCCTACTTTTACATCTATACTTGGAGAGCATAACTTTCCTGATTTTACTGTAGCAGTTTGTTCTCAGTACAGATTATAGAGCAGTCTTATGTCTTTGCCATCTAGACATATTTCTTGGAGACATTCAATTAATATCTCATGTTGGACTCTGCCAAAAGTATTTTGAAAGTCTATAAATCAAATATAAATGTCATTATGTATTTCTATATATTTTTCTTTCAAAGTTCGCAAACAGAAAAGTGCTTCCATTAAACTTTCGAAAATCAAATTGTTCTTCTGAAACTTCCCTCTCTAATTTACCTCTTATTCTCTCTTGTAGTATCTTGAGTAGAATTTTTATGTTGTGACTCATTAGACTTATTGTTCTAAAATCTGAACTTTCTGTACCATGAGGTTCTTTTTGAGAGTGTTATAGACGAAGATGTTTTCAGGTCTTTTTGTATGCATCTAGTATCGTATATGTCATTACACAGAACAGTAAGTAGATCTATACCAAATTCTTCAAGGGCCACTATCATTTCTGTGTTTATGGAGTCCGGCTCTGTTGCTTTCCCTTTTATCATAGTTTTTATCACATGTACCGCCTCTGATCTTAGCATGCTGGGTCCTTCATTATCATATGTTGATGGTTTGTCTCCGCGACTGTGCTCAAAAAGTTCCCTTGTATATTCCGCCCATCTGTTCGATATGTTATTCTCATCCATCAAAATGGCAACATTCTTATCTCTGATGCATCCCCCACTCTGGGTTACACGTGTCCTGTTTGTTGTTTTCTTTATTTCTATATGCATTTCTCTGGTATTGCGTGTTAGTCCCATGTCTTCTTTTACCTTGCATTTTTCTTCCAACCACTGTTATTTGGCCATCCTGCACATTGTACGTATCTCTTTGTGTAGGGATGGGTATGCTGAAGTGTTTTTAAGTCTTCATTCCATCTGCCATTTCAGTTATGATAGCATATGTCATCCATTCTTGCTCTCTATCTTATTTTATATTTTGTTCTTTTCTTGTTCTCTTTCTTGTTCTTTCTTCTTCTCTTTTTGTTCTCTATCGTGTTCTCCTTCTTGTTCTCATTCATATTCTCTTCTCATTTTCCATATTGTTCTCTTATTTTCTATCTTATTCTTCTTCTTGTAATTTTTGTTCTGCTTGTTCTTGTTCTTCTGGTTCTTATTCGTGTTGCTGGTCTAATGTTTTCTTTTTCTTTTTTTTCTTCTTGTGTTTTCTTCTTGTTTCTTCTTTTCTTCTTCTTCTTTTTCTTCTTCTTTTTCTTCTTCTTCTTCTTCTTCTTTTTCTTCTGCTTCTTCTTCTTCGACAATCAACTGATGATCTGCTTCTAGCCCGACGAGGTTTACGAAGGAAACTGAGCGTCTTATGTCTACCACAGCTTTACGAGCATGTTTGCTCTCCAGGGCCAGACTGCCTTTCTTTGTACTGTATAACTGGGGAAGTCATACACGAATCGATATGGTGTCTGTTTGTTAGTGCATCACAGCAAAAAAGCACCAAAAGAAAAATGTACTTAGTGATAGTAGTCTAATCATTTACAACGAAGTGCTGGGAAACTACCACAGTAATAACGTAAAAGTCATGTAACTCTTTTAACTTACATGAAGAATCGTCCGTCCCACACGATCCAAGGACGTTTGCAACATGAAGTAATGCAACTAACAATCCAAGGGCTGGGAAAACAATTGCTCAAGATAGAGCTGCTGGGAGACCATTAATTGTGAAAGATGCATAATGGCTGCCGACGCTCGAAAAGGCCTTCTGGCTGCACAGAAAAGTTTGTAGACTGAAGAAATCAGGGAACAAGCAAAAACGATATCATCCTCAGCATAGTTTTCCGTTCTGTGGCAGGAACTGTCACTCGCGAATCGGCCTTTAAGGTATTAGCAAACAGTACCGAAATACAGAAGACAGAGCTAGACAAAACTTACAGGGCCCACGCTCATGGTCTACAGCGACTGAGATGATTATGAGATGTAACTCGGGTTTCCTGTCAGCTTCCAGCTGCAATGATGGTCCTATACTTTGCATGTAGCGGAGATAGGGATAGTGGAACGTCTATCCTATGCTGTGTTTGGATCATTAGTTTCCTTCCTAATTCGCTTGCCTTCATTGCCTGCAAACCAAGAAGACGACCAAGAGATGGATAGAAAGCAGCGGTTGCAACTCAGTCTGCCAATGCGAATCACAAGGACTTAGTCAAGTCAGATTCGTGCTCACAAGAGACACGCAAAATTCAATAACAACTGGCGATTGATTTGAAACGTTTCTTAATCATTGTTGTTAAATTTTTCTTTTTTTTTTAAACATGAATTCGTTTTAAAAATGTGAAATGCTCTTTACTCGTATCTCCACCACCGAGAAAAGCTTTTAACGATTTTATCTGCCAGATAGATTGGTGCAAAAATAAATAATTTAAGCTATTTAGATTGCTTCATTAGAAACTGTTCATTAAATTCATTTTTATCTTAAATGTATCAACATTTTCTTTCTATTTCGTTGAGAGCAAAAACTAAATGAAGGTTAGGTGAAGCATGCCGATTGACTGCTACTTTACGACATCGTTCGTGCTCATTAAAACTGTTGAAGGAATCTGGCAAAACGAGGTGGGGATCGAGACGTTAATCCCCATAGTGAAGAGCTTGCTCAGGAGCTTTACATTGCACTACAATCTGGATAGTGATGGTTCACCTTGTCAGGTACGCATTGGGTTGCAAAACGGCCCACTGTAACCTGCTGCTAATTAAACGTCATCAGTATAGCTTGGGACAACACCTATAACAGCGGCTGTATGAATAGCTTGGGACAACACCTAGAACAGCGGCTGTATGTATAGCTTGGGACAACACCTAGAACAGCGGATGTATGGATAGCTTGGGACAACACCCAGAACAACGGCTGCATGGATAGCTTGGCACAGCACCTAGAACAGCGGCTGCTTGAATAGCTTGGGACAACACCCAGAACAGCAGTAGCATGAATAGCTTGGCACATCACCTAGAACAACGGCTGCATGAATAGCTTGGCACATCACCTAGAACAACGGCTGCATGGATAGCTTGCCACATCACCTAGAACAACGGCTGCATGGATAGCTTGGGACAACACCTAGAACAACGGTTGCATAGATAGCTTTGGACAACACATGAAACAGCACAGCATGGATAGTTTGGGACAACATCTGGAACAGTAGCAGCTGGGATAGCTTTGGACAACAACACATAGAGGGTAAGTAGAAAAGGATGGAGTGGAAGACGAAAGTACAGGGGCTGAGAGTGCATGAGAGATGGGCATGGAGTGAGTTAGAGAAAAGGATATAGTGAAGGCGAGGGAGATGAAGTAAATTAGAGATTGGGATAGAGTGAATGAGAGAGGGAGATGGAGTGAATTAGAGATTGGGATAGAGTGAATGAGAGAGGGAGGTGGAGTGAATTAGATATTGGGATAGAGTGAATGAGAGAGGGAGATGGAGTGAATTATAGATTGGGATACAGTGAATGAGAGAGGGAAATGGGGTTGATGTAATTTGAAGTGAATGGGAGATGATGATTTTGATTGAGTGAGAGATTGAGATAGAGTGAATGAGAGAGGGAGATGTAGTGAAAGGGAGTTTGAGATGAGAGTGTCTGAAAGTTGGGGATAGAGTGAATGAGGAATAGCGATGGAGTGAACAGGAAGTGGGGATAGATTGAATCAGAAATGATGATCGAGTGAATGAAAAAGGAGGATAAACTGACTTATAGATATATAGCATGACTGAGAGACGGCGATAGAGTGACTGAGATATAAAATGGTATATATAATTAGAAAGATAGAGAGAGAGAAACAGCGAGATAGAGAGATAGAGAAAGAACACGAGCAAGAGAGAGAGAGAGAGAGAGAGAAATATAAACGCTGACTGTGGCTGAAAGGCTGAAAAAGAATCTGGAATAAGAACAGCAAAAAAGGCAGAAATTGATAATGGGTACTTGAAGAATATTATAGAGAAAGGATTAAATTCGAAAAAAAAGAGTCGAAGAATCACAGAAGATCACAGTGCGATCACTTGAAAAGAGAATAAAAACACTCTTAATAGCAAAATTACAGGAACATTTCTTTTGCTTATTTAATCCAGTTGCAGGTTTCATGGTTTGACAACACAGAGAGATTGAATGGAGAACGATTCATTAGCATCAAACACGTTTGTAAGGTTAGTAAGCGGATTGAGGAGGTAACATATACAATATTTGAAGATGGTTCGCTGAACCTAAAATGATTGTTCGATGTTCAAATGGATGAGTTGTTGTAGTTGCTGTTGTTGTTGATGTTCATGCGCAAACTCTTGATGTTTTATTGCTAGCAGGTTTACAGAAGACCTTTTTTTATACCGAGGCGTAGTTGAGAAAGTTGAACCGCGCTCTCCTGGATGTAGTACAAAGCGAGGATAGTAAATTAGCTGACGAATTTGGAGATTGTAGTCTCGATACCCACTTCCTTTGGCAGGCTGCTGGGATACTGCCTGTTTTCAGTAGCACGAGTGATACGTGAGCTGGGGTTCTTGTTCAGTTGTATCCAGTTGTATCCAATGATTATGTAAACTTGTTGTTCTCAATGGTTGAATTGAGAATGGTTGCTGATGAGAAGAGATTAACGTCAGGTCAGGAAAAGTATACTGATCGGAAAATGTTAGTCAGGTCAGGCAAAATATACTGATCGGACAATGTGAGTCAGGGTCAGGCAAAGTATACTGATCGGACAATGTTAGTCAGGTCAGGCAAAATATACTGATCGGACAATGTTAGTCAGGGTCAGGAAAAGTATACTGATCGGACAATGTCAGTCAGGGTCAGGCAAAGTATACTGATCGGACAATGTTAGTCAGGTCAGGAAAAGTATACTGATCGGAAATTGTTAGTCAGGTCAGGCAAAGTATACTCATCGGACAATGTTAGTCAGGTCAGGCAAAATATACTGATCGGACAATGTTAGTCAGGGTCAGGCAAAGTATACTGATCGGACAATGTCAGTCAGGGTCAGGCAAAGTATACTGATCGGACAATGTTAGTCAGGTCAGGCAAAGTATACTGATCGGACAATGTTAGTCAGGTCAGGCAAAGTATACTGATCGGACAATGTTAGTCAGCGTGAGACAAAATATACTGATCGGAAAATGTTAGTCAGGTCAGGCAAAGTATACTGATCGGACAATGTTAGTCAGGGTGAGACAAAATATACCGATCGGAAAGTGTTAGTCAGGGTGAGGCAAAGTATACTGATCGGACAATGTTAGTCAGGGTGAGGCAAAGTATACTGATCGGACAATGTTAGTCAGGGTGAGGCAAAGTATACTTATCGGAAAATGTTAGTCAGGTCAGTCAAAATATACTGATCGGACATTATTAGCTAGGGTGAAACAAAATATACTGATCAGACATTGTTAGTCAGGGACTCCCAAAATATACTAATCGGACAATGTTAGTCAGGTCAGGCAAAGTATACTGATCGGACAATGTTAGTCAGCGTGAGACAAAATATACCGATCGGAAAATGTTAGTCAGGGTCAGGCAAAGTATACTGATCGGACAATGTTAGTCAGGTCAGGCAAAATATACTGATCGGAAAGTGTTAGTCAGGGTGAGGCAAAGTATACTGATCGGACAATGTTAGTCAGGGTGAGGCAAAGTATACTGATCGGACAATGTTAGTCAGGGTGAGGCAAAGTATACTGATCGGACAATGTTAGTCAGGGTGAGGCAAAGTATACTTATCGGAAAATGTTAGTCAGGTCAGTCAAAATATACTGATCGGACATTATTAGCTAGGGTGAAACAAAATATACTGATCAGACATTGTTAGCCAGGGACTCCCAAAATATACTAATCGGACAATGTTATTCAGGGTCAGACAAAATATACTGATCGGACAATGTTAGTCAGGGTGAGGCAAAGTATACTGATCGGACAATGTTAGTCAGGGTGAGACAAAATATACTGATCGGACAATGTTAGTCAGGTCAGGCAAAATATACTGATCGGACAATGTTAGTCAGGTCAGGCAAAATATACTGAACGGACAATGTTAGTCAGGGTGAGACAAAATATACTGATCGGAAAATGTTAGTCAGGGTCAAGCAAAGTATACTGATCGGACAATGTTAGTCAGGGTGAGACAAAATATACTGGTCGGAAAATGTTAGTCAGGGTCAGGCAAAATATACTGATCGGACAATGTTAGCCATAGTGAGACAAAATATACTGATCGGAAAATGTTAGTCAGGGTCAGGCAAAGTATACTGATCGGACAATGTTAGTCAGGGTGAAACAAAATATATTGATCGGGCAATGTTAGCCAGGGTGAGACACAATATACTGATCAGACATTATTAGCTAGGGTTAAACAAAATATACTCATTATCAGACATTGTTAGCCAGGGACTCCCAAAATATACTGATCGGAAAATGTTAGTCAGGGTCAGGCAAAGTATACTGATCGGACAATGTTAGTCAGGGTGAGATAAAATATACTTTTCGGAAAATGCTAGTCAGGGTCAGGCAAAGTATACTGATCGGACAATGTTAGCCAGGGTGAGACAAAATATACTGATCGGAAAATGTTAGCCAGGGTCAGGCAAAGTATACTGATCGGACAATGTTAATCAGGGTGAGACAAAATATATTGATCGGACAATGTTAGCCAGGGTGAGACAAAATATACTGATCAGACATTATTAGCTAGAGTTAAACAAAATATACTGATCAGACATTGTAAGCCAGGGACTCCCAAAATATACTGATCGGCAATGTTAGTCAGGACCAGGGTCAAGCAAAATATATTGATCAGACAATGTTAGTCAGGATTAGGAAAAATGTACTGATCGGAAAATGTGAGTCAGGGTCAGACAAAATATACTGTCCAAGACCCTCACCTCGACAACCTCGCAGATCACCCTGGCAATGGGCTGTTCTTCTTGGCAGCCTGGCTAACGAGGTTGGGGAATCACTGAGATTCCTGTAGCAGTTAGCGTCACGCAGATGAAGCTAAGTATAGCACAACAGACTGAGGGACCCCGGTACATCTTCATCAATACGGACAGTATGTGAGGGAAGCTACTGCAGCCCCCCACTTAACGCCCTTTTCGGTGAGAATGAAGGGGAAAACAATCTCATCAAGCGCATTAACAACAGCAGAATTATCGGTAACTTGGGATCTTTGTGAGGGTTTCGGTCGACGTGGCGTAGAGAGGGAGGAATATATTTGTGAAGAAAGATAGAGAGGGGAGAGTGATTGAGAGTTGTGCCACGGAGGGTAGAGGGGAAAAAGTTGGAAAGAATTAGAAAGAGGATTGTAGAGAGAGAGATATAAAGAGAGAGAGAGAGAGAGAGAGAGAGAGTAGATTATTGAAATAAAGATTGTTGTAAGGAAGAGGGAAAAGGGAAAAAAAAGGAAAAGGCGAGAGAAAGAAGGCCAAGAGAAAGAAAGAGGGAGAGAGAGAGGGAGTGGAAGGTATATTTGGAGAAGGAGAGGCGCAGGAGGATTGAGAATGGATGAGAGCATATATTAGAGAGAGAGAGAGAGAGATCAGGTGAGGTAGAAGGAGTGTGAGAGAGAGGGTTGAGGGAAAAGGAAGAGAATGAGTGAGAGCAGGTATTAGAGAGAGAGAGAGAGAGAGAGAGTGTGGTAGGAGGAGTGTGAAAGAGAGAGAGGGAAAAGTAGAAGTGTGAGAGAGAGGGTTGAGAGAAAAGTTAGAGAATGAGTCAGAGCAGGTATTAGAGAGAGAGAGAGAGAGAGAGAGAGAGAGAGAGTGTGGTAGGAGGAGTGTGAAAGAGAGAGAGGGAAAAGTAGAAGTGTGAGAGAGAGGGTTGAGGGAAAAGGTAGAGAATGAGTCAGAGCAGGTATTAGAGAGAGAGAGAGAGAGAGAGAGAGAGAGAGAGAGAGTGTGGTAGGAGGAGTGTGAAAGAGAGAGAGGGAAAAGTAGAAGTGTGAGAGAGAGGGTTGAAGGAAAAGGTAGAGAATGAGTCAGAGCAGGTATTAGAGAGAGAGAGAGAGAGAGAGAGAGAGAGAGAGTGTGGTAGGAGGAGTGTGAAAGAGAGAGAGGGAAAAGTAGAAGTGTGAGAGAGAGGGTTGAAGGAAAAGGTAGAGAATGAGTCAGAGCAGGTATTAGAGAGAGAGAGAGAGAGAGAGAGAGTGTGGTAGGAGGAGTGTGAAAGAGAGAGAGGGAAAAGTAGAAGTGTGAGAGAGAGGGTTGAAGGAAAATGTAGAAAATGGATAGTAGAAAAGGATTGAGAGGCGGTATGTAGACTTATTTAGTAAATAAACGGATGAAATATGGTGAGGGAGATTGCGGTAGAACGTGAGATAATAGATAATTAATGAAAGAGATTATGTGGCAGGGAGAGAGAGAGAGAGAGAGAGAGAGAGGAATGAGACAATAGATGAGAAAATAAAGATAAGTGAAAGAGGAGAGGGGAGAATGTAGGATATGCTCAGAACGTAGACGATATTTAGAGTCGATGAAAGGGAGGATTTGATAAATGTCAAAGAGAAATTGAATTAAGAATGTGAGACAGAGTCAAAGACACAGCGAGGACAACGGAGATTATTTGAATAGCTGAGAGAGACAGATATAAAATGAAAGGCTGATGCAATGGATGAGAGTAACGTAAAGACGTCATAGCGAGATAGAAGCGGAATGAGTGAGGAAGAATATAGAAACGCTCTGAGATCGCGTTAGAGAGTGAGAGACGTAATAAGAGGCAGGGAACAGAGAGTTGAGTGTGACAGGCGCTAGCAGATGGCGACAGACTGGCTGAGCGATAGAGTGGCTGAGAGATAGAGTGGCTGAGAGATAGAGACAGACTGGCTGAAAGATAGAGACAGACTGGCTGAGAGTTAGAGACAGACTGGCTGAGAGATATAGTGGCTGAGAGACAGAGTGGATGAGAGATAGAGACAGACTGGCTGAGAGATAGAGTGGCTGAGAGATAGAGTGGCTGATAGATAGAGACTGGCTGAGAGATAGAGTGACTGAGAGATAGAGACAGACTGGCTGAGAGATAGAGTGGCTGAGAGATAGAGACAGACTGGCTGAGAGATAGAGTGGCTGAGAGATAGAGACAGACTGGCTGAGAGACAGACGGGCTGAGAGATAGAGGTAGGATGAGAGATAGAGTGGCTGAGAGATAGAGACAGGCTGAGAGATAGAGTGGCTGAGAGATAGAGTGGCTGAGAGATAGAGACAGACTGGATGAGAGATAGAGACAGGCTGAGAGATAGAGACAGGCTGAGAGATAGTGGCTGAGAGATAGAGACAAACTGGCTGAGAGATAGAGTCGCTGAGCGATAGAGACAGAGTGGTTGAGAGATAAAGACAGAGTGGCTGAGAGATAGAGACAGAGTGGCTGAGAGATATAGACAGAGTGGATGAGAGATAGAGACAGAGTGGCTGAGAGATAGAGACAGAGTGGATGAGAGATAGAGACAGAGTGGCTGAGAGATATAGACAGAGTGGATGAGAGATAGAGACAGAGTGGCTGAGAGATAGAGACAGAGTGGATGAGAGATAAAGACAGAGTGGCTGAGAGATAGAGACAGAGTGGCTGAGAGATATAGACAGAGTGGCTGAGAGATAGAGATAGAGTGGCTGAGCAATAGAGACAGAGTGGGTGAGAGATAAAGACAGAGTGGCTGAGAGATAGAGACAGAGTGGTTGAGAGATAGACACAGAGTGGCTGAGTGATAAAGACAGAGTGGCTGAGAGATAGAGACAGAGTGGCTGAGAGATATAGACAGAGTGGCTTAGAGATAGAGACAGACTGGCAGAGAGATAGAGACAGATTGGCTGAGAGATAGAGACAGAGTGGCTGAGAGATAGAGACAGTGGCTGAGAGATAGAGACAGAGTGGCTTAACGATAGAGACCAGAGTGGCTGAGAGATTGAACGAAATGATAATAAGATAAAGAGGGCTGAACATTAAAAACTCTGATTTTGGCAGAAAGAATCAGAGCGATAAATAATAACGGAAGATCACAAAATAAAGAAGTGAAGATTGGGCGCTTTGAATAGATTAGAAAGACGATTAAATTAAGAAAAGAGTGACGATATGGAAAAAAAAAAGACGGATGAGAAAAAAAGAGAGATAGGAAACCAAAGAAGCACATAAAAGCATCATGTGTAAACGCTTGAATAAACATAAGACCTTTTGCAATAGTCTCAGAACAAAGTTACAGAGAAATGTTTTGTGTTTTGTTTGCGAAAATTCAACTCCTAGATTTTTAGAACAGATTCATAGAAAACAGAGAAAGAAATGTCAGGATCAAACAGGCTTATCAACTAAAGAAGCTAGAATAGTGAAGTGTTTTGGACATAATGTTTGAAGGTTACTCGCTCAATCTGGGATTATTATGTGGTCGTTCAAATAGTTGTTTCAGGTTAACACAGGGATTGTTGTTTGAAGTTAATCGTTGAGTTGAGTTCACTCTTGACTTTAAATTGGTTGCCGGTTACAGTGGCTTTTGA
This sequence comes from Ariolimax columbianus, assembly GCA_036924085.1. Classification (NCBI taxonomy): domain Eukaryota; kingdom Metazoa; phylum Mollusca; class Gastropoda; order Stylommatophora; family Arionidae; genus Ariolimax; species Ariolimax columbianus. Next base: position 18,605,705 of record JAVGWX010000022.1, read on the forward strand.
GTTATTGAGGCATCAAACCTCCAGGGGTGGACATGGATCTACTGCCTTGTTCAGGGCAATGAAAGCGCTGAAATCATGGTTTCACAAGCTCACATCAGGGGCACATTAGGGATAGATTGAAGTGACATTTTGAAATCAGTCAATGACCGCCTGCTAAACGAAGACACCACAATTAATGAAGCAGCAATCCACAGGCCACAAATTGTCGATATTAAACGAAGTTTGAGCGGAGTATGGCACATGAGTGGACGGAGCAGGAGAGTGTACAACTAGCGAGCTACAGGGACCATCAGCATCAACACCCTGCGTCATTTTCTGAGAGAGACTGAGTGCAGTAACTCCGATTCTTAGAAACAGAAACAGTGTCTCTTTTCACATTCAAAGGCGTACTTGAGAGGGTCGGCCAGTGTCCTTCTGGATGTAGTGCAATGTGAGCTTCTCAGAATGCTCACCACTATCGAGAAAACAGTGCCAACCCCTTCCATATTGGAAGTCTGCTGTGACATAATTTGTTTCCACATGAACGAGAGCATGAGATGGGGTTCTTCTTCAGTGTTACACCTGATCCTAATTATATTTCGCTTCCATCATGTTAGAAAACGAGTGGGTTTCGTGTGAAAGGTGATAGAGATGATGGTCTCCTGAGGAGGGTGAATAAAGGAGAGGAAAGGAACAATCCGTAATCAGCGAAGGTTGGATAGAGAGAATGTGAAGATAGATGGGGTGTATGATGCAGGGAAAAGGAATGGGCGGACCATCATCATCATGTAGCATGTACTTTACAGAACGTCGCTCTCATGACAACCCGCCTGGAAGAAACTCGATCTCTTGCCAAATCTCCAGCCTGCTCCAGAGTCAAGCCCAAGCATTCCTCGACATCTTTATGCCGTCGCCTATTAGGTTTGCCTCTGCATCCATTGTCTGGCACCATACCTTCCATTACCGTTCTCTCAAGACCGATGTGTCTTTTGATGTTGCAAAATTATTTCAGTTTTCTGTTTATGATGGAATTTATGAACAAGTTCTCATATATACCCAATTCTTGTCGAAATATCTGCATTCTTGTCTTTTTTTGGACCATGGAATTTTGAGGACCATTATGTAACATTTTAACTCGAATCAAGAGGGGACGGCGTTACCTAGTGGTTAAGTGGCACGGATCACAACCCGAAGGTGATGGGTTCGATCTCCATAACAGCGCCGGCCGTTTCCTAGGGAAGCAAACCCTTAGAAAATGCAGGAGGTAGCAGACCCTTACATAAAATTAGTGCTGAGGTCGGATGCACTGTGCCGACAGACTAAAAAAATAAAAACCACAGTGCAACGCACAACACCTATGGGGATTAGAGAAATAAGGCGGACTCCCCAAATTTTTTTATGGGAAATTTAAAAAAAAATGTATGACTCGATTCTAATCCTGGAAGTTTGAGTCTATGTTTCGCAGCTGTATGCCTCCCTGGGAAAACAAAGGATCTCACAATGTTCACTTATGTTGGATTGCTGGTATTCTCCAATAGTTCTCTCATGTTGTGTAACCTCTGCATTGTCATTACCAACCTTCTCTAATGCGGAGAAACTTTGCAGAAATAGTCAAAGCAAAGTTGAACGAAGACCCTATAAACACATTAACAACACCAAAGCCCATCCCTGCTGCACGCAAACCTACTTGAAAGCAGCATACATTTCAGTTGGTGGCAGAAAATAACCAGGTATTGGAAACAAGAACAGCCAGACTGAAAAACAAAAAAGAGACATAACCCTGAGGTACATAACAAAAAACTACACAAGCATGGACAGGACCCATGCATACACCGACCGCTCTGTAACAAACACAACACAGAACGGAGGGGCAGGGGTATTCCTGAGCCTACCAAATGGTAGAAAAGTAACACTATCAGTGGCAACTGGAAAATACTCAAGCAATTTCAGAGCGGAAGCAGAGGCACTGAGGGATGCAGCAGAAGAAATGGTGACAGGCAAAAGAAATGAAAGCCAGATAGTCCTGTTTACAGATGGCCTGGCCGTAGTCCCAGCACTAAAAAGCCAGAAAAATACTGAACAATGATTTAAGAGCAGTACTCTGTCAACTATGTCAGCAGACCGCACCAAAAAGAGTAGTGGTACAGTGGGTTCCATCCCATTGTAACATCCAAGGCAACGAAGAGACAGACAGACTGGCAAAAGAAGGTGCAAGACTACCACAACCATATTCTAGTGTGACCTACGAAGAGTCCAAAAGGCTTGTTAGAGCCAGATACATGGCCACGTGGGAAACCGAACATACTGACTAAACAAAAAATGATGCCTATTAAAAATTAAACAGAAGAGAGCAGGCCGTGGTCTTCAGACTTCCCACAGGCCACAATAGACTGGGGTACCACCTATTCAATAAACTGAGGATACGCGGCCCTGACGAATGCCCGTGTGGTACCGGGAAAATGACAGCTGAACATCTGCTGCAAAACTGCCCGACATACGAGGATCAGAGAAAGCACATCACCAGTGGCAACGCTAGACAAGCTCTATGGCAGTGTCGACAGCCTCAGGATGACGGCTGCTTTTTCCAAAAAAATACAGGTTGACGTTTGACAGCGTACAAAGAAGAAGAAGAAGAAGAAGAAGAAGAAGAAGAAGAAGAAGAAGAAGAAGAAAAAGAAGAAGAAGAAGAAGAAGAAGAAGAAGAAGATTACCAACCATCTGTTTTCGTTTGACCAGTCGCCATTGTTGTCAAACCTGGAGACCAGATACTTCAAATTCGTGACCTGTAACTCTCCACATCCTCCAAACTGAACTAATGTAGATTTATTGTTTTGTCCGTGTTCATATCTTTATATTATTTATGTTTATATAGAGATTTTGATCTGCGCTGCATCCGCTTACGGGTGAAATTAACTGATCTAACACATCTGTGCTGTTTGATATCATCACTTTGTCGTCTACGTATCTTAGTTCTGGAATCGTGTATTCGCCGATTGTAAAGGGAGCGTAACTTTCACTAAATTTCCATCGTCTCTAGAGGGGCGTTTATTGTATATTGAATAAAAATTAAAATAAAAAAGAGGGGACATGTGATGCAGAAAATGGGATTAACAGTGTGTTGACTGAACATTGGATAGAGAGAATGACATACTAGAGAGAGAAAAAGAGAGAGAGGAAGGCAAATAGAGAAAGTAGCAAGAAAAAGCGAAAAATGTGACGATCAGTAAAGATTGAAGAGATAATATGAAAACGGAGCTATGAGACAATATGATTGACCGAATGTTGAGTGAAGATTTCATCGTGAGAATGAATGAAAAGAGAATGAAAGAGAGTAGGATGCAGGGATTGGATTAACGGGGCGGTGAGTAAAAGTTAGATAGAGAGATGGAGCCTGCGGCTTAATTTGACTCAACACGGCCAACACTGAAATGACTGACATGCCGAGACCACTTTTCTGGGGTCTAATATGGAACTGGTGCTGGATTTAGACCCTCAGAAAATCTGGGGTTAGGCCCCTTGTGGCTCGGTTGGTCTGCATCCAGTGTTTGATAAAGGAATTGACGGAAGAGCACTATCAGGAGTGGAGCCTGAGGCTTAAATTGACTAAACACGCCAATAGTGTAGAATGACTGTCAAAAGAGAGCACCTTCGATGGGTCTAATAGTGAACATGTGCTGGTATTAGACCCACGGAAGACAAGTCAGTCTCCAAACCCCCAAATGAAAGAGCGCCTGCTACGGTAATCTGGTCTTCACCCTGCAGAAATCGCAGGCTCCAGAAACTTGGCCATTGACAAACTAAAAGCCCTATAGTGATACGGTCTGGCTAATATTGAACGGGTGCTGGAAATAGACCCTCTGAAGACAGGTCAGTTTTACCCTACTAATGACAAGGCTTTGCTACGGTAATCCTGCTAAGCCCGAGAGGAGCCGCAGACATTTGGTTCACTTACTAGGCGGATAAGCCAACGGTGCAAGGTGAGGGATTACGGCCGAACGCCTCTAAGCCAAAAATCCCGCCCAAAAACAGCCCAGCACGAATGCAAAGGGAGGCTTCGATATGGTGGGGACCTGGGGGCCACGCTCCAGCCCCGCCCGGTCAAGCCGCAGAATGAGGTCTCTGCCGTCCGCTGATAAAAGCGGGCGGGAAGCTGCTCGATATTCACCCCATACGGCGATGAGGAATGAAATCATTTGTAGAAGACTTAGTTCTCGGTCGGGTGCCCTAAGCAGTAGATCAGCTACCTCACTGCGAACTGCTGAGACTCAACCCTTGACCATGAGATATGTCCGCTCCCTAGGCGGACAACATCTCCGTGCAAGACTAGGCAATACCTGGTCAAATGCACTATTTCGAGAGGAATCACAGGTCGCTGACATTTGGTCCACGTGCTTGGCTGATAAGCTACCATCTGAGGGATTACGGCCGAACGCCTCTAAGCCAGAATCCCGCCCAAAATCTCAGCGCCGCTGAGATGGGAGGCTACGACATGGCTGGGGCTTGTGTCCCGGCCCGATCGAGCCGCAGGAATGCACCTGGTAAAATGCACTCCTTCCTCGCTCTTTGCATCTGTCTGCTATCAGTCATTCCAATGGACGCAGAAGAGATGCAGTCCAGCGGACATTGCACCTCCTGTCCTATGGTGACAAGCTCCCGGGTGGCGGGGAATGCTAGGCGTACCATCACTGCAGATGAGCCGAGAAAATAAAGCGAGCAAAAAAGATACCTCACTCAAATGCATATGCTACGTTTCTGGCAGGACGTGACGATCCTGGGAAAAAGTCACACTGGACTGCCTCTCTTCCGGGATAGTACAAACTAGTACATAGTCCATCATATCATTGCCAAACGCTATAGACACGAGTAGGGAAGACTCGATAGTCCTGCAAGACAACTTCCCAAGAGAGACAACTCTGACCAAAAACAACTGATGCCTTGCAGTTAGGCTGGGGACAGCCAAAGGCTAAGGAGGGCAACCCTACAGAAACGCTTGTTGAAATCGGATGCACTGAGCCACTGGCTAACAAATTAAATCAGTGCAACGTAAATATCGCTGTAAACAGCGTACGATGAAGAAGAAGAAGATAGAGAGAAAGTGTTGGGATAGAAGAGGGGGGGGGGGCAATGAAATTACCAACTGGATTCATATGGGGAGAGAGACATAGTGACAATGAAATGGTAGGAGTTTACAAGAATTATGGGGGACTAAGATGCTGACGTCGCGTCAAGGTCTGGCATAATACACTAACCAATACCACAATCTCTCTTCCATGTAGCGTCCCCTGCACACTGGCTGGGAACAGGCTGTTTTCAAGGAAGCCTGGCTGACGAGATGTGGATCAATGTTATCCCCGTAGTAGTAAGCACCACGCAGATGAAGCCAAGCATAGCACCGGCCCGCGGTCATCCACATTCGTCAGCATGCTCGGGATGTGAGGAAAGCTACTACAATCCACCACTGAACTTCCTTTTCAGGGCGCACAAAAGGGTAAACTTAATCATTGTTGACATTAAATAGTAACAACAATAATAAAGTGGTATTGAGCGTAAATGTAAGAGATAACAAAACATAGTGAGATACTCAGTGTCAGAAAGTAAGATGGCGTAAGAGAATGAGAGACAAGGAAAAAGAGTGAACACGGCAAATAATACAGGTGGATACTTATAGAAGCGGTTGTTGTTGAGGCTATTTGTGCTGAGTCGACATTTGTTTCTTAGCCGGTTACAGTGGCTTTTCTTATATCAGGATGGTGGTTTCAAGATTTTGAACAGTGACCCGAAGCGGAGTGTTTGCGTCAGGGCCAGCGAACTAGAACTGCTAAGACCATTGTAGACCTTCTCGCAATGAGCCTAAATAATAGGCTACAACAGAGCAGTCTGGCTAAGTAGAAAGGAGCCGAAGTTATTTGTACCTCAATCCATGTGGTTTTTTAAAAGCAGATATATATGGTGTCTAACTGGCTGTGTGTGTCCTTAGCTCTTGTGTTTGTCTGTTAAGATGGACTCCCACGTTGGTTAAAAACTACCCTCTAAGAAAACTGGTTGTACACAGACTCTGTAAAGTCTTCTAAATAACGTGTAAAGACGTTGAGTTAAGTTAGGAGGGAAAGCTAAACCGGTACTAAAAAACGTCTACTGAAGTCGGATGTGTCGGACTGAAATTTGCAAATATCGCAGGCAAGCTGTAAACTACGACACAACGCATTCCGTTCTCCAGACAACATTCTGCTACTTGCACATCCCTTTTCAGGGCTTTGCAGCTTCTTCTTCATTGATCAACTGATGATCTTTGTCTGTCTATCTCTACCAAGCTTGTCTATGCTCTATGCTGTCATTTTAGGGATTGTATTCTTTATGCTGGTCTCTCCGTTTTGTCCTCATGGCCCGTTTGATGAGTTCTTTGCTTCTTTATAGCTCAGTGAATGGCAAATCGCGTGCCACCACTTACGACTTTTGCAAGCTCATGTGCTTTCTCATTTCCGTGGTTCCCACACTGGGCCATTACCCATTGTAGAACTAAATCTTTTTTTTGAGACAGCAATCCTATGTTGTATTTTATTTCATGTGAGAGTCTATCTTGTTTGTGGCTTGACAAGGCTTGGAGTACACTCCTGGAATTTGTCAGAATGACCTTTTTCCTTGTAGTTATGTTTTGGCTGATAAGAATTTGAGTTGCTGCATGAACAGCTCTTGCTTTAGCTCTGAAATTCGCACATGTCTCTCCTGTTCGTATGGAGTGATTTTCTATGTTTCCATTTGAGTGTGCGATGTAGATTCTAGTGCCTCTACTTGTATCGCAAACCTAGGCCGATCCATCTGTATACATATGTGTGCAAGAGCTGCTAGGGTTCTGTCTATGGCTTGCCTGCGGGAGATTGCGAACGAGCAGGGCTTGGTAGCAGGAGATTGCGAACGAGCAGGGTTTGGTAGCGGGAGATTGCGAACGTTCAGGGCTTGGTAGCAGGAGATTGCGAACGAGCAGGGTTTGGTAGCAGGAGATTGCGAACGTTCAGGGCTTGGTAGCAGGAGATTGCGAACGTTCAGGGCTTGGTAGCAGGAGATTGCGAACGAGCAGGGTTTGGTAGCGGGAGATTGCGAACGTTCAGGGCTTGGTAGCAGGAGATTGCGAACGAGCAGGGTTTGGTAGCGGGAGATTGCGAAGGTTCAGGGCTTGGTAGCAGGAGATTGCGAACGAGCAGGGTTTGGTAGCAGGAGATTGCAAACAAACGAAGAAGAAGAGACGATATTTGGTTCGTTACTTGAAAAGGTGAAACAAGGTTTTCCTTGCTGTAGTGTAATGCGAGGCTCCTCCAGCAGTACGCTCACCGATATTGGGATTACAGTGTCGATCCACACCTCGTTGACTGGACTGCTGTGTCACAGCTTGTTTCCAGAAGGACAAATGACATCGGGAGATGTAGTTCCCCAGTTTCACCTTACAGCTGCGAATTCCAGTGTATTGCTCTCAGAAGATACTCACAGCAGCCGCGATCTCAAGGTATTGTTATTTGACTGGCCTTTCTATTCTCGAGCCTTTTGCAGTTATCTTTCCTAGTAAGAAAGGCTGGATAATCTAGTTAGATAGCTTTCCAAAGAGAGACAAATCTGACAGAAAATCAAAGGCTATCTTACGGGAAGACTGTAGGCAGACAAAAGTCAGAGAAGCAGCTAAAATATTTCTCCTGAAGATGGTTACAATAGATCAGTGGGTGCAGAATATAGTACACCGTAGTCCATCTCAAAACATATTCACATAATTAACTGTTAGAACTTCTGATATTGTTGTCTGATGCGAACAAGAAAGGTCTGCGAATGTATAATGGCGAATAAGGAATGAGATTACAAATGTTTGATGGCGAACAATGAAGGAAACAATGGATGTCGAATTACGAGTAAGCAATTATATTGTATATGTCTGATGACGAACAAGAAAGGAGAATGTGTATGTCTGATGTCCAACAAGAAAGGCGAGTGTAGATGTCTGATGGCGAACAAGAAAGGTCTGTGGATATCTGATGGCGAACAAGGAATGCCATTGTAGATGTCTGATTCCGAACATTGAAGGAATCAATAGATGTCGAATGGCGAGTAAGAAATTAAATTGTAGATTTCTGATGACAAACAGAGAAGGCAATTTGGATGTCTGATGACTAACACGAATGGAGAGCGTTGATGTCTGATGGCCAACAAGAAATGCGAGTGTGGATGTCAGATTGCGAACAAGGAAAGCGAATGTAGATGTCTGATGGCGAACAAAAAAGGAGAATGTAGATGTCTGATGGCGAACAAGAAAGGTATGTGGATGTATGATGGCGAACAAGGAGCGAGATTGTAGGTGTCTGATTTCGAACATTGAAGGAAGCAGTGGATGTCGAATGGCGAGTAAGAAATTAAATTGTAGATGTCTGATGACGAAAACAGGGAAGGCGATGTGGATGTCTGATGGCGAACAGTAAATGTGAATGTGCATGTCTGATGGCGAACGAGAAAGGAGACCGTTGATGTATGATGGCGAACAATAATGGTTAATGTTGATGTCTGATGGCGAACAATGAAATAGAATCTAAATGAACGATGGTGATGAAAAACGGAAAAAGAAAAAGTTCTTATTTTGTCATTCTTGACAATTGTTCACTGGTAGCTGGTTACAGTGGCTTCTCTTACCACCCTCCCCCATACTGAATAAAATGACCCGTGATCCTCCTCGCTGTAGTGTAATAGCAGACTACTATGTAGACACACGCAAGATTCAATTGTATCCATTTGCTAGTATATAAATATGAAGACGATTGGTTATGCTATAGTGGATACTTATGGTTAACTGTTGCTTTTCGGCATTCCAATAGCAGACGTCGCTGTCGGAGATGAAGTGTTAAAGACTTCGTAGACATTGGCCTCAACATTTTATACGATGAGATAATTAGTTCACTTCATTATTGCTATTATCTACCTAACGATATAGCAGCTAACAATTTACAGCTGGTGCGACTGGAGCGTGTCCATAATTGGGATTACACCCGATACTTTTGTTGTGAGAAAAGAGAGTTTCAGCGTGTGATACATGTGGCCCTCCGATCACTCAATGACATGGTGTCGGCGCATGTCTAGGAGACGGTTGGATAGAACTGGTCTAGAGGGAGATGGAGATAGGACAGTCTAGAATTAGATAATTATGGAGAAGGGAGAAAGATGGGGAGGGCAGAAAGATGGGAAAGGGAGAAAGATGGGAAACGGAGAAAGATAGGAAACGGAGAAAGATGGGAAAGTGAGATAAAGGGGAAAGGGAGAAATATGTGGAAAGAAGCAATATGGGCGAAGGGAGAAAGATGGGAAAGGGAGAAAGATGAGAGAGAGAGAGAGAAATATGAGAGATTTCGAAAGATGGGAAAAGGAGAAAGATGGGAAAGGGAGAAAGATGGGAAAGGGAGAAAGATGGGAAAGGGAGAAAGATGGGAAAGGGAGAAAATGGGAAAGGGACAAAGATGGGAAAGGGAGAAAGGTGGGAAAGGGAGAAAGATGGGAAATGGAGAAACATTGGAAAGGGAGAAAGATGGGAAAAGGAGAAAAATTGGAAAGGGAGAAAGATGGGAAAGGGAGAAAGAAAAGGTGAGAGATAGGAAGAAAGAGGGATGGAACTTGCGGCTGATAGAGAGACTAAAAGAGGAAATAAAGGGAAACGGAGAAAGCTTTTGGAGAGTCTGAAATGGAATATAGAGAAAGGACAATGAGAGTGACCAATGCTGAGATATTGACTTGGGGAGGAAGACTAGTCTTTAGTCAGGCTACAACATACTGATCAGTCATGTTAGTCATGGTCACGCAAAATATACTGGCCAAAACTCTCACCTCGGCTTCCTCGTAGCCCTTTCTGGAAACGGGCTGTTTTCATCGGAGCCTGGCTCACGGGGTGAGGGATCGACCTGATCCTTGTAATAATCAGCCACATACATATGAATCCAAGCATAGCACAGTCGCCGGGAGGATCTAGGTCCACCTTCATCAGCACGCTCGGAATGTGAGAAAAGCTACTGCAACACGCCACTTAACGTCCTTGTCAGGGGGCACAAAAGAGTAAACCTACTCATTTTGGGCTTTCAAAACAACAACAAAAACAAACAACAACAACAACATATTGACTGTTATGTAGATAGAGAGAGGGAAAAAGAGGGCGTGTTAAAGCGAGGTCTACAGAGTGATAACAGAATGAAACAGGGATCTTAAGAGGGTAACTGGACAGGAGATAAAGAGAGGCACGGACGTGGTACTGAGTAAAGTGATTGGGGAGGGATACAGGAGGATGAAAGATAGAGAGATTACGAGAGATAGATGACGAGAGATAGAGCGAATAAAGGGAGGATTGGACAGAAGGGGATAATAGTTGTGACAGAGTGGATTAGAAGGATGTGGGGTTGGGGATAGAGTAATGTACAGTGGAGAAATTGACAAGATCTGACATATAGAGACTGGACATAAGAAGATGGATTGAATAATTGATTGAGGGGTCATGTGTATGGGGAGATATTGGTGAGGGAGGTAAAGTGATGCAGTTGGTGAAAGATAGCGTCTGTGAGAGAGAGAGAGAGAGAGGGGGGGGGGGTTGTATAAGAGGCATGAGGAGAGAGATAAGAAGATGGGCGAGCAAAGAGGATGGAGGATACATCGCGAGAAACACAGCGAAGAAACGGGTGTCCGCAATTTAGAGTGACAGGAACACTGAGACAGATGATGGAAAACAGATGGTGAGTCTGAGCGAAGAGAAGACAGTATGATATGTGGACAGAAATACTGAAATATGTAGAGAAGGTTAGATACAGAGAATGATAATAAGATAACTGAGAAGATGTAAGAGTTGGATGAAAGAGATTTAGAGAGATGATTTAGCCGTGGAAGTCACAGATGTTAAAAGACGAATTAATGATCATAATTTGGCTTATATCTGTGTGACAGCTCGGGCATCCTGAAAGGCGGAAACAGCTAATCCACGAGGGAATATATATTGTGGATGACGCATGGATGTGCGGTAAACATATGGAGAATGTAAAACGAATTTCCGGAGCAACATTTTGGATTTCGAACGCCAGGGAAGAAAGGAGACAAAATTATGTTCAAGGACACAAGCAGAAAAATATATAGTTACGAAAAGGCATTTGGTACTTGCGTGTTAATTTACCCCAAACAAAAGAACAATCTATTTTAAGCCCCAAATTTGAGGTAGTGACGTTACATAATAGCCCACTTTTTAACTGTTGGAGTGTCAAACATTCAAGAAAAGACGAGAATGTCTGCTATGGCTTCTGTTTCCGCTTATTCCTGCCTTAATAAAGAATAAAGTTTCTACAGCAGCAAGGCATTATCCATGACGATGTAATAACAGCCATGTTATCTAACCCTAACCATAACCCTAACCATCACCCTTCGCAAAACTGAATATAACCATCTTGTCTAGACTTCTGTCTTTTTCTAAGTCTTTACTTATTTATTTTAAATACAATTATTTCGATCTGTCCTGCCTTTAACCCGAAATCGAAATGGAATTCCCGTTATAGTCATCAGCTTACGTACTATGGAAACCCATTGAACTCTGTTTAGAGTGAATTAAAACGCAAGTACCAAGCATATATATGTTCCTTTCACCTACAGAAAGACAGATTCCAGTACACGAAACTAATTACATGTCTAGAAAGCATTGAGATGTATGAAAAAAAGCACTCGAGTACTCAATAACATTAACCGGGAACAGACTACCTTTCTAAATGATGTCTGACTTTGCTCAACATGCATTGATGTAAAAAGAGGGAAGCAAGAAAGGTTGCGTACTATCCCCACGTTTGTTTAACATTTACAGAAACTATATTTTTCGATAGAAAGTGGACATGCTACGATTCAAAGGTGGAATTTCTTCTTCTGCGTACACAGTCAGAGAGTAACCATTATTTTCTCGAAAAAAGCGGCGGTCATCCTGAGACTCTCGCCACTACCATAGAGCTTGTCTTGCAGTTCCACTGGCAATGGCCACATCTGCTCTCTCTGATCCTCGTATGTCGGGCAGTTCTGCAGCAGATGTTCAGTGGTCATTTTACCAGTACCGCACGGGCATTCGTCGGTACACCCTATCTTCAATTTGTTGAATAGGTGGTACCTCAGTCTGTTGTGGCCAGTGCGAAGTCTGAAGACAACGACCTGCTCTCTTCGGTTCAACTGGTAATAGGCATCGTTTTTGGTGTAACCAGTATGTTCGGTTTCCCATTTGGTCATGTATCTGGCTTTGATAAGCCGTTTTGACTCTTCGTACGTCATACTGGTATCTGTTTGTGGTAACCTTGCACCTTCTTTTGCCAGTCTGTCTGCCTCCTCGTTGCCTTGGATGTTGCAGTGTGACGGAACCCACTGTACCACTACCCTTTTTGGTGCGGACTGCTGGCACAGTTTGCAGAGTGCTGCTCTTAAGTCATTAAGCTCAGTGTTTTTCTGGCTTTTTAGCGCTGTGACTACTTCGAGAGCATCTGTCAGCAGGACTATATGGCTCTCATTTTCACTGTGTGTTACCATTTCTTCCACTGCCGCCCTCAGTGCCTCTGCCTCTGCTCTGAAATTGCTTGTGTACTTACCAGTAGCGAATGACAGTGTTATTTTTCTGCCATTAGGTAGGTTCAGGAATGCTCCTGCTCCTCCGTTCTGTGTTGTGTTTGTTACAGAACCGTCGGTGTATGCATGGGTCCAGTCCATGCTTGGGTAGCTTTTCGTTATGAAGCTTAGAGTAGTGTCTCTCCTTTCTTTTTCACTCTGGCAGTTTTTGTTTGCAATACCTGGTATATTTTCTACCACCTCTGGAAATATATCCTGCCTCCAAGTAGGTTTTCGTACAGTAGTGATGGGTTTTGGTGTTGTTAGTGCGTTTATGGGATCTTCGTGCATCTTTGCTTTGGCTATTTCTGCAAAGTTTCTCCGCTTTAGTTTCCCATTTCCCAAATTGTTTAGTCTCTGGTACATTGGATGGTCCGTCAGTCTTCTGAGTTTCTCTGACTGCAGCTGGGCTCTGCAGTCTCTTCTATCGGTCATGGATTGCAATTTTGTAATCTTTTCAAGTTCTACAATTGGCGTTGACTTCATGCCACCTGTTATAATTCTCATGGCTTGGTTTTGAAGTTTGTTAACTTTATCGAAGTTCGCCTTCGCTGCGGTTGTCCATGCCGCAATGCCATACTCGAGAACTGGTCTCACTCTTCCAGTGTACAGTTTCTTTAGTATGCCTTCGTCTGCTCCCCAGCTTGTGCCAGCAAGTTTCCTCATGATCGCCATTCTTTCTCTGGCTTTCATTCGGTTTCTCTCAATCTGACTTTTCCATGTCATGCGCCGATCAAATGTGACTCCCAGATAGGTTGGGTTGTCGTTTGGCTGCAGGATTTTGCCATTTAGACTTAATTTGGTACTTTGGGGTTTTAATGAGAGCGAGAATATTGTGCACGTGGTTTTCTCCTCGTTTATTTTGACCAGCCATGAGTTCGCCCACTCTTCCAGCGATGTTAGGGCCGTCTGCATCCGATTTCTTGCTATGGTGAGAATTTGAATATATAATCTCAGGTATGCGTATGATACATTTCTGCGAACACGAATTTAAGGAATTGGCAATTAGAGGAAAGAACAATAGTCATGTGTATAGATTGGACATTAGCACTGAATAAAGTCTTCCTCCTCTTTTTTTTTCTTTATTCTTTTTTAATCTCCCGCTACAGAGCCCTGAAAAGGTCTTCGCAAGTAGCAGGATGTAGTCCGGAGAACGGAGTGCGTTGTGTGGTAGTTTACAACTTGACTGCGATATTTGCAATTTTGGTCCGACACATCTAACTTCAGCAGACATTCTTGAGTACCGGGCTAGCCTTCCATCTTCAATCCCTTCTTCTTAGCCAGTCTGCTCTGTTGCAGAATGTTATACAGGCTCACCGCGTGGAGGTGGAGAAGGGTCTTGGCAGCTTTGGGTCGCTGGCCCAGATGATAAGAGACAGCTTTGGGTCGCTGGTCCAGATTCTAAGAGACAGCTTTGGGTCGCTGGTCCAGATGCTAAGAGACAGCTTTGGATCACTGAACCAGATGCTAAGAGTCAGTTCTGGGTCGCTGGCCCAGATGCTAAGAGTCAGTTCTGGGTCGCTGGCTCAGATGCTAAGAGTCAGCCTTGTGTCACTGAACGCTACATCTCTGAATCTTGTTAAGTTAGAATACGATGCAAGATACGTTTTCTTCCTTTTGTTCTTCCTCTTCTTCTTCTTCTTCTTCTTCTTCTTCTTCTTCTTCTTCTTCTTCTTCTTCTTCTTCTTCTTTACCTTCGGGGTTCGTCCTGAAAAGGAGGTTGTGACACCGTGTCGTAGTTTAGAGCGAGACTGCAATTTTTGCGCCGTTAGGCCCTACTAACCCGATTTCAGCTGGTTTATTCAGGGTATCATATTTGCCTTCCCTCTACGATTAAAATTCGCTTAACCAAGACAACACTAGTGCAGCATGTTTCCAGGAGTGCGGTTTGAAGACGGAATAGAGTTTTGGTAAGCTATGGTTCTTTCAGTCTGATGTAGATAACCAGCTATGGGTCGCTGGGTGCTGTCAGCTAATTCACTGTGTAGCATATTTGTCTCACATGGAAGATCATCATCATGTAGAATGTCCTTTATGGAACGTGGCTCCCATCACACTGTCTGAAAGAAACTCGTTCCCTTGCCAAAACTCCAGCCATCTGGTACAGTCAAGCCCAGGCATTCCTGAATATCTTGGTGACATCGTCTTCTTTGTCTATCCCTTCCCTATTTGCCTGACCCATACCTTCCATCACTGTTCTCTCAAGACCATTGTGTCTCTTGATGTGACCAAAGTATTTGCATTTTCTAGCCAAAATGGAATTGATCAACCAGTTTTCTTCTATGCTCAACTCTTGCCGAATGTTCACATTTGTCTTTTTCTCCGTCCAGGGTATTCTGATGATCTTCTTTCTGTAACATTTTGACTCCAAGGATATGGAAGGATTTGGATACGACATGGACGATACGAAATGTAAATAAAAAAAGGGAATATAGATGACCAAATAAGTATAAATCAATTTACTGACATCTAAACAAGTGGTTAAGAAATTCAAAGTGAGGATCAGATGATGAAGCGAAGTGTCTGTCCTGTATGGCGCAGAAACTAGACTCAAGGAAAAAATCAAATTGATGCTTTTGAAATGTGGATACATAAAGAATAATATAGTACTTGGAATCTTGGTATCCAAACAGGCATGTTGATAGCTGTTGCTAGGTAACCGAAGGCTTCTACTATACGTAGTATGTATTTAAAAACTTCCTGCGGATTACTAGACATCGGGGCAGGTACAATAATTTGGGTAGATTGTTAACTAAAATTTTGAATTTATGTTCAGGTAGCGGCCGTTACGAGTTACGATACGCAGATGACACAGTGATACTATCAAGAAGTGCAGAAGGGCTAGAGCAGCTACCTTCAGCCGTAAATGGGCATAGTAAGGATCAAAAACCTGTTCATAAACATAAACAAAACAAAGATAATGACCACCGACAAAACTCAATATCAGCATACATTTACAGGGGGTGGTGAGGAAATAGTTCAGGTCACACATTTTGAATATCTGGGCTCCAGAATTGACAAAAATGGCGACTGCTCAAAATAAATCAGAAGAAGACTAGCTTTGGCAATGCAGAGACTGAACAGCCTGATTAAATTATGGCAGAGCACCAACAAAATGATAAAAGTATAATTCTTGGGAGCCTGTTTTTTTCCTGTGGCAGCTTATGGCTGCGAATCATGGACGATTACCAAAACTTCTAGACAAAGTATCGAATCCTTCGAGTCAAAATATTACAGAAAGATCCCCAAAATACCCTGGACAGAGAAAAAAACAAATGTAGACATTCGGCAAGAGTTGAGCATAGAGGAGAACTGGTTTATCAATTCCATTTTGGATAGAAAATGCAAATACTTTGGTCACATCAAGAGACACAACGGTCTTGAGAGAACGGTGATGGAAGGTATGGTGCCAGGCAAAAGAGGAAGGGGTAGACCAAGAAGACGATGGCACAAAGATATCTGGGAGTGCCTGGGTATGACAGTGGCGGAGGCTGGAGTTTTGGCAAGGGAACGAGTTTCTTTCAAACAGCCTGTGATGGGAGAGACGTTCTATAAAGGACATGCTACATGATGAGCGGCCATTAAGCCTACTCTTTTCGATTTCGAACTGCCATTGAATGTTTAACTTGCTCGGTATTAAAGACTGGAGTCCATCTCACTACGCAGAGAAAAGGAGAATTAACAGAAGATCCACGTTAAAAAAAACTCAATCTCCATCGGAATTCGAACACTCGATCTCCGGCATTCGAGGTGGCCACCCTACCTCGAGACCACTGAATGTGGTACATCGCATGTAAAGAAAAGAAAATAAATAAGATAATTGTTAAGAACATTTGAGAGCAATGAAAATTGAAGATCGAAATCAGTCAGACAAGTCAGGCATGTTGACCACTTGAAAAGAGAATTGTATTGGAAGGTGGAGAAACGTGTCTGAGGTAAACAACGATGTACGTGGAATAATAGCGTCAAGAGACGAACACGGACAATAAAGGCAGATTGTGCTATCGTGTCAGGGGACAAACACGGACAATAAAGGCAGATTGTGGTATCGTGTCATGGGACAAACACGGACAATAAAGGCAGATTGTGCTATCGTGTCAGGGGACAAACACGGACAATAAAAGCAGATTGTGGTATCGTGTCAGGGGACAAACACGGACAATAAAGGCAGATTGTGCTATCGTGTCAGGGAACAAACACGAACAATAAAGGCAGATTGTGCTATCGTGTCAGGGAACAAACACGGACAATAAAGGCAGATTGTGGTATCGTGTCAGAGGACAAACAAGGACAATAAAGGCAGATTGCGCTATCGTGTCAGGGGACAAACACGGACAAGAAAGGCAGATTGTGCTATCGTGTCACGGGACAAACACGAACAATAAAGATAGATTGTGGTATCGTGTCAGGGGACAAACACGAACAATAAAGGCAGATTGTGATATCGTGTCAGGGGACAAACACGGACAATAAAGGCAGATTGTGATATCGTGTTAGGGGACAAACACGGACAATAAAGGCAGATTGTGCTATCTTGTTAGAGGACAAACGGGGACAATAAAGGCAGATTGTGCTATCGTGTCAGGGGACAAACACGGACAATAAAGGCAGATTGTGCTATCGTGTCAGGGGACAAACGTGGACAATAAAGGAAGATTGTGCAATCGTGTCAGGGGACAAACACGGATAATAAAGGCAGATTGTGCTACCGTGTCAGTGGACAAACACGGACAATAAAGGTAGATTGTGCTATCGTGTCAAGATCCAGGGGACATTTAGAGATTCACTGTAACTGACTATACTATTATGCCAAGCCACAGGGGGCATTAGAGATCCACTGTAACTGACTGTACTACCATGTTACGCTACAGGTGACATTCAGAGATCCACTATAACTGACTGTACTACCATGTTAAGAGGACATAAGAGATTAATTGTAACTGATTGTAATATCATGTCAAGAGGCAGGGGACATTAGATACCCACTGCAACTAATTGTAATATCATGTCAAGAAGCAGGGGACATTAGAGACCCACTGTAACCGATTGAATTATCGTGTAAAAAGATAGGAGGCATTTAAAGACCGACTGTAATTGATTGAACGTTCATGTTTAAAGACAGGTGACACCAGAGATCTATTGCTACTGGTTTTACTTTCATGTCAAGCCACAGGGGACATTTAAAGACCCACACTAACTGATTTTACTATCATGTTAAGCCACAGAGGACATTTAGAGACCCACTATAACTGACTGTACTACCATGTTAAGAGACAGGGAATATTAGAGACCCACTGTTACTGGTCTTCAATGTAGAGAAATGATACTTGAACTGAACCGCTGTAAGTGTATCAGGGATGTTTTTTTGCAGACGTTTGTGTATGACAGGCACTGGATATGTCCACTGACATTTGAGGTCATGCTGCAAAAGGTGACTAAAATGCAGTCTAGCTCTCTTTAGGGTTGATGAGCTCCAGCTCATGGGATTTCACCTCCCTCTCCCCTTCCCGCATTAGCACACACCAACATACTGTGAAACAATTTCACATTTAATGCAGGAATAAACGAGTGAATAGGTTGTGACTGCCAGGACAAAAGCAGAAAGAACGTATTGCAACACTGTAACCTGCCCAACATTCTGTAAGAAAAGTTTGGCACGGGGCTGGCTACATTGTCCCGAAGAACTTTTAAGCCACAACATCCCCATCAAATATTGATGCATTTGTTGAAGACATATGCTCCATAGGGAACTGAACATGTTTTGATTGAACTGGCAGTCCGAGTATCAGAACAGGAGTAAGAAGAAAACTGATAATTGAATAAAAATATAGACGGAAATTAACTGTCATTCTCGCGATATGCAGCGGTTACAAACATGTTGAACTTCCTTATAGGGTTTCTCAAGCCATGTAGCCATGTAGCTACATCAGGTTCGAATTCTTTACACCACTTACTCTGCGTACTCATCTCTCTCTCCCTGTCCCTTTTCCCTCTATGTTATATATGTTCCAATTCTTTAAAAAAAATGAAATTAATCAATTGCTTCCTTCATTGGTTTTATCTCCCGTCACCAAGTTCATATCTCATTTACTACTCCTTTATGGGACCACTTAAAGAGCTGTAGTAAAGTCCGGTTCGATTTCTCGTTAATAGTCGACCCAACTGCAAATATGCATCTAGTTTACTATTAAGGAAAGAGATGCAGCGAGGAAGAAAACTGTTCACCCCTGCCGATTACCCCACATCATATAAAGCTGATGAGGCTTAACAATAAAGTCTCCAACACTTCATCCCCGACTGCTACAGTTTTCATCTGAAGCATATTAAATTCATGACGGAATTGTATGAAATAGCAAGATCGTGCCAACATGTTATGTAAACCGATTGCATATAGGTTTCCTCCACAGATAACAATAGGAATTTCAACAATGGAACAGTCAAGAGTTTCTTTTGTCTTAGATATACAATAACCGAAGACAGAAGAAACGACAGAGAAATCAAGAAGAATAAAGGGATGGCACCATATGTTTCTATCTGCGTAGTTCAAATATTGGCACTCAAATAAGTAAATCACACATTACAATATTACATTATTTGTTGGTTTGTGTTTAGGTTTGACTTTCTGGATTGAAATAAGTAAATCACACATTTCAATTGTATATTTATTTTGTTGGTGTGTATAAGTTTGACTTTCTGGATTCAAATAAGTAAATCACACATTACAATTTGACATTTTTTGGGTGTGTTTAAATTTGACTTTCTTGATTGAAATAAGTAAATCACACATTACAATTTTACATTGTCTTTTTTGGGTTGTTTAAGTTTGACTTTCTGGATTCAAATAAGTAAATAACACATTACAATTTTACATTGTCTATTTTGGGTTGTTTAAGTTTGACTTTCTGGATTCAAATAAGTAAATCACACATTACAATTTAACATTTTTTTTTGGTGTGTTTAAGTTTGACTTTGTGGATTAACTGGCGAACTTTCAACTCCAGACCAGAGCTTTTTTAGAATATTTCATGGCGTAATGGCTAGTGTATGGATTTGTGTTTGTTTATGTTTGTAATGTGTCGCTGTGTGGATTCTAAAATTGGCAGTGTTGCAGTACAGTACTTTATCAATCATTTCTGTACATGGAGAAGTGGTCATACCGTGAAAAATCCCTGACATGCCAGGTCAAAATGAACACGAAGTCATTTCAAACTTGGTACGCCTTAGTCTTAGTTGACCTGGACATTAACAAAGGAAGATGCCAGGAAAAAGTCCCACTTCTGGCGCGAGCTGGACGTAGCCGGAAAAAGGGATTTTTTTTTTTTATAGCTGTATAGCTCTATGAGAAGTATTGATCTTCAACCATCACACGTCATTATTTCATGTGTTGGGGCACATGTACCAGCCAAATACACGTCATCATTTCCTGTTTTGGGGAACATGTGCCTGCCTAATATACGTCATCATTTCATGTATTAGGGCACATGTGCCAGCCCCAAATGCACGTCTTCCCAGTTCTCTTTTCTATTTACCTCACGTGCTCTCCAACTTGAAAAAGAAGACCTGCTTCTTCTTCTCTTACCTTGTGGTTCCAGAACAGAGACTGCCTTGTAATACTATCAACTGGTCTTATTAATGTTTGACCGATCAACGCCTACGCGTCATTTCCTGTTCCACCTGAATGTGCCTGATTCTGTACCAAGGATCCACATTTAGTGATCGTATCATATCATTTCAATCCATCTATTATGTGCAATCACCCATTTATGAAGGTCTCAACCTTCGTTCCAATATATTTTGTTGCTGTCCCAAATTCGGAATCATACAGATTTTACTTGCAATCAATCAATCAATCAATCAATCAATCAAAGCCCTTCAACTCCCAGCAGAGCATTGGTTGTCAACAAATATTCGTCAACTCTTCCTGACATTTCTAGGTTTACTCCACCTCCTACCCCTCCCCTCCTGCTATTGTGTGTTTAGCCCCAACTTCCCAATTCCATGAATGTTTAGGTCTTCCCCTACTTCTTTTGCTCTGAGAATTCCAGAACAGTGACTGATCAACAATGCTATCAGCGAGTTTTCGTAGTGCGCTCCTTTCTTTCGCCAACACTTTCTCCTTATTTCTAGCCCCACTGGCATGTGTCCGGTCATGTCCTTCGCCAACACTTTCTCCTTATTTCTAGTCCCACTGGCATTTGTCCGGTCATGTCCTTCGCCAACACTTTCTCCTTATGTCTAGTCCCACTGGCATTTGTCCGGTCATGTCTTTCGCCAACACTTTCTCCTTATTTCTAGCCCCACTGGTATTTGTCCGGTCATGTCCTTCGCCAACACTTTCTCCTTATTTCTAGCCCCACTGGCATGTGTCCGGTCATGTATTTCGCCAACACTTTCTCCTTATTTCTAGTCCCACTGGCATTTGTCCGGTCATGTCCTTCGCCAACACTTTCTCCTTATTTCTAGTCCCACTGGCATTTGTCCGGTCATGTCCTTCGCCAACACTTTCTCCTTATTTCTAGCCCCACTGGCATTTGTCCGGTCATGTCCTTCGCCAACACTTTCTCCTTATTTCTAGCCCCACTGGCATGTGTCCGGTCATGTCCTTCGCCAACACTTTTTCCTTATTTCTAGTCCCACTGGCATTTGTCCGGTCATGTCCTTCGCCAACACTTTCTCCTTATTTCTAGTCCCACTGGCATTTGTCCGGTCATGTCCTTCGCCAACACTTTCTCCTTATTTCTAGCCCCACTGGCATTTTCCGGTCATGTCCTTCGCCAACACTTTCTCCTTATTTCTAGCCCCACTGGCATGTGTCCGGTCATGTCCTTCGCCAACACTTTCTCCTTATTTCTAGTCCCACTGGCATTTGTCCGGTCATGTCCTTCGCCAACACTTTCTCCTTTTTTCTAGCCCCACTGGCATTTGTCCGGTCATGTCCTTCGCCAACACTTTCTCCTTATTTCTAGTCCCACTGACATTTGTCCGGTCATGTCCTTCGCCAACACTTTCTCCTTATGTCTAGTCCCATTGACATGTGTCCGGTTCTTTCCCACAGTACCGTATTAGGGACAATATCATGTCATTGTATTCTCTCGACTAGGCGCAAGCATCGTTTGATGAATGACCTGTGTGAGTTTTACTTTTCTTTGTTCCCTGTGTGACATTGACATAGTATATGACGGACTTGACATTAGAGTTGAAGATCTGTATTTTTGTGGCAGACTTAATTTTCTTCGATTTCTTCAAACTATAAAAAGCAGTAAAATCCACTCTCCCATTGTATATTCTGAAGTTGATATCTCCATCGGTACCTCCGATCGTGTCTATATTGATGCCACGATCTATGAATTAATCTACCGATTGTAACACCCTATCTCCCAGTATAATCTGATTGACGCTAGATGCTTTTATTGTTAACTGACTGTGCCTTTTCTCGGTCTACCTTCAGACATAATTTCAGTGACCATTCAACAAATATATTTATTATTTTTTTGCATTTGGTTGTGAGACATATTTACATTGCATTTGAATATTTGTATTACATTTCTTTTGATTTCCATAAGTTCCCGAACGCAATGAAATCAACCCTCGCTCTATGCATTCTGGCATATATAATCCTGCATCCCATTTCGGCAATACCAATCAATCAATAAAGAACCTGACGACTCCCTGCGGAGCATAGGTCTTTAACAAACACACGTCATGTCCTCCATCATGAGCCATCCGAGTAAGTTATGTGCACCTTATATTGACATTCAGCTCCCTCTTCCATGAATGTCTCGATCGTCCGCTGTCAATCCTACGCTGTGGGTTCCAGAACAAATACTGTCGTATACTATTACTAGCTAGATTCTGTAACGTGTGACCAATCCAGCATAACCGTCTCCCTCATGTATCACGCTCTACATATATATGGCCCATTCTCTTCAATAGTTTCACACTTGTGAATTTATTGTACCATTTCCACAATTGTTTCCTCCACAGGCAACCATTGTGCCTCTTTCTAAATTCCTATATTGCCCTCCATGTTTCTGAGCTATATAATAGAACGAACTTTACTTTGGCGTCGACGGTTTTAAATCTGCTTTTGACTTCCATAAGTTTCCTAGGCAAAGAAAATCTCTCTAGTCCTTTATATTTTTAATTTAAGTTCATTTTCTGTACCTCCTAATATGTTTTTTTGCGTGTGAACGATTCCACATTATGAAGGAGGGTGTGTTCCAGCACAATTATAATACTGTAAGTTGTAATTATGTGTGTAAGAGATGGTCGCAAGAGAAGAAAAGAGACATCAGATAAACCTGGAAATACAGCAGCTAGAGCATTTCAAATATATAGGATTGGTAATAGACAGCAGAGGAGGTATACAAAAAAAGAGTTAACTGCACGAAGGAAAGCAGGTGGTATACTTTTCCTTGCACTAAACAAGGAATTCTTCAGCAAAAGAGTATAATAAACAGGAAAACAAAGATAGATATATACAGTTCAATATATGGTTATGCTCTGACATAAATATGAGTCATTGGCAATGACCACAGTTTAAGATAAGCAAAACTTTAAAAATGAAGTACATAAGATAGATTATCCAGTTGACGAAAAGGGACAATATCCATAACCAAACAGTACGTAGCGATCTCGAAGCCAAACCCCGCAGATGCGAGTGTGGCAGTCCCAACTACAGTGGTTTGGTCTTGTTTGTAGAATTCAAGAAGATAGGATACCAGGGCGATCACAGAGATAAAAAGTCAAGGACGTAGACCCACAGGACGTCCCAAAGTACATTGGTCAGACAACATACGACAGTACCTTAGTGACCGATGGCTGGATTGTAAAAAGGCCCCGAGAAAGACGGCGGATAGAGCAGCGTGGCGTTCTCTCTAGCAAACCTCTACACTCCACTGTAGAAGAGGAGCGATTAAGTATGTAAGTTTAGAACCGTCGTTTTGTCTATGTGTATTTTCAGACCCATATACAGTGCCCTATCCTCAATTATAATTATTTTATTTTGCATCTGATTGGGAGGAGCAGACATCATCACCATCAGGTACCCTGCCGATTGGCTTAGCGTTCACAGACTTCCATCCGCTTCTATCACGTGTGTCGTTTACCAACTCTTGTTGATTGTCGCCCATTCAATTCTCTCAAGCTGTCCAGCATCTTCTCTCTCGGCCTTCCTCTGTCTCTCAGGCTGTCCAGCATCTTCTCTCTCGGCCTTCCTCTGTCTCTCAGGCTGTCCAACATCTTCTCTCTCGGCCTTCCTCTGTTTCTCAGGCTGCCCAACATCTTCTCTCTCGGCCTTCCTCTGTCTCTCAGGCTGTCCAACATCTTCTCTCTCGGCCTTCCTTTGTCTCTCAGGCTGTCCAGCATCTTCTCTCTCTGCCTTTCTCCGTCTATCTTTCCTACTATATTTCCCGTTGTCAGAGCTCGCTCCAAGCCACCGCTTCTCAGATAAAAAGCCAAAAAAGTATGAATGCCTTGTTCTGATCTTTGCAATAAGTTGTCTTTATTTTTGTGCCTATTTGAATCATGTAACATTAGTCTTCCTTGCAGTCAATGGGATTGGCAGCATTCTTTTGTAAAACCACATATGTTGCTTCCAAAGATATATGCATTTGCTTGCTGATTGTCCATGATTCACTGCCAAATGCTAGTACTGGTTCTACGTAGCATCTATGTAATCTCTTTCTCATTTTCAGAGACAAGCTTTTGTTGTACAATATTCTTTTCACGGTCTGGAAGACCGATTTTGCTTGGTCTATTCTGAATTTTATTTCGTAATTGCATCTTCCATCTAATGTGATATGTTTGTCCAGGTATTTAAACGTGTTAACTTGTCTCAATTTGGTTTCAATTTGACGCAGACAGATTTGTCAAATATTTGCAAAGTCGAGAGTGTCATTGTCTCGTCAATGACAATTAATGATATTATCGATGGACTTATACTTGTTGCCAGGTAGCCGAAAGCTTTCGACTATCCGAAGTAGGTATTTTAAACTGTATCCTGTTTACTAGACCTACGGAAAGCCACAAATAATTTGGATAGATTGTTAACTAAATTTTTGAATTTTGTCCAGGCAGTAGACGGGTAATCCTACTCTTGTCGAATTCTAACTGCCAATGGATTTTTCACGTGCTGGACACTGAGCACTGGACTCCAATCTCTATACACAGAGATGAGGGCAATTTTTACTAGAAGATTCACGTGTGAAAAAAAAGACGTGAAAGAAGGACGTGAGTAAACGAAAGATCTTCCGAGACCAGATCCGGCGCATATTGTTGCGTTAACTCACGTCCTTCTTTAAACATCGTTGTCCAGTTTTTCACTGTTGTCTTAACACACTTTTGTCACCATACACTGCCTGAATTCTGCGATGAATGTCAACTGGTAGACGTCCTTTAGCTTTTAGAAACTGAATCACCGTTCGCTGATCAGCTCTGGTCGGATTCCGTATCACACCTGCCATGTTCTCAATGGTCCGCATCGTACGTATGCACACTTGTTGCAGTGAGGTCAAGTTTTATTTGAATACGCATTGCATATATACGTGTTGTTTCGAATTCCCACAATGAGTAGGTTACTCTTATGTGCGCCCTGAAAATGGCGTTAAGTGACGGGTTGCAGTAGCTTTCCTCACATCTCGAGCGTGTTGATGAAGGTACACAAGGGTCCTCCATGCGGTTGTGCTATGCTTGGCTTCATCTGCGTGTCGTTCACTATTACAGAGATCACGTCGAACCTCTCCTTGATAGCCAGACTGTTGTCCTTGACAACATCCCGTTTCCAGGACGACCAACCAGTAGGTCAGGTGAGGGTCTTGGTAAGTATATTTCTCATAACCCTGGCTAACATTGTCTGGTCAGTGTGTTTTGCTTGACCAGATGTCAGCCTCAACGTCCCTTATACATATATAAGAATAATATTCTGTGCAGAAAGATGCGTCTTACAGCTGCCAACCTATTTGGCTGTTATAAGTTTCTTGGCAATAAACTTGCCACTAGGGGTAAGAGCTATCGTACCATGAAAACAAACCCGGGTCTGTCAAACTAGACACGACATGATTCGTACAGGGTGCGTATGGGGATTGTAAAACCGACATCTATCCCCTAGACCACGCTGATATATAATTGCTGGGTCAAATACATTATTTCAATAGTTTATTTATCATATAGTTACCTAGACCTGCTCCTGGGACGGACTGTATAGGACCCATGAGACTTACAGTTCACGTCCGAAAAAGCAACATATTATATGCGCACATGGGGTTAGCAAACTCATTATGTAAAACAGTGCTTCAAAAACCATCACTAAAATGTGCGTAATTTCTTTCAACGCCTGTACCATGGAGACAGGTCGGCTGTAGCGGTAACATCATGCTGACAAGGAGGGTTATGAACTAGACACATGATAATGATAGCGTAATATTACATGAGATAGTATCATACTTCAACGGTTAATTACTATTTTGAAGCACAGGAAATAAAGTGCTTCAGACAATTGACAATGATTCAGTATAATCTACGTCTTTGACTGCTGTAAGCCATTGAGACCTAGTCAACTATCGTCTTGCTGTCAATATTACTAGCATTGTCCCTACACAACTCGTTCTCATGCAGATATCATAAGGGAAATCTGTGAAAGTCATTCAGCATGTTGATTACAACACATCTAAAGTGGCAGCGAATTTTCAGGTAAACAGCAGAGGGTGAAGCCAGAAGGAGTGGTATGCAGCCGGCCGGAACTAGTTAAGCAATCGTCCGTGATCAGTTCTGGTCCTCTGATCAGTTCTGGTCCTCTGATCAGGAACAAGCTGGCCAATGACAACCCCAGATCCATCACCCCAGACCCCTACAGCGCTAGTATGACTGCTCGAGAGTGACTTCGTTGTACCTGTAACATGAAAAGCCATTGACGCTGGTGTCATTTTTATGAGGTACGGTGGCTAACTCCCATCCACATAATCGTTTCTTCCTAACATTAAATCAGCTAACCCTTTACACCAAGGTTGACTAGATCGTACTGATACCAGTTATCAAATTTACTACATTTACTTTGAAAATGCAGCGCACTAATCACAATGCTTACTTAAACGTACTTAACAGTAAATCAGTTAACCTTTTACAGCAAGGTTGACTAGATCATACTGATACCAGGAATCAAAATGACTACATTTGCCTTGAAAATCCAGCGCACTAATCACAATGCTTACTTAGACGCTATTTGGAAATAGCAAACAATTCAACAAATGTTACTTCCAGTGGCGACAGTACACTACTTACACGATACAGCAGCAGTAAACATGCGTTCCTATATAGAATCCATCTTAAATGCAGCGTGTGTGTCAGTACGCTAGCAACGTTAGCGCGTATATCAGGGTACTGGAATGGAAATGAGTACAAGAGAGCGTGTGGCAGAACCCACAGGCCGGCCCATCGCTGTCGTGGTGGCATTGAAATGTTTCGAGTCTGGGAGACTATTGGCCAATGCAATCTTCGGTTTCTTATCTGTTTCTCGGTAAGGGTTTTGGTTTAAAAGACCCTGGTCAAAATTAAAGCAAAGTTTCGGCGGTGCTGAAGGGGAAAGATCGATAACAGCGAATGTTGGTTTGGCTTTGAAACAGCGATTTTTACGAAAAAAGGAGAATTACCGAACCTGCAGTTAATTTTCATCATCATCATTATCAACATCATCGTTATCATCCTTATCAACATCATCATTATAAACCATCATCATCAACATCATCATTATCAACATCATCATTATCAACATCATCATCATCCATATCAACATCATCCTTATGAACTTCATCATTATCAACAACAACATTATCAACATCATCATCATCCATATCAGCATCATCCTTATGAACTTCATCATTATAAACAACAACATTATCAACATCATCATTATCAACATTATCATTTTCAACTTCATCATTATCAACATCATCATTATCAACATCATCATTATCAACATCATCATCATGCATATCAGCATCATCATTATGAACTTCATCATTATAAACAACAACATCATCAACATCATCATTATCAACATTATCATTTTCAACTTCATCATTATCAACATCATCATTATCAACATCATCATTATGAACTTCATCATTATCAACATCATCATTATCAACACCAGCATTATCAACATCATCAATATCCTTATCAACATCATCATTATGAACTTCATCATTATCAACATCATCCTTATCAACATCATTATTATGAACTTCATCATTATCAATAACATCATTATCAACATCATCATTATCAACATCATCATTATCAACTTCATCATTATGCGCATCATCATTATTAACATCATCATTATCAACATCATCATTATTAACATCATCATTATCAACATCATCATTATCAACATCATCATTATCAACATCATCATTATCAATTTCATCATTATCAACTTCATCATTATGCGCATCATCATTATTAACATCATCATTATCAACATCATCATTATTAACATCATCATTATCAACATCATCATTATCAACTTCATCATTATCAACATCATCATTATTAACATCATCATTATCAACTTCATCATTATTAACATCATCATTATCAACAACATCATTATCAACATCATCATTATCAACATCATCATTATCAATTTCATCATTATCAACATCATCATTATCAACATCATCATTATGAACTTCATCATTTTCAACTTCAACATCATCATCATCATCATCGTCATGGTTACCATCATCGTCTGCAAGTAACCTACATATTAACATTGTATATCATGTATCTCAACTTACTCGTATCAAGCGTGTCGTTTATCAGTTAGTCCTACATGCCCTTCATTCAATCTTGTCAAATGTTTCTCTTGTTGCCTCCTTCTTCTCCGCAATTCTGTCTATTGTGACCGTGTGTTTCAACCCATTTCTTCGCATGACATGCCAGAAGTAGCATGATTGACATGCCATGCATGTTCTAGTAAGTTGTATTCTGTGTCTGTGCCTCTTCATAGAAAACGCTAATAGTTTTCTTTGCAGTCCATGGAATTATCAATATTCTTCTGTGAAACCACATTTTCGTTACCACTGATGATCACTGTACTTGCCAGCTGATTGTTCATTACTCGCTATCGTATGTCAGTACTGGCTCAACGTACGAGGCGTGTTCAAATGAAACCGGACCTAACTGCATTTAGTGAACATGCGTGCGATGCGCATGATGACGTCACTTCTGATGTATACTACTCAAACCAACGGTCAAATTTACAAAATGTCATTATCATCATACTCATTGTTTCCTCAGCAGTGCTTTTAAAACATGCGCGTGTGAAACGGAATCCGTCCAGAGTTGATCAGCGAGCGGTGATTCGGTTTCTAACAGCTGAAGGATTTCGACCAGTTGATATTCATCGCAGAATGCAGGCAGTGTATGGTGACAAACGTGTTTCGATGATATTAGTGAAGAAGTGAACAGCGATGTTTAAAGAAGGACGTGAGTGAACGAAAGATCTTCTGAGACTAGGTCAGACGCATATTGTCGCGTCAGAAGATGTCATCGCCAAAACTGATGCAGCAATTCGGGTGGACAGTCGCCGGAGCTTACGTTCGCCACATTTTCGTCACCATACACTGCCTGCATTCTTTGGTGAATGTCAACTGTTCAACATCCTTCAGCTATTAGAAACCGAATCACCGCTCGCTGATCAACTCTGGACGGATTCCGTTTCACACCCGCCATGTTTTAAACGGTCTGCTGAAGACACTATGAGTCGGAGGATAATGACATTCTGCAAACTTGACTGTTGGTATGTGCTATTTACATCATAAGTTACGTAATCATGCGCACTTGGTACAGTTAGGTCTGTTTCATTTGAACACGCCTCGTAGCATTCAAGAACTCTCTTTCTTGTTTTCAATTATAGGGTTTTGTTACACAAGATTGCCCTGTACCTGCGAGATTAATACACTTCAGGACATCATCGAAATCTGGGTTGAAGATGACTGTTGGGTAGAACATGAATGGTGGGTAGAAGATAAATGCTGGATAGAAGATGAAAGGTAGGTAGAAGATGAATGCTGGATAGAAGATGAATGCTGGGTAGAAGATGAATGCAGGGTTAAAGATGAATTCTGGGTAGAAGATGAAGGGTAGGTAGAAGATGAATGCTGGGTAGAAGATGAATGCTGGGTAGAAGATGAATGCTGGGTAGAAGATGAATGCTGGGTAGAAGATGAATGCTGGGTAGAAGATGAATGCTGGGTAGAAGATGAATGCTGGGTAGAAGATGAATGCTGGGTATAAGATGAATGCTGGGTAGAAGATGAATGCTGGGTAGAAGATGAATGGTAGGTAAAAGATGAAAGGTGGATAGAAGATGAATGGTGGGTAGAAGATGAATGCTGGGTAAAAGATGAATGCTGGGTAAAAGATGAAAGCTGGATTAAAGATGAATGCTGGGTAGAAGATGAATGCTGAGTAAAAGATGAATGCTGGGTAAATGATGAATGCTGGGTTAATGATGAAAGCTGGGTTAATGATGAATGCTGGGTAGAAAATGTCTTCATTAGCTTGAATAACGTTTTAATATTTGTCCATCGTATTATGAAACCACAAGTCGAACCCTTGGACCAATTAGAGTTATATGTATCTCCAGCAGAGCAATAAAGATGGCTCTTAACAGACCGGCTGTATAATTTTTCTCTCGTGTTTTAGTCCAGTATGTATGTCTCCATGTCACGGACATGTCTTGGATTCATACCAGTTGACGACTTACACGTGTGTCCATATAGCATGTACTTTACAGAAAGTTGCTTTTGAACACCGTCAAACCTATTTAATTTCATCATCATCAGGTGCCCTGTTGGTCGGCGTTGCGATCAAGAACCTCCAACTATTTCTATCACGTGTGTCGTTTACCAACTCTGTTGTTGATTGTTGCTCATGACATTCTCTCAGACTGTCCAGCATCTTCTCTCTCTACCTTCCTCTATCTCCCTTTCCTGCTATCGTTCTCGTTGTCATGACGTGCTCCAAGCCGCTTCTTCTCATAACGTGCCCCAAAAAGGATGATTTCCTAGTTCTGATCCTTGCAATAAGTTGTC
This sequence comes from Ariolimax columbianus, assembly GCA_036924085.1. Taxonomy (NCBI): domain Eukaryota; kingdom Metazoa; phylum Mollusca; class Gastropoda; order Stylommatophora; family Arionidae; genus Ariolimax; species Ariolimax columbianus. The sequence goes on from JAVGWX010000022.1 coordinate 18,636,406, forward strand.
TCCGTGTTTGTGCCTCCTCGAGTTCTGTATCATTACTCTTCCTTGCAGTCTATAGGAGCAACAGCATTTTTCTGTAAAACCCCACCTACGTTGCTCTCAAAGATCTAAGCGCTTAATTGTTAATTGTCCATGATTCACTGCTTTATGTCGATACTGATTCCATATAGCATCCAAATACTTCTTTTCTCAAATCCAGCGACAAGGTTTTGTTGGACAATAATCCTGTCATGGTCTGGTAGACCGATTTTGCTATGGTTATCCGACATTTTATTTCGTAATTGCGTCTTCCATCTGATGTTATATGTTTAGTTTACAGATTCTATGTTAGTAATTACGACGTTAAGGGGAACCATCACAACACAGAATTTGACAGCATGTATGAAGCTCTCATGAATACCAAATACAGTTTCAACATAGTGAAGATTTAATGGATCCTGCACATCGTACGATACATGGAAATGAGGAGACAGACAGGCTAGCCATAGTTGGGGAAGCATAACTCAAACTGAAGAAATAGCTACATGTGAAAAAATAAAGGCAATTATAAAAATAAACTTCAAAGACAAATGGCATATAGAAAACCCACAATCTGCAATAGCAGAGACATTCTGCTCCTTGCCAGGGCGTTTATTATTTTGGCCAGAAACCGGTTACTTCAGACAAACAAATTAAATCGTCAATACGAACCTCGGCAGGGAGACATTTCCCCATGTTAGGAGATCAAACAACCTCTACACCTCACAGTAGAAGAGGAGCGACTAAGTAAGTAAGTTAGGAGACCAAACAACCTCTACACCTCACAGTAGAAGAGGAGCGACTAAGTAAGTAAGTTAGGAGACCAAACAACCTCTACACCTAACAGTAGAAGAGGAGCGACTAAGTAAGTAAGTTAGGAGACCAAACAACCTCTACACCTCACAGTAGAAGAGGAGCGTCTAAGTAAGTAAGTTAGGAGACCAAACAACCTCTACACCTCACAGTAGAAGAGGAGCGACTAAGTAAGTAAGTTAGGAGACCAAACAACCTCTACACCTCACAGTAGAAGAGGAGCGACTAAGTAAGTAAGTTAGGAGACCAAACAACCTCTACACCTCACAGTAGAAGAGGAGCGACTAAGTAAGTAAGTTAGGAGACCAAACAACCTCTACACCTCACAGTAGAAGAGGAGCGACTAAGTAAGTAAGTTAGGAGACCAAACAAACGGCATAACATTTTCTCCTTGTCTGCCAGCCCTGCGACAAGTGCAGAGTGACAACTTGCTTCTCAATTCAATTAAGGGATAAGCTGTATGGCGAGGAGAGAAGCCTAAGATAGACCAGATAGGTACATGCTGAGCAGCGCATAAGCTGCAGCGGTCAGCGACCCATAGCTGACTGCTAGCGTCAGGGCCAGCGAACCAGAGCTGCAAAAACCCTTCTACGCCTCCACGCGGTGATCCTGGATAACAGGCTGCAACAGGGCAGACTGGCTAAGGAGAAGGGATCGAAGAGGGAATGCTAACCCGGTACTAAAACAATACTTGCTGAAGTCGGATGTGTTGGACCGAAGTGGTGCAAAAATCGCAGTCAAGCTGTAAACTACGACACAATTCCAGAACTATGAAGAAACCTTTACATTTTTATATATAAATATTCTCGGTACAAAGGTAATGAATGCCGTAATGGCTGATTTCCTTTCAACACAAAAACCGTGATAATAAACCAACCAGATCTAGCTCTCTTCGAGGACTGCTTATCTACTATCCAGGCCCTCGGAAACTAAATCTCAATATTCGAACTCAACTATAGCGATGATTATTTAATTGTAGATAACAAATTATACATATATCGATGGCAGTGAAAGTGCTGATACACTTTTAAAAGCTGAATCAAACAAGCCAGACTCCAGCATTCCCATTAACCAAAGATCTCCTAAAAATATAATATCTAACAATGGCAGGAGAAAAATGGACGGGTCGATGTGTTTTGAGTTTGACTGCAAGACCTCTGTCTGCAGACATGTCTCAACCAATTACAAAAGATATGATAACCAGTTTGGTCGAAGAAACCAGAGTACAATTCTCAGGCTACAAACAAGATGCACGCCTTTAAACAAACACCTTTGCTGAATGACCAGGAAAGAAGGAAGGAAGGCAGAAAAGAAAGACAATAGGGGAAAAAAAGAAAGCAAGCAAGCAGGAAAATCAGAAGGTATGCCAGAAGGCGAGACAAGCAGGCAGAGAAGGAGGGATGGGTAGTGAGGAAGGGAGGGAGAGATGGGTAGTGAGGATGAGGAGGAAGGGAGGGATAGAGGAAAGGGGAGGAATTAAGAAAGCAATGGATAAAGGAAGGACGGCAGGAAGAGAAGAAGAAAGGAAGGAAAGAGGGAAGGAAGGGAGGGAGGGAAGAAAAGAGAAATAAAAGGAGGCTGGGAGGAAGGATGGGAGGAAAGATGGCAGTAAGAGAGTAAGGGTGGGAGGACGAGAGAAAGCAAAGAAAAGTGTAAGGGGGAGGGGGTTGGAGTGTGTGAGGGAGAGAAGAAGGAATAATGAACAACGGAAGGAAGAAAGGAAAGAAAAACGAATAAAGACGAAGAAGAAGAAATATTCACACACAAAATGTGTTACAATGTTGCTAAGTTTAAGCAAGCTGTTTCGTTGATTGATATTCTCTCTTCACCAACTCGAAATTGTCATCGCTTGCTATTTGTCGCCCAGACACGAATTTCTGTGTCTTGTTTCCAGCCAAACTGATGCGCATAATATCAGAATTTGCGTTTACGATTCCTTATAACTGCTGCCCATATTTTTATGTCAGCAATAAAATATAAGATCTGCCATTTCCTTTCCAGACATGTACACTTATCCGCCATAGAGTGCCACATTTATGGTTTCAGATACGAGACAATCGCTGATATTCGTGCTATATGTGAGGGGGGAGAAATGAGTGGTAGGATGTGATAGCGAAAACAGAGTAGATAAAAAGAGATAGATCGATGTTATCTTCTACATGTTAATTGTTGAGTTTATGATGAATATGATGCTTCTTTATGTCAGTATGTCTGTAAGTATTTCTTTGATATATTTGTCTAACAGTTTAAATGTCAATCTATTTGTCCGTTATTCCATCCAACACTTTCCAACATCCTCTTCTTCTTCCTTCCTTCCTTCCTTCCTTCCTGCCTGCATACCTTCCTTACCACCCACCCGCCCTCCCATTCTCCCTCCCTTCCTTCCTTCTTTTCTTTCTTCCTTGCTTGCTTCCTTCATTGCTTCCTTCCTTCCTTCCGTGCTTCCGTTCTTGCTTCCTTCCTTGCTTCCTACTGTGTTTCATTCCTTCCTTGATTCCTTCCTACCTTGCTTCCTTCTATCTTGGCTTCCTGCTGTCCTGGCTTCCTTACTTCCTTGCTTCCTTCATTCCTTGCGTCATTCCTTTCTTGCTTCCTTCCGTCATTGGTTCCTTCCTTCCTTGCTTCCTTCCTCCCTTGCTTCCTTCCTTGTTCCCCTCTTTGCTTCCTTCCTTGCTTCCCTCTTTGCTTTTTTCCTTGCTTCCTTCTTTGCTTCCTTCTTTGCTTCCTTCTTTGCTTCCTTATTTGCTTCCTTATTTGCTTCCTTATTTGCTTCCTTATTTGCTTCCTTCTTTGCTTCCTTCTTTGCTTCCTTATTTGCTTCCTTATTTGCTTCCTTCCTTGCTTGTTTCCTTCTTGCCTTCTTTTCTTCACTCTTTCCTTCCTTCTTTTCTTTCTTTTTTCATTTCTTATTTCCTTTCTTCTTTCCTTTCTTCTTTCCTTTCTTCTATCATTGCTTCTTTCCTTTCTTCTTCCTTTCATCTTCTTTTCATTTTCCTTCTTTTTCCGTATTCCTTCTTCTTTCTTTCCTTCTTCCTTCTTCTTTCTTTCCTTCTTCCTTCTTTCCCTCTTTCCATCTTCCTTCTTTCCTTCTTTTTTCCTTCTTCCTTTTCCCTGATGGACAAATTGAAAAGATACAAAGAAGAGCGCTAAAACTGATAGTGGGATTCCAGAATTACAGTTACTAGGAAAGACTCTCAGAAAAACCGGCCTACAGTGTTTAGAAAAGAGAAGAATTCGAGGTACTACTACAGATTTATAATATAATCACAGGAAAGGTAAAATTAGGCTATAAAAAGGTTTTTTTCAAAATACAACCACCAACAAGAACAAGAGGGCTCAGATACAAATTAACTGAAGACAGGTCCAGTATGGATATAAGGAAATATTTTTTTGTCATAGAGTGGTGAATGCTTGGGATGCATTACCCCAGAAGGCGGTGGAGGCAGAGACAGTTAATGCATTTAAGAATAGATCGGATGTGCATAGTTTTTAGAGCAGGTTAATGCAGATGGTACAGGTTGTCTACAGATTCTGATGAGTCTTCTAATCCAGTATAAAAACGTTAAGTTAAGTTAAGACCGGCGCAAAGTATTGGCGCAGGACAGTTGGCTTCAACTCCCCACCTCGCTCAACGGCATAAGTGAAAGAAAAGTAACTTAACTAACAAGCTGATATGTACAACTATCAATACATGCACCCAACTATCCACTGATCAATGCATTCACGTATCTACGTACTCACACGTCCGTGCAATAGTTCATCCATCCTTTCATTATCTATCTGCTCGTGTATCTCTTCATTCATCTATAAGTCTATCTAACCATATGATCAGCAATCTCTTTATCTATTCAACCCATCCGTCCGTCCGTCTACCATTCCGTCTGTCTTTCTCTATATTTATCTTGGGTAGATTATATCTACATCGCATCCCAATCATCCAGTAACCCATCCACCCATCCATTCATCCTTCTATCAATCCATCCATCTATACATGATGTTGTTCGTCCATCACAGGTGACGAAAACCACTCTCTTTGTTTAGCAGTGTTTACCGTTTCTTTGACGATTTGAGTTGAATACCGTACCTCTCAACAGCAGCATCTTCCACGCGTAGACTAGAAGACGGAGCTGCTGACCAGCGCCGATGTCTGAAGGTCTAAGTGAGGGACCATTAACCCATGGCTGAGGGGAGATTTCAGTCGTAGCTTGCAATGAAAATGAACGCAATTTCCAAGTAGGTCGTGCACACCAACAGAGGACGGTGCGCAATCTGTAGTGACATCCTATCCAACAAAGTGTGTTCTATAACATTTGAAGAACCGATCGTGTTTTCTCCTAATTACAAGGAAAATTACACACAGGCTTCCTGTGAATAGCGTAGGACGTGCTATAAAATTATTTCCACAAACCACTGTGCTCCATACATTCATATGAATGAAGAAACCACATGAAAACCGCAAACGATGAGCTTATGTTTTGCTTTGGTCGCAATATTACCGGAACTTCTGTATCAGCATGGATACACAATCTGTGACAAGGTCTGTCAATCGCGGATATGCCTTTACAGGCTTAGCAGACTGTGTCGAAATACAAGAGACAAAACCAGACAAAACTCACAGGGCGCCACGCTCATAGTCTACGGAGACTGAGACACTAATGATGGCTTGGCTTGTCTTGGCTTGGATTCGTTCGTTCTCAATCTCCCGTTACCAAACCCTGACACGGGCCTAAGTATCAGAATATAGTCCAGAGAACGGAATGCGTTATGTTGTAGTTGACAGATTGAAAGCGATATTTGATTCTTTCAGTTCTTCTTCTTCTTCTTCTTCGTACGCTGTTTACAGCGATATTTACTTTGCATTGTTTTATTTTGTTAAGCCTGTGGCTGAGTGCATCCGATTTCAACAGGCGTTTCTTTAGGGTTGCCCTCCTTAGCCTCTGGCTGTCCCCAGCCTAACTGGAAGGCAGCAGTTGTTTTTGGTCAGAGTTGTCTCTCTTAGGAAGTTGTCTTGCAGGACTATCGAGTCTTCCCTACTCGTGTCTATAGGGTTTGGCAATGATATGATGGACTATGTACTAGTTTGTACTATCCCGGAAGAGAGGCAGTCCAGTGTGACTTTGTCCCAGGATCGTCACGTCCTGCCAAAAACGTAGCATATGCATGTGAGTGAGGTATCTCTTTGCTCCCTTTATCTTCTCGGCTCGTCTGCAGTGATGGTACGCCTAGCATTCCCCGCCACCCGGGAGGTTGTCACAATAGGGCAGGAGGTGCAATGTCCGATGGACTGCATCTCTTCTGTGTCCATTGGGATGACTGATAGCAGACAGAGGCAAAGAGCGAGGCAGGATTGCATTTTACCAGGTGCATTTCTGCGGCTTGACCGGGCTGGGCTGAGACGCAAGCCCCAGCCATGTCGAAGCCTCCTATCACAGCGGTGCTGAGATTTAGGGCGGGATTCTGGCTTAGAGGCGTTCTGCCGTAGTCCCTCAGATGGTAGCTTATCAGCCAAGCACGTGGACCAAATGTCAGCGACCTGTGATTCCTCGAGAAATAGTGCATTTGACAAGGGGACAAGCCTGGTCATTGCACGGAGATGTTGTTCGCCTGGTGTGCGAACATATCTCATTGTCAAGGATTGAGTCTCAGCAGTTCGCAGTGAGGTAGCTGATCTACTGCTTAGGGCACCCCGACCGAGAACTAAGTCTTCTACAAATGGTTTCATAACTCATCGCGTATGGGGTGAATATCGAGCAGCTTCCCGCCCGCTTTGATCGGCGGACGGCAGAGACCTCATTCTGCGGCTCGACCGGGTGGGGCTGGAGCGGGTGCCCCAGGTCCCCACCATGTCGAAGCCTCCCTTTGCAATCGTGCTGAGCTTTTGGGATGGATTTTGGCTTAGGGGCGTTCGACCGTAATCCCTCACTTTGTAGCCTCGCGCCGTTGGCTTATCAGTCTAGTACGTGAACCAAATGTCTGCGGCTCCTCTCGAGTTGAGCAGGATTACGGTAGCAACGCCCTGTCATTAGTAGGGTAAGACTGACCTGTCTTTCGAGGGTCTATTTCCAGCACCCGTTCAATATTAGACCGGACGTATCAATAGAGGGCTTTTTAGTTTGTATTCTTTCAGTCCAACACATCCGACTTCTGTAAGCATTTTTTGAGTACAGGGCCAGCATTCCCTGTTCGATCTCTTCTTCTTATCCAGTCTGCTCTGTTGCAGGATCCAGGTTCACCGTGTGGAGGTGTGGAAGGGTCTTGGCAACTCTGGTGCGCTTTCCCTGACGATAGCAGTCAGCTATGGGTCGCTGACCGCTGCAATTCATGCGCTGCTCAGCATCTTGATCCCAGACACTAATGATGATGATGATAATAAATCTGCTTTTTATCGATCAATTTTTCATGGTCTTTTGTCTTCTTGCCCGCTGACTACATCGTCACATTCACTGACTTGCACCCGTTAACCGAGCAGCCTACTTACAATGTGTACTCTACACGTTTCGCTGTTACATTCCTCTGTGTCTAAATCGGAGATTGCTTGGTTTACAGTCGAATGGTACCTGATACATTGGGTGTGTCGAGTGTTCTTTTCGTGGTATGACAGTTTCTTCTAGTCAACCCAGCTGTTGTTGTTGTTGCTGCTATTGTTGATTATCTTGCTGCTGCTAATGCTGCTGATGTTGCTGTTGCTGCTCCTTTTGCTGTGGTTGCCTATTATGTTGTCGCTGGTGTTGATGCTGCCGTTGTCGTTGTCGTTGATATTGTTGTTATTGCTGTTGCTGCTATTGATATTGTTGTTATTGTTGTTGCTACTATTGATATTGTTGTTGTTGCTGTTGCTGCTATTGATATTGTTGTTATTGTTGTTGCTGCTATTGATATTGTTGATATTGTTGTTGCTGCTATTGATATTGTTGTTATTGCTGTTGCTGCTATTGATATTGTTGTTATTGTTGTTGCTGCTATTGATATTGTTGTTGTTGCTGTTGCTGCTATTGATATTGTTGTTATTGTTGTTGCTGCTATTGATATTGTTGATATTGTTGTTGCTGCTATTGATATTGTTGTTGTTGCTGTTGCTGCTATTGATATTGTTGTTGTTGCTGTTGCTGCTATTGATATTGTTGGTGTTGCTGTTGCTGCTATTGATATTGTTGTTGTTGCTGTTGCTGCTATTGATATTGTTGTTGTTGCTGTTGCTGCTATTGATATTGTTGGTGTTGCTGTTGCTGCTATTGATATTGTTGTTGTTGCTGTTGCTGCTATTGATATTGTTGTTGTTGCTGTTGCTGCTATTGATATTGTTGGTGTTGCTGTTGCTGCTATTGATATTGTTGTTGTTGCTGTTGCTGCTATTGATATTGTTGTTGCTGCTATTGATATTGTTGTTGTTGCTGTTGCTGCTATTGATATTGTTGTTGCTGCTATTGATATTGTTGTTGCTGCTATTGATATTGTTGTTGCTGCTATTGATATTGTTGTTGTTGCTGTTGCTGTTGTTGATATTGTTGTTGTTACTTTTAAATAATGGATGACCACGATGCGTTACTTCACTCAAAAGGTTAACCTTGAACAGGGTACTAAGTGGCAGGCTACGGTGGCTTTAATCGCGTCTCGAGCCTGCTGACGAAAGTGAAGCGACGTCCTCATTTGTGCTATGTGTGGCTGTATCTGTAGATCACTCATTACTACAGGGATTACGTTAATCCCCACCTCGCTAATCAGAATGTCAAAAAACAGGTGCGTTTCCAGCGAGTACTTCAATACGTCGTAGCTGCACACCAGCTACGTTATTCGTGTTCTGTCCACGGCACTTCCAACAATGAAATGGACTTATCCCATATTGAAGCACCCAAGTGTAACAAAGTCGATTATATAAACCATTTTCCATTGATCTAACTGCGCGCTCTGATTTCCTCACATGTGGCCTTGCGTTACTGTCAGCAGTTGTTCCCTGATTTTTACGCTGTTCTGACCGTCTCCCAAATTGATTAAATATATTATTGATTCTGTTAAGGGAACTGCCCCTATGAACAGCCGTGCCTACGTCTTTTCTTTCTTCTATTCTATAAACACTTTTACCATTGTGTCGTTAGTTCCACTAGTCGTGATTGTGTGTGTCTTGAAGAAGATGGCTGGGTTAGTTGGTGGTGGAAGATTGTGATGAGAGGATGGAGGGAGGAATCTGGGTGAATGGTCAGAAAGTGTGAAGAGGATTTTGGAATGATATTATCAATAGAGTTGGGTGAGGTGTTTAGAGGAACATTAAGAGACATGATGAAGAAGTTGGTAGTTTTTTAATTTGTTTTTCATAGTTTTCTTTTTTTTCGTGCGATTGTATCGTTACACTGCCAGACGAGTACTCGTGAAGAGATCGTCTTAGTTTGCTACAGCCATGAGTTTGAGGTTGAATCGTTGGGGAGGGGTTCCTTCATTAACTGGCCATACAGAGGACAGTCCTGTAGTATGTGTTCAGTATTTTGTTTGGTTTGGTCCAATATGTACACAGTGGAGAGGCAGACAGTCGAAGCTTGTAGGTATAGACAGTGGTGAGGCAGACAGTCGAAGCTTTTACGTGTAGACAGTGGTGAGGCAGATAGTCGAAGCTTGTAGGTGTAGACAGTGGTGAGGCAGACAGTCAATGCTTGTAGGTATAGACAGTGGAGAGGCAGACAGTCGAAGCTTGTATGTATAGACAGTGGTAAGGCAGACAGTCGAAACGTGTACATGTGTACACAGTGGTGAGGCAAACAGTCAAAATTTGTTAATGTGTACTCAGTGATGAGGTAAACAGTCAAACCATGTACATGTGTACTCAGTGGTGAACCAGACAGTTGAAATTTGTTCATGTGTGTGTTCACTCTGGTGTGTCTTGTCCTGATTCTTAGAATAGTCTTCTGTCCCTGCTGGCTATTTCTTTCTGTAGTCATTAAGTCACAAAACGTCAGCAGAAATATGCATTTCAACGTTTAACTTGTTTTATGGAAGACCTTTGCTCCACATGGATCTGACAAGTTTTGGAATGATTGACCGATATCTTTCTTCCCAATTCGTCTTTTTAAATGCCTGTACAAATTAAAATCGTATTGATTTCTTCAAGAAAAAGACTGTACGAATAGCCGTGCTTTTTTAACTCTTTAACTGTGGCGTTAATTTAGGTATTCTTCGTTGTGTGTGCGTTTATGAGATAGGTCTGGCTATAGATCACGCTTCAGTCGACCCTATTGTATATGGGATTCACTTGTAAATGGGTTTCTGAGGTTAGGTTGAAAACGCAGCGACGAAAGGAACTGGCCACCTCACCTTACACAAGCTATGGTGTGGTACAGTGACGTATCTAATACGTCATTCCCTCTGGAGTTTCTGCTATTGGGACTTTACGAATGTGAGGTCGGTTGTGGTGGATTCACCATCATCATGTAGCATGGCCCCTCGCAGAGCGTCGCTCTCATCACAACTTGTCTGTGGGAATCTATGTCAACATATCCTTGTTGTAAAATAAAATAGCGAAGTGAAGAGGTTATGGGTTCAGTTGAAGCGGTTGTATGAGTTGCATGAAGGAGGCAGGCTGAGTTTGAGAGTTTTCTCACAGTCCACTTCTGATACAGAGGAAGACCACTTTATTGTTCATGTGTTCATTTATGCGTTAAATAGTTCAAATATCTTGAAACTGTGAAAGACCAGAATGGAAGTATCAAAGAAAAGCTGATTACTCGGAAGGACAGAAATTGGGAAACTCATTCATGCTATAAAAAGAGGATTCGTCGGCAAAAGAGACATAAATAAGATAGCTAAGATGGATATTTACCTCTCCACTATATGTACTAGTTTTGACTTTTGGTTGTGAGACATTGGCAATAACCATGTTTCAGAGAGGTCAACTCCAAGCCTCTGACATGAGATTTCCTCTTCTTCTTCGTTTACCTCTGTCCTGGCAAAAACCGCTGTGACGTTGTATAGTTGTTGCTATGATATCTGCCCCACACATTCAGTTCTAAATGTTTCGTTGTTGTTATTTTGTTTTACCAGGTTTGCCTACCCACTGCTTTTTAAATTCTCTAAATTAACTGCAGTAGTTCCATCTGTTTTCCAGAGCCAACAATTCTCTAAAATACTGCAGTAATTTAACCTGTTTTCCAGAGCCAACAATTCTCTAAAATACTGCAGTAGTTCAGCCTGTTTTCCAGAGCCAACAATTCTCTAAAATACTGCAGTAGTGCAGCCTGTTTTCTAGATCCAACAATTTCAAGCTTAGGGTCTTGTTCTGTCCTGGTTTGCCGATCCTCCTGCAAGTAGCCACCGTCCTTAGATGTATCACAGGAACAAGGATGCAATTGAGTGAATAATAAGCTGGCAACAGTAAGGGCCTCATCGCTCGGCTACTTCCGTTAGGATCAGGGAGCCGCAGCTGACGATCTGAAGACCAGACGATCGATGGAGAACAGCGGCAGCAATATGGTAACCCCAGAGACAAGAAGCGACCAGGGAGCGACCATATCAACATTCACGATGCTACAGAAGGGCGACTCATTATCCACTGGTCCACCATAGCCCTCAACAAAGACCGTTTGAAGAGAAGGTGGAGCCCGCAACACGCTGCTCATGAAGGAGTCATTCAGTAATCCCCAGTTTATATATATATATATATATATATATATATATATATATATATATATATATATGTGTGTGTCAAGATGACGCCGGGTGGCCGCAGTCGATTTCCCTCTTGATGAAACGTTTTTTTTTTGGCGTTTTCTATGACAACTCTCGGACTATTAACGTGATTCCTGGATATAAATGTGCCGACTTGTGAATTAAGCATAATAATGTGAAAGAAGTGATGAAATGAAGTATATAACAGTGTATTTTTAGTCGTGAAAGGTAGACTAATGTGTACAGTTTCGATGGGACAAAGCGTGGCCGAAACTTGACCCAGAAAAAGTTAGTGTCGTTCCGTGCTGTATCGTGACCCAGATAACGAAGCATGAACACAGAAACGGAGGAGGTCATCCTGACCCCGTCAAACAGACGGTACTTCAGAAAGGGGCTCATCCCGCTTCGATCAGCACACTATGTCCCTTCAAACTCAGATCTACATCTGTTGCGTGTGCTGAAAATACACTTAACTGAGGATGCGTCGGAACTCACAAGTAAACAATCAACTCGAAAGACTAGAGGAAAGAGAGGTGGAAGAAGAATACATAAACAAATGCACCCAGAAACAGATACCTCAAAGCTTCACTCCAGCGATAAAAGAGAAGGGAAGGGCTACTGAGAAAATGAGGCACACGCTGACACCATACTGTCTGCATCCGAACCATTCACTAGAAGTCTTGACAATGTCTTGCCTCTAGAATATGTTGAGTCCGGACGAGAGAGTGAGGACGATCCTGCGCACATCTCCCTCACTATAAACACATTGCGCAACTCACGACATCACCCTACAGATCACACCTTGACTAGCAACTCGCAACTGGCAGGGCCCCCAAACTGCAGCGGCGGAACAGGCAAAAAATGATCACGAAAACTACCCATCACGCTTGCAACATGGAATGTCCGCACGCTACTGGACAACACCAAAGCAAACAGACCCAAACGACGGACAGCACTGATCGCTATGGAACTGGCTAGATACAACATCTGCACAGCTGCCCTGAGCGAGACACGACTGGCAGAGGAAGGGCAGATCACAGAAGAAGGCGCTGGTTATACTTTCTTCTGGAGCGGCCGCAGCAAAGAAAAACGCCGTGAAGCTGGAGTTGGCTTTGCCATCAAGACCAACATGGTCGACACGCTCACGAGCATGCCCAGAGGAATTAATGACCGCCTGATTACACTGCGTCTCCCCCTAATAGGAGGGCGCCATGCAACACTTATCAGTGCATACGCACCCACAATGACAAATCCTCAGGAAACAAAAGATAAGTTTTATGAGGACGCTGCAGTCCCCAAATCTGACAAATTGTTTATCCTCGGTGATGTTAACGCTAGGGTTGGCACAGACCATACAGCCTGGGAGAGGGTCATTGGCAGACATGGTATCAGAAAATGCAATAGTAACGGACTGCTCCTTCTGAGAACATGTGCCGCAAATGAACTACTCATTACAAACACAGCTTTCCGGCTTCTGGTCCGAAATAGAACCACCAAAGTCTCGCCACTGGCATCTCTTTGACTACATTATCATCAGATGTAGGGATCCAGCGGATGCTATGGTAACGAAGAGCATGTGTGGTGCAGAATGTTGCACCGACCATCGACTTGTCATTACAAAGCTAAACTTCAAGATCCAGCCCAAAATGCGATCCCAGGGAAAGAAAGAAACCGAGGAGGCTAAATGTCTCTCAGCTGAAATACGAACCCACGAGAGGAGGCTTCCAGGAAGAGCTTGAGGGCAGAATATCTGAGCTTCGTTTTGAAAAGAACGACATCGACGAGAACTGGGCATCATTGAGAAACACACTCTACGATACAGCTGTTAAACACATTGGCCACTCACGCGCAAGAATAAGGACTGGTTTGATGAGAACGATTTAGAAATACAGGGCCTTCTCGGTGCAAAACATGAAGCGCACAGGAAATACCAAAAGGGACACACCATCTCCGGCAGCAAAAGCTGCCTTCAATACTGCTCGCAAAGCTGTCCAGACCAGGCTTAGGAAGTTGACAGGGCAATCAGTTCACTATCTATAGGAAAAACTCCAGGAGCGAATGCAATACCAGCAGAGGTATATAAGACAGCTGGCCCATCCCTCACACAGAAGGATCACTGCACTCATCTACCACATGTGGGCTGCAGGAAAAATTCCGCAGGAGCTAAAGGACGCCGCAATCGTTCACCTGTACAAGAGAAAAGGCAACCGTCAGGAATGCGACAATCATCGTGGAATATCGCTACTCTGCGTAGCAGGCAAGATCCTAGTGCGTTTACTGCTAAACAGGCTCAACAAACACCTTGAACAAAGCCACCACCTCCCAGAAAGCTAATGTGGATTCAGAGCCGGAAGAGGAACAGTGGACATGATTTTTTGCCGCTCGCCAAGTACAAGAGAAGAGTCGGTAACAAAATCAGGCAGTGTACACCACATTTATTTATTTGACAAAGGCATTTGATACAGTAAACAGAGGAGGGATGTGGATGATAATGTCTAAGTTTGGCTGCCCCAACAAGTTCATAACAATGGTGAAACAGCTACACGAAGGCACGAGTGCTCGTGTACTGGACAGCGGAGCAATCTCTAAAACGCATCTAGTATCACACGGAGTAAAACAAGGATGTGTACTCGCCCCGACCTTGTTTAGCATGATGTTCGCGGCCACGATGACAGACGCCTTCAGATCACTGGAGCTTGGAATACCCATAAAGTACCGAACATATGGCAAGTTACTCAATCCCAGAAGAATAAAGGCCAAAACCAAAGTGGCTGACGACATAATCAGGGAACTTGTATTTGCTTACGACTGCCCTCTAATGAGCAACTCAGAACTGAACATGCAGGTTGGAATGGACCGGTTCTCTGCCGCATGCGAAAATTTTGGCCTGACCATAAATGCAAAAAAAACAGAGGTCATGTACCAACCAGCATCAGGCATACTGTACACAAAAGCAAAGACTACAGTCAACGGCCAGACGCTGAATGTCGTAGACAAATTCACATATCTGGGCAGCACGCTGTCGAGATCTGTCAGCCTAGACGATGAGGTACCAAGCAGAATAGCAAAGGCCAGCACAGCCTTTGGTAGAATGCGCTCGATGGTCTGGGCACGTCGTGGTATCAGCGTCAAGAAAAAACTCAAAGTCTACCGTGCAACCATCATTCCAACCCTACTATACGCTTGCGAAAGCTGGACTGTATACTCTGGACATGCAAGGAGGTTAAACCACTTCCACACAGGTTGCCTGAGGCGAATATTCCACATCCGATGGCAAGATCGTGTCATTGACATCGAGGTTCTCTCGAGGGCTAACATGCTCAGTACCCATGCACTGCTAGAAAAAGCACTACTAGGATGGGCCGGACACATCGTCCGTATGTCAGACGAGCGGCTCCCAAATAGGCTTCTCTACGGAGAGCTGAGAAAGGGATGGCGCGAGAGGGAGCGCCCAAAGAAACGTTTTAAAGACGGTCTGAAGGACTCACTGAAAAGTTGCCAGATAGACATCGACACCTGGGAATGTCTTGCGCAAAACAGATCTGACTGGAAAAGCGCAGTCAAATCGGGTGTAGCTGCCGGTGAAGATGGCCGTGTTGTGAAAGCCCAGAGCAGACTCGAGACCCATAAATCCAGAACAGTGGGAACACCATCCCATTCTACAACCCTCACGTGCCCGATATGTAGCAGATGTTTTCGTGCCTGCATTGGCCTTTTCGGCCACATGCGCACCCCCACCCAACAGGGAAATCTGTGACAAAGATGATGTCGGCGGTCCTCATTGACAACGATGGACAGCTATTATTATTATTATTATTATTTTATATATATATATATATATTCTTCTTCATCTTTTGTCATCTCACTTTCTACCGGAATTCACCCAAGTGTCGTGGTGTGCAATTGTTTTTCGCCTCTCTCGTGGCCCGAGTTACAGTATTTCCTGTTATACGGCAGATCTCGTTTACATTGCCAATCCATCTTTTCCTCGTTCTATCTCAATCTCTGATGTATCGGTGGCGTAAGTTCCTTACATAGTAGTGAGCGACACGCAGATGAAGCCTAGCATAGTACAACCGCTTAAATGACCCTGGTCCACCTTCTTTAGTCCGCAGGGGATGTAAGGAAAGCTACGACAACCCTCCACTTAACGTCCTTTTTAGGGTGCACAAAAGAGTAATCCTACTCAATGTAGACATCCCACATCAACAGCAAAAATACCGACCGTTAGGTTGGTAGCTTCAAGAATATACGATCGCCTATTGTTGGGATGGTGGTGGTGGAAATATAAATTAAAGGAGATCGATTCGCAGCCTGCCAGACGCCATCTAAGCCGCTCCGCTAACCACATAACCAAGATATCATGTTATAGCTACACAGTCTCCTTTTTGCGACACCTTATCTGTGGGACGAGAATCTCTCAAATAATTTAAATACATTTTTTACTCAGATTTTTCCCGAGTAGCGTTCGTTAAGCCTACTCTTTTCGATATCCAATTGCTAATGGAATGTTAACGTGCGCGCCACTGTACGCGGGTGTCTGATCTCGCTACTCAGAGAGTTAGGGTCATTTTTACCTGATGATCCACGTGAAAAAATCACGGTCTACACCGTGATTTGAACCCGTGACCTCCAGCAACCGAGGCGAACACCTTCTCAATTAGATCATATATACGTATATGCGAGTGGGTGTATTTGTATGTATGGACATAAAAACGTTGGCATACAATATCTCGGATTACTGATCAATACATGTAATCATCTCTATCTAGTAATGCATCTACAGTTCTTGATCCTCAAGAGTAGATTATATCTACATTTCATCACGTATCCATCTCACTGCCATATTCATCTAAACTTTATGGTGCCAATTCCCCTTTTATCTGGCCGAATGTTCTTGTTTTCACTTCTGTTCCCTCGCTCCAACGCCCCTCTGCCGTCTCCAAATTGATTAAATATCGTATTGATCCTCCTAAGAAAATAGGTTTGTATAAAATGGTGTGTTGGGAACTTTTCTTGCTTTGCTCTATAAGCACCTTCAGCCTGCGGGTATTAAGTTAGGGATCCCAAACTTAGGACACGCGGATCAAATATGACTCGCCAAGCCGATGTCTCTGGCTAGCGGAATGATTAATTTGTAAATATCAGATATCGAAAATCTCGAAAAACCGGCCTACAGTGTTTAGAACAAAGAAGATTTCGATGTGATGTAATACAGGTTTATAAGATAATCGACGGACAGGATCAATTATACTTTAATAAGTCTGTCAAAGTACAGTCGTCTACAAAGTCAAGAGGCCACATTTACAAACTAATTAAATAAAAGATCCAGATTAGATATAAGGAAATATCTTTTTTTTAGTCAGAGCGTAGTGAATGCTTGGAATGTATTTCCACAACATAAAGAATAAATTGGACGCACATAATTATTTTTAGATCAATGGAGGTAAAAGACACTGGTCGTATACAGACTGTGCATAGTTTTCGGAATCAGTATGAAAACGTTAAGTTCAGTTAGGTTATATTAAGTTGAGACACGATAAACAATACATAGTTATTGTCGTCATTTAATACAAAAGAGAATTCTGAAGGATTTCAAAAAATAAAACCATGGTCTGACCACTGCGAATACATTACTCTGACTTCACGTTACACAAATAATACTAATAATAATGTTCGCTTAGTCATCAACCGACCGTTATGACGATCAAACACTACCAAGTCCAACTACTGAGGATTGTTCAGGCGTGGTGTGTAGACCAAAATCCTTACAGATTGCCCAGATGGAGCCCATTACTCTGCTGCTTAGGGATGAGGGCCGTGAGGAGTGTGTGTTGTACCAATGTTTGGGTTGGCTTTCCTAGTCCGTGCCTGACTCCCTGTTTTTTTCGCGTTCCGCCTACGTGGCCTCTGGATTGTGTCCACAATCGGGTCAGAGTGACTCTTGCTGTGCTGAGAATACTGGATTGGGATAGGCATGGTGCAACCTCCGGTGGCGGGGGACATGAAGAAGTCCAAGCAGGAAGGCCCTTGAGTAGTGGAAACATGGGCTGAATTATGTGGTGCAGTCAAGCGGAACTTTCAACACCATCCTGGACTGTTTTCTCACGGTTTAAGTCAGACACAACCGCAACAAGCTGCAGCATAACCAAAGGATAAACAAACGAATGCCCATGAATTTCACAGATTAAAGTCCTTGATACCACTTGATGAAGGAGTCGTGAATTAAAATCCGAACAATAGCTAGCAAACTGCAGAAAACGACACAAACACTGGAGCGCCACCAGTCAGGCGCGGCTTTCTTTCTCTTCAACACAAAACATGTTATAATAAATGTTAACTCTTTATTACAGAAAGTCTGGACTGTACAGAAGATTTTTATTAAAAAAGGATTCAGCGACACAGCACACCGAATTAGTCTGTTACATGAAACAAATAAAACAGACATTAAGAAATAAAACAACGCCATTGGAACAATTCACCAGCATTGAGTAAATAGACAGGAAACATTCAATACACATTTCAGTTTCAATTGATCTAACATATTCATGTCGACATGTTTTCAGCAAGACATCAGCATAGGTCTTTAAAATTGGCCTATCGCATGTTTTTTCATGACTGGAAAAATATTGTTAATTACTTCTTTCTTCCTTTCCCAGGTAGTTTGGTGATAAATTTTCAACACAGAATCGTGTCTCATTTATTATGAGCATAGATCCGATGCAATTTTATATTAAGGCACCGGTCGCTCTCACACTATTACATCAAATGTCACTATTTTCTGAAGAAACTATCATTTGTAAAGGTAAAGAAATTCATAATTGTTATTATTCATCTTCCCCGTCTTCTTCTTCTACTTCTTCTTCTTCGATCAACAGCTGCTATGTTTCTAGCCCATTGAGGTTCACAGAGGAGACTGCGTTTCAGATCTTCGCCCAGTTCCACACAGCTGTTCGAACATGGTCGCTTCCCGGGGCCAGACTATCTCTCTTTGGTCTGCATAAGTGGGATAGTCCTGCGGGATATGTTCTGGTATCTACTTGGATACTCCGCAATCGCAAGTGGAGGTGTATCTAAGACCCATTCTGTGTTGAGTTTGCAATATCGCGTTCTGAGTCTGAAGATCATTGTCTGCCATTCTCTAACAAGCTCGTCTATACTGTCCTTTACTGGCTTGAATTCTTTGTGCTGATCTCTCCATTCCGTCCCTAATGGATCGTTTATGAATGTCTTTTGTTTCTTTATAGCTGTTTGGATGGCAAGTCTGCGTGACGCCACTTTCAGCTTTAACAAGCTAATCTACCTTCTCGTTTCCAAATATTTCAAACTGGTCCGGAATCCCCTATTTGACTAGATATTTTTTATTGATTCGCTTTCTTGATTTAACTTTTAAACACATTGTCAATGAAAAAAAATACTCTCAATTTATAAATGGAGAACATTTGTTGAAAAATGTTTTCCAGATAAATAGAAAAATATATATTTTCCACAGATCAATATGTCTAAAATGGTATCGAACTATAGATGTTTTTCTGGCGTTTAATATTCTTCGACGATGCAATAGGAGGACAGATCAAACTCTTAATCTGCATTGGAAAACTGAGAGAGGAAACAGCTATAATGTCACATCGTTCATTAGCATGGGAAATACAAATGGGTATCTTGATACTGGCAGTGCAAAAGCTGCAGTGGTCAGCGACCCATAACTGACCGCTAGCGTCCATTCTACCCTTTCACGCTGTAATGCTGGACAAAAAGACTGCAGCAGAGCAGACTGGCTAAGGAGAAGGGTTTGAAAAGGAAAGGCTAGTCCCGTACTCAAAAATGCCTGCTGAAGTCAGATGTGTCGAACCGAAAAGTGCAAATATCGAAGTAAAGCTATAAATTCCGAAACAAAACCTTCAGTTCTCTGGACAACAGGCTGCTACTTGGAAAGCATTTTCAGGGCATGGTTGATGGAGATTGAAAACGAAGAAGAAGATAACTTATTTTGAAACATATCTAAATTATTTATGTAATTGCGAAATAGTCCCACGATTTACAGAAGGTCATCACTATAAGAATCTTGTTAAAGCAATTGGAAATCTATACTCGCTTACACAAGAACCTATTTGAAGCCATAAGCATGTCCGTTAATGCTAGTGCATGTATAATTATTGTTCTAGCACACAGTGTCAGGGAACGATTTATTCAAATATCTAAAACAGTTGAAAGATTTCCAATAGCCCTTGACAAGAGTACCGAAGTATATGATACGGTGCAGCGTTCGTCAGCGAGATAGATGTCAGTTTGAATATAACTGAAGAGATGCTAAAATTATTAACGCGGTATTGTACAACAATTGGACGTGACATGTTCCGTTTACTCTCCAAATACCAGAAAAAGGTGTCAGCAAAGACTTCGTGAACTTGCAACAAACTCGTATCGATGGCAACCGACGGTGCACAAACGATTTGTTCCGAAAATGTTGGATCTAGGAAAAAAATGTCGAAACTGAGTAATCCTACCGTACAGTGAATAACTTCATAAATATGCATTGTCATTTGCATGTAGGAGCTCGGTGATGAACAATTCTACAAATAAATTAAGTGGTGAATATTGTTGGTAAAACTGTCAATTGTACTAGATCAAAAGAATTGAATCGCATACATTGCATCTGTTTTCTAGAGTTTGTTGCCTATGACATGCGGTATTGTCTTAGCGATTTAACTTGCTCAGTATTTCGAATATAATAAGAAAGAACAGCCTTTGTCATCAACCTCACTATCTGATCAGGAGCTACCTTGGATCAGTGGTAAGGATATAAGTCAAGACGACTGGAGGTAAATCATTATGCAGGTACTCTAGTCCCATCTCCATTGAGACAAGGGATCGCTTGAAAACCAGCGGGATTCGATCGCATACCGTTTTCGCTCATCGCTTTGAATGGTTCTCGATCACAATGACCATTCAAGATATTGAAGTTAAATATGCAGAACTTCTGTTTCGATAGGCGTTTCAGTCTGCAGATCATACACAAGGCACCCTGTGAGTAGCCTCTCAGGGTGCATGCCTGAGCGCTAAATATGGAGACCCTGTTCTTCCCAAGCTGCAGGATCCCGCTCTCGGCCTTGCTGGTGTAATCCAAAGGAATGCAAAGCATGACAATTTGGCACCAGCTCAGCTGCAGTAGCTGCCGGAATGAGTTTGCAATTTTGAAACCGTCCGCATTAGATGCTACTACTCCGGTATTTCTGACTTGACTTACTCTCGTAGCCCTACCCTCTCCCTAGGTTTCCACAATACAGTGGAGTCATTGCCCGCCGATACTAGTTTCTCGAGACATCCGATGATACTCTCATCGTCCCAAGACTAGCCAGCACTCCCTGGGACTTGTGGGTTTAGAATCAGAGTTCCTTCTCTCCTAGGCGAACTGCCTGAACAGGCTAACGAGCTTCGTCTACCCAGGTTTAGAGTAAGAGTTTACCTTTTCATAAATTGGGTGGCAACCAAGGCTAATGAGCCCAATCTGCCAGCCTAGGTATACCGCCGAGTGGTCGGTGGCACCCCAAAGCAGGCTATGTAAGAAACAGGGTGGGGGTGGTCCTCAATAAGGTGCTGCTGTGGACACAATAATGTAGGAGAGGCCGTTGGCATGGAAACTCCTGAACGGCAAGCCGAAAAATTAATCCAGCGGCGATCTCTACACCTGGAAAGGCGAGGCTATAACAGGCGCTTCACTTTCATTTAACGAACTGGACATCCAGCCGAGACTTTCATACCCCCCACCCCCTTCATTTGACAGAGGCTACTGTGGGGCGAGACCAAATACCCGGCGGTATAACTGGTCAGGAAGATTCAACTCATTAGCCTTGATTGGCAGCCAATCTAAGAGAAGATTAACTCAAGACTCTACACCCGTAGACGAAGCGCATTAGCGTCTTCTGGACAGTTCTCCTAGGAGAAGGGGAACTCTGATTTCAAAATACCACAAGTGCCAGTGAATGCTGTCTAGTCATGAGACGATGAGAGAATCGTCCGATGCCTCGAGTAGCAAACATTCATGGGCAACGACTCCACTGGCTTGTGGAAACGTCGGTAAAGGGTAGGGCTACGGGAGTAAACCCAGACAAATAATTCGGACGGGCAGCGCCTTAGGCGAATGGTTTCAAAATTGCGAGAAGGTTATATCAGACGCTTCACTTTCCTTTACTGAGAGGGATGTCCAGCCCAGATCTTGCTACACCCCCCCCCCCCCCCCTCCATCGAACTTCTGTTTCACGCTGAAGTTATGTGACTGAGCAGCCAAAATGTCAGGCAAACACACTGATCAGATAATGATAGCCAGGGTCAGGAAAAATATACTGGCCAAGATTCTCACCTGATGGGACGATGAGGCTAACGTCTGGTCAAGCAAAACACACATATTAGCCAGGGTCAGGCGAATTATATTGGACGATGAGGCTAACGTCTGGTCAAGCAAAACACACATAATAGCCAGGGTCAGGCGAATTATATTGGACGATGAGGCTAACGTCTGGTCAAGCAAAACACACATATTAGCCAGGGTCAGGCGAATTATATTGGACGATGAGGCTAACGTCTGGTCAAGCAAAACACACATAATAGCCAGGGTCAGGCGAATTATATTGGACGATGAGGCTAACGTCTGGTCAAGCAAAACACACATATTAGCCAGGGTCAGGCGAATTATATTGGACGATGAGGCTAACGTCTGGTCACGCAAAACACACATATTAGCCAGGGTCAGGCGAATTATATTGGACGATGAGGCTAACGTCTGGTCAAGCAAAACACACATATTAGCCAGGGTCAGGCGAATTATATTGGACGATGAGGCTAACGTCTGGTCAAGCAAAACACACATATTAGCCAGGGTCAGGCGAATTATATTGCACGATGAGGCTAACGTCTGGTCAAGCAAAACACACATATTAGCCAGGGTAAAGCGAATTATATTGGACGATGAGGCTAACGTCTGGTCAAGCAAAACACACATATCAGGGTCAGGCGAATTATATTGGCCAAGAATCACACCTGATCTCTTCATTGGTCGTTCTGGAAACGAGATGTTGTCGAGGACAACAGTCTGGCTAACAAGGTGAGGTTCGAAGTGATCCTCGTAGTAGTGAGCGACACGCACATAAAGCCAAGCATAATATAACTGCGTGGAGGACCCCGGTCCACCCTCATCAGCACGCTCGGGATGTGAGGAAAGCTACAGCAACCCGCCACTTAATGTCCTTTTTATGACGCACAAAAGAGTTACCAACTCATTGTGGGCATTCGCAAACACATAGCAGCTTTCTTTGCAGCTCTTGAAATTGTCAACAGTCGTCTGTAAAACGACATTTTCGTTGTATCCATTTTCCCATGTACTTGTCTTATGATTGTCCATGACTGACTGTCATATGCCATTATTGGTTTCACATGTCACCCAAGTACTCTCCTTCTTAAATCCAGTAGTAGGGATGTGTTGCACAAGATTACTCTCATATTCTAGAAGATTGATTTTGCCAAATAAATATACTTTTGAACTCAACAAATGTTACATTCTAAAATACGGTTTTGAAAAACCGTTATATCGGATTTACTGCTCTCAGTCTGCGGATCATCAGCCGTGTCCCCGGGCAACTTATGGGATGGTTTGAGTTAAAGAACGCTAGTTTCAGAATAGTAGAGGGGATAAAAACAGATACCGATTCGAAACAAGACATAATCAGAATCAACACAATATCTAAGCCATTCGTCAGTATGTTTTTAATTGTCTGTCTTTTGGACTTTCAGACCAGGGTCTCAAACTCGACTTATTATGTTAGAAGAAGTCATTGTGTGTGTAGGAAAATTGTACAAAATGGTGAAATATGATTATGAATGGAAGAGGAGCGGTAGACTGTGAGGGAAGAGGACAGAATGAGTTAGATGACAGATTGTTGAGGATACATTAGGATCGTGAAATTGAAAGCTGTGTGGGCTCAATGAGATGCAAGGTGGGGTGAGACGATGGAAGTGAAGGAAAGGAATGAGGAAGCAATCAGTGAAGTATAGGCGAACAGAGAGTGTGAAGAGATCAAGAGAGAGGAAGAATTAAGGAGTGAATAGAGAGGAAGAATTAAGGAGTGAATAGAGAGGAAGAATTAAAGAGTGAATAGAGAGGAAGAATTAAAGAGTGAATAGAGAGGAAGAATTAAGGAGTGAATAGAGAGGAAGAATTAAAGAGTGAATAGAGAGGAAGAATTAAGGAGTGAATAGAGAGGAAGAATTAAAGAGTGAATAGAGAGGAAAAATTAAAGAGTGAATAGAGAGGAAGAATTAAGGAGTGAATAGAGAGGAAGAATTAAAGAGTGAATAGAGAGGAAGAATTAAGGAGTGAATAGAGAGGAAGAATTAAAGGGGAAAGGAGAGGAAGAATTAATGAGTGAATAGAGAGGAAGAATTAAGGAGTGAATAGAGGGGAAGAATTAAGTGGTTAATTGAGATGAAGAATTACGGAGTGAATAGAGAGGAAGAATTAAGGAGTGAATAGAGAGGAAGAATTAAGGAGTGAATAGAGGGGAAGAATTAAGTGGTTAATTGAGATGAAGAATTACGGAGTGAATAGAGAGGAAGAATTAAAGGGGAAAGGAGAGGAAGAATTAATGAGTGAATAGAGAGGAAGAATTAATGAGTGAATAGAGAGAAAGAATTAAGGAGTGAATAGAGAGGAAGAATTAAAGAGTGAATAGAGAGGAAGAATTAAGGAGTGAATAGAGAGGAAGAATTAAAGAGTGAATAGAGAGAAAGAATTAAAGAGTGAATAGAGAGGAAGAATTAAAGAGTGAATAGAGAGGAAGAATTAAAGAGTGAATAGAGAGGAAGAATTAAAGAGTGAATAGAGAGGAAGAATTAAAGAGTGAATAGAGAGGAAGAATTAAAGAGTGAATAGAGAGGAAGAATTAAAGAGTGAATAGAGAGGAAGAATTAAAGAGTGAACAGAGAAGATGAATTAGGAGGTGTACTGAAAATGTGAAAGGAGACGAGAGTGTGTGAAGAGAGAGTGGAGAGAGTGTGTGATGAGATGAAAAGAGAGTGGAGAGATGAAGAGAGAGTGGAGAGATGAAGAGAGAGTGGAGAGATGAAGAGAGAGTGAAGAAGGGAAAGTAGAGTGTGGCGAGGTGAAGATATAGTATGAAGAAGTGCAGATATATCGTGAAAATAGCAAGAGAGAGAGAGAGAGATAGAGGGAGGGAGACAGATAATTAATTTAGAGGTGGAGATAGAGGATGAATTATAAGGTGAAAAGAGTGGTAAGTCAGCAGATATTGGATTTAACGATTACAAAAGACAGTGAATTGGAAGGACCATAGTACGCCTTCATCAACACACTCGGGATGGGAGACAAGCTAATACAACCCGACATTTAATATCCGTTTCAGGGGGCGCACAAGAACAGACTTGCTCATT
Organism: Ariolimax columbianus; assembly: GCA_036924085.1. Taxonomy (NCBI): domain Eukaryota; kingdom Metazoa; phylum Mollusca; class Gastropoda; order Stylommatophora; family Arionidae; genus Ariolimax; species Ariolimax columbianus. The sequence continues at coordinate 18,661,327 of JAVGWX010000022.1, forward strand.
GTTGGCATTCATTTAACAACAAGTCTAAGGTTATTCATTGCCACACCTCAAATGACAAGTCTCTGCGTTCTTGTTATCTTGATTTTGATTACCCGTTCCTCAGCGTAGCCGCGGTTACAACTTCGTCTCCAGTGGACCCTGTCTTGGGCCAAGGAAGTCCAGTGCATGGTAAGTGCTCCTCTAGAGGAATCTTGGATGTTGCAGTGTACAGCAAGGCAGTCTGACAAACGCATTGGAGGTCTTCCTCGCGGTCTCTTCTTACCTCGGGGGTACCAGACTGCTGACGCCGTGCTCCATCGACAATCGTTTCGTCGCAACATGTGACCTGCTCATCAATGTTTTACCTTGTCTGCATGGATTACCGCATCATTCACCAGGTGACAATAACCTAATGTCAAAATTGGGGAGCCATTGCATAAGTTGCTTCCGGAGAGTGATTCCTACAAAGGGTTGCCAGGGTCACTCTTAATTCCTGTTATCTGTTTCAAAATATGTTATGTGTACATAATGAAAATACTAAAAATAATATACGTCCTTCACACACGCACTACCTACAGCCACATGAAATTCATAAATGAATATCAGGGATGAAACAGTCGAAAGACAGCCATGAGGATTTGCTGAACAAAAAGGACACCGTTTCTTTACCTGGCATCAGACGCTGACCTACCTAATTCTATTTCATTAATCAAAATTCTGGACTGCAAGAATGGTTTCTGGGAGAGTACTGTGTGTCATAGAGTTTGCAGAACGCCGACTTCCATACTAAGAGACTATCAGTGCGGTCTAAGAGCGAATTAGTAGACCAATTTCCAACTTATGGTTTCGCCCGTCCCATCATTCGTACAACCTTTGAGTCTGCTATGTGTGAAATAACTTGTGGAGTTTCATAGAAAACTCTAGAAAAAATACCATTTATCAAACAGGAATTCCATAACTAAATAATGTGTTTTCTTTTTGAGCGTAAGGACATGAAGAAGAACAACAAGAAGAAGAAAAAGAATAAGAAGAACAAAAAACAAATAAGATGACGACAAAGGAGAAAAAAAGATCAAGTAGAAGACGAAAAAGGAAAAACGGAAAAGAAGCAAAAGAGGAAGAAATAGGGGAAAAAGATTTTATTAAGGCAAAAAATACGACAACATTATTACGACTAAAATGATGATGGAGAAAAATAAGATAACAAAGAAAAAGAAGCAAAGAATAAGAACAAGACGAAGAAGAAGAACAAGAAGAAGAAGAAGAAGAAGAAGAAGAAGAAGAAGTAAGAAACGATGACGACGAAAAAGAAGAAGAAAGCCTAATCGTCTTACCTGCTAGAACTGTCAATCAAAATTCCAGGGCGTCTTGTCCTCGTCCAATCCACATCCACATTTATTGACACGTGTGCTTGCAGATTAAATTTCTCTTGTCCTTGTACATTGCCTCCCAAACTTGAGTTATTCGTGGACTCTTCCATTTGCACAGAAAATACACGGAGGCTACATATAACACTGGAATTTTTTATCAATTTCAAAATTATCATCTACTATATTCATTAAACCGATACTCTAGCAGAGAGCAGACGTCAGGGTGAGGGCTAACATCTTAAACAACACGGTTATTCCAGCAACGCTGTCTACGTAAATCAGACATAGAGAAGCTAGAAACTATCGAAAGAGCAATGGAGCGTAGAGTCCAAAATATCTCCCTAACAGACCATATTCGAAGCACGGACATCCACGATTAAAGTTTCAGGATGTCGTCGGCTCTGCGTCAATACGAAAGTGCAGGTAGGCCCGCCAAGTTGTCCGAACGACGGACGATAGATAGTCAGCGAGGTCAGTATATTTCTGGTGGCCATGCAACTACAACTGCCAGCCGACGGATAGGAGAGATGACCTGCAACACGCCTTTAGACCGTTATGGTACTCCGAACCGAAGTACAGGCACAGATTCAATCAGCTTTTGTCTACTTGGCATACGATAACTTTACCTTTTCAAGATTAACGGTGAAGAAAAAGAAGAAGAAGAAGAAGAAGAAGAAAAAAAAATATGTGTCAGTACTCTTGAGTCATTAATACAGATATTCCGCACCCAGGCTTAAGCGCTTGAGCAGCGCTAAAAGCCTTTAACCCTCATAAACCATGCAGTGGGAGTCAACGAATTATTCTATTTAGACACTTGCACCTTAATTAACTCTTGCCAGACTAGCGCACGATTAATTGTATTGTGTGTGTGCAAGTTTGTGAGAAATAATTGCATTATTTTATTTTGAGATTAAAAATGTGTGTCTGCTTTTGGCAAAATAAATTGTCCATCTTTCTACGCTTGTTATAATATCGTGATGATCAAATTAATGACGCGCACAGAAATAAGGTTTTAAAAATCACCGTTGAAATGAAAGTTATCTTAACAAGAAAAGGCATGCATATACAAAAGAAAGAATAGCAAGCTATGTCATGTTCATTATTTCTTAATAATTATTAGCTGCCTCGTTAAACTGATGTAGTTCACTTGCCAGACTGGTGGATTAGATGTTGATCTGTGATCACGAGAACATGTCTTCAAATGTTCGTTAAAGTAAAAATCTTTTCCTGTTCTGTCTTGCTATCAATCGAAGTTATTGATCTCTGTTCAGGCCCATATGTACTCTGTTTCGCTCTGGCAAAGAGTGTAGATACTAATGGATTATGTAGCTCTCTGATTGTACACAGTCCTGCTCCGTTCGCTCAGACGCCCTTCTCTGTTGGACCCGAGTATAGACATTAATTGCTCACGGACTGCAGTCTTCGTCCAAGAGACGATCACTGATCTACTTCAAAATGTTGCTTCTAAATATTGCCAATGTTCAAATTGCTGGTCCTCCGAGGGAGGCATGTCAAGTACTTTTTCTACCCGATGTAAAATAATTGTATAATGTGTTGCGACTGCATGTGCAAGCGGCATTTGTTTCTCATGTGTGTTAATTCTCCCAATGGACTTAAGCAATTTTTAGTTTAGTTTAGTTTAGTCAAAGAATTCGACATTATTGCACACGGTTTAACCCATAAGTTTTTTGTCCTTTTCCAAATTTGTGGATAATCTCAGCACAACGCACGAACTCCGTACACCCGGCGAGGATCCAGTAATAGACTCGGTATATTTGTAACATATTTTTTGAATTTTGCCTGAGCAGCTGCCGATAACCCTTCTCTTTTCAATTTACAACTGCCACTGGATTTTTAACGTGCACTACACTGCACGCGGGCGTCAAATCTCTACTAACCAGATAACCAGGGGAATACCAGAAAGTCCGGGCAAAAAAATCGCGGTCTCCACCATCATGTAAACCTGCCACCTCCAGCACCTGGGTACGACGTCTACCCTCGAGAACACTCAGTTCCCGACTAAGCAAATGTAATAAACACTATTGATATTTTAGTTTCAGTTTAACTGATAAAATATGTTATTCTATGAGAAAACACCCAGATTAAATACTACTGCGCGTATATAATATAATAATAGCTACTTACAAAGCACGACTTACTCCAAGTGGCTTATGTATGAACGTTACAACACAAATGACCCAGCATCGTTGAATGTCACGGTTAACACAATACGCGATCCAGGAAAAGAAACCTCACCCGCTCGCGTCGGTAAAATTGTTGATTGTCCATTGTTTCCGAAGAGGACAACATTGTCATATGTGTGAGATGACGATATGACTTGCACGTCAGTTGGATTTAAGTGATGGTAGGTTGCGCACCATCCGCCTCTCTCTCTCGTCCGGATTCCATTTGATCCAGTGGCAAGATATGATCAAGACTACTGGAGCAGTAATCCGGATGCAGTGGACGACTAAGGAGATCTTTTGTCTCTAGCCTTGTCTAGCCGTTGACCAGCCAGTGGTTCTTCCGCACCGTCCACCGAATCCAGTCTTCATCTGCTTTGATAGACAAGCCCTATATCACCGTAAGCATATTAGACCCATCGGCTACACTCACTTGGTTTAGCCTGTCATGTCGAAACCGTTGCCATGTGTATGACCACTGCGGTATGCTGACAGTTACGTAGAGTCCCAAGTGAGAGTTGAATGTCATATGAGGTCAAATAATGGACAAACTACCCAAGATATGGCAGAACATGTCCGCCACTAGAGGTACTACCTCTCCATGACACCCCGTACACTCATATGCGCAAAGTAAAAGTAATGGGTTATTGTAATGTTTCTGTTTTCCCTTTAATCATATCAGTCATTGAATTTAAGAAAATAAGATGGAATACAAAAATAAGGATTTTCAATTCAAATGTGAAGCCAGTCCTACTGTACGGAGCAGAAAACTGGAGGATGACCAAAGGCAATGACATGAGACTGTGTAGTTTTGTTAACAGATGCCTCAGAAAGGTTCTTTGTATGAAATGATTTGACAAAGTTGCAAAGGACAGGCTGCGGGTGAGAGGTAAATTCGAACAGGAAATCTTAGGAAAAACGCGGAGATGGATAGACCATACATTAAGAAAGTCCCTGACCAGTATCACCAGTCAATCCCTGTCATGGAACCCCCATGGAAGGAGAAGCATAGGCAGACAAAGGAATACATGGAGACGAGATCTGGAAGGGGAAGTAAAGAAAACTGGAAAAAGCTGGAAGGAAGTGGAAAAGAGGACAAAGCTGATTGGCGAGGGTTGTTTAATGGCCTATGCATCGTTGGGTGAAAGAAGGCGAAAGAGAGAGTGATTGGATTGTATTCTAACAGTTTTGTGGATGCTGCTTTGATAGGAGAAAACACACAACGATATCAGCTCTTTCTCTCTCTCTCTCTGAGTATATAAATCTATCTCATATGTTGGTGCCGAGATGGCTCTGCCCAGTCCGTTTTTGTTTTGAAAATCCTCGCACGTCAAATTTGTTTCTGTTTATCTCCATCTCAATTATGACACGTTTTCCTTTTTATAATTTCCTCATATTTCATTAACAAATTCTTTGTTTTGTTTTTGTTTCTTAGACCTGATGCGACTACCCATTATGGTTTTGTTTGTAGTTGTACTGTCGTTGCTGTCGTCCACAATTCTATATTTGATCTGTCTGGAATGAGGACTTCCCCATCAGCTTTTTATAGTTTCTTAGTTTTTGATGGTCTTGGTTTATGGACGGGTGATTGCGTCTTAATTCACCGCAAACAAAAGAAATATATATTTTAGTCTCTAATTTGAGGTAGTGACGTCACAGAATAGTCTACTTGTTAAATGTTACGAGTGTCAAATATCATGCTAGAATAGACGACAATTTCTTGAATCGGTAAACGTTTGTATCATCCAGTTTCTTCACCAGCCTGGCACTATCCATGATGTCAGACGATGTAAATAATAACAATGGTATCTATCCTAACCTTAACACCTAACCTAACTATTATCCTAACCATAAACCTAACCATAACCAAAACACTAACCCTAACCCTAACCAGAACCCTTCTTCTTCTTCTGCGTTCTTTCTCAATCTCCCGCTACCAAACCCTGAAAGGCCTTAAGTAGCAGAATATAGTCCAGAGATCGGAATGCGTTGTGTCGTAGTTTACAGCTTGACTGCGATATTTGCACCTTTTGGTCCAACACATCCGACTTCAGCAATCATGTTTTGAGTACCGGGTTAGCATTCCCTCTTCGATCCCTTCTCCTTAGACAGTCTGCTCTGCTGCAGCCTGTTCTCCAGGATCACCGCGTGGAGGTGTAGATGGGTCTTGGCAGCTCTGGTTCCCTGGCCCTCACGCCAGCAGTCAGCTATGGGTCGCTGACCACTGCAGCTCAAGCGCTGCTCAGCGTCTTGATCCCAAACCAGAACCCTAACCCTAATACTAACCCTAACCCTACCCTACCCTAACCCTAACCCTGAAACTAACCATAAACCTAGATCTAACCCTAACCATAGCCCTAATCATATACTTATTCCAAACACTAACCGTAGCCCTAACAATAACCCTAACCATAAGCATATCCTTATATCTAACCATAACCATAACCATAACCATAACCATAACCCTAAACATAACCCTAACCCTAACTATAAACTTAACCCTAACCATAACCCTAACAATAACCCTAACCATAACTATAATCCTAACCCTAACCATAACCATAAGCGTAACAATAACCCTAACCCGAACCCTAACCATAACCCTAACCCTAACAATAACACTTACTTACCATAACCCTAACCCTTCTCAAAACTGAATACAGCCATATTTTCTACACCTCGATCTTTATCTACGTCTTACTTATTTATTTCTTAAAAAGCTGTGTATAATGGGAACCAGTGAACTCAGTTTGGGGTGAAGTAAGACGCAAGTACCATAGGAAATTACGTACAGTAGGTTGTAGTTGCGTTCTGTAACGGTTCTGGTCGCTACCCCAATATTGATACATGGTGCACACTAAGTTTGGCACCAGGTCAGTCCAGCTCCTGCCTTCTGGGTCAGTGCCAAATATATCGATCGTCCACCTCGTTTCCCAATTTAGGCGGGACTCTGTGCTCTGTTTGCTCTCACAAAGTTTACCCCGAAATTAAAAGCCGTTTCCTGGGCAATGGCGCTGAAGTACATTTTCACACACATATGGAGAACTACGAAAGTTAGACACGACAAGGGAAAGAAATAGGATTCAGGCCATTGTCCGTTCCAACGTGCTATCTCTCACACACTCTAGTCCTACTCTGTGAGACCAAATATAATAGTATCCTTAAAACACTCTAGTCCTACTCTGTGAGACCAAATATAATAGTATCCTTACACACTCTAGTCCTACTCTGTGAGACCAAATATAATAGTATCCTTACACACTCTAGTCCTACTCTATGAGACCAAATATAATAGTATCCTTAACACTCCCTTGTCCTGCTCTGTGAGACCAAATAAAATAGTATCCTTACACACTCTAGTCCTGCTCTGTGAGACCATATATAAATGTATCTTTAACACAGTCTTGTCCCACTCCATGAGACCAAATATAATTGTACTCTAAACTTGTCCTTGTCCTTCTGAGAGACGATATTTATTTGAAATCCTCATGTGCTGTCTTTTCCTAATGATCATTTTCGTGAAACAAATGTTAAAAATAACTGCCTCGTTTTCAAGTTATATAACTCTACGTGTCACTGCACCATATTTCACGCGTAATGTGTTCACACACAATGAAAGGATGGAAAAATAAGTAGAATCAAGAATGCAAAGAGAAATTGCGATTTCCTGTCAGCTCTCACCCTAATTAATACACACACACACACATTCCAGCTGATAAATAGTATTTTTGCACCAACTCGCTGCTACCAGTGTCAGACATGTTCTCTCACCGAGACACAAGAAATAGAAATCATGGTATGCGAAGTGACGTGTTTGAGCAAAACCGTGCATTGAATACTTGGACAAGCAGAGAATAAAATGGTACGGACACCTGACAAGAAGGCGATCACAGTTACCAGCTGCGGGGATTTATAATGCCGGTCAACAGAGCTGCAGATCAAAAGAGTGAGGCCAAGAAAAAAGATGGATATATGGAGTTAGAGAAGGCTGTGAAGAAATACGGCGTGACAACAAGGTCGGTGATACATCTGGCATATAAAAGGAAGGTCAGACTCCCCAAGGCGTCTACGGATACAGGTAGATCGAAGATGAAAATGAATATATCCATGTATTTCAATCACCTTAGCTGAAGCAAATATACTTATGAGATTAACAGCTGCAATTGTCAATTATATTCAGATATTTCTTCTTCTTCTTTTTCTTATATTTCTTGCTCTTGTTCTTCCTCATCTCCTTCTCCTTCTTCTTCTTCTTCTTCTTCGTCTTCTTCGTCTTCTTCGTCTTCTTCTTCTTCTGTACTTCTTCTTCGTTCGTTAGCTCTCAATCGACTGCTACCAACCCCTGAAATGCGTTGTCTCGTAGTTTACAGCTTGACTACGATATGTACACCTTTCGGGGCGACACATTCGACTTCAGCAGGAATTTTTGAGCACAGGTTTAGTCTTCCCTCTTTGATCTCTTCTCCTAATAGAGTCAGTTCTGTTGCAGTCAGGATCACCACATGGTAGTGTAGAAAGTTCTTGGCGGCTCTGGTTCGCTGGCTTTGCCGCTAACAGTCAGCTATGGGTCGCTGATCGCTGACGCGTATGCGCTGCTCAGCATCTTGATCTCATGCATACATTTAAGATTTACAGTAGTCAGGAAAACATGTACACGATAAGGCTTACCTCGACGTCAGATTTGCGAATCAAGAGATACGTCCTCATATTTAGATATCCGATATGTTGTTTGAAACTAAAAATCAACAACTAATTCTTTAAACCTCTTTTTTCTTGATTATTTTAAGGAAATAAGATGGTAACGGTTGCATATCACACTCAAAATGGTCAACTGATTGCAGGAATGAGCGTAACTGACTTTAGTCTAAGCGAAAAATAGGAAGCAGAATATGTGTCCTATCTGACAGTGCGAGCCACATAACTCATTCAGTCAGAGCCAAAAACAGGAGCCAGATTTTGTGTCACATACCACTTTAGTCAGAGCCACATACAGGGGTCAGAATATGTCACAACTCACTTCAGCCCGAGCGACATACGGGAGCTAAAATATGTCCAAAGTCACTTCAGCCTGAGTCACGTACATGGGGCCAGAATATGTCACAATTCACTTCAGCCCGAGCCATATTCAGGAGCCAGAATATATCACAGCTCACTTCAGTCCGACCTACATACAGAAGCCAGAATATATCACCACGCCCGTCTGGCCGAGCCACATACATAAGCCAGAATATATAAAAACTCACTTCAGCCCGACCTACATACAGGAGCCAGAATATATCACAACACACTTCAGGCCGAGACATATACAGGAGCCAGAATATATCACAACTCACTTCAGCCCGAGCCACATACAGAAGCCAGAATATATCACAACTCACTTCAGCCCGACCTACATACAGGGGCCAGAATATGTCACCACGCCCTTCAGCCTGACCCCCATACAAGAGCCAGAATATATCACAACTCACTTCAGGCCGAGACATATACAGGAGCCAGAATATATCAAAACGCCCGTCTGGCCGAGCCACATACAGAAGCCAGAATATATCACAACTCACTTCAGCCCGAGCCACATACAGAAGCCAGAAAATATGTGTTCACAAAAGATAACCCATCGTAAATACAAAATATATGAACAGATACATTCTTTTTAAAATCTACTGTATAATATGTCACATCTAACGCACTAAATAATCATTGACAGATTGAAGAAACGAATTTCCACAAACACGATCCTGCTACACGAAATAGGCTGTACTTATGTTATTTGTCCATCGTTTCCGAAGAGGACTACATTGTCATATGTCAATTCTGGAGTGGGTTTGGAGGTGGCTGATCATACTAATCCGAACATGAAAACGTCTGTCACACTGAGGGCAGAGATAAACTGTCTGGCCGTTAGACGTATGCAATTCGTGTCTTCCCTTTCGTGTAGGCCGTCTCTGTGTAGCCTCCCTGATTCTTACCTGCCCTATATGCGCCGTGGCAGCAAATGTTTGCTACGCCAGGCAGAACGACCAACAGCAAAGTTCTCCCAACTTTCAAGGTCAATGCCGTAGTTTTTCATTGAGGTTGTCAGAATATCTTTGTAATGTCCTATTTGGCAACTGCGACCTCACGTGTATGACTCAAACTCGATAAAGAATATTTTATTTGCAAGCCGATCATCTAACATGCTGATAACATGGTCAGTCCATCTCAGCTGCGATTTACACATGAGTTGTGTGAATACATGTTATGGCAGTCCGTGAAAGAACTTTTACATCTGAGATCCTAAATTGACATTTTATGTTCAGCAGCCCAGATGGAAGTGGTCAAGCTTTCTCACATGTCGAATGAAAACAGTCAAGATTTCCCTGGTTTATACAAGAGTTGGTAGTACAACTGCTACATAAACCTTCAATTGGTTTGTAAGCTTAATTCCTTTACGGCCCCAAACTGAAGATCTTAGTTTTCCAAAGCCTACACATGCTTCGCCAATTCTCGACTTCTCTTTACTAATGAGCTTCACTAATCACTGAAGCAAGGTGTGTTTGGCAAGAGCTAACAGCGAATATATCCTCTCACGTTAATAGTTTTTTATCGTAACATTATGTCTGGACATTGCTTTCCTCGCTATTATGTTCAATATTACATAACAACGTGAACATATGGTTTTCCTTGTGTGTATATCGAGTATATCATAATGGAAACACGTGACAGCGTTTCTCGTAAATAAACGCTCAGGTTTGGTATAGGGAGAAGAGAGATCAAGGCCAGATGTAACGTACTGATCAAGGTGGGAGTGAAGAGAAATCAGGGTCGGGGAAACATACTGATCAAGGTTGGAATGAAGTGCAATCAGGGCCATGTGAAACATATTGATAAATGTGAAAGTAAAGAGTAATCAGGGAATTGGAAAGATGCAGGTGTGATCCCCTTATTCAAAAAAGGCAAAAAAAATAGATCCAGCAAATTATAGACCGGTGAGTTTAACGAGCATAGTCTGTAAATTGTTAGAGTCAATAATCAAAGAAAACATTGTAATGCATTTAGAAAAATTTAATCTAATTAGAAATAGTCAGCATGGGTTTACTAGAGGGAGATCATGCTTAACAAATCTATTAGAATTCATGAAGGAGGTTACTAAAATCATAGATTAAAACCTTTATTTAGCCTGCCGCATTTTTTTTGGAAAAAATTTGACCTAATTAATTTTCTGAATTTGTCGCTTTGTCGTCTTTCAAAATTTATAACTTTTATGTTTGTTTGTCAATAAATATGATTTTCTTGCGCGTAGACACACAATTGCATAACGCACATGTGGACGTTATTGTTTTTGTTGTGTGTTTGTTACTTTTTGAGATACAAAAAGATGAAGTTGAAATTTATGAATATCTCGGTAAAAATTTGGGCTCGACCACTAGGCCTAGTCGCTTCGATAGAAAACCATGGAAACCACAACAACGTATCGATACTGTGTTTACAATATCGACACAACTGTTAGTTTCCAATTCAAACGTAGTTCTTTCATTTAAACAAACAAAATAAACAGATCTACTAGATAAAGATCTTTCCCAACAACCTACTTCCCCTTTCGCAAAAAGTCGGCTTGGTCCAAACGGCGTATACAAAATTAAAACTGTTCAAAAGCCATTTGTAATTGAACATACGATACTTTAACTGGCAAAATATCGTGTATATATGGAGTATGTATTCAGCAGTAAAAAATGGCTGTCGGGAATGACTCCGTTCAAAAAATAAAAATTTTTTCCGTACACCGTTTTTGTAGGCCGAGTGTGTCAAGATGATCTGGACTGGGGTGTGCTGAAGGTTAAGGGGAGCCAGTCGACGTTTTTTATCTAGACTTTGCAAAGGCCTTTGATAGAGTACCTCATCAAAGATTATTTCGAAAGTTAAAATCACATGGAATAGGTGGGTAAGTTGTCAAATGGATTGAAAATTGGTTAACGGGAAGAAGGCAGATGGTGGACATAAATAAGGAGTACTCTGAGTGGAGTGAAGTGAAAAGTGGTGTGCCACAGGGCTCGGTTTTGGGACCAATTTTGTTCTTGATATATACACATGATTTGGACATTTATATGGGATCCATGATTGCAAAATTTGCTGATGACACAAAACTATGCAGTAGTGTCTCATCTAAAGCGGAAGTGGATATATTGATGTCAGATTTAGATAAAATTCGAGAATGGTCTGTAATCTGGTAAATGGAGTTTAATGTAGATAAATGTACAGTCATCCACATGGGCAGATCCAATATGGAACATAATTACAGAATGGGAGTAAACAATATTAGAAAGATAGATAAGGAAATGGACCTAGTGGTTATAATAGATCATACAGGAAAGGTGAGTGAGCGAGTTAAGGTAGCAGTGAAAAAGGCAAATGCAATGTTAGGTATGATAAAAAGAAATATTAAACATAGGAGCAAGGAAGTGATCGTCAAACTGTATAAAGCTTTAGTTAGACCTAGATTGGAGTATTGTGTACAAGTGCGGAGTCCTTATCATATAGGGGATATAAACATGCTGAAAAGAATTCAAAAAAAGAGCGACAAAGATGATAGTGGGATTCCAGAATTACAGTTATGAGGAACGACTACGAAAAACCGGCCTACAGTGTCTCGAAGAGAGAACAATTCGTGGTGACTTAATAAAGGTTTACAAGCTGATCAGAGGAATGGATAAATTAGACTATAACAAGTTTTTTTTAAAATACAGCCACCCACAATAACACGAGGGCATAGCTACATGCTGACTAAAGAGAGGTCCAGATTAGATATTTGGAAATATTTTTTTAGTCAGAGAGTGGTGTCTGTTGGAATGCATTGCCAGGGGAGGTAGTGGAGGCAGGGACAGTTAATGCATTTAAGAATAAACTGGATGCGCATATTTTTTAGAGCAAGGTGATGTAAATGTAACTGGTTGTATACAGACTCTGCAGGGTCTTCTAAACCAGTATAACGACGTTAAGTTAAGTTAAGAACACATGAAACCTGATACAAAAGAAGGATGCTACTCTTTGCCAAGATGAGATCACGTGACAACAATCAGGTGAAATATATTGGTCAAGGTGGAAGTAAAGAGTAATCAGGAACAGGTGAAACATACTGATCAAGATGGGAGTGAAGAATAATCAGGGCCAGGTGAAACATACTGATCAAGATGGGAGTAAAGAGTAATCAGGGTCAGGTGAAACATACTGATCAAGGTGGAAGTAAAGAGTAATCAGGGCCAGGTGAAACATACTGATCAAGGTGGAAGTGAAGAGTAATCAGGGCCAGGTGAAACATACTGATCAAGGTAGGAGTGAAGAGTAATCAGGGCCAGTTGAAACATTCTCATAAAAACCTCATCTCGTGTCCTCGCTTGTGCTCATAAAAACAAAAACCAGCTGTATCACAGCAGCCTGGTCAACGAGGTGGGAATCAACATTGTAATCCTGACAGTGATGAGCTTAGGTGGAACTTAGAATTGCACTACAGCCATGAGAACATAGGTCCCCCTACTCAAATACGACTCATGTTATAAGATCGGCCAATGTAGGTGGCTATCAAAGGTATGTCGTGAAAAGGCAAGTCAACTCGGCACGATTATCTTCCAACAACAACTACAACAACAGCAACAACAACAGCATCAATAATGTTAACAAAGACATCATTCAAAAAATCATTGACTTCGCAACTCTAAGCCGCAACCCTTATTGGGACATCCGGTTGTGTAGTCATTTATAAACTTAGAAACATTGTTCTTTTCCTAGAATCCCTTGCTCGTGATCAGGAATACAAAAAAAAACACACAAAAAAACCAACGAGGTTAATCTCTAGAGCTGTGTTTTGTTCGACCCAGACATAGGATTACGCCAATATGGAGACAATGACTCGATGTATGGAGAAACATGTTTATCACAGTAACTAGAGCATATCCAGTAACATCACTGAAAAACAGGCGAGATAAAATAAGACGTGGGTATTTGTTTATGCTACCAAATTCGTATGTTTATTTGGGTTGCCAGCCCAAAACTGATAAAGGAAACAGTAAACATAAAAAACACATTTAAAAACTTCACTTTTATCTAAACAAGCTTTTATTTATACTAAAACATGTTTTCTCGTTGGTTTTTGTGAGCATTTATTTTAAGTAGGGGAGATTAGTTACAGCTGACCATCAGCGAAGGACACATGCCTTGGAGATGAAATGTTTCCAAAGACTTTTAAACGTCACTTACAAAGATCGAGTTACAAATGAGGAAATAAGAGATAGAATTACAACAGCAATAGGACATTTTGAAGACCTCTTGGCAACTGTCAAAAGAAGGAAACTCGCTTGGTACAGTCACTTTTCGAGATCAAAAGATCTTGCAAATACAATCCTCCACGGAAAGGTGCAGGGCAGACGACGAAGAGGCCGTCCATAAAAAGATATGGGAGGACAACATAAAAGAATTGACCAATCTCAGACCAGAAGAGGCATAGGCAGCGGCCGCTGACAGAGAAGGGTGGCGTGGGATTGTGATGATGTCTTCACATGTGCCCCAACTACCTCACCGGTTATGGGATGTCATTACCTGACCTGAAAGAGGGGGGGGGGGAAGGGGGTATTGGTGTACAGGCATTTAAGAAGGGGGACATATATCAAATATGCGATAAAAGTTATCCGCTGCGTGTTTGACTGTCTGAAGAGTTGTTGGTGTGTATTGTTGTTCTTGACTTAATCCCTTCTTAGCCAGTCTGCTTCACTTGTCATTGCCGGAGAGCGCCAGCTGTGCACACATCTCTATGAAACTGTTGAGCACCATATCTTTTAATGTTTCGGCTCTTGTCGGTGTTAGGAAAGAGCGTCTTCCTCCTACGCTAGACAAATGGAACACTTTGTGCGGAACTAAACAACAGGTTACAAGCACTTGGATATCAACTGTCTGGCATTGGGCGAAAGGGCAGGGCGTCCACGGGCTGATTGATCAATAACCAACCAACCAACTATCCGCTACTGTAGATTTACAATGCCTGTCAAAAGGGTTATATCGCACACGAGGGAGCGCAAGAAAAAGATGGATGGAAGGCGTTAGAGCGGTAGTGACACGGAATGACAACACCGGCGGCGACACATCTGGCACATGAAAGAAAGCTACACCTCCCACGTTTCCAGGAAACGGACTTGATTGATTTTTGGTGTTTCATTTGTGAAAGACTAACATGGTTAAGCGGACGTTGGTTAAAATAGGGGAAATAGAAGTCAATATTACGGTCAAGGTAAGAACTTGTAAAAACAGTTAAACATCAGCCTTAAAAAAAAAAAACACCATTGCAAAAATATTTTCTGACAAATGAAGCCAAGAAATAGAAACAGATGAAACATGCCGGATCGAGTCTAAACTTCAACCAAAAAAGGGACACAACAAAATAATAAATACGGGATAACACCAAGAGAAACTAAAATAACTACACAAGAAAGTGAAACAACATAACGACGACAAAGTTTGTGCAGTCAGCCAATATTTTTGTTTGAACTCTAATTTGTGAATGTATCTTTGCTTGAACTAACTCAGCAAAAGTGAGATCAGACTTCATCTCTCCCAAGGTCATTGAAATATAAATCCTACTTGTCCTTACATGGGCCGTCGAATAAATGGCGGTTCTTCAAAAGTTGTGGGTTGAGACAAACATGAAGTTAATTTGTCATTCTACACTTTCAAATTTCGCTGCAAACAAGGTTTTCCCATGTAAGTTCAGTCTCTAATATCACAAACTTCTTATTTCTGTTATCTTTCTTCGCTTGCCTTGTAATGTCTCAGGGCGGAGCTATATGTACGCGAAAAGGCGCCGCCATCGACGTCGCTATATGACTCACATCAATACACCCAGACAGTCAATGAAGAGATCACGTCAAAAATCAACCCAAATCAGAGAAGCCAACAGTTAAAAGATTGGCTCTAATGTACGTTTCATGACCACATGTATAACAGAACTCTTCCAGGCAATACACGATGTTCGAAAGACCTCAATCAGAAACGAGTCTCGCCCGCGTAAAGTGACTGTCCGCTCAGACATTTCTGTCACATTACATTCACTGTTTCAGGGAAGTCCGCGATATATGCAACAGAAAAGATGGAATGTAATAGTCAAAATGTTATCAGCCAGACATCTTTAATGCTTTCACTTACAACAGGACTTTGCCATATATGTAAAATGTGATACTGGGTAATTAGGCACCTAAAAATAAACCTGACATAATTACAAGGGTGTTGCAAATGAAGTTGTCTAAACTATTGAGTGATGCTTTAAATTAGGAATCTCTTTGGCAGTGCTATCACATTTACATCTACATCATTGATTTTCAGACTGTATATTCACTTTTAAAGATACACAGAAAAGGTTATATTAATCAGTGTTGAGAAACCTGATGCAAATATTAATCTAAGATTATATGACATTGTGACCAAATGTATGATTCATGGATCTTCTGAAACGCAGATCAGCCTACACAGTGGAAACTGTGTGTGTCACAAACTGTCACATCTAATTTGTAGATTTAACTACAGAAATTGATAATGGTTACCAGATGAACAGAACAAAAAGAAATGAAACTGCTGTTCATTTGAAATGTAAAATTATTATCTATATCATTGTGGTCTTTCTTTAATTCTTCACCTTATTTTCTTTAGGTTCCTTCCATGTAATAGATGCAAAAGCCAGCAAAGACGTATGTGTCGGGCCGAAAGGTGCAAATATCGCAGTCAAGCTGTAAACTAGCGACACAATGCATTACGCTCGCAGGACTACTTCCTGCTTGCGAAGCCCTGTTCAGAACTTGGTAGCGGGAGATTGAGAACAAACGCGGAAGAAGAAGAAGATGCAAAAGACTATTTTCTGAGTCATTTGACCTACAAAATATTTTGTTCCAAATGAAAGTGTAAACCAGATATTGCAATGGACAATTTCATTTTAGAATTTCTAAACTGTCATGTAAATGTCATTGAAAAAACTGGCAGTGTTGTCTGTGACACAGATTTTCTCATATTTTCATTTCTGGTGACTTTACTCCAAAAAGATTGAATGATAATTCTTTCATGTTTATAATTATTTTTTTTAATTTTTCATAATATAAAATAAGAAATTATCCAGTTAAAAAAAAACTAGAATTTATTTCATAATTTCTTTTCCTTTCTTTCATTCACTCAGTTTTGTAATGTGACAGTAATCTACGTTATTGACAATAACACATATTTAATTGCTAAAATGCTGTCTTTTGTTTCATTGTGTACATCATGAGTGATGGACACAACCAAACCAGCAGTGAAAAGGAAAGCTGACAGCAGCCACTGACTCATAACTGGCTGCTTGCATCAGGGTCAGTGATTTATAACTGACCAATACTCGATTCCACCTTTAAGTGGTGGCTCTGAAAACAGACTGCAACAATGCTGCTTGGCTAAGAGATTAAGGAAATAAAATCGAAGGTAAAACCAGTCCCTAAAATGTACTGAAATCGGAAGTGTTGAATCATAAAGCACAGGTACTGCAGCCTTGCTATAATCTATGACATATTGCCACATACATCCTATTCAGTACTAACGCCAAAGAAGAAGAATGATGGACAAATTAAAAGTCTGACAGGAAAATATAAACAAGGAAATTGATTTATTAAAGATGTTAGAAGATTTGCTTAGCAACACAAAGAGCACGTGAGGATTTAGGCATAACATTTTCAGGAAGTATTACATTGACCAGTTCCAGAATATCCTTCAGACATTCAATCGGTTAATTGTATGAAGCCAACGAGAAAAGAAATCTGGGAAGCTATGTTACTTCTGAAAGATAGTACACGAACTGAACCAGATAGTGTCTCAGTAGAAAAATCAAATCAGACATTAAAACCTCAACAGAGTTTTACAGTTTTATATAGAGAAAACATCAGCAAACTGGAAGAAATACTAAGTAGTTCAATTACTGGAAAACAAGGGATCTGCAACGGCGCCCAAATTATACGGGTATCAGATTGAACTTAATTACTTTAGAATGACTGAAAGAGGTCATTGATAAACAGCTGAGGAACAAGCAGACACGTTTTGACAAAATAGATCCGTAGTTCACCAGATAACTGTACCGCGATGAATTTTTCAACATAGTGTAGACTGGAATGCATAACTTTATATCGGATTAATAAATTGTGAGAAGACATTTGATAGTTTAGTCAGGGAATCACTTTTGAAATTGCCCAGGTACTATTAAGTGCCCCTGATGTTCCCAAACATAATGAGGAAAACTAGTTTTACAAGGTGAAGAGTTTTTGGAGATCTTTGAGATAAGAACTGGGGCGAGACAGAGCCGCCTCTTATCACCATTCCTCTTTCGACTAGCTGTTCACTGGATGATGTCAACATAGATTTGGCTTACTAAAAAATGATGATCTAGGCGTGGCTGAAGAATTGGCTCATGAACCACAACCTAATGCATAATAAAATAAATCTGCTGACTAAATGGTTCCTCTAATTAAGCCGAGTATTCACAAAGAACAGAAATAGTATTTGTGAATAAAATGCACCAAGCGACAGTGAGAATTTGTTTGGGGGACACGATAGATTCATTCATATATCTTGGTAGCAATATAGACAAGTTCCGAGTTACTTATATATTTCAATTTTTGAACACTGCAAGCCAGAAAAATACTGAACTTAATGATTTAGGAGCAGTACTCTGTCAACTATGCCAGCAGTCCGCACCAAAAAGAGTAGTGGTACAGTGGGTTCCATCCCCCTGTAACATCCAAAGCAACGAGGAGGCAGACAGACTGGCAAAAGAAGGTGTAAGACTACCACAACCAGAATCTAGTGTGACCTACGAAGAGTCCAACAGGTTTATTAGGGCCAGATACATGGCCAAATGGGAAATAGAACATACTGGCTACACAATAATGATGCTTACTACCAGTTTAACAGAAGAGAGCAGGTCGTGGTCATCAGACTCCACACAGGCCACAACAGACTGAGGTACCATATATTCAATAAACTGAAGATAGGTGGCACTGACGAATGCACCTGTGGTACCGGGAAAATGACCGCTGAACATCTGCTGCAAAATTGCCCGACATACGTGGACCAGAGAAAGCGCATGTGGCCCTCACCAGTGCCAACACTAGACAAGCTCTATGGCAGTGTTCAGAGCGTCAGGATGACAGCTGCTTTCTTCGAACAAATTCAAGTTGACGTCTGACAGCGTACGAAGAAGAAGAAGAAGAAAAAGAAGAAGAAGAAGAAGAAGAAAAAGAATAAGTAGAAGAAGAAGAAGAAGAAGAAGAAGAAGAAGAAGAAGAAGAAGAAGAACAACAACAACAACACTGCAACAGGCAAAGAAGTTTTTATTGTGTTTTGTGGATTTCTGGAAATCAAAAAGAAATAAGTCTCCCACAAAAATATAGATCTTCAAATACAATGTCATGCCCACCTATAATATGGCTCTGTGACGTCTGTAACAAAGAAATGTAGAACTAAAAGGATACAGGCTCATTTCATTGTTGGTCTCAGTTCATTGATGGTCTCAGTTCATTGTTGGTCTCAGTTCATGATAATGGTCTCAGTTCATGATGTTGGTCTCAGTTCATGATAATGGTCTCAGTTCATTGTTGGTCTCAGTTCATTGATGGTCTCAGTTCATGATAATGGTCTCAGTTCATTGTTGGTCTCAGTTCATTGATGGTCTCAGTTCATGATGATGGTCTCAGTTCAGGATGATGGTCTCAGTTCATGATGTTGGTCTCAGTTCATTGTTGGTCTCATTTCATTGTTGGTCTCAGTTCATTGTTGGTCTCAGTTCATGATATTGGTCTCATGTCATTGTTGGTCTCAGTCAATGATGTTGGTTTTAGTTGATGATGTTGGTCTCAGTTTACGATGTTGGTCTCAGTTCATGATGTTCGTCTCAGTTCATGGTGTTTCTCTCATGTCATTGTTGGTCTCAGTCAATAATGTTGGTCTCCTTTTATTGTTGGTCAGTTCACGATGATGGTCTCAGTTTATGATTTTTGTCTAAGTTCATGATGTTGGTCTTAATTCATGACGTTGGTCTTATTTTATTGTTGGTCTAAGTTCATGATGTTGGTCTTAATTCATGACGTTGGTCTTATTTTATTGTTGGTCTTATTTTATTGTTGGTCTTATTTTATTGTTGGTCTTATTTTATTGTTGGTCTTATTTTATTGTTGGTCTTATTTTATTGTTGGTCTTATTTTATTGTTGTTCTTATTTTATTGTTGGTCTTATTTTATTGTTGGTCTTATTTTATTGTTGTTCTTATTTTATTGTTGGTCTTATTTTATTGTTGGTCTTATTTTATTGTTGGTCTTATTTTATTGTTGGTCTTATTTCATGATGCTTTTCTTTAATTTATAGAAGACTTCTGCTTACTTTTGTGCAATAATTTCTGGCATGAAAAAACCTCAACGATTGTTCTGACGCTATCCAACCTCTCATTCTTATGCTTAAGTTTTTAGCTAGAAAATTCAACAACCAGATTTCATGGAACAGGAATGCGGTAAATATTTAATAGATCATTAGAAGATCTGCTCTATGTAGAAATCTGATGCACTATTCATAAAATTATAAATATTTAACAATAAAAGAATCAAAAACGGAAATGTCACTTAAAGTAAACAATACACAGGAAATAAGAGTGAAAACTTAACAAGCAGATCTCATAAATTATTAATTGAACTATTGTTTTAGGAGCGTTGTTTTGCTTATTTGAAAGTAAAAATTTAAAACGTTGGTGGACAGCAATAATAGGAACGCTAGAATTGTGTTCAATCTTTTACTTTCAAAATTGAACTCATCCGTCGTTTCACCGGGACACTGTTCATAATTAATGTACAATTTGTTTTAGTGGATGGCTCTCCAGATTAGTATGCAGCTAAGAGTGTGATATACAGACTGGAAACATTCATTGACAATTGTCTACAGGAAATTCTTGGTGTCAAATGGCTTGGAGAAATTACATCACAGATCTGTGACAAGTGGGAGGTCACAACACAGATCTGTAGCAAGTGTTGGGTCCCAACACAGATCCTTAGCAATTGTGGGGTCCAAACACAGATATGTGACAAGTGGGAGGTCACAACACGTATTGTTGACTAAAGTAGTGACGAGTATACAGAACACCTAACAATTCTCATTTTCAATTTATGATTTATCTGTTTGGACATCAGAATGTGTCGCATGTTGCTGAATATCATATTGGCCGTACCTATTCTCTTTTTGGTTTCTTTTTTCATAGCTGCCTTCTTCCGTTACATAGGAAGGAGAAACTATGTACCTGTTCTTGTAGTTGATCTTTAATTTGTATTTGTATACTTGGTTTCTTACCAATTTTCTCAAGTAACGTAGTCTTTTGTTGTTAATGTTGATAGTATGTCTTAAAATGATCCAAACTCTTGATTTATTTTGAATATTGTAGTGATAAACTCTTGCAATTTGTCCGTTTTGAGATCAAAACTCTTTAGTTCACATATCTTAGGTTATTCTTTGCTACTCCTTCATTGACAAGACCTGGTATTCCTGATCTCTGATGGACAATTTGTTCTGTGTATATACTAAAAAAAGAAGAAAAGGCAAAGGTCGCTGTCCATAGTAGCCGATGATGGCATAATTAATTTTGCTAGCGCTATTTTTAGTAAGGATTAACTGCGCTACTTTTTATCCTCACTCTCTCGTCTGAAGCCGCCCGACCCCAGTGGCAAGTCAAGGACAAGACGACTAGGGGGCGACTACGAGATAAGGGAACTCCGCATCAATCATCCGTGAAAAAGACGGCAGAGTCTGGAGTCGAACCCACACCACCTGATCACGAAGCCGACGGCTTAACCACTTCACCACGGAATATATTAAAATGGCAAGGGGATAATACGCATTCTTGTCTCACTGCTCTTGATACATCTTAACCTGAGGAGCAGATCTTATCAAATATTACTGCATCGGTTTGCTCTCAGTATATATTTTTGTTTGTCCATCATTTCCGAAGGGGCCCGCATTGCCATGTATCAATTCTGGAATGGGTTCGTAGATGGCTGATCAAACCAATCTAAACACGAAACTGTCTGTCACTCTCAGAGCAGAGAAGCACTGTTAACCGTCAGATGGAGATAACTAATATCTGGCCTTTCACGTGGTCCATCTTCGTGCAGGTTCCTTTGTTCTTGAATCCCAGCACAAATTAATGAGCAGGCTAATATCTTTACCATCTAGACCGATTTCTTGGAGACATTTAACTAATTTCCCATGTTGGGCTCTGTCAAAAGCCTTCAGGTTGTCCTTGAAGTAAATATCAATTTCGCTTTGTATCTCTCAATATTTCTCTGTCATTCTCAAACAGAATGTTTCTTCCATTATACTTTCGAAACACAAATTGAACCGCAGATGCTTCCCACTCTACTGTTGTTCTTATTCTCTTGTATGATCTTGGTCATATATACTCAGCGAACACAGCTTTGGTCATTGTCTGTTTATCCACACGCACGAGTACACCTGGAATGTAGTTTTGTTGGATCTGCATAGCACAGTGTAACATAACATGACATTATTACTGCAACGTCATTACCGAAATCGTCCATGTCTGCTTGTTAACCCTGGAAGAAAAGAGCTAAGACTACCATTGAGGTCATCAAAACAGTGTTGGTGCAATAGGAATGCAGAGCTCGATAAGTGCCCAAAAACAACTCATGATAGTGATACCTCCATTCATATTTGATGAATCGGTTACGTTCTATGGTAAACTTCGGGTAACAATCATCGTTGCTTTGTTCAAGACAAGGGACATAATATAGCATTTTTAGATAGCAATATAATTTTATCTCGCTTATATCCCGTTGTTGAGAATGTTCGTTTGTGTTTCAACCCTGATTCGAGCTGTACTGTCTGATGTTATTCACATCATATAAGGGCAGCCAGGTCTTTGTCCCCACATCTGGCTATCCAACACGAAGTATACAACTTAGACATCCATTGTTGAAGGTCTACAGTCTGACTTTAGCAACAAAAATGGGACCGTAACTGGCTGCGGGTCTACATTGCTCTATTATTTTGGTTCTTTATGGATGGTGCCAGACAACTAATTTGTCTGGAATTCACACTGCTCCGCGACTTACACTAGTGTTCTTGGAAACGTGGTGTTGTCCGTTTGGACTGGTTAATTCGTTGGTTTTTTTATATTTCTTCCGTCCGATTATCCTGGTCTGGACATCGGCTATATGAATGGCACTGCGCTTAAACCTGTGTCGTATTTCACAGCCTAGCTCACACGGCTGAACTTCACAAAATTGGCGTGTGAGAAATTTAGACACTATTATAATGAACTGAACACAGCCGGGAAGAGATGCCAGACTCACTCACACGCTGAGTGATGTCCCTATGACATCGTGTGGTTATGGAAGCGGTGATCCTGGATAACAGCCTCCAAACAGATCAGACTGGCTAAGGAGAAGGGATCTAAGAGGGAAAGCTAACCCGGTACTCAACAAATCCTTGCTGTTTCGGATGTTTGGACCGAAAGGTGCAAACATCGTGGTCAAGCTGTAAACTTCAACACAACGCATTCCGTTATCTGGACTAAATTCTGCTACTTAGGCCCGTGTCAGGGTTTGCAAGCGGGAGATTGAGAACGAACGAAGCCAAGCCTAGCCAAATACCGTCGGAATTAGCTATGGCAGCTCCTCTGCCATTTATTACCACCTACGTGTGTGAATCGGCATTTTCAACATTGACGGAACTTAAAACAAAATATCTCGCAAGTCTTAAAAGATCTAGATTGCTATGAGACAAGAAATGTAACTTTACTTTATTGTGTGGGTGTATATATATATATATATATATATATATATATATATATATATATATATATACATGTAAACAGTATTAGTACTAAATGCATTTATGATATTGAGTGAAAAGTCGGGAAAAGATGTGTCTATTACAATGGGAATGAACAGTGTTTGAGAAATCCTGATCTACTGCACCAACTTTAGTAAGGGTAATCCCATAGCAGATACTCCCGTCATGAGTGAAGTGCTAGAGACGTCACTGTATTAAGCAACAGATCTATGAGGATGAGTGATCAATTCCCTTCTTCGCTGCCTTTTTTATTTCCTGGCCAACAGCCATAAAATAATTTATGGATGGATCGCTAGTGAAAGTTGAATCCGTACCTTTGCCATGAAAAGCGACTGTTCTGCATCTGAGCTAATCAGCCCCTACGCCAATCATACGACAAAGAAATATGGCCCAAAGCCACATTCATTCCCCTAGGAATGTAATTTTGTGTAATTACTGTTTCTTAGGTTGTTGTTTTTTGATGCTCACGATGAGTAGGATTACTCTCTTGTGCGCCCTGAAAAAGGCGTTTAATGGCGGGTGGTAGTAGCTTTCCTCACATCACGAGCCTGCTGATGAAGGTGGACAGTGTTATGCTTCGCTTCATCTGAGTGTCGCTCCCCCACCTCGTTAGCCAGGCTGCCATGAAAACAGCCAGTTTCCAAGCGGACCTGCGTGAAAGTGAGTTGGTGGTTTTGGCCAGTGTGTTTTACCTGACCCTGACTAACATTTCTGATCAGTATGTTTTCCCTGACCCTGAATAATATGTCTGAGCAATATGTTTTACCTGACCCTGAATAAAATGTCACATCATTATGTTTTACCTGACTCTGACTAACATTTCCGATCATTTTGTTTTACCTGACCCTAATTTGTCTAATCAGCATGTTTTGCTTGACCAGATATCAGTCTCCTCTCCCCAGTGTGTCTTTGGAGACTTGTTTTATTTTCTGGTGTTTTTTTGTTTGTTTTTTTTTGTTTGTTTGTTCTTGATAAAAACTTTGTTGCCATCATTAGCGCCGTTTCTCAATTGATCACGCATGTTTCTCGTAATGAAGATCATCGATCACGTCAATTTCTACACCTGCGTGGCCTTCAATGTTTACTTCGAGTGGTTCGTATTTTTCCAACTCGGTGAACATGTGCGTATGTTTTAATATGACTTGAAGTTGCTGATCTCCCTGTCTATCCAATCAAATATTAAGGGATCAAGATGTTGAGCAGCGCATGAGCTGTAGCGGTCAGAGACCCATAGCTGACTGCAAGCGTCAGGGACAGCGAACCAGAGCTGCCAAGACCCTTCTACACCTCCACGCGGTGATCCTGGATAAAAGGCTGTAGCAGGGGAGACTGGCTAAGGAAAAGGGATCCAAGAGAGAATGCTAACCCGGTACTCAAAAAATGCTTGCTGAAGTCGGATGTATTGGATCGAAAGGTGCAAATATTGAAGTCGTTGTAAACTACGACACAACGCATTCCGTTCTCAGGACTACATTCTGCTACTTAAGCTCTTTCAGGGTTTCGTAGTGGGAGATTGAGAACGAACGCAGCCAAGCCAAGCCAAATATTTAAAAGAACAAAGAATTTCCGCAAAATCTTTTGAATGACTTGTCCAGGTTGTGTCAAACATGGACAGACTAGCAGGTCGAACTAGTACAGACTGTGCACGTCATTCAGCTCTCTAGATAATAGGAAAGTTGGTTAAAATAGGAGAAAAAGAAGTCTACTAAAACCGACAACGGTCAAGTAAGGTTAAATAAAAGCAGGTAATAATCTAGCCAGCTCAGTGGTTGCCTACTATAGGGGCGAACAGTCTTTATACCATGAAACATATATACACCGAACTCCTTTGTATTCAACCCCCCCCCCCCCCCTTCCACCTGATCCCTCCGAAACGAATTCTAGAAATGAAACCAGTCGCCGTTAATAATGTACCTTAAGTTAAGGGAAGTATTCGGGATGGTATGCTGCTTCCTTTTCTTTTTCTAAGTCTTCTTCTTTTTCTTCTTCTTATTCTTCTGTTCTTCGTCTTTCTCTTCTTCTTTTTGTCTTCTTATTTTTCGTCTTCTTCTTTTTCTTACTTTTCTTTGTCTTCTTCTTCTTAGTCTTCGTCTTCTTTTTCTTCGTCTTCTTCTATTTCTTGTTTTACGTCGTCTTCTTCTTCTTTTTCTTCATCTTCTTCTTTTTTTTCCTTCAACATCTTCTTTTTTCTTTTTCGTCGTCTTCTTCTTCTTCTTCTTCTTTTTTCTGCGTCTTCTTTTTTTCGTCTTTTTCTTCGTCTTCTTTTTTTCTTCATCTTCTTCTTTTTCTTCGTCATCTTCTTCTTCTTTTTCTTCGTCTTCTTCTTTTTCTTCTTCTCTTCTGATTTATTTCTTATTATTATTAATATTTCTCTTCTGTTCGTCTTCTTTTTCTTCGTCTTCGTCCTCTTCTACGTCTTCTTCTTCATCATGTTTCTTCCTTATCTTCTTCCTCTTTCTTTCTCTTCTTCTTCCTCTTCTTGTATACATGTTATACAGAAGCTGTTCTTTTTATACATACGTTTTAAACAGCACAATGTTTCTTTCTATAAGGAACAGGTTGCTAAACTGGAATCCTTTCACTTTGCTTGTAAGTACATTAACATTTCCCTAGCAGGCTAATTTAAGCCAGCCGTGGCATCTGACTTTGATTAAAGACCAAATATCGCATTAGATCAATTTGCATAACTGGTCAGTAGACCGCCACAAGTCAACGTCCTGCATGGCGCTGTTGGAAATAGGAAATCATTTCCTACGGAATTCCGAAACGTGTCTCAGAATGTGGCAATGTTTGTGTAAAGAGGTTCCAGGCTGAGCAGGTCTGTAAGACACCCTTAACATGCCATAGAGGGCTGGTTGGGTTGGAACGTTTAGTCCAACCGCCGACACTGGTTTCGGGGATGATGTGTTAAAAACTCAATTTTTACTAGGCCTTTGCATTGTGTGAGGTAAGCTGACTACGTCCAGTTCTCGCTGCCTGTCCGTACTTGACCTTTCTGCTGGGTTGGATTGACATATCGATAACGAGGATTGAACGCATCAGTACCTTTGCTGCAAAAAATTAGTGGGGTATCTTGGTGGGGGATTGACGGGATCCCTGTAGTAGTTAGGGACAAGCAGATGATGCCAAGCATTGCATAACCGCCAAACGGACTATGGTCCGCCTTTATCAGCACGCTCGGGATGTGAGGAAAGCTACTGCAACCCGCCACATAACGTCCTTTCTAGGGCGCACAAATAGTAAAGACTCATCGAAAACAATCAACAACAACAACAACAACAACAACAACAGCAGCAACAACAACAACAAAAGCATACCTGTATATAATTGAACATCGCATTGCTCCTCTTTAAATTCCACCCAATGTTGAACATAAAGATCTACCACTGAACATAGTGGGGGCGGAGACAGTGGGTCCCAGTTTATATATAGACATGTCACAACCGAAAGATAATGACGACAAGAAAGCAGAACAAAGAAGAGAGCAGAATCTTTCACATCTAAACAGGACACATTAGAGTCAATAGCCACTTATACCGCATCAACCCTCAGCACCTGCCCTTGTGTAGACATTGCTTGCACCTTAACGAAACAGGCACTTACTCAGTCAATGCCAAATAAAAGTCAAGGAAAACGGTCATTCTAACAGACTCCAGGAGTGAACTGCAAGCAATCTCAATCCCCAAACAAGATAGACTCTCACACGAAATAAAATACATCACATAGCTTTCCATAAACGCAGATTTAGTCCTACACTGGACTTTCGACCCACTTTGGGAACCATGGAAACGAGAAAGCAGATGATCTCGCAAAAGCCGGACTCACCATCCACAAAGCTATAAGGAAACAAATATCCTCATAAAACGATCCAAGAGAAAGGAAGAGAGGCCAGTCGAAAGAATACAAGACAGATAATGAGAATATTAGCTTAATTTGTCTTCGCATGATGGAGAGACAGCATCGTTGTGAATTTCATGAAAGATTACTATTGGGTTAGATTTTCGTTACTGTCAGATGTTTTGCCTGGACAGCGGCTAACGGTCTGGACATGGCTAACTGTCTGGACATGGCTAACGGTCTGTACATGGTTAACGCTCTGTCTGGACAGCGGCTAACGGTCTGGATATGGCTAACGATCTGGACATGGCTAACGATATGTCTGGACATGGCTAACGGTATGGACATGGCTAACGGTCTGGACATGGCTAACGATCTGTCTGGATATGGCTAACGATCTGGACATGGCTAACGATCTGTCTGGACATGGCTAACGGTCTGGACATGGCTAACTGTCTGGACATGGCTAACGGTCTGGACATCGGCTAACGATCTGGACATGGCTAACGATCTGTCTGGACAACGGCTAACAATCTGTACAACAATCTGGAAAACGAATAACAATATGGACAACGGCTAAATATTTGGATAACGGTGAACAATCTGGACAACGGGTAACAATCTGGACAACGGATAACAATCTGGACAACGGTTGATAATCTGAACTACAGCTAACAATCTGGACAACAGCTAGCAATGTTCTGGATAACGGCTAACAATCTGGACAACGGCTAACAATCTGGACAACAGTTAACAATCTGGACAACGGCTAACAATCTGAATAACAGTTAACAATCTGGACAACGGATGATAATCTGGAATACAGCTAACAATCTGGACAACAGCTAACAATCTGGACAACAGTTAACAATCTGGACAACGGCTAACAATCTGAATAACAGTTAACAATCTGGACAACGGATGATAATCTGGAATACAGCTAACAATCTGGACAATCGCTAACAATCTGGACAACAGTTAACAATCTGGACAACGAATAACAATCAGTTTTTTTTCCATTTTCATCTGCTTCATATTTTTACACGTGAATATCATGTACACGGAACCTCCGAAGTTATATTTCCTCTCTGAAAGGACTAGGCTCAGATTTCATATCCCTTGAATACCAGTGGATTCGAAATCCAAACTTTTCTAGATTTATTTCGTTCGTTTCTTGAGAGACCAATGTCTTACATCTCATTTACAGCGTCCCCTTTTTTAAACTATCGTGAATATTTATTTCAAGAAAAGAACTGTGTTTATACATTGTATACATACATTTTGTAATACAGTGCATATTTCTTTTGTAGCTGAACGTCTTCTTTCGTTCCGTTATCCCGTGACCTCTGGAGAACGGAGGGGCACCCCTGCTGACACCTCCACAATCTTACACCACGTCTCTGTCTCCAGTTGCTTTTTGTGCCGCCTCGGGACTTAGGTTAGTTAGTTTTCTTTCCACTTGTGCCGTTTAGCGTCGTGGGGAGCTTGAGTCATCTATCCTGCGCCAAGTGCGTTGTGTCGGTCAATGTGAGCCCTTGTCGTTGCACAATCACTCTAATGTCATCTATCCACCTACTTCGTGGCCTCCCCCTTGCCCTGTAGCCAGATCTACCAGCATTGTAAGCCATCAGTGGAAGATGATGAGCGTGTATTCTCATGAGATTACCCAACCAACTTATTTTCTGCCTGGAAATGTATTCGACACAAGACGTAGTGTCGATCATACTTCGAATGTCGTCATTCCGCATTCTGTCTCTTCTGGTAACATCAATGACTTTCCTCAAACACTTCATTTCAACAGTCAAAATTCTGCTCTCGCACGCCCTTGACAGAGGCCATGTTTGGCACTGCTAGCACAGAATCAGCATAAATATACTGTTTATCAGCTGTTGCTTTGTTGCCAAACTAATGTTCGGGTGTCTAAGCAATGGGAACAGCTGATAAGTCACTGCATATGCTTTCTGGCACCTTGTCTCGATTTCCCTGTCGATCCTGCCGTCTGCCGAAAAAATACTGCCCAAATACTTGAACTCATGGACCTGTTGAAGAGCATTATCATTTAGACTTATCTTGAGTGGCCCAGGAGTTCTGTTGATGATCATAGTTTCTGTTTTGTTCTCGCTAATTCACATTTTATATTTAGCACAGGTAGTCGCAATTGCGTTCATGTGGTTTTGTAGTTTGTTTTAATCGTCTTAGGTTAGTCCATTCATTAATGTTGCCTAGAAGACATTATACTCTTTTTTGATGCATTTTATGATTTTAAGCTACTGTGTTTCGTTAGAGTATGTTTTTGGTTTAAGAATCATAACTTCCGTTATCATTAAAAAGACATAATGGACACGGACCTTACAATAAATCCTATATGTTTTGTTTTATAAATCAGCAATTACGTTGTGAATTTAATAACATATATGTAGAAAGACATTTGATAGAAATTGTAATGATCTACAACTGATATCACATCAAATCCTCAAAATGTGCCTACTGCCAAGAAAACGGGCACATGGCTCAATGTAGCTTAATTTCTATATTAATAAATTGTAACCCATCATTGCTTTTGCTTGAACTTAACTCATTGTTTTTATACTGGAGAGAGAGGGAGGGAGAGAGGGAGAGAGAGGGGGAGAGGAGAGCTGGCTAAGAAGACTCAGGAGAGTCTGTAGACAACCAGTCACATTTGCATTGCCCTGCTTTAAGAGCTGTGCACATCCAATCTATTCTTAAATGCATTAACTGTATCTGCCTCCACCACCTCTTGGGTGCGATGCATTCCAACCATTCACCACTTTCTGACTAACAAAATATTTCCTAATATCCAATCTAGAACTTTCTTTAGTTAATTTGTATATGTGCCCTCTTGTTCTCGTTGGTGGCTGTATTTTGAAAAAAAAACTTGTTATAGTCTAATTGTACCTTTCCTGTATGATTATATTATAAACCTGTATTAAGTTCCTCGAATTTTTCTAGACGCTGTAGGTCGGTTTTTCTGAGTCGTTCCTTGTATCTGTAATTCTGAAATCCTACTATCAGTTTTGTCGCTCTTCTTTGTGTCCTTTCCAGCATGTTTATATCTCCCCTACGATAAGGACTCCACACCTGTACGAGTACTCCAATCTAGGTCTAACTAACGCTTTATATAGTTTGATAATCACGAGCCATCCAATGAAAGACAGATTTCAAAATTTAGCAATGGGATGACTGAAAAGAAGTAGTTTTATGCATCAGGCAAAACAACTTCGCAGGCAAATAATGGATCTACCTGAAGTTGACATCCCCATACAGTCTGTGCCAGAACAAACCCCTTGGAGAGAGGAGCACGGACTATCAGTATGCATTCAAACAAAAGTGAAAGGAATATTAAACAAGGATGAACAGAACAGTGTGCAACGTAGGATAGTGATCCTCAATTTCCTGGATGAAGAATACCCTCAAGACTTCTGGATCAGAGTATACACAGATGGGTCAGCACAGAATGCAGTAAAGAATGGTGGAGCGGAAGTGTTCATAGAATACCCAAACAACATTAGGAATAAAGTCAAAGTACCAACTGGGAAATTCTGTCATATATATGATGCAGAAATACAGGCAATCAAGGTGGTAACTGAGAAACTGTTGAACACCAATGTCGGTCCACAACCTGGAGTATTTCTTACAGATGCACAATTAGCACTCCAAGCACTTAAATTTGAGAAACTGCCAGATCTACAGGCTCTACTGTCTGAACTGAGCAACCAGCGCAATATTGTCATGCAGTGGATACCTTCACATTGTGGAATACCAGGAAACGAGAGAGCAGATCGACTGGCAAAGGAGGGTGCTGCAGACGAGCAACCAGATGTGCCAGTTACATACCAACAGAAAATAAGGATGATCAAATCAATCAGAAAGCCACCAACAGTAACACCAGACGATTACCATAACATGAACAGACAAGAGCAAACTGTTGTGTTGCGCCTTAGAACAGGACACAACCGACTCCGCAGCCACATGTACACACAAATGAAGATTGGCAACTCAGCCATGTGTCCATGCGGACAGGCGCCCCAGACAGCAGAGCACATACTGCAAAACTGCCCCGAATATGATATACAGAGAAAATCTCACTGGCCCATAGAAACAACACTGGAAGAGAAACTTTATGGACCTGTATGTGAACTACAAAAGACAGTGACGTTTATACAAGAGACAACATTGCAGATATAGACAATATTTTAAAGCGAACGAAAGAAGAAGAAGAAGATAATCACCTCCTTACTCCTATATTTAATATTTCTTTAATAACAATGTGTCTGGTTTGTAACTAGATGCCAAAGTAGAATTCAGAATAATTAGTTTTTTAAAAAATGGCGTCAGAAGTTCTTCCATTAGGTAAGAATTCATTTGTTTATAATATATTTAGTTTTTATGAAAAAGTTAATTTTACGAATCCAATTTTTTTCGTGTCTAACTTATTTCGAAAAATATAAGTTTGATACCAAGTAAAATGTCAATTTTTTTTTTACGCCGGATTTCTCCTATTTCCATTTCGGGGAATTTGTTTCTAAATGGTTTCGAGTTTCTCTACAACAAACTGGCGAATGCCATGAGCACTGTCGGGAGATAGGAAATGAGATTCAAATATGGGTGCAGGAGAGACATGAAAGCAATGGAAATCTATTCCAGATCATGGGAACACTAAGCTGCAGACCACGCCAAATGCAATACTTTCATGTATCGTGATCTAAAATTTTGAGAAGAGAAACTATTATAAAAACAGAGGAGAAAATAAATTGAGGAAAAGAACGTATAAATATTACCTCAAGGGCGCATCATCCTAAAGTCATTAATGACTGAAGAAAAAAAAATTATATATATAATTATGTATAATTGTTTACATATTAGATTGGTAGTATCTACACACAAGATTTCTAAGCCACTATGAGTGCAAGAGGAGCGATACAACATAGAAGAATATATACTAGCGCGTGAGTGTATGTATATGTGTACGTGTGTGAGTGTATGTTTGTGCATGTGTGCGTAAGGGCAGGCGGACATGCATGCGTGAGTGTGTTTGTGTGTGTATGTCTAGGGGTGACTGGGGGCGTGAGGTAAGGCAATCTCAAAGCGATGAACGGAAATGGCGTGGATTCCAGACCACCATCTTTCAAGTTACCCCAGATCTCAAAGAAGGTGGAACTAAAGTGCCTGCGTCATGAATTATCTTCAGTCGTCTTAACTAATGTCTTGCCACTGGTCCAGGGTAGTTCGGGACTATAGAGCGAGGCTAATAACCAGCGCAATATTCTTCTTCACTATAATCCAAATCTAGCGAAAGTTACATCATTAGGACCAACCCATCTGATAGTGTCAGCATTATCGTGAGCAGCTAACCTACTATGTGTGTGTGTGTGTCAGAATGAGTGTGTGTGTGAGTGTTTGTGTCTGTGAGTGCGACTGTGTGTGAGTGTGTGTGAGTGTATGTGTGTTAGTGTGAGTGAAAGTGAGTGTGAGTGTGTGTGTGAGTGTTTGTGTCTGTGAGTGCGACTGTGTGTGAGTGTGTGTGAGTGTATGTGTGTTAGTGTGAGTGAAAGTGAGTGTGAGTGTGTGTGTGAGTGTTTGTGTCTGTGAGTGCGACTGTGTGTGAGTGTGTGTGAGTGTATGTTTGTTAGTGTGAGTGAAAGTGAGTGTGAGTGTGTGTGTGAGTGTTTGTGTCTGTGAGTGCGACTGTGTGTGAGTGTGTGTGAGTGTATGTGTGTTAGTGTGAGTGAAAGTGAGTGTGAGTGTGTGTGTGAGTGTTTGTGTCTGTGAGTGCGACTGTGTGTGAGTGTGTGTGAGTGTATGTGTGTTAGTGTGAGTGAAAGTGAGTGTGAGTGTGTGTGTGAGTGTTTGTGTATGTGAGTGCGACTGTGTGTGAGTGTGTGTGAGTGTATGTGTGTTAGTGTGAGTGAAAGTGAGTGTGAGTGTGTGTGTGAGTGTTTATGTCTGTGAGTGCGACTGTGTGTGAGTGTGTGTGAGTGTATGTGTGTTAGTGTGAGTGAAAGTGAGTGTGAGTGTGTGTGTGAGTGTTTGTGTCTGTGAGTGCGACTGTGTGTGAGTGTGTGTGAGTGTATGTGTGTTAGTGTGAGTGAAAGTGAGTGTGAGTGTGTGTGTGAGTGTTTGTGTATGTGAGTGCGACTGTGTGTGAGTGTGTGTGAGTGTATGTGTGTTAGTGTGAGTGAAAGTGAGTGTGAGTGTGTGTGTGAGTGTTTGTGTCTGTGAGTGCGACTGTGTGTGAGTGTGTGTGAGTGTATGTGTGTTAGTGTGAGTGAAAGTGAGTGTGAGTGTGTGTGTGAGTGTGTGTATTTGAATTTGTGTGAGTGTGTGTGTGTAAGTGTATCTATGTGTGAGTGTGTCTGTGTGAGTGGGTAAGTGTGTGTATGGGAGTGAGTGTGTCTGTGTGAGTGTGTGTAAGAGTGTGAGTGTGTGTGCGTTTGTGTCTTTTCAATTAGTAATAATTAATATTAATGCTACCATTGCCCGACATGGGAACCACGAATTATAACACTGCAACCTACCAAGCATCTGGTACGAGGCAATTAAGAAGGGTTTGGTATGTCGCCGACTATGCCATATAATGCAGGAACTACAATCTACATAACTTCAACAATTATTACCAGGTTGGCGTTAGATGACTTGCTAGCATTTGCTGAAGACATGCTCCACAGGGATCTGAAAATGTTTAGGTTGATTGATATAAGAAATTGGGACTGAGTGGTTTCAAGGTAAGACGTCAGCCTCGGGTGCTGGAGGTCACGAGTTCAAATGAGGTAACTTTTTTTCCCGTGGACTTTCTTGTATTTCACCGGATCTCTGAGTAGTAGAGATCGGAAGCCCGTGTACAGTGTCGCGCACATTAAAAACTCTTCGGAAGCTGGAAATCAAAAAGAGTAGGCTTAACGACCGTTTCTCGTGCAAAATTCAAAAATATGTTAAAATTCGACCCAATCTGTTACGGGATGCCGTGCATTGTGCTGGGTTTGTCCAAAAACATGTGAAGAAGAACAGAGCACTTTGGATTAACCTATGTGCACTGACGACCATTATTCGAATAAACTATAACTAAAAACTAAAGAAATCGTAAACAAATTAATTAATGTGAACGTTTTCAAAATGAACAGCAAACAAAAACTGGAAAATGGATGTCGAAATAAATAATTTACTTAAATGAGTATCTCAGAAATGATTAATGTTACATAAATATTAACTAGTCAGAATAGATTTCCAATCTGAATCTGCATCAGAATTCGGACAAAATGGATTGGATGTGATGATTAATTAAGCCAAAGCTAAATATTTAAACATGAAGCTCGTCTTTCTAAACACGTCATGGAAATCTTGTTTACTCTGTCCGGACATCGAGGTCGTAGATAGATAAATATTTAGAGTTGTCTATACTTGCCAAAGGATAAACAAAAACGTTGCCATCACAAGTAGAGTTAGACGTCACACGCACCTGTAATTCTTCAGCTTTCTTTGTGGATAGCTCTCTCTTACAGGAGCGTAAAGATTAGACCTTTTGTCCCGCATTCGGTTAGTAAAAGGTGATTGGCTTAGCTTGGCTTGGCTTCGTTCGTTCTCAGTCTCCCGCCAACAAACCATGAAAGGGCTTGAGTAGCAGAACGTAGTCCAGAGAATGGAAGGCCTTATGTCGTAGTTTACACCTTGACTGCGATATTTGCACCTTTTGGTCCAACACATCCGACTTCAGCAAACATTTTTTGAGTACCGGGTTAGCATTCCCTCTTCGATCCATCCTCTTTAGCCAATCTACACTACTGCAGCATGTTATCTAGAATCACCGCGGGGAGGTGTAGAAGGGTCTTTGCAGCTTTAGTTCGCTGGCCCTGACGCTAGCAGTCAGCTATTGATCGCTAACCACTGCAGCTCATGCGCTGCTCCGCATCTTGATCCCCGTAAAACGTGATTAAAGAGGAATACATAGCGGGCTGGGCAACATATTAAAATACTCTACGGACGTTTTGATGAAAACCTGCCGACGTGAAGAGCAGTTGGATTAAATGAATCTTGAAATTTGTCCCGTTTGCTGCCTGCAAACTAATGCACATCTTATTCTTCTTCTGCGTTCATTCTCATTCGGCCGCGACAAAGCCCAAAAAAGGGCTTTGCAATTAGCAGCATGAAGTCCGGAGATCTGAATGCACTGGGCCGCTAGTTTACAACTTAACTGCGACATTTGCACCTTTCGGTTCGCTACATCTATCTTCGGCAGAGCTAATGTACAACAATCGTATATATATATATATATATATATATATATATATATATATATATATATATATATATATATATATATATATATATATAAATATATAGATATATACGTCTGTATTGTTATTTTTAAATGTGTATTTTGTTTTTCCCCTGTAACAGACTGATTCGGCTTTTGATGTCGCACAGTCCAGATTGTTTTTCTAAATGGTTCTATATGGTTGATATCTGCTACAATTGAGGTGTATCAATTATTGTAATGTGTTTTAAAGATCTAGGGTCGTTTTTCAGTTCAGTGATGAAGGATCAAAATGTGAGGTGTTGGCCAGAATAGCACAGACAAAAGCGGCGCTTGCACGGCTTAACAAAATCTGGCAAGAAAAACGGTTAGCGCTATGCACGAAAATCAGATTAATACGTACACTGGTCCAGTCAATATTTCCTTATGCTTGTGAGACATGGACAGTTACAGCTGACCTTCAACGAAGGATACAGGCCTTAGAGATGAGATGTTTCCGAAGACTGTTAAACGTCACGTGCAAAGATCGAGTTACAAATGAGGAAATACGAGATAGAATTACAACAGCAATAGGGCCTTTCAGAGACCTCATGCGAAACTGTCAAAAGAAGGAAACTCGCTTGGTACGGTCATATATCGAGATCAAATGGCCTTGCAAATACAATCTTCGACGGAAAGGTGCAAGGTAGACGACGAAGGGGCTCTCCCAAAAAAGAGATGGGAAGACAAGGACAACATAAACAAATGGACCAATCGCCGACCAGAAGACGCACAGGCAGCGGCGGCTGACAGAAAAAGATGGCGTGGTGTTGTGAGGATGTCTTCATGTGTGCCCCAACGACCTCACCGTTTACGGGATGACCTGACCTGACCTGTAGAATACCGCCAGCTCATAGTTTGTAAATTTATTCGCAGTGGTTAAACTATGTTTCTGTTTTTAGAATACTGCAGATTGACCTTTTATAAGACAGCATGATTAATTCTCATAGTTAATCTTTATTATCCTTTACCAGATACTTGATGATGTTGAATAGTCACAATGAGTTAGATTACTCTTTTGTGTGCAGTGAAAATGACGTTAAATGGTCGGCTGTCGTAGCTTTCTTCACGTCCCAAGCGTGGGAATAAGTGTGAACCGGGGTCCTCTAGGAGGTTGGACTATGCTTGGCTTAATATGTGTGTCACTCACTACTACGGGGATCACGATGATCCCTCACTTCGTTAGCCAAGCTGCCATGAAAGCAGCCCGTTTCCAGGGAGGGCTATGAGTAAGTTGAAGTTAGAGTCTTGACCAGTATATTTTGCTTGATCCTGACTAACATGTCTGATCAGTATGTTTTTCTTGACATTAACTAACATGTATGATCAGTATATTTTGCCTGGCCCTTACTTACATGTCTGATCAGTATGTTTTCTCTGACCCTGACTAGCATGTCTGATAGGTATGTTTTGCATGCCCCTGACTAGCATGTCTGTTCTGTATGTTTTGCCTGGTCCTGACTAGCATGTCTGATCAGTATGTTTTGCCTGACCTTGACTAACATGTCTGATCAGTATGTTTTGCCTGACCTTGACTAACATGTCTGATCAGTATGTTTTGCCTGGTCCTGACTAACATGTCTGATCAGTATGTTTTGCCTGACCTTGACTAACATGTCTGATCAGTATGTTTTGCCTGACCCTGACTAACATATCTGATCAGTATGTTTTGCCTGACCTTGACTAGCATGTCTGTTCTGTATGTTTTGCCTGACCTTGACTAACATGTCTGATCAGTATGTTTTGCCTGACCTTGACTAACATGTCTGATCAGTATGTTTTGCCTGACCTTGACTAACATGTCTGATCAGTATGTTTTGCCTGACCTTGACTAACATGTCTGATCAGTATGTTTTGCCTGGCCTTGACTAACATGTCTGACCAGTATGTTTTGCCTGACCTTGACTAACATGTCTGACCAGTATGTTTTGCCTGACCTTGACTAACATGTCTGTTCAGTCTATGTTGCCTGACCTTGACTAACATGTCTGATCAGTATGTTTTGCCTGACCTTGACTAACATTTCTGATCAGTATGTTTTGCCTGACCTTGACTAACATGTCTGTTCAGTATGTTTTGCCTGACCTTGACTAACATGTCTGTTCTGTATGTTTTACCTGACCTTGACTAACATGTCTGTTCAGTATGTTTTGCCTGACCTTGACTAACATGTCTGATCAGTATGTTTTGCCTGACCTTGACTAACATGTCTGATCAGTATGTTTTGCCTGACCTTGACTAACATGTCTGATCAGTATGTTTTGCCTGACCTTGACTAACATGTCTGATCAGTATGTTTTGCCTTACCAGACGTTAGTCTTCCTTCTCTTACCACGTAAACACCAGCCCATATCCTGGGTCCATAAATATGTTCCGCAGACAAATGTAGCCCGCGTGCCGTGAATTTGAAGTCCGTGCCTTACAGGTAGTCTGTATCCAATAATTTGCAATGGTTGGTTACAATAGCATTATTGTTTTTTTAACATGGTGAGGTTGCTAGACTCAGGCATAGCTTTATTTAGTCGCCGTTTACAATATGCTAGAAATGGGACACATTCGTTTCATTCCGAGTACTACTCTGACTACCGACTCGGTTTGAAGCTGTGGCCGTAGACGCTAGAAATTTAATATCGCCGTAATCACATAATGTAGCAACATATCTATTACAAACATAATCAACTGCGGAAAAAGAGAACAAACAGCAAACACCCACTGATCCCAACAACAAACAAAACAGGAAACAGAATACCACAACTACCGGCCTTAGAACAGGTCATTGAAGACTAAATGCATGCATGCATAAGACGAAATCACAGACTGCACAGTGTACATATGAGAGGAGACCTCAGCCGTCAGAACACATCTTGCAAACATGCTCACTACATTAAAGCTCCCGTGAGAAGACCTGGCCCACAGAATGAAGCATGTAAGACAAACTATGGGGGACCAGTGAGGGCATACAACTGCCGTCTCACTTCATGGACGCGGCCCACCTATTAGAATTGAACGAACATTCGAAACCAAACTCTAAGAAAAAGAAAAAATGTAGAATATATGTATTTTATTCCATGCTGACCTATTACGAAATTGAATTTAATGGTATATGTCTTGATAGAAAATTGCACAAGGCTAGCCACATCTTCATGTTAAACTACTGCTGTTAAAAACTGTCGCTGCAGATGCTGTTATAAATGATCGTCTATAAAAGGGACAGCTGAAGTGATGATTCAATGCTTCGTTTGGAGAGTAAATGTAAATCAATCGATCAGGCGAGACTTTTCTCAATCATAGCTTGTAAAATTGAAATGCCTGATATATGTAGCAGTAGTCATCTTTGCCTTGTAGCTTGAGTGTGTCTGTGCAGCTGTTGATGTTGTTGAGAAGAGACTGGATAAGGGGATGGCCACTCGTTGAGGGAGAGAGACGGCTGATCGAGAGTAGAAAAGGCTGATCAAGTGGATAAGTTGCTGGTCGGGAGAAGAAACTGCTGGTCGAGAGTAGAAACGGGTGGTCGAGAGAAGAAACTGCTGGTCGAGAGTAGAAACGGGTGGTCGAGAGAAGAAACTGCTGGTCGAGAGTAGAAACTGGTGGTCGAGAGAAGAAACTGGTGGTCGAGAAAATAAACGGATGATCGAGTGTAGAAACAGATGGTTGAGAGAAGAAACTGCTGGTCGAGAGTAGAAACGGGTGGTCGAGAGTAGAAACGGATGGTCGAGAGACGAAATGTGGGGTCGAGAGAAGAAACTGCTGGTCGAGAGTATAAATGGGTGGTCGAGAGGATAAACTGCTGGTCGAGAGGATAAACGGGTGGTCGAGAGGAGAAACGGCTGGTCGAGAGGAGAAACGGCTGGTCGAGAGGAGAAACGGCTGGTCGAGAGAAAAATGGCTGGTGCATTGGAGAAGTGGTTCATTGAGCTGAGAAACTGTAACTAGAGCGAATGTGTAGCAGAAAAACTGGTTTGTATGTCAGTTATCTGCTAACAAGGATAGTGGTCTATACGTCAGTAACACATATGTTTATTTTTAATTTTTATATGTGATACAAAAACCTGTTCAGTGTGTGACGACTGTTTGGGAAATCTACCTTTATTCCTAAACTATTTAAATCCTCTGATATAAGTCATCAATGTGAATTTACAGCACAATTATAATTGTTTGAGACTTCTATATTGGAGCATCAGGTACACATTTTAGTTGTCTTTCACATAGAAAGACTGCGGCGAAGAAGCTCAATGAATAACTGTTGTAGCACTTGGTTTCACACAGTGCGATCAGAAGCGTATTGAAGACTTCTATGTGAGCATTCTTCCGATCAAGTAGTATGGCTAGGTTTCAAACGATGAAGACACCCGGCAGACAGGCCTCAAAAGCTCACGATACTAAACCGTCGCCATTAACCCTATTTGGACATCAGCCCTGCCTTTGGATGACGTCCCTGCCCACAAACCTGCAGGATATCAACGATTTTAAACGACACTCTCCTTCATGGCCCATCGCCCAGACGTCGCCCACACACCTCCTGTTTACATCCGAAAGATAGTATCTTCATTGCATGCAGTCTGGAACTCATCATGTTCATAGTCGGTTGACGTGGCGGGACCTTAGCCTCTGAGCGGAATACCCACCCCCCTCCCCTAACCTTCTGCGTAAAACCACTCGTTCTCAATCTCCTGCTACCAAACCCCCACACGGGCTTAAGTAGCAGACTGTACTCCAGAGAACGAAATGCGTTGTGTCGTAGTTTACAGCTTGATTGCGATTGTCGCACCTTTCGGTCCAATACATCCGACTTCAGCAATCATTTTTTAGTTAGCATTCCATCATCGATCCCTTTTCCTTAGCCAGTCTGCTCTGTTGCAACATGTTATCGAGGATCACCAAGTGGAGGTGTAAAAGGGTCTTGGCAGCTCTGGTTCGCTGGCCCTGACGCTTAGAGTCAGCTATGGGTCGCTGGCCCTGACGCTAGCAGTCAGCTCTGGCTCGCTGGCCCTGACGCTAGCAGTCAGCTATGGGTCGCTGACTCTGACGCTAGCAGTCAGCTTTGGGTCGCTGACTCTGACGCTAGCAGTCAGCTATGGGTCGCTGACCCTGACGCTAGCAGTCAGCTATGGGTCGCTGGCCCTGACGCTAGCAGTCAGCTATGGGTCGCTGACCCTGACGCTAGCAGTCAGCTATGGGTCGCTGACCCTGACGCTAGCAGTCAGCTATGGGTCGTTGACCCTGACGCTAGCAGTCAGCTATGGGTCGCTGACCCTGACGCTAGCAGTCAGCTATGGGTCGCTGACCACTGCAGCTCAGAAGGATTGAATAGGTACTTGCAGCCTCGTCGCTTAAAACAAAGAGCTATATAATCCATCTCGATAATGCAACATACAATCTACGATTCAGCCTTCCTCCAAACAGGCGAACTGTAACAATGTATCCATGCTCCAATGTGAATTCAGAAGAGATATATATTCGGAGAGCGGTTTTCAAATCGAACTAATGAGCAAGGGACACAACTTCAAAAACTGCGAATATATACCTTTTTTTTAATATCCCTGATTTAACAAAAACTTAAATTACACACTGTTTGACGACTAAACGGGCCAGCCGCCTTTTTATGATTATTATGAATATATTTAAACAGTCGGATATGCTCTTGATCCATGATTTCTTGGTTCTTCTTTTGCGAACTATCGTGCTCCTACAAATCCGCTTTACTGTACTTCGTGGTACGAGCTTTCCAGTTTTATTTCTCTTGACATTTCTTTCTCGTTGCAACCACATTATCCTCTATCTTTTCTCTAACATATCAAATTCTTTCTTTATATTTTTCTTTCACTATGCCCCGCACCCACACTAAAACATACATGCGCACTCCTATTTGCTGTATAGAAATATTCCTCACACAAACCGAACAGACAACGCATGAGTCCCACCGCTGGACTTGCGCGAGCATTTCTCTCCAGGTAGCGAGAACAAGCATAGATTGTCTACAGGATTAATAGAACTCTACACGTTATCCCCGATAGCAGTGTTTGTTTACCTTTACGTTTCTTTTGGATCAGAGAAGCAGGTGCGTTAGCGTTTCATTACTTTAAAAATGTGTTATGTGTCTTAATAATGTAGTTCTTTCAGGTTTTAACTCTTTTGGCCAAAGTACACTTCACTTAGCCAGTCTTTTTTTGTTAGATTAGGGCATGTAAGCCATCAATAAATATAGTCAGTCTTTCTTATTTTTGTTCACTCCATCTTGTTCACTTGTATCGAGTCACTACTATTTTAGCCTTCTTTTAAATCGTGATCCAACGCGTGCTTTTACAGAGGTAGTTTCTGTAGTAATTTGTTTACACGATCAGCTTGCCACTCTTTATTCTGCTTTTACTACATGCATAGAGGTGGAGTGATCCTATGCTTTAATCTTCAGTAGTGGAAATCGTTACTGATCCGTCTATAACTCTCAGGCAGCTTTGAACAGTTATTTGCTTATGAAAGGCCTTCAGAGCAAAGCATAACTTTCATAATAATGACTCATTCTTCTTTGTTGATATAAGTGGAAAAGTAGACCACAACTACATTTGGCTCCGTTAAATTCAAGCTAAATCCAAGTTTTTGTAGTGGCCATTTTGGTTTGAATGGATCTCTTGATTTTGTTAAAGTCAAGCTAAATCCGAGTTTTTCCAGTGGACATTTTCGTTTCATTGGATCTCTTGATTTTTATCTTGATAACCAGTTCTTCGGCTTCGGATCGTTGATGTGGATCCAACTTCGCATTCAACTGGCTCTTGTCTTAGGCTACGACGCCTAGTCTTAGGTCAGCTATACACCCGAGGCGCATCGGATTCTGTTGTTGTCGACAGCACAAGAATGTAGTAGGGATATAACAAGATATCTCAAGAATAATCTTGATATAATAATAATAATAATAATAATAATAATAATAATAACAATAATCGAAGGCGTCAACGGCACTTTTGGTGGATCGACCACTACCATGTCCAACTGCTGAGGGTGTGTTTATACCTAGTGTGTCTACCAAAATCCCTACAGACTTCCCAGATGGAGCCGAGTACTCCGCTGCTTTGGGACGGACGCCGCGAGAAGTGTATTAAACCAAGATTTGTTTCAAGCTTTCCGTGTCTGTCCGTATCAAACTCCCTGTTTTTCCGTATTCCTCTGGCGGGGGTTCTGAGTGTGTGCACCTTTTGGTCAGCGTGACCCTTGTTGTACTGAGAATACGAGGTTAGGAGAGGTATGAGGTATCGTGTAACCTCCAGTGGAGGGAGGGCGAGCAGTAAAAGTCAGCTTCAGTTCGAGCAGAAAGGTCCTTGAGCAGTGGTAACCTGGACTGAAATCAGTTAAGCGGAACGTTGAACTCCCTCTTGGACTGGTCTCCCCCGGCTTAAGCCAGGCATGAAATGCATCATAACAAACAGGATAACTGATCGAAAGCATATCTTGATGTAGGGTAGTGAATAAAACGTTTATTTGCGATCAATAAAAGAAGAAGACAAAAATAAAGAAGAAGAAGATGACGTTGTTGTTGTTGAATGCTCGCAATAAGTAGGTTTACTCTTTTGTGCGCCCTGAAAATACGTTAATATCTTTTCTCACATACCGATCGTGCTGATGAAGGTAGACCGGGTCCTCCATACGGTTGCGCTATGCTCGGCTTAT
The DNA here is from genome assembly GCA_036924085.1 of Ariolimax columbianus. Classification (NCBI taxonomy): domain Eukaryota; kingdom Metazoa; phylum Mollusca; class Gastropoda; order Stylommatophora; family Arionidae; genus Ariolimax; species Ariolimax columbianus. The sequence continues at coordinate 18,704,538 of JAVGWX010000022.1, forward strand.
TCTGTGTGTCACTCACTACTACGTGGATCACGTCAGATTCTCACCCCGTTAGCCAGGCTGTCATGACAACAACCCATGTTCAGGTAGGCTACTAGGAAGCCGAGGTGAGGATCTTAGCCAATATGTTTTGCCTGCCCCTGACTAACATGTCTGATCAGTATGTTGTGCCTGCCCCTGACTAACATGTCTGATCAGTATGTTGTGCCTTCCCCTGAATAAGAAGAAGGAGAAGAAAAAATAGAAATGGATTCTGGTGAACAATTTCACTTGACTTATGGCTACTATTCTCTAGCTAGTCTGGGCGTATTCTAGTTATTATTCTAGTTATAGTCTAGCAAACAAATTCCAGGTAACCATACTGTTCCAGCGATTCTGCTACGTTTATTGACAAAATCGATGATACGTGTATAAATCTTGGGATTGGTTTTCAAGGTGCGCATAGTTGCAGAAAATTAATTAAATATTATAGCTATTATTTGTATGGTATAAATGCATTGTTTTCAAACATGCGTTGATATTTGTCATTTCTTTATTATGTTCAGGGTGGGTTCTTCAATAATTATCATCGCATTAATATTACAGCTATTCCGAATGGTGATCACACCATATTGAAATGGTGCTCAATAATTTATGTATTGTTATTTTGTAGATCAGTTTTATTCAAACTAGACGCTACCGACCACGTGACTGATGTTAGCTTTTAAGTTTAGGAGGGGGGGGGGGGGACAGAATAAGTATATGCTGTACTACAACCTGAGGAAGCTATCGCAGAATACCAGCAAACCAACAAAAGTGTAAATTTCGAAAACCTGTTTTTATCATGTGGCCGCATTATGGCTGTGACACATGGACAGATAACAAGACTTCGATTCCTTCGAGTTGAAAAGGTATAGTGTCCACAGAATACCGAGGAACCATGCGAACAAGAATGCAGACGTTTGACGAGAGTTGGGCATAGAGTTGAACTGGTTCATAAATTCTATCATGAACAAAAAATTGAAATACTTTGGCCACATCAAGAGACACTTTGGTCTTGTGACAACGGTAATGGAAGGTATGGTGCCGGGCAAGAGAGGCACGATGAAGACCAAGAAGGCGATGGCACCAAGATGTCAAGGAATGCTAGAGCTTCAGCAGGGGATCCAGTTTGTTTCCTACGGCCTGTGAGGGGGGTGACGTTCTGTAGAAGTCATGCTGCACGAGTAGACGTGAATGATTGCGAAATTTTCTTCAGTTGAGATTTTAGTGGACGGTAAGGTAAATGTAACCTAACGAAAGGTATAAAAGTGGGCGCCCGGTATAAAAGTGGGCGCCAGGTAAAACGATGGGGTCAGGTATAAAAGTTAGCTCCAGGAATAAAAGTGGATGCCAGTTATAAAAGTGGGCGCCTGGTATAAAAGTGGACGCCATATATTAATGTGGGCGCCATGTGAAAAAGTGGGTGTCAGGTATAGAAGTAGGCTCAAAGTTTAAAAGTGGGTGACATATATAAAAGTGGGCGTCATGTATAAAAGTGGGCAGCAGGTATAAAAGTGGGCACCAGGTATAAAAGTTGAGGAGCCATGTTCTAGATTATGACGATATTGATCAAAAATTGACACAAATTGACAAAATTGCCCAATCGTTGCGTACCATATCATGATAATGTTGCCGATTAGTTGAATATTATTAGTTACTAACTGTTAGTGTTACCAACGATGGGATGAATGAAGCAGTTAAGGTGAATGGCTTGAACATAAGTAGAAAGAAGATTCAATTTCAACTGAACACGTTCTGGCCTTTTAGGCAACTGCGAATGGAAGTTGAGTCCATCGTGAATGTTAATGTGTACATCTACCTAGGCCTGGATGTGTACATCTACCTAAGCCAGAATGTGTACATCTACCTAGGCCAGAATGTGTACATTTACCTAGGCCTGGATGTGTACATCTACCTAGGCCAGGATGCGTACGTCTACCTAGGCCAGAATGTGTACATCTACCTAGGCCTGGATGTGTACATCCACCTAGGCCAGAATGTGTACATCTACCTAGGCCAGGATGTGTACGTCTACCTAGGCCAGAATGTGTGCATCTACCTAGGCCAGAATGTGTACATCTACCTAGGCCTGGATGTGTATGTCTACCTAGGCCAGGATGTGTACGTCTACCTAGGCCTAGATGTGTACGTCTACCTAGGCCACGATGTGTACATCTACCTAGGCCAGAATGGGTATGTCTACCTAGGCCACGATGTGTACATCTAAATAGGCCAGGATGTGTAAATCTACCTAGGCCAGGATGTGTACGTCTACCTAGGCCAGGATGTGTACATCTGCCTAGGCCAGGATGTGTACATCTATCTAGACCAGGATGCGTACACCTACCTATGCCAGGATGTGTAGATCTACCAAGGCCTTGATGTGTATGGATACCTAGGCCAGAATGTGTACATCTACCTAGTCCAGGATGTGTACGTCTACCTAGGCCAGAATGTGTACATCTACCTAGTCAGTCAGACATCAACCTTTATTTTTATCGAAAAAAGCAGCGGTAATCCTAAGGCTGTCGACACTGCCATAGAGCTTGTCTAGTGTTGCCACTGGGGATGGCCACATCTGCTCTCTCTGATCCTCGTATGTCGGGCAGTTTTGCAGCAAATGCTCAGCGGTCATTTTCCCGGTACCACACGGGCATTTGTCAGTGCCACCTATCTTCAATTTGTTGAATAGATGGTACTTCAGTGTATTGTGGTCAGTGCGAAGTCTGAAGACCACGACCTGCTCTCTTCTGTTCAACTGGTAATAGGCATCGTTTTTGGTGTAGCCAGTGTGTTCGATTTCCCATTTGGTCATGTATCTAGCTCTAATAAGCCGTTTCGACTATTCGTATGTCATACTAGTATCTGGTTGTGGTAGTCTTGCACCTTCTTTTGCCAGTCTGTCTACCTCCTCGTTGCCTTGGATGTTGCAGTGGGATTGAACCCTCAAAGCCGAGGGCATCGCCCTCAAAGCCGCCGCGGCAAAGTACAAACACACTCTCAAGCAAACAGCAAGAGAAAGCTGGAAAAATAAAACGGAAAGTCTAAACCTGGACAAAGACGGGAACAAGCTATGGAAGCTAGTCAGAGCCATGAACGACGAAACCCCGTCAAATAAACAGATTACTATCAAGCAGGGCGAGAACTTGATCACAGGTAAGAGAGCCGCAAACGCCTTTGTCGATCACTATGCCAGAGCAAACCACATCGAGGTCCCTGCAGATAAGCATACAGACATTAGCGAAGAGCTAAAGGGACACGAAAACATAAATATGGCTCCTGAAGAGCACATGATGGCCAAACTAACAATGCGCGAAATGGAAGAGGCTATGAGAACACTAAAGAAAAGGAAATCTCCCGGAAAAGACGGGATAACAAAAGAAATGCTGATGGGGCTGGGCCAAACAGCGAAGAAAAAACTACTATCAGTCCTGAACCAAAGCTGGAAAAGGGGTATTGTACCCCAGGCATAGAAAGATGCAATACTGGTACCAGTACCAAAAACAGGAAAGGACAAAAAATCCGAATGGATACAGGCCCATAAGCCTACTGAGCTGTGTCGGCAAGCTGATGGAACGGATGATAAACACCAGACTGATGTGGCATCTGGAAGAAAAACGAATACTAATTCCACAGCAAGCCGGCTTTAGACAGCACAGATCCACTGAGGACCAGGTCATCCTCATAGCCCAGGAGATAGAAGATGCCTACCAGGCACAGAAACACACAGTAGCTGTTTGGGTGGATCTGGAAAAGGCATTTGACAAAGTCTGGAAGGATGGACTTAGAGTCAAGCTAAGAAGAAGTGATGTCTGTAGGAAGATGTACAAGTGGATCAACCACTACCTCAAACAAAGAACGGCCAGAGTCCAAGTACAAGGGCAGATGAGCAAAACGGTGACACTCGAGCAGGGAGTACCCCAAGGTGGAGTATTGTCACCCACACTCTTCCTGGTATATATAAACGATATTACAGAGAATATACCAAGAAGAGTCCATAGCTCAATGTTTGCAGACGATCTGGCTATGTGGACCTCTGAAAAGAATCTCACCATAGCAAGAAATCGGATGCAAACGGCCCTAACATCGCTGGAAGAGTGGGCGAACTCATGGCTGGTCAAAATAAACGAGGAGAAAACCACGTGCACAATATTCTCGCTCTCATTAAAACCCCAAAGTACCAAATTAAGCCTAAATTGCAAAATCCTGCAGCCAAACGACAACCCAACCTATCTGGGAGTCACATTTGATCGGCGCATGACATGGAAAAGTCAGATTGAGAGAAACCGAATGAAAGCCAGAGAAAGAATGGCGATCATGAGGAAACTTGCTGGCACAAGCTGGGGAGCAGACGAAGGCATACTAAAGAAACTGTACACTGGAAGAGTGAGACCAGTTCTCGAGTATGGCATTGCGGCATGGACAACAGCAGCGAAGGCGAACTTCGATAAAGTTAACAAACTTCAAAACCAAGCCATGAGAATTATAACAGGTGGCATGAAGTCAACGCCAATTGTAGAACTTGAAAAGATTACAAAACTGCAATCCATGACCGATAGAAGAGACTGCAGAGCCCAGCTGCAGTCAGAGAAACTCCGAAGACTGACGGACCATCCAATGTACCAGAGACTAAACAATTTGGGAAATGGGAAACTAAAGCGGAGAAACTTTGCAGAAATAGCCAAAGCAAAGATGCACGAAGATCCCATAAACGCACTAACAACACCAAAACCCATCACTACTGTACGAAAACCTACTTGGAGGCAGGATATATTTCCAGAGGTGGTAGAAAATATACCAGGTATTCCAAACAAAAACTGCCAGAGTGAAAAAGAAAGGAGAGACACTACCCTAAGCTTCATAACGAAAAGCTACCCAAGCATGGACTGGACCCATGCATACACCGACGGTTCTGTAACAAACACTACACAGAACGGAGGGGCAGGAGCATTCCTGAACCTACCAAATGGCAGAAAAATTACACTGTCATTCGCTACTGGTAAGTACACAAGCAATTTCAGAGCAGAGGCAGAGGCACTGAGGGCGGCAGTGGAAGAACTGGTAACACACAGTGAAAATGAGAGCCATATAGTCCTGCTGACAGATGCTCTCGAAGTAGTCACAGCGCTAAAAAGCCAGAAAAACACTGAGCTTAATGACTTAAGAGCAGCACTCTGCAAACTGTGCCAGCAGTCCGCACCAAAAAGGGTGGTGGTACAGTGGGTTCCGTCACACTGCAACATCCAAGGCAACGAGGAGGCAGACAGACTGGCAAACGAAGGTGCAAGGCTACCACAAACAGATATCAGTATGACGTACGAAGAGTCAAAACGGCTTATCAAAGCCAGATACATGTCCAAATGGGAAACCGAACATACTGGTTTCACCAAAAACGATGCCTATTACCAGTTGAACCGAAGAGAGCAGGTCGTCTGACTAGCTTCCATAGCTTGTTCCCGTCTTTGTCCAGGTTTAGGCTTTCCGTTTTGTTTTTCCAGCTTTCTCTTGCTGTTTGCTTGAGAGTGTATTTGTATTTCGCCGTGGCGGCTTTGAGGGCGATGTTTGCCTCCATGGATTGTTCTCGCTCTGCCCTGTTCCTAGCATTTGTTACTGTATCTTCCGCTTTCTGAAACTCATCATTCCAGTAGGGCTTATAGTTTTTCCTAGCTCCTCTTGGGGTGGTTTCAGTGGCGGCTTGCATTATTGCCTTGCTTAGGCTTTCCACCATGGGCTTCATTTTGTTGTTTCGTGTGTTGATGGTTTCACACAGCCCATCTGTCAGGATTGCAAGTCTGTCCCAGTCGGCTCGTTTGTAATTCCAACGTGGGAGCGGTTTTGTTTCCTGTGGGCCTACTTCCATATCGATGTCTAGCCTGATCGGCCTGTGGTCGCTACTTGCCAGTTGGTTTAGCACCTGGCGGTCTATTTTATGGTGTATGTCCTGTGTGGAGAAGGCCAAATCTGGAGTCGAGGTGGTATGCCATGTTCTTGAATAGCCTATTGATTAGGGAGAGATTTGTATCTATCTCCCAATCTTCCACTTCGTCACCTCTGCTGTCTGTGTCAGAGTATCCCCATCTCTCCGAGTGGCTGTTGAAATCTCCAACTACTATGCAGTTGGAGTCTCTGACCTCCATACTCGAGAGCGATAGGTCTCTATTTGGTTGTCCGTACAGATTGAAAATGCGGCGCTTCGTCTCTTGAGCCATTATGTCAACTCCTACAATTTCTGCTTGTCCGGTGTGACTGACAGGTACCGCTCTACTCGGTATGCAGTTTCTGGTCAGTATCAGGACCCTTCCTTTATGGCCTTCTCTATCGAGACGGAAGGTCTGGTATTCTCTGATTGAGAATTTAAGATTTGTGTTGAGGTGCGTTTCCTGGATACATGCCACGTCAATCTTACCTTCATGCAGGTGATGTGTTAGGGAAAGTTTTTTGTTAATGACTCCCTCCGCATTCCACTGTAGTATTTTGAGGGTCTTGAGTTTTTGGTCAATAAAAGTTGCCCCATAACCATGTGCCTTGACTCCACGACACATGGGTGGGTGACCACCAGTAGTCAAGGGTGGGCCCCTTCGAGGCGTGAGGCCCGGCACTATCGCTGCCTGGCGGGACTCTGCAGGATGAGCGCCATGCGTTTTTCTGATCGGTTGTACTGTCATCATGCTGCGATTTACGTTGCACTGTTTTGTTAGGCTTGCGACCCCGTGCATCCGATTTCAACAGGCGTTTCTGTAGGGATGCCCTTCTTAGCCTTTGGCTGTCTCCAGCCTATCTGCAAGGCAGCAGTTGTTTATGATCAGAGTTGTCTCTCTTATGGAAGTTGTCTTACCAGACTATCGAGTCTTCACTACTCGTGTCTATAGGGTGCGATGATGATATGTGAGATGGTAAATGAGATATATGATTTGGACTGGTTTACCCGGAAGAGAGGCAGTCCAGTGTGTCTGTACGCCATGATCGTCACGTCCTGCCAGAAACGTAGCATTTGCATGTGAGTGGGGTATCTCTTTCTCCCTTTATTTTTTTGGCTTCTATGCAGAGATGGTACGCCTAGCATTCTCCGCCACCTGGGATGTTGAAACAGTGGGGCAGGTGTGCAATGTCCGCTGGTCTGCATCTCTTCTGCGTCCAGCATGATAGCTATATGGCTGATAGCGTACAGAGGTAGATATCGAAGCAGAAGTGCATTTAACCAGAGGACAAGTAACGAATGACAGTGAAACAGCTGCAATAGGGTGGTATTGTCATGGTTTAGCATACAACAAAATGCATGACCCATTTAATTTCCTGAAAATGTAGAAACGGTATAATAATAATGTTCGCGTGGGCGTGAAAGGCCCTTTGCGTCCATTGACCACTACCATGTCCAACTGCTGAGGCTATGTCCTTGCGTAGCGTGTCGACCGATATCCATTCAGACTCTCGAAGTGGAGCGGTGTACCTCTCAGCCTTGTGATGAGGGCCGCCAGGGGTTTGTTAGACCAACGTTTGTGTCAAGCTTTCCGTGTCTGTCCGTTTCAAACTCCCTGTTTCTACGTGTCCCGCCACCGAGGCTTCAGAGTGTATCCACTAGTTGGTAAGCGTCACCCTTGCTGTGCTGTGAATACGAGGTTGGGAGAGGTTTCGTGTAATCTCCGGTGGAGGGAGAGGTGGGTAGGAGGACGTCGGCTTTAGTCCGAGCAGAAATATCCCTAAGTAGTGATAACCTGAACTGAATTCCGATGTGTAGTTAAGCGAAACGTTGAATTTCGTCATGGACTGGTTTCCCACGGCTTGAGCCAGGCCTGAAATGCAGTGAAATGTACAATAACAAACAGGTTAACTTATCAAAAGCACATTAAATCTACAGAATATATATATCATCATTATGTAACATGTCCTTTGCAGAACGTCGCTCTCATGATAGCCTAATCTGTAGGAAACCCTGTCTTCCGCCAGTCTTTCGGCCTGCTCGAAGATCAAATCCGGCGTCTCCTTGATGTCCTGAGTACATCGTCTTCTCGGTCGGCCCCTGCCTCTCTTTCCAGTGACCATGCTCCCATCCAGTCCGGTGTGTCGTTTGACGTGTCCAAAAACATCGAAGGTATCGTGTGATTACACCATTTATGAGCCAGTTCCCTCTACATTCAGGTCTTGTCGGATGGATTTGTTTGTTTCTTTCTTATGCTGGAAAATTACGTAGATACCAACCATCACTTTCGATAACTACGAACTGGCCACTGTGGGCCAGTTCACTTGCCTGGCGTCTCTCATTAATGATAAGCTGCCATATTTTCTCGTCTTTCAACACGTGTCTGGGAAAACCCCAAGCTTACAGCCAAGCCCATGGTCTACAATGCCTGTTTCGTCAGTACACTTCTATATGGCAGCCAAACGTGGACAACATATGCCAAACAAGAGCACAGGCTCAACACCTTTCATTTACGGCGCATGAGATCCATCTTTGACATCTCCTAGAGAGACAGGGTAGCAAAAGCAGAGGTGCATTCTGACACTGGTCTTCCAAGTACGTACACCCTTTTTTGCAAACGAAGACTGCGATGGCTTGCTCATGTTCGTCGCAACGAAAAAGGTCGCATTCTCAAAGATATTCTTTATGTGCAGCTCGAGTCTTGTAAAAGAGCAGCTAGCCAATCACAGTTTAGGCACTAGATATGGATCTGACATCTTGAGAAGACAAGGCTACAGTCCGATCCAAATGTGACACAGTCTGAAGAGCTGGGCGAAAATAAGATCATGCAATACAGATTCAAATAATGTTCGGTTAGGCGTCTGAGACCCGTTGCATTGGTCGGCCACATCCATGACCCACAGCTGTGGCGTGGTTCCAGGCCTCGTCCAGGGTGGAGGAGGAGGTTGCTACTTGCTGGGGCTATACAGTTCTGGGACGGTCTCTGCTGCATCTCCAGCCGGTTGTGCGAAGACTTTTGGCGCTGAAGAAAAACTTGTGTAGTATCTTGTGGGCAGGGGTTTCCTGGTCCAGCCGTACAGCATGACCGAACAAAGAAATTCGGCGCCGATGATCTGTTTCTGAGATTGGGTGGCCTGTTTTAGCATAGACCTTCACGTTGTGGATGTAGTCATGCCATCGGATGCCTAGAATACGGCGCTAGTTGCGCATGTGGAAGGATTCCGGTCTCGAAATGTCATGTTTCATTAATAATGTCCAGGTTTCGGAGCAGTGAAGCAGGACTGGGACCACGCAGAATTGGGACAACACAGGAGTAGGACCACACATCACTGGGACCACGCAGGACTGGGACCACACAGGACTAGGACCACACAAGACTGGGACCACACAGGACTGGGACCACACAGGACTGAGACCACGCATGACTGGAACCATGCAGGACTGGGACCACACAGGACTGCGACCACACAGGACTGGGACCACACAGGACTGAGACCACGCAGAACTGGAACCACACAGTACTGGGACCCCATAGGACTGAGACCACACAGGACTGGGACCACACAGGACTAGGACCACACAAGACTGGGACCACACAGGACTGGGACCACACAGGACTGAGACCACGCATGACTGGAACCACACAGGACTGGGACCACACAGGACTGGGACCACGCAGGACTGGGACCACACAGGACTGGGACTACACAGTACTGGGACCCCATAGGACTGAGACCACACAGGACTGGTAGATGCGGTAGAATATAGATGTGAAAAGTTAATATAGGAAGAAGAGGTAAAAACAACAACTCAGTAAAGAGTTATTATTCCAAGGTCGCATTAATCTATTGTCAGACATCAATGAAAAGGGGCTACTCATATACTTAAACATTGATAAGGGACCGTATTGATTCATTCAACTGTCGCCTTTTGACTGGCAGCATACAATTTGTTATCCACAGACCTTACGTGTTTGATATCCAATTTGATTCGACCAGGAAGGGCAGTTTCTGAGGACAGACCATGTAAGTGCTTTTTGAACAATTCGTTTCCTTACTTTTTCGTATTTTACTACGATGCACTGAATACCAGTAGGTCTGTCGGGAGAGCATTAATGTTGATTATGACCGTTACATTAAAGGTAAAGTCAATCAATGTGAGATACGTTTTTTTTTTTGTTTTTTTGTTGTTGTTGTTGAGCGCGTGGCAGAATGGTTTCGAGACCTGCCTGCCGACAAGGTATGGCATATGTTGTTGTTCTGTTGGGGGTGAAATAAACAAACATAGCCAAAACACGACGTGGCGACAGCAGTGGCGACAGCAGTGGCGAAGCGGTCTGTAGCCCTCAGCCTTCAAAACCTCTCGATTTTCCCAGCAATGGGGAAAATGTATGACAGTTTTTTGGGTAGTTTTTATTTTGTTTGTTGTTGTTGTTGTGTTCGCTTTAATTCTCTATTTCCCAACACGGTCTGTGTTGCACTATGTTTTTATTTAGCACCTGTCAGTCAAGTGCATCCGATTTCAGCATACATTTTGTGTAAGACTCTGCTTCCTCCTGCATTTACTAAGGGTTTGCTTCACCAGGGTAACGGCCAGTGCTGTGATTGGAGAGCGAACCCAGCACCTTCTAGTTTTAAACCGTGCCACTTAACCACTAGCCCACGCCGTCCCCGTAAGGTAAGTAAATGGGGAAGGTTATCCCATAGACGGCACTGTTGTCGGAGAGGAAGTGCTACAGAATTAACTGTACCAGGCCACAGCTTGTTTTACGTTTAGCTTGGTACCCATTTACAGCCCGCTCGGCTAAAGCGTTGATGTTGTTTAATGCCCAAAATGTGCGACCTGAAAAGGATGTTAAGTGGCGAGTTATAGTAGCTTTCGTAATATCTCAAGCATGCTGATGAAGGTGGGCCGCGGTTCTCCAGGCTGTTGTGCTATACTTTGCATCATCTGCATTGCCGTCCCTTACAGGGATCACAGTGATCAACATCTCGTCAGGCAGGCTGCTTTAAAAAAAGTGTGTTTCCTGGGACCCCTACATCGAAGCGAGAATGTGGTCTTGGTTAGTGTGTTGTACCTGGTCTTGGAGCCACGTCTTGGTTAGTGTGTTGTACCTGGTCCTGGAGCGACGTCCTGGTTAGTGTGTTGTACCTGATCCTGGAGCGACGTTTTGGTTAGTGTGTTGTACCTGGTCCTGGAGCGACGTCATGGTTAGTGTGTTGTCCCTGACTGGACTATCTTCTCAGTTCCCCTCGGCTAGAGCGTACCAGTACTTGAACCACAAATCGTCTTGGACAACGTTTGCTCTACAACTACACTAATAAGGCACAAGATTGATATTTATTTTGCAACAAAGAGAAGACAAGTCATTAAGTAGGTCACACACATTAATCTGCAACAGCTGAATAAAATGCAGTCTGTTGTTTCTAAAGGTGTCGTTAGGTGGCAGCAACAGCCAGATGTGTGACTACTGTAGGAGAAAGATGCTGGGTGTCGCATGTCATGCGCAGCCAAGATTCAAAACTCGTGCAATAAAAGGAGTTGGCAGGTTGAAGGAGGAAGAGATTGACGGGGTGAAGGGCTGGGTTATGGACAGTGCGGACGTCCGCTCTCGCAGAGTATACAAATAAAGAACAGTGTGTTGCGCGTTATTTAAGCGGATGAGGACTTTCCCAACGGAAATTCGTAAAAAAAATGCTACCTGTTTACAGTAAGAAGTTTTTGTTCGCGTAAGGCGGTGCATAATTGGGTTGATACATGTCATGAAGTATCCTCATTAATTGCTGATGGAGCCCCGCCTAGTCGACCGTTTCAGATGACAACAGATGCATATATGTGGTGGGTAGGGAGATGATTCGGCCGAGCAGACGATTAACGATAAGTGGTGAAGCGACTGCAATAAGATGTTCGCGTAGTTTAGCCTACACCATAATACATGATCGATTACATTTCGAGAAAGCGTGCTCACCATGAGTTACACGGACAATCGTACGAAGAACACAACATAACCCGAATGAGTGTATCCTTATTCTTAGTCTCAGTCGACCTGTACTTCTATAGGGACGGATATTCCTGTGCAGACCCCAGCTCTGCGTGAGCTGGATAAAGCCGAGATGAAAATGGTCTGCTTAGAGGACTATGCTTGAGTATATATATATATATATATATATATATATATATATATATATATATATATATATATATCCGATGCGCGGGACAAGTACCTTTGAGCCCTCTTTTAACATAGTTGGGTAACTGACATTTGGATACCTCCAACCCCTATCACTGGATTGCATTACCCTTAACATATGAGGCAGTTGCATGAAGTTGGTACATTAGTGATCGAGATATTTACCAAGACAGCATAGCACATTATGAACTTTGACCTCATGACCTGATTCGAAGTGTAGTGCACATACGTACGATGAAGGGAGTGGGTGGGTTTGATGGCCGGGGAATACTGGCGGCGTGATGGGCTGGGTTATAGGTTGCGTTATAGGTTGGGTTCTAGGCTGGGTTATAGGTTGGGTTATAAACAGTGAGGACAATCTTTGGTGGAATCGATTGTTTGAAGATAGAGGAAAAGATGAGCATAAGGGATGGGCGTATTGAAGGGTGTAGACAAGATTAATGTGTTTAAAACGAGAGAATAAATCCACGGATTGGAGAATACGTTATAGGTATTTTGGATGGCGATGCGTTACTGAAATATGCATGTTAGGGACGGGAGAAGTACGGTAAGATGGTTTCAAAAATTAAGAACTTTCGGAATGACCCTTTATAGTGTTCTTTCAATCTTAATTAGGCTTTAGGGACTTTCACATACTTTGATAAATAAACAAAAGGTTTGGTTCCGACGAGTATTATCAGATAAATGGAATACATTTTTGCGGCACTAGAATACAAGCAACTGAAAAACACTTTCAGACACCATTACTACATGGCATTGTGCTGAAGGACGAGAGCCAAGATGCGGCTCGATCCGGAACCACACAACAACAACAAAATGACGGTCAGGTGATACATACGTCATCACTGTGCAGTTGGAAACAGACTGTGTTACAATAACCTGGCCAGCAAGGTAGTGATCAAAACTATGTTCTCTGTACTGGTGGGTCTACTGAGAAGTCTGCATTACACTGCCGCTATGAGAATGTAGGTTCATCTTCTTCAATACGCTTCAGGATGTTTGAATAATTATTGTAACCCTACTATTTGAGAACATTCGGTAAGAGTTTGAACTATAAGACAGTAACCTACAAGACAAAATCAACAATGGAAATTTCCTCTTGAAGGAAGACATGAAACAAATAACTTCCAGGTAAGCGCGTTGAAAACTTAAATCTACCAGATGCAAGCTTCAACGGTCTGGTCTGTGTAAAGCAGAGACTGGTATGTATTGAAAAACGATGATGTTTTAACTGGTGGCTTACAGCTAAGATAAATATTATACTTAGATAAGAACAGGAGGATAATTTGAAATCTTCTTCATCTTCCTTTAATTCCCGGATGTTTTTTTTGATGATGTTAATGACAAGACTTACTCTTTTATGTGCATTAAAAATACGTTAAGCGGTGGGTTGCAGTAGCTTTCCTCACATCTCGATTGCGCTGATGAAGGTGGACCAGGATCATCCAAGCGGTTGTGCTATAATCCAGCGTGATCACGTCGATCCCTCACCTTGTTAGCCGAACTTCCTTGAAACAGCCGTAGAAGTGATCTGGTCATGACCAGGATATTTTACCTGACCCTAGCTAACGTGTCTGATCAGTATATTTTACCTGACCCTAGCTAACGTGTCTGATCAGTATATTTTACCTGACCCAGGCTAACGTATCTGATCAGTATATTTTACCTGACCTGGATTAACATGCCTGATCAGTATATTTTACCTGGCCCTGGACTAACATATCCGACCAGGATATTTTACCTGACCCTGACTAACATGTCCGACCAGGATATTTTACCTGACCCTGACTAACATAGTCTGATCAGTATGTTTAGCCAGTCCGAATGTCAGTCACGTCATCCCTTCAGACCGGACGTCAGTCACGTCATCCCACCAGACCGGACGTCAGTCACGTCATCCCACCAGACCGGACGTCATTCATGTCTCTCCATCTGACATCACGTTAGTCACCTCTCTCCATCTGACCTCACGTCAGTCACCTCTCTCCATCTGACCTCACGTCAGTTACCTCTCTCCATCTGACCTCACGTCAGTCACCTCTCTCCATCTGACCGAACGTCAGTCTCCTCTATCCACCAAACAGAACGTGTCATTTCTCTCTCTCTCCAGACCGAACGTGTAATTTCTCTCTCTTTCCAGACCAGACGTGTCTTCTCTCCTCTCCAGACCAGATGTGTCTTCTTTCCTTTCCAGACCGGACGTGTCCTCCTCCCCCCCCCCCTCCAGACCGGACGTGTCTTCTCTCCTCTCCAGACTGGACGTGTCTTCTCTCTCTCTCCAGACCGGACGTGTCTTCTCTCCTCTCCAGACCGGATGTGTCTTCTTTACTTTCCAGACCGGACGTGTCCTCCCCCCCCCCTCCAGACCGAACGTGTCTTCTCTCCTCTACAGACCGGACGTGTCTTCTTTCCTTTCCAGACCGGACGTGTCTTCTCTCCCCTCCAGACCGGACGTGTCTTTTCTCCTCTCCAGACTGGACGTGTCTTCTCTCCTCTCCAGACCGGACGTGTCTTCTCTCCCCTCCAGACCGGACGTGTCTTCTCTCCTCTCCAGACCGGACGTGTCTTCTTTCCTTTCCAGACCGGACGTGTCTTCTCTCCTCTCCAGACCGGACGTGTCTTCTCTCCTCTCCAGACCGGACGTGTCTTCTCTCCTCTCCAGACCGGACGTGTCTTCTCTCCTCTCCAGACCGGACGTGTCTTCTCTCCTCTCCAGACCGGACGTGTCTTCTCTCCTCTCCAGACCGGACGTATCTTCTCTCCTCTTCAGACCGGACGTGTCTTCTCTCCTCTCCTGACCGGACGTGTCTTCTCTCCCCTCCAGACCGGACGTGTCTTCTCTCCCCTCCAGACCGGACGTGTCTTCTCTCCCCTCCAGACCGGACGTGTCTTCTCTCCTCTCCAGACCGGACGTGTCTTCTCTCCTCTCCTCTCCCCACCAGACCAGACGTCAGTCTCCCCCCTCGACAACCTCCAGGCCGAACGCCAGTCTCTTCTCCCCACCAGACCAGACGTGAGTTTTTCTCTCCATCTGATCTTCGGATGAGCAAGCAGAGTTGATCTATCATACCAGAAGCTTTCTGACATCTGGTATTAATTTCTCAATGAAGCCTTCCATCTCTTACACAACTGCTTCCCAGATATTTAATCTCTGTGCCTACATCAGCTTTGGGATTGTTTACATATATGTTCCGTTAATCTTCATAAGATCCGCATTTGATTAGATACATTACAGATCCGTACATCTTTCACAGATTATACAAAATGCATTCAAATGATGTTGTTGTCTATCTTCTTTTTCTTCTTCTTCTTCTTCGTCTTCTTCTTCTTTTTATTGTTCTTCTTCCTCTTCTTCTTCTACTTTTTCTTTTTCTTCTTTTGTCATCTCACTTCCTACTTAGTTGTAGCCTAGCTTCGTGGTTATGTATTTGCCTTTCGCCTGTACTGTGGCCCGAGTAACATTTTTCCCAGTTTACGACCGGTCTCTATCCATCTTCTTCTCGGTCTACCTCTAGCCCTTCTTCCTGATGTTCTCCTGTAGAAGGTTGAATGAACAATGTGGTCTGGTTTGCATTTTCACAATGTGGTAAAACCATTGCATTCTCTGTTGGTCGATGTAATTTAAGCAGGTAATTTTTCCAACCTTTTCCCGAATATTCATATTTATGATTCTATTTCTTCTGGTTTTTGTAGTGACCTTTCGTAGGCAGCGCATTCCGCAAGTGGCTAACTTTCGTTCCTGTGCATTATTCAATGTCCATGTCTGGCGTTGCTAGCACACGATTGGGATGAAGATACTATTTATCATGTGCTTTTCTTGTGGGGGGGGGGGGGGCGGGGTGCCATTGTGTGTGTTAGTAGCAGAGAAAGCTTGTAAGGGACAGCTTTTATCCTCTGCATTCTCGTCTCTCACTCTCTCGAAACTGCCCTCTTCAGTAAAAACAGTTTCTAAATTCTTGTACCAGCTTGAATTCATTTACATGAATATCAAGTGACGTGTGCTTTCTACCTATATTCATTGTCTCTATTTCTAATGGGTTGATATTCATAATGTATATCGCAGTTATCGTTAGACTTTGGTCGACTGAAAACAGTTGCTAACGCGACGAACTGAAACCTTCGCATCGTGTATTGAAACATATCAGCATTCGTTATGAGATATGTATGCAATACAGTAGGAAAATTAACATAGATAAAACCGAAGTTATGACGGTTGCAAGACAAGAAATGGAAACAACAATATTCATTAAAAAACAAACAATTAAAAAAAGTGAACAATTTCAGGAATCTGGATAACATAATCTCAGCAGATTTCGACACAGAAATCCAAAACAGATGTAATAAAGCAAGTCAAATCAGTTGGACAAATGTCTCTGATAATATTATGTCAGAACAGGACAATGGGTACAAAACGAACACTATGCAACACTATATTCCTACCCACATTGTGCTATTTGCCAGAATTTGGACATTAACAAACAAAGATAAAAGAAACATCGTAACAACAGAGATGAAATGCCTACGCAGAAAGCGTGAAGTAACAAGATTGGATAGAATCATAAACAAAGATATTAGGAGTCAAGTAGGTTCAACACTAGTGCTAGACTTCATCAAGACAACAAACCAAATGGTTCGGCCATGTCACACGTCAAACACCAGATAGTATTCTTCAGACAGCAATTCTATACAGATACAATGGATATAAAGCCAAGGAGCAACCACGCAAAAGATGGACAACAGCAATAACAGAAGCAGTAAAGCTTCCCGTGTACCAAATTCATACTAGGACCCGGTCAAGAAACGTCCTAATAACATGACGCTGAAAGTCACAAGCACATTCTAGGGCCTGGTCAAGAAACGTATTTATAACCTGACGCTGAAAGTCACAAGCACATACTAGGGCATGGTCAATAAACGTCTTTATAACCTGACGCTGAAAGTCACAAGCACATACTAGGACCCGGTCAAGAAACGTCCTAATAACCTGACGCTGAAAGTCACAAGCACATTCTAGGGCCTGGTCAAGAAACGTATTTATAACCTGACGCTGAAAGTCACAAGCACATACTAGGGCCCGGTCAATAAACGTCTTCATAACCTGACGCTGAAAGGCACAAACAGAAGAAAAGGTGAAAAGAAGAAATGTGTTGTTGTGTGGCTGGCTAATGTTGTTATTTATTGCACGTTGATGTTGGACATCAAAGAGAGTGTCGTGAATGCTTTCTGATACTGATTAGTGGTGTTGGTAAAGGGGCAGGGGGAGATTAAGGGCAGTTATAGGTCTCAAGTAAGTAATACTCACAGTGGGGACGGCGTGGGCTAGTTGTTGAGTAACAGACTCACGACCAAAAGGTGCTAGGTTCGACCCCCATCCCAGCACCGGTCGTTACCCGGGGAAGCAAGCCCTTAGAAAATGAAGGAGGAAGCAGACCCTTACACAAAATGAATGCTGAAGTCGGATGCACTGGGTCGATAGGCGCAAAATAAAAACCACAGTGCAACGCACATCGCCTTTAGGGAATAGAGAATAAGGCGAACACAAAAATAATTAGCACAATCGCACCCTGTTATCACTGGAAAATGGCGAGAAACTGGCGAGAAACAAAGAAACAACAGTCCCGTGAGGTAAACATACAGAAACCTCCATCAGAGCAGGTCCTACATGGTCTAGAAAGAACGAAACTGAAGGGTAGGATACATAACAGATAGAAACAGACCAAAAAGAAGATGGACATTATAGAGGTTCTGGGGCTGACAGGGACTGAGGCAGAAATGCTGGTCAGGGATCGAGTGTCTTACAGATCGACTGTCATGAGATGATCGTGTTGGTGGATGTTCCTATGAAACCGATTGTGTTTGCTTCTTTAATTGTTTGAGCATTTATTTGTGCCAAGTTTTTTACGTATTTTATTTAGTAGCGAGTTAGTTCTGGCTCTTCTTATATTCAGGAAGGACAGAAAAAGGCAGACCTGGGTCTTCCTCGTTGTAATAAAGTAATAGCTGCCCTTTACAAGCGAAGATGGGGGCACCATCAGACCTATACTGCGAAATGTGATATTAAATGACTTCCAAATTCAATCTTGGCACGGCAAACTCTGTCGCAATCGGGGGCACACGAAAAAGGAGCCAGCTGTGGGGACGATGTGGGTTCTGTTATTTCAGGCGGTTAGATTTTTCTGAGCATCGGTGATGACATTTAGCTCTGCGATCCGAGCGCCATGTGTGATGTTAGTGGTACATATGGAACAGTTCTGTTCAAGCAATTCCTAGGAGATGGCATCACTTTTGAAAATATTTAAACGAAATGTTTAAGGACTTTCTGCTCCCTAGTTGAGCGTCTGCCTGTGCTGGGATCATCGTAAAGCAGTTGCTTTGGGAGGCGCTCATCGAACGTGAGAAGAAATCCTGTCCATCAAATCTGAGCTTTCCTGCAGAAGTGTATGGATGCTAAATATAATGATAATAATGTTCGCGTCTGAGGACCGTTGCTTCGGTCGGCACATCCATGACCCACAGATGTGTCATGGCTCCAGGCTTTGTCCAGGGCCGAGTAGGAGTTTGCTACTTGCTGAAGTCATATTGTTCAGAATGGTCTCTTCTGTGTTTCCAGCAGGTCGAGCGAAGACTTTCGGCGCTGAAGAACGACTTGTGTAATTTCTTGTGGTAAGGCGTTTCCTAGTCCAGCAGCACAATATGACCGGACAAAGAAACTCAGCGCCGCTCAAGTGTTTCTGAGATTGGGAGGAGGTCTGTTTTAGCAGAGAATTCCACGTTGCGGATGAAGTTATGCCATCGAATGCCCAGGATACGTCGCTGGTTGCGCATGTGAAAGGCGTCCAGTCTCCACATGTCATGTTTCAGCAAGGCTATGATTACATCAGTTTTCCAAGTGCTGATTGTGATATGCAGTGCAGAGCAAAGCTGTTCAACCGGTTCGCCACTACAGCAACCACGGTGTCAATCTTCACCTCGTTGACCAGGCTGCTGTAACACAGTTATATTTGCAGGTACACAACGAAGACGTGAAGTGGGGTCTAAGTCAGTATGTTTATATTGATCCTGACGTGAGGTTGTGTCTTTGTCAGCTCTTTGAATTGACGCTGACGTGATGTGGGCTCTACGTCAGCATGTTTCAATTGACCCTGACGTGATGTGGGCTCTACGTCAGCATGTTTCAATTGACCCTGACGTGATGTGGGCTCTACGTCAGCATGTTTCAATTGACCCTGACGTGATGTGGGCTCTACGTCAGCATGTTTCAATTGACCCTGACGTGATGTGGGCTCTACGTCAGCATGTTTCAATTGACCCTGACGTGATGTGGGCTCTACGTCAGCATGTTTCAATTGACCCTGACGTGATGTGGGCTCTACGTCAGCATGTTTCAATTGACCCTGACGTGATGTGGGCTCTACGTCAGCATGTTTCAATTGACCCTGACGTGATGTGGGCTCTACGTCAGCATGTTTCAATTGACCCTGACGTGATGTGGGCTCTCAGCATGTTTCAATTGACCCTGACGTGATGTGGGCTCTACGTCAGCATGTTTCAATTGACCCTGACGTGATGTGGGCTCTCAGCATGTTTCAATTGACCCTGACGTGATGTGGGCTCTACGTCAGCATGTTTCAATTGACCCTGACGTGATGTGGGCTCTCAGCATGTTTCAATTGACCCTGACGTGATGTGGGCTCTACGTCAGCATGTTTCAATTGACCCTGACGTGATTTGGGATGTCCTGCTCCTTCTTCTTCTTTTCGTCTCCTTCTTCTTTTTCGTCTGTTGGTCGCCTTCTTTTTCTTTTATCCTTCTTCTTAGTCGTTTCGTCTCCTTTATCTTCTTCTTCTTCATCTTCTTCTTCATCGTCTTCTTCTTTGTTTTGTGTTCTTCTACATCTTCTTTTCGTCTCCTTTATCTTCTTCTTCTTCATCTTCTTCTTCATCGTCTTCTTCTTTGTTTTGTGTTCTTCTACATCTTCTTTTCGTCTTCTTTTTCTTCTTCTTCCTCTTCTTCCTTTGTGTTCGTCCTGAAAAGGACATTGTGACGATGTGCACTAGTTTACTGCACCTTTCAGCCCGACACTTCCAATTTCTGCTATCTTTTTTTGGTACTGGACTTGCCTTTCCTTTGCTTTCTTTATTCTTTAAGCCAGACTACACGAGTGCAGCCTGTTTCCAGGACCACTGCTTGAAAGCGGAATAAGGTCTTTGTCAGTTCCGGTTCGCAGACACTGATGCAAGAGGCCAGCTATGAGTCTCTGCTGTCAGTCGTTGCGGCCTCTCAGGCCTGAAACCTCGAATATGCTAGATAAAAGTAAAGGTATTCCAATGACTGACACTACCGTCTAGGATTACGTGCTAGAGACTTCTTTCTACTAGTTTACAGCTGTTTATGAGGTAGGGGGATCAGTTACCTTTTTCGCTGCAATTCCTCTTACATTAATTTGGTACCTATTTTTATCTGAATTAACTGGGGCGTATTTTTAACGGAAATCGAAATAGCACATGTTACAGTGAGTGCTCTGCAAAACTGCTACTGGGACGAACCCATACACATGACAAGTGAGTGCTCTATAAAGCTGCTACCTGGACTTGAAACCATACACATGACAAGTGAGTGTTCTACAAAGCCGCTACCTGGACTTGAAACCATGCACATGACAAGTGAGTGTTCTACAAAGCCGCTACTCGAACGAAACCATACACATGACAAGTGAGTGTTCTACAAAGCCGCTACTCGGACGAACGCATACACGTGACAAGTGAGTGCTCTACGTAGCTGCTACCTGGACTTGAATCCATGCACATGACAAGTGAGTGTTCTACGTTGCTGCTACCTGGACTTGAACCTATACATTTGACAAGTGAGTGCTCTGCAACGCTGTTACTGAGGCCATCTTACAGATACTACAAATAGTACCCACTAATAAGCTAATAAATGCATGTGCAATTAAGGCGGTGGAGTTTAATACAGAATAAAGAGCGAGATCACTGTAGTCAACAGAAAAGGCATTCGCCTCTCAAAGCGATGAACGGAAACGGTGGGCGATCGAATCTCGCAAGTTTCAGGTGACACCTGGTCTCAAGGGAGGTGGGACAATAGTGCATGAATCCTGAGTTACTTCCAGTCGTCTTGACATATCATCATGACACTGGTTTAAGGTGGCTCGGGACGAGAGAATGAGGTTGCTAACCTATGCAGAATCTTCCTTAATATAATCTGAATACAGCGCAAATTGTAGACACAAAAACAGGAAAATGATTTCGCTATCTTCGCTTGCGATGAGCAACTAACGGAGAAGAAAAACAATAATACTAAGAAGGGGAATATCATCAACATCATCATCATGTAGCATCTCCTTTGCAGAACTTCGCTTTCACAACAGCCGAGCTGTAAGACTCGATCTCTATCCAAAACTCTCGCCTCTGTCATCTTCAGAACCTCTGTGATTGATATCTTGTGTGCTTTAGAAGCACCATAACCTCCAGTGTCGTTCTCTCCGGGTCATTATGCCGTTTGATGTGGTTCAAAATATTTTAGCTTTCTGGACAAGATATTGTTTCCTAATCAATTTTCCTAGATATCCAGTTCTTGTAGGATATCTGCATTTTTCAGTTTCGCTATCCATTGTATTTTGAGCCCCCTTCTGTAGCATTTTAGTTAAAAATGATTAAATCCTTTTCTTAGATGTATGTGGGGGGGTACACGTTTAACATCCGTACGTTGCCACCAGGAAGATGCAGGTTGCAGGATTTTTATGTTCGTCTTTTTATTAGAGTTGTTTCATAAGTTTCTCAGTTTAAGTTTGTCTACATTGCCATATCCAATCTCCGTCTGACGTCCCTCCAACTATCTCCATTGTTGTTTATGATTGAGCTGAGGTACTCAAAACTTGTGACTTTCTCAATCTGCATTGTTGCTTATGATTGAGCCGAAGTACTCAAAACTTGTGATTTTCTCAATCTCCATTGTTGCTTATGATTGAGCCGAGGTACTCAAAATGTTTGACTTTCTCAATCTCCATTGTTGCTTATGATTGAGCCGAGGTACTCAAAATGTTTGACTTTCTCAATCTCCATTGTTGCTTATGATTGAGCCGAGGTACTCAAAACTTGTGATTTTCTCAATCTCCATTGTTGCTTATGATTGAGCCGAGGTACTCAAAACTTGTGATTTTCTCAATCTCCATTGTTGCTTATGATTGAGCCGAGGTACTCAAAACTTGTGACTTTCTCAATCTGCATTGTTGCTTATGATTGAGCCGAGGTACTCAAAACTTGTGATTTTCTCAATCTCCATTGTTGCTTATGATTGAGCCGAGGTACTCAAAATGTTTGACTTTCTCAATCTCCATTGTTGCTTATGATTGAGCCGAGGTACTCAAAATGTGTGACTTTCTCAATCTCCATTGTTGCTTATGATTGAGCCGAGGTACTCAAAACTTGTGATTTTCTCAATCTCCATTGTTGCTTATGATTGAGCCGAGGTACTCAAAATGTTTGACTTTCTCAATCTCCATTGTTGCTTATGATTGAGCCGAGGTACTCAAAACTTGTGACTTTCTCAAATTCCTGTTGTTCTAGAATAACTTTAGGTTTGGTCTTTTTCGTGTCTGTGCTGATTATTTTGAATTACCTTACATTCAGGTATAGATTGTGGTCTTCGCTATGTTGTTTTACTGACAGGATCATCCGTTCAAGTCCCGCAGCGCTTTTTGACAGAACAGCTGTGTCAACTGCATATCTGAGCTATGGTATCTCGGAACAAACTCCTAAAATTTGCGCGTGTAATCAAAGATGAAGATATCCACCAAGAAAACAAAGTATCCCTGACTGATGCCTCGTCAGTATTAGCTACTCTAAAACAGTAAAGATATTGATTTCGAGCAATGTATGTACTTCATACACATTTATATACAGAACACTAAAGTTGGTCATACAGTGGATGCCCCTCCCACTACAATATCAAAGGCAATAAAACTGCAAACACACTAGCAAAGTGCGGAGAATGGTCCCCACACCAGGCCTGAAAGGCCCGTATAATGAGGCCAAAGCCATATTAAAGCCAACTTTGGGAGAATGGGCTGATCAACATTTCGAGTTCCGAAAAGAAGACAGCTACTTTAACTTAACTAGAGAAGAACAAGTCATCATATTCAGACTGTGAACTTGGGCATAACAGACTCAAGGGTCATCTTTACAACAAATTGAGGATTGGGACAGATGACAAGTGTCCATGTGGGGAGCATACCATGACCATGGAACACATCCTGCAAAGCTGCACGCTCACGCAGGAAAAAGAACAATACTAGCCTCGGGAGACAGATATGAGGCAAAAGCTGTTTGGAGATAAAATAGCCTTAATAATAATGTTGTCCTTTGTAGGAGAAACCGAGACCTTGATCTGAGGATGAACGAAGAAGAAGAGAAAGAACAAGAAGAAGAACAACAACAACAACAACAAAAAGAAGAAGAAGAAGAGACGAAGAAGAAGAAGAAGAAGAAAAAGAAGAAAACGGCGACGAAAAAGAATACGACGAAATAGAAGAAGAAGAAGAAAAAGAAGAAGAAAAAGAAGAAGAAGAAGAAGAAGATGACGGGAAGATGAAAATTAAAAAGAGGAAGAAGAAGAATGGTATTTCGGCTGACAAAAAATTGTAAAACTGTAACCATCAAAATGTACCAAGAATAACAATTTAAGTGGCTTGCGCATAAGCGTAAAAAACATGAAAAAGAACTTGTAAAAGTAGATTAAGGTTGAGTTTAATCAAAATGTAAAAATGGGTATGGTCAGATACCGCACCGAGAGGAGAACACAAACAAAACTTACGTTACCACCAATATGCCTTCATCAGGGACAACAATACTAAACTTACAAATCAACATATAAGAAAAAATGGTCAACTCATCTGTTTCTGATAGTAGACCCAGTCTGCCTAAGCGACCGGTTGGGCAAGATGCTGACCGAAACTGAACACTGTGACACTAACGTCAGTCGTACTCCGGTTTCAGAGAAACACGAAACTAGACCAGTGACACTAACGTCAGTCGTACTCCGGTGTCAGAGAAGCACAAAACTAGACCTGTGACACAAACGTCAGTCGTACTCCGGTGTCAAAGAAGCACAAAACTAGACATGTGACACTAACGTCAGTCGTACTCCGGTGTCAGAGAAGCAAGAACCTAGACCAGTGACACTAACGTCAGTCGTACTCCGGTATCAGAGAAGTACGAAACTAGACCAGTGACACTAACGTCAGCCGTACTCCGGTGTCAGAGAAGCACGAAACTAGACCAGTGACACTAACGTCAGCCGTACTCCGGTGCACAGGACCATTGAAGTGGATGGCAATTGGGGAACCAGTGCGGTTGCGGATGTCGTTTAGGTGTTGGCGGAAACGCTCCCGCAGTTCCATACCAGTTTCCCCATAGCATGTCATACCACACTGGCGGCAGATGATAGAATCGATGAGGTTACGAGAATTGCATGTGAACCCCTCTTGAATGAAGAATTCTGCCCTAGGAAAGGTGATGGAGCGAGAAAGGATTACATGAGGGCAGGTAACACAGCCACGTGTATTTGTGTACGGCCTGGTGCCTGGGAGACTATAAGGGCTGGTGTGTAGGCGACTACTGACCAGCAAGTCCCTCAGGTTTCTGTCCCGTTTGTAGGTGACAAGGGGAGGATCGGGAAAAAACTTTACGAGTCGCAGGATCAGAGTGAAGAATAGGGAGATGGCGGAATAGGATATCCTGGACAAAGGCGCAATGAGGGTGATAAGTGAGGACGAGTTTCACACGGTCAGAGGGAGGACGGCGAGTGGGAGTGAGGGAGTCTTGTCGGGAGATAAGAAGAACCCGCTGAAGGGCGGAGGAGAGAGTGGTCTCAGGGTAGAATCGCTTGCGGAAGAAGTCAAGCATCTTGTGGGCCCAGAGAAGGAAGTCGTCGTCATCCTGACATAGGCGTCGGAGGCGGAGGAGTTGGGAGAAAGGAAGCGAATCGGGGCAGGATTGAGGATGGGAGGAAGTGTAGAGGAGGTAGTTGTTGGCGCCAGTGGGTTTGTAGTAGACAGTGGTGGAGAGGCCTGAAGGGCAAATAGAGACAGGGATGTCCAGAAAGTGGATAGACATGAGGGAAATATCAGAAGTGAACTTGATCGAGGGATGGAAGTCATTGACAAAGTCGATACAGTTTAGGAGATCCTCCTAAGACATGTCGGCAATGTCAATCCCATCGTCGATGTATCGATAATACATCAAAGGAAAGGGGCCCTGGAATTGAAGCCAGATCAAGTGTTCCAGGTGACCCATGAACAGGCATGCGTAGCTGGGGTCCATTCTGGTGCCCATAGCTACACCGCTGATCTGGTCGAAGAACTGGCCATTGAACTCAAAGGTATTGAGAGTAAGGACGAGTTCTGCCAGACGGACGATGGTAGACGTAGAGATGGGTGGGTTAACCCTCCGGTCAAGGAAGGAACATAGGGCCAACAGACATCAAGTAGGAAGAGACGATAGGTTCGGTCGGGGGAGAGGACAATGGTAGAGAAAGTGGTTATGGCGTGGTTGGTATCCTTGAGAAATGTGGGAATATTCTCCACCATAGGTTGGAAGACACTATCCAGGAAGTCCGATACCAGTTCGGTGGGACAGGAACAAGCAGAGACAATAGGGCGACCTGGGTTGCCGGGCTTATGATTCTTAGGCAGCATATAGAAAGAAGGCTTACCCAGACAACTGTCAAAGATACGGAGGTTCGTAGCGCTCTTCGAAAGGAGATGTCGTTTGGTCATATCAAGGATGGTGGTAGAGACCTCCTTGTTGAAGCGGACAGTGGCATCATCGGCGCGCGGTTTATAGAAAGAAGGATCAGATAGTTGAAGACTGCCCTCCTGAACATATAAATCCTTGTGCCAAACCACCACTGCTCCCCCCTTATCAGCAGGTTTAATCACGAGATACATAGGGCGAGCAACCTCATCATGTAAAACGATTGAAACCACCCCTATAGATGCACTGATTCAGGATTTACTTAGAAGAGAATGTAGATGTTGCAGTCTTATGCTTCAGCATGAGCTAACAGATGAAACACAGGGAGGTCTAGTGATCCTACGCTATCTTCCCACCCCATTTCTCTCCCCTCTCCCATCCAATAGTGGACGCTGGATAAAACACAAAGACCACTTAACCAACACGATACTCATAATTGATTCGCACGCGCCACTTATGGACGGACTGAGCAATGCGGCCGAAAGGACTATCGGTAGCCACTTAACGTTAACATCTGACATTTGGCCCCCAAACAATTCGACGTGGCACTTTGCTGCGTCACGGGAGGATTGCTTGCTCACAAATGCGTTAGAAGTTATTCTGCATATCTGACTGGCCAATAAGTGAAGCCTTGAAGTCCATGCCAGCTTCCAGAGGGATTGGGAAAATATTGTCTGTGTGGAAATGGGTGTTTATTTTGTAGTACTGTCTTGTGGAAAGCTTATAATAGATTGTGTCCCTTTAATTTTTAACATTGAATTCAATACGAGTGTAATTGTATACAACACAATATTGGAAGCTACGCTCGCTTTACTGTCGACAGATACAAGATCCCAGAGATAAGATACGCAGACGAAACTGTGATACTATCAAATAGTGCAGATTGGTTATAGCAGCTAATTGAAGATGTAAGCTGATGCAGAGAAGATAAAACATCTTTGTAAAAATAAACAAAACTAAGATAGAGACCACCGACAAAACAAGAAGTGAACATACGAAACGTGTCAAATGAAACCGGACCAAACTGCAACAAGTGAACATACGTACGATGCGTCACATCTGGTGTATACAGAACATACCAACCGTCACGTTTGCAAAATGTCATTATCCTCAGACTCATAGTTTCCTCAGCAGACCCGTTGGAAACATGGCGGGTGTGATATGGAATCCGTCCAGAGTAGATCAGCAAGAGGTGATTCGGTTTCTAACAGCTGAAGGATGTCGACCAGTTGACATTCATCGCAGAATGCAGGCGGTGTATGGTGGCAAAAGTGTGCAGAAGACAACAGTGGAGAACTGAACAGCGATGGACATGAGTGAACAAAAGATCTTCCGAGACCAGATCAGGCGCATATTGTTGCGTTAACTCACGTCCTTTTTTAAACATTGTTGTCCAGTTCTGCGATGAATGTCAACTGTTTGACATCCGTCAGCTGTTAGAAACGAATCAACGCTCGTTGATCAACTCTGGACAGATTCCGTATCACACCCGCCCTGTTTTCAATGGTCTGCTGAGGAAACTATGAGTCGGGGGATAATAAAATTTTGCAAACTTCACCGTCGGTATGCGCTGTTTATACCAGAAGTGACGTCATCATACACATTGTATCTATGATCACGTGTTGCAGTATGGTCCGGTTTCATTTGAACACGCCTCCTACATTCAAATTCAGGGGTTTGGAAATACAACAGTTCACGAACTTCGAGTATCTTCTTCCTCTTCTTCTTTTGTCCTTCTCCTCTTGCCAGACGATGTCACAAGGGGGGTGGGACGCGTAGATATCTTGTTTTCGCCAAGTGTGAGACTAGTGCTGTGGTTAGGATGTAACTTTATGAGAATGTCAGAGACACTATCCATCGACGTCGTGGTCTGCCTCTTGCTCGTAGACCGAAGACTTGCATATAGTCTGCTCTTGATGCAGGCTGGTCATAATGCATTCTGACTAAATGAACAAACCGCTTGATTTGTTGAGAGTCAATGTAGGCACTAATTGGGTGTGTCCCCACTGTCTGCCTCAGCGTGGTGTTCCGGATTCGGTCACAGATTGTCTTTACGGCTGCACTTCCCACACAGCGCATCTCACAGCTCTGGATCTTACTCTTATGGGTTGCTAGTAAGGACAAACATTGCCTTTGGTAACACAATGTAGGAATAAAAAGTGTATTTATTAGCCCCCTCTGAGTTGAAAGAAACACTACAAGGTGTTTAAAAATCGGTGCAATTTGATAGTGGACACTGCTCGCCTTCTGAGTTATATGTGCAATCTCTCTGTCATCAGTGAACATACTTTCTAGGATTTTGAACTCCCGTACTTGCTTGATACCAATGCCACTGATGTGGAATCGTCTCTGGGTTGATCTTCTATGATCTTCATGTCAAATTCGTTACAAGCAAAATGAAGATAGTTCAGGTGGTGGTGTAGGTCTTCTCCAATTTAGTCAAATAGAGTATTTAGGATCCAGAAATAACACAAATTGTGAGTGCTCAAAGGAAATCAGAAGAAGATTGACAGTTGTAATGCAGAGGCTAAAAAGCGAGATGAAATTATGACAGAGTACCAGCACGCTAACGACAGTGAACATGTTAAGAACCTGTTTTTTTTTCAGGGACTGCATTTGGATGTGAATCATGGACATTTACCCAAAACTTAGGGAAGGAAGACTGGCGTTTGGTCAGGCAAAACATACTGATGAGACATGTTAGTCAGAGTCAGTCAAAACATAATGATCGGACATGTTAGCCAGAGTCAGGCAAACCATACTGATGAGACATGTAAGTCAGAGTCAGTCAAAACATACTGATGAGACATGTTAGTCAGAGTCAGTCAAAACATACTGATGAGACATGTTAGTGAGAGTCAGTCAAAACATACTGATCGGACATGTTAGCCAGAGTCAGGCAAAACATACTGATTAGACATGTTAGTCAGGGTCAGGCAAAACATACTGATGAGACATGTTAGTCAGAGTAGGTCAAAACATACTGATCGGACATGTTAGCCAGAGTCAGGCAAAACATACTGATGAGACATGTTAGTCAGAGTCAGTCAAAACATACTGATCGGACATGTTAGCCAGAGTCAGGCAAAACATACTGATGAGACATGTTAGTCAGGGTCAGGCAGAACATACTGATGAGACATGTTAGTCAGGATCAGGCAGAACATACTGGTCAAAACCCTCACTTTGTGGTCTCCGTAACTTTTCCTAGAAACGGGCTGTTTTTATAGCAGCCTGGCTAACAGGGTGAGGGATAACGTGATCCCCGTAGTGATCAGAGACACAAAGGTGAAGCTAACCATAGCACATCCACTTGGAGGACACCGGTCCACCTTCATCAGCACGCTTGGGATGTGAGGGAATCAACAACTACCAGCCACTGAACGTTCTTTTTAATAGTAAATCTACACATTGTTTACAATTCTTAAACAAAAACAACCCGAACCTCCTGGCCACCTAATCTATCCGTTGTCCTTGATTTGGCGTCGAACCGGCGATCTGACATGTCGCGATGTGAGACGCAATATCAGATTAGTACACTATTTTTTCCGTATGTCTTAACATCCCACATACATGTATTCATTCATCCCTTCTTCTATGATTTGCTAGATCCGCATTGTTGTTATTTCTTGTCCCGGATGAAGGCCTTTTGGCCGTAACATATGTTCCGATTATGTTTTCGTCTCGGTATCTAACCATACCCATTTTGTAATTTTGATTAAATTAAATGTCAATCAACTTCTAACAATTGTCTTTCATTTATTTGTCTCAATATAAACCCCAAAGATCAGAATCGAATTCTTCGAGTTGAAATCTGTTAGAAAAGTCATCAGAAAACGGTTGTCCGGAAAAAAAGAAGAATGCAGACATTCGGCAGGAGTTGAGCATAGAGCAGAAGTGGTTCATGAATTCAATCAAAATAAAAAAAGGAAATACTTTTGCCACATCAAGTATACAACGGTCTTGAGGGAATTATGATAGGAGATAAGGTGCTGGACAAGAGAAACAGAGGCAGACAAAAAAGGAGATGGCACCAAGAGGTCAGGGAATGCTTGGCAATGACTCTGGAGCAGACTGGAGGTTTCGCAAGGAATCTAGTTTCTTTCAGAGTGGGAGCGACGTTATGCAAGGGACATGCTAGTGATATATATATATATATAAATCAAGAGTCGATTATTTCAATCAAATCGGATTAGGGTTAGGGTTAAATTGTGGGTTAGCGTTAGGGTTACTTGTTAGAGTTAGTATTACATTTATTATTAAGGTTAGTGTTATGGTTATTGTTAGGTTTAGCGCTAGGGTTAGGATCTGGATCAGAATTAGTGTTGTTGTTAGCTTAGCGTTAGGAGTAGTGTTATTGTTATGATTACGCTCATGGTTTGTGTTATTGTAAGGTTAGGGTTATGGTTAGTGTTATTGTTAGGTTAGGGTTATGGTTTGTGTTATTATTAGGTTAGGGTTATGGTTAGGTTAGGGTTAGGGGTAGTATTATTGTTAGGGTAGGATTATGAGTAATGCTATTTTTAGGTTAGGGTTATGGTTAGTATTATTGTTAGGTTAGTGTTATTGTTCTTGTTAGGTTAGGGTTATGGTTAGTGTTATTGTTAGGTTAGGGTTATGGTTAGTGTTATTGTTAGGTTAGTGTTATTGTTAGGTTAGTGTTATTGTTCTTGTTAGGTTAGTGTTATTGTTTTTGTTAGGTTAGGGTTATGGTTAGTGTTATTGTTAGGTTAGGGTTATTTTTATTGTTAGGTTAGGGTTATGGTTAGTGTTATTGTTAGGTTAGGGTTATGGGTAGTGTTATTGTTAGGTTAGTGTTATTTTTATTGTTAGGTTAGGGTTATGGTTAGTGTTATTGTTCGGTTAGGGTTATGGTTAGTGTTATTGTTAGGTTAGGGTTATGGTTAGTGTTATTTTTAGCGTTCAGAGACCGAAGCGAGTATTCACCTTAGCGTGTATCACACTGTCCCTCCTTGGGACGCTTAAAATGCATCGCAGACACTGTCGATTGAACAAGTTAAGCTTCAGCTCGTGTTTGCCAAAATTTGACCAGGTTTCGCTACGTTATAGGATAGTCCCGACAACACATGCGTCGTAAACCATATCCCTAGCCTTAACGCTAATTCTCTAGCATTCCCAAACATATGTTGTAAGACGAGCAATTAAGGCACCGCTCATTGCCAAATAGTGTATGAGGTGTCTCCAGAATTTGAATTGTTCAGAGCAGAATCGGATATTAAGTTTTAAAGAAACACAAATTGACAGTACACATATCTGTCCGTGTATGAAATGATGACAGAAAAAGAAAAGAACACGTTGTTTGAGTCTATCGAATCCCCGATAGGAACAGAGTGACAGCTTGAACATCGTGTGTCTAGATGAAGCTTTCGGGGGGAAGATGTCCTGTACATTGATATGATAGTGACCAATGGTGACAGCAAATGTAATAAACAATAATAGTAATACAAATTTTAAAAATAATCGTAAGAAGAAGAAGAAACGAAGAAAAAAGGCAAAAAATAGGAATAGATGACCAAGAATAGGAAAGATAGAAGAAGAATGAGAAAGATAAAAGAAGAAGAAGAAGAACAACAACAAGAAGAACTAGAAGAAGAGGAGAAAATAGGAAGATAAACCAAGAATAAGAGGAAGAAAGTCAAGACGAAGAAGAAACAAAAAGGAGAAAAAGAAAAACAGAAGAAGAAGACGCAAAAAGAAGAAGAAGAAAAAGAAGATGATGAAGTAGATCAAAAGGAAGATGAACAAGAAGAAGAAAGAGAAGAAGAAGACGAACAACAACAACAGCAACAACAAGATTAAAGAAGAAAAACTTAACAAAGAAGAATCAAAAATACAAATAAAGCAAACAAAATCCTGAGCGCACACACTCACAACAGAACATCCTTTGATATTTCCATCCACAACCCTCCTTAGTCCTCGCAGCTCATTGAATAAACATGATTGTCTAGATATAAGTGCTTCAAATGTGATAGCTCGAGACAGTAGAATCCGCCAGAAGTACTGAAACGACCATAAGACAAATCTTAGAGAAAGTATGTGATCGTCAAACAGAAAAGCTCAAGATGATTGTGAAATCGTATTGGCAGAGACACTTCCCTTGGCAGGAGTCGTGCCTTGGGAACGTGTGTTAGGGAAAAAGCTGAACAGAAAACCTGAAAATATTTATGCAGACATGCATTCCAAATACCGATGTATCTGTCTTAACGAACTCATAAATGTTGGGCCTTAGAATTGTAATGTCTACATCATGAATCGTGAGCCCTAGAATTTAAATGCGTGCGTCAGGAATTGTGGGCCTTAGTGTGTACATCAAAAATGGTGGGCGTTTATGTTATAGTGTGTGCGTCAAGAATTGTGGGACCTAGTATTTTGGTGTGTACGTCAAAAATTGCGGGACTTAGAGTTACAGTTTGTGCATCATAAATTATAAGCCCTAGAATTATACGGCCCAGTCGATCCAGCTGCAATACGATACGTACCTTACCTCTAGTGAAGTAAAAAAAAAAGCAGCGAGGGATGGAAATGGCGACTCCCTTTAGTACAATAATATCCCTAACACATCATTTCCTGACCCGCAGTTATTGCTTCCAGATTATCTTCACCGTCTAGAATGATTTTGTATATCGGAAATTATCGGCTTCTGAATTGAAAACATTAGCCGCTGTAGTATTACAACTCTGACGATAACGACCGTTGTTGTTGTTGTTATCGTTGTTGTTGGTGCTGCTGTTGTTGTTGTTGTTGTTGGTGCTGCTGTTGTTGTTGTTGTTATCGTTGTTGTTGGTGCTGCTGTTGTTGTTGTTGTTATCGTTGCTGTTGGTGCTGCTGTTGTTATCGTTGTTGTTGGTGCTGCTGTTGTTGTTGTTGTTATCGTTGTTGTTGGTGCTGCTGTTGTTGTTGTTGTTGTTATCGTTGCTGTTGGTTCTGCTGTTGTTGTTGTTGTTATCGTTGTTGTTGGTGCTGCTGTTGTTGTTGTTGTTGTTATCGTTGTTGTTGGTGCTGCTGTTGTTGTTGTTGTTATCGTTGTTGTTGGTGCTGCTGTTGTTGTTGTTGTTATCGTTGCTGTTGGTGCTGCTGTTGTTGTTGTTGTTATCGTTGCTGTTGGTGCTGCTGTTGTTGTTGTTGTTATCGTTGCTGTTGGTGCTGCTGTTGTTGTTGTTGTTATCGTTGTTGTTGGTGCTGCTGTTGTTGTTATCGTTGTTGTTGGTGCTGCTGTTGTTGTTATCGTTGTTGTTGGTGCTGCTGTTGTTGTTGTTGTTATCGTTGTTGTTGGTGCTGCTGTTGTTGTTGTTATCGTTGTTGTTGTTGTTAAATGCCCACAATGAGTAAGATTACTCTCTTGTGCGGTCTAAAAGAACGTTTAGTGGTGGAGGAGAGAGGTTCGATGTTTCCTCGCATCCCATGCGTGCTGATGAAGGTGGATCGGAGTCCGGCAAGCGGTTGTGCTATGTTTAGCTTGATCTGCGTGTCGCTCACTGCCACGAAGAAGCCTGTTTCCAGGGAGGACTACGAGAAAGTTGAGGTGAGGGTCGTGGCCAGTATGTTTTGCCTGACCCTGACTAACGTGTCTGATCAATATGTTTTGCCTGCCCTGACTAACATGTCTGATCAGTATGTCTTCCCTGACCCTGACTTACATGTCTGAGCAGTATGTTTTGCCTGACCCTGACTAACATATCTGACCAGTATATTTTGCCTGACCAAAACTAACATATCTGACCAGTATGTTTTGCCTGACCCTGACTAACATATCTGACCAGACTGTTTTGCCTAACTTCTACACCTCACGGTAGAAGAGGAGCGACTAAGTAAGTAAGTAAGTATGTTTTGCCTGACCCTCACTAACATGTCTGACCAGTATGTTTAGCCTGACCATGACTAACATGTCTGACCAGTATGTTTTGCCTGACCATGACTAACATATCTGACCAGTATTATTTGCCTGACCATAACTAACATATCTGACCAGTAAGTTTTGCCTGACCCTGACTAACATATCTGACCAGAATGTTTTGCCTGACCCTCACTAACATGTTTGAATAGTATGTTTTGCCTGACCCTGACTAACATATCCGACCAGTACGTTTTGCCTGACCATGACTAACATATCTGACCAGTATGTTTTGCCTGACTATGACTAACATATCTGACCAGTATGTTTTGCCTGACCATGACTAACATATCTAACCAGTATGTTTTGCCTGACCATGACTAACATATTTGACCAGTATGTTTTGCCTGACCAGTCGTTGATCTTCCCTACAAGAAAGGAGGTAAAGTTCAGTCCTATGGCAAAAAATGCCGCTGCGGACGAAGATAACTCTTCATGGAAAACCCCGCAGCCTTTGTGAGGCTGGGTGGCCAGTCCTCTTCCCTGCTGTTCATGCCTTGCACAACTCATACGGCATATAGGCAACTTGGTCGACTAGAGGAGAGTTCGTACTAGGAATGAACCACGCCTGAATTTTGTGTTCTGTCCGTCCGTGATTTTGAACCCTGACACGTTGTAATCCCAGTCTTAGCAAACCAGCTCACTGTCGACTACACTACACGCCTCAGATAACGGCCGTTAAATAAGGTTATGTATTGTACTCTCAACCCCATCGCTGTAACTCATACGTTGATGTTATAGCCAGCCACTGCAAATGCTCAATCTTGGGTTTCATTTAGTTGAAGCCGGTGGATCACACTGGAGAAAACAAGTTTAAGGATTGAAATTCTTTGGAGACCAGCGTCCATTAAAAAGAGACAGTTGAAAGTGATTCTCTGTACTTCAAATTTGAAAAAAATGTTGAAATATGCTTCTACATTTTATCCCCTAGTTTTCGAAAACAGCCGTATTGCTTCGCTGTTTGTCAGGAGTTCAGCTTTGTGAGTGGATAAGTGATTTTAAACTCTACCCAACACTTTCTTTTAAAGCATAAAAT
Organism: Ariolimax columbianus; assembly: GCA_036924085.1. Taxonomy (NCBI): domain Eukaryota; kingdom Metazoa; phylum Mollusca; class Gastropoda; order Stylommatophora; family Arionidae; genus Ariolimax; species Ariolimax columbianus. Next base: position 18,739,380 of record JAVGWX010000022.1, read on the forward strand.
AAATGGTGATTGAAGGTTTTACGCCTACGATTTAGTGCATCCAGATTCAGCACTATCTTTTTTGAAAAAGGAATTATTTCCACCAGGGGCACAACCTTGCTGAATTGAAACATATACATATTTGGGCGGTGGGCAGTGTCCCTAGCCACTTGGTTACTCAGCCAATCCCCTCACTCCCCGACTCCTACAAATTCTCGGATGCAGGCTTCCTGCAAGTGGGACAACTTTAATGGTGCTGGCCCTATGCTACAAGTTTAGTGTAAACGCAAATAATAAATATACTGGCTATCATTGCGCAATTTTTCGACCAGATGTACAGAATCTGATTGTTTTGCTCGGAGTTCAGCTCTGTGAAGGGCTAAGCTTATTGTGCCGTGCTCAATAGAATACACCTTCCTGGCGAATCATATAAATCAATAAATCAATCAAAGCCTGCCGATCATGTCGTGAATAAACCATTGATCGCATCCCACCAGCATTCACGCCCTGTGCTACTCACTCTGCCACCTTCAAGGTGTTACCGTTTAATCAAAGTTGTTTTTTAGATTATTTTTTCGAAAAACTTGCAGGTCTTCTTCTTCTCTTCATCTTCTACTTCTTCTACTTTTTCTTCTGCTTCTTCTTTCTTCTCTTGTTTTCTGCTATCAAGCCCTGAAAAGGACTTTATAAGCAGTAGAATGTAGTCAGGAGAACGGAATGCGTTGTGTCGTGGATTACAGCTGACTGCGATATTTGCCATTTTGGTGGCCCGACACATCCGACTTGAGCAAGCATTTTTAGTATTGGGTTAACTTTCCCACTTCGATCTCTCCTCCTTAGCCGGTCTGCCCTGTTGCATCCTATTATCCAGGATTAACATGTGGAGGTAGAGAACTGTCTTGGCAGCTCTGGGTCGCTTTCTCTAACGCTAGCAACAAGCATTGATCGCTGACCGCTAAAGCTCATGAGCTGCTTAGCATGTTGATCCCATTTTAAGGCATTCTGGCTCTTTTTCGTTGAAGACTTTCCGTGAGAGTCCTCCTAGCTCTGTTGGATGGTCGCTTCCTCAGCGTCTGCTCTATCCAGCCACAGTTTCACCATTGATCTGAACCAAGGAGTAAGGACTATGAAGGCCGGTGAAAGTTATAGATGAGGACAGGTTTAGGAGCGGTGGAGATGAACAGAGGGACGGTTAGAGTGAGACAATAGTGGTATTATCAGAGGAACTGTAACGCTAATCCGGCTAGGCACAACATACTGACCAGAGCGTCGCGTCAGGATCAGGCACAACATACTGACGAGAGCGTCGCGTCAGGATCAGGCACAACATACTGACCAGAGCGTCGAGTCAGGGTCAGGCACAACATACTGACCAGAACGTCGAGTCAGGGTCAGGCACAACATACTGACCAGGACCTCGAGTCAGGGTCAGGCACAACATACTGACCAGGACCTTGCGTCATGGTCAGGCACAAGATACTGACCAGGACCTCGCGTTAGTTTCAGGCACTACAAGCAGGTCAAGAGAACTATATTTTTTCCTTGCATCGTTCTTTGGAAACAAGCTGTTTTCAATGCAGTCTTGCTGGCGAGAAGGGGATTGCAGTGGTCACTTTGGTATTGAGCGTCACGCAGATAAAGCCAATCACACACGCCTTGAGGACTTCATTCCTTTTCATCAGCACGATCGGGATATGAGGAAGGCTATTACAACCTGCCACTTAACGGCATTTGCATGGCGCATAACAGAGTAAACTTACTCATCGCTAACATTAAACAACAGCCTCATGTTATTTTTCTGTGATGCTCGATACCATGTATTTCTTTAAAGCTTTGCCTTTCTGAATTCTACTAGCGAATACACAACAACTGTCAACTACAGATCGTGGTCGTTATGGGTTATACCAAGACGTGTTATCCAGTGGATGTATTGGTTTGTAATTTGTTGTGTATATTCCATTATGGCAGTTGAAGTACAGTAGTCTTACCAAACCTTTCTGAAGGTGGAGAAGTGGTCATACCGAAAAAGATTACCGACATGCCTAGTCAAACTGAAAACGAAGTGCTTTCGAGCACCGGATGCTGGGATTGTAAACCAAGCTCTTACTCAATTTTTAGGTTCCACTTTACAAATTATAGAAGCCACATGATCCTGCTAAAGGCGGATGGGTCGGACCGAAAGGTGCAACTATCGCAGTCAAACTGTGAACTAGCGACACAACGCAAATGCGTTCTCCGGACTACATCATGTTACTTGCAAAGCCCTGTTCAGGGCTTAGTAGCGGAAGATTGAGAATGAACGCAGAAGAAGATGAAGCAACAGGAAAATTATTAAACGCCAGGGTGACCTGGCGTGACCTTCGCTACGTTGTTAACAGCTGAAACGAACCCAAACTGTTCTGATCTGGGTGACTGGCGTTACCTTTAAAGAAAGTCGAATCGGATTGTTGTCACACTAGATCAGAGCTCTTCAGCCTGGGTGCTAGCACCCTCTAGTGACAGATTTTAGATTTCAGGTGGGCGATAGCTGAATAATTACATTCAGTATTAAAAACATTTGGGATCAATATGCTGAGCAGCGCATGAGCTGCAGTGGTCAGCGACCCATAGCTGACTGCTAGCACCAGGGCCAGCGAACCAGAGCTGCCAAGAATCTCCTACACCTCCACGCGGTGATCCTTTATAACCTCTGCAGCAGGGCAGACTGGCTTAGAAGAAAGGATCCAAGAGAGAATGCTAACCCGGTACTAAAAAAATGATTGCTGAAGTCGGATGTGTTGGACCGAAAGGTGCGAATATCGCAGTCAAGCTGAAAACTACGACACAACGCATTCCGTTCTCTGGACTACATTCTGCTACTTAAGCCCTTTCAAGGTTTGATAGTGGGAGATTGAGAACGAACGAAGCCAAGACAACCCAAAAACATTTTATTATTATGACAATGCAGAGGCTACACTACGCGGTGGCAACTATTGTAGATTACCAACAAACAAACAAAAGTGAAAATTGTGATAACCTGTGTTTTTCCGGTGACAGCATACGGCTGCAAAACATGGACGGTTACCAAAAAGGTAAATAATCGATTCATTCGAGTCGAAATGTTATAGAACGGTCCTCCGAATACGACGGACCGAAAAAAAGAAGAATACAGACTTTCGACAAAAGTTGGACATAGAGGAGAACTGGCTCATACATTCCATCTTGAACAAAAAAATGGAATACTTTGGCCACATCAAAAGACACGACGGTCTTGAGGGAACGGTACTGGAAGTTATGGTGCCGGGCAAAAGAGACAGAGACAGGCCAAGAAGACGATTGCACCAAGATGTCAAGGAATGCTTTGGTATGACTCTGGAACAAGCTGGAGATTTGTCAAGATATCAAATTTCTTTCAGATGAACTGTGATGGGAGCGACGTTCTACAATGGGCATGCCACATGATGAAGATAATGAGGATGTATTTGTTTCTGTTTGTTTCTAAGAATCGACATCACTGTACTCCGGGCATACCAATAGGTGCTCACTCTGTCTCATCAATTGGCGTAAGGTATGGATGCTGAAGGTCACTGTAGCTCCTTGTTTGTACACTCTCCTACGACGTCCCACTCCGCTTGAACCTCGTTTAATGTCGAAACTTTGCAGTCTGGGGATTGCTGCTTCATCTATTGCGATGTATTAAAAACGTAGACTCAGTGGACCACATTGTTCATCCATCTTCTTCAAGAGATCATCAGGAAGAAGGCGAGAGGTGGTCAAAGAAAACGGTGGATAGCGTAAACGAGACCTGCTCTAACATGAGGAGAAAATGTTACCTGACCACGACAGAGATGAAAGACAAATACATACCACAATGCTTTGTTACAACCCGGTAAATAGTCAGACGACAAAAGAAGAAAACGTGGACGATTTTCTTCAATTTAGATTATAGTGGGCGGTGAGAAAAATATATCGCCACGAAAGTTTAGAGGGCGCCAAATATAAAAAGTTTGACTAGCCTTGATCTAACTTCTAAAAAAAAAGGCCTATTTTAGTTCCCTCCGCTTTTCCCGGGAACAAACGTGAAAAAAATCCCCTTAATAATAATATGCGTAGAAGCACGCGATGTGGAAACATGCGTGACAGATCGCGGGAGCTGAATTCGCGAGTCCTAAGTTTAGAAACATTCACTAAATTTAAGTGAAGGAGAACGCCATTCAAACAATGAATGGCGGTGTGTGTTGACGGTAGGAAAGAGCAAAGTAGGAAGATTGGATGACGGATGTGGCTAGAATGAAGGCTAGGGATTGGATTGGGACTGGATACAGTGAGTCATAAATAGCCCTGTCAGATCTCTACGCCTGGCTAATAATCGTGCCCTGCATCATGGAATAATTGTGGATTGGGCAAGTGTAGGGAACAGTTCATGGGGTTAAACTGACGGTTTCTACCAATATGGAGGGTTTAGAGACGGTAATGAATAGTTTCTGTAGACGAAAATAACAAATGGGTTTTACAAGCAGCACGAAGGAACATGTCGTCAAAGAGATAGATGTTTCTTCTTCTTCTTCTTCTTCTTCTTTTTCTTCTTTTTTTTCTTTCTTCTTCTTTTTATTCTTCCTTATGTGTTCTTCTTCCTTCATCTTCTCCCTTCTTATTCCTTCTTCTTCTGCCTTCTTCTTCTTCTTCTTCCTTCTTCTTCTAACCAATTTTTACTTCTTCTTCCTGCCTTTTTTCTTATTCTTCTTTTTCTTCCTTTTTGTTTTTCTTCTTCTTCCTTCATTTTTCTACATATTTACTCTTCTTTTTCCTTCTTACTTCTTATTGTTATAATTATTCTCACAATCTGCTTCTTCTTCTTCTTCTTCTTCTTCTTCTTCTTCTTCTTCTTCTTCTTCTTCTACTTAGTCCTCCCTATATTTCCCTCTTCGTATTCTTATTATTATTATTATTGTTATCGTTTTTTGTTCTTCTGCTATTCCAATTTTTTCCCTCATCTTTCTCGTTACTCTCCTTCTTCATCTCTCTATCTCACTCCTTCTCTCTTCTTCTTCCTGTTTGTTCTTCTTTCTTTCTTCTTCCTTCTTCTTCTTCCTATCCGTCTCCTTCTTTGTGTTCTTTTTCTGTTTATTCGATGGACATGGGCGAGTCGAGGATTATAAATTGTCCACAATTGCCAGAAGAGAGACCATCAAGTGAAGTCAAAGCAAACCGCCCACGCAACGCAAGGCTAGTATGACAGAGCAGGCTATTAGCCTTTACATAGGCCACATTAATAAGCAGTACATGAAGAACGTTACATGTCGATGTTTTAGCCACAGCACCTGGGATCGAAACCTCGATAAGTCAGAGATGTTTATATGAGACATTATTCTACTTCCTCTTCGTTTGTCTTCAGACCTGGACTTCAAGGAATCTAACGAAAGCAGCGGTCGTCTTGAGGCTCAGTGAAGTGCCGTGGAAGGACACTGGTTGTTGCCAAATGCTACATCTCTTGTCGGCTAACGATGTACAAAGACTGTAAAATGTGTTATGTTGTTACAAAGCTCTGTAGTGCAAATCTTGAACTTTTTGCATGGATCTATCAGAGATCAAAATTGAAACCTTGCTTGCACACTGCGTATATCTTCCCTGGCAAAATGCCTTTATTCCCTAGAGCTATTAATCTGAAAGTGGACATCAGTAGTTATAGTAAATACTGTGATAATAGTTGTTTTTACACAAGACATACTCCCACAAGAGATGTTGCAGCTGAGGATCAAGTGTTATGGACTTCAATTAACCAGCTTTAAGCGTCTTTCTATGTCTTTTGGTCTTAGATGTTCTATCTCGCGTGCTGTCCGTAACTGCAAGTCGTGTACCTATTTACAACTGAGTAGACTGGAGCTAGTTGAGAATCTCACTGGGAATCTTTTCAATGAGAGGAGTATTGGGGTTGGAGAAAATAATGGCTAGATGGAATGGTTGGGTGGGTGCAGAGATGGGCGGGCGTAGAGATGGGTGGGTGTAAGGATGGGCGGGCGTAGAGATAGGCGGGCGTAGAGATGGGCAGGCGCAGAGATGGGTGGGTGCAGAGATGGGCGGGTGTAGAGATGGGTGGGTGCAGAGATGGGCGGGCGTAGAGATAGGCAGGCGCAGAGATGGGCGGGCGTAGAGATGGGCACCGAGAGGTGCGGGTGCAGAGATGGATGCCGAGATGAACGCAGAGATGGGCGCAGATGTGGGCGCAGAAATGATGCCGAGATCGGCACGTGGATGGACGTTGAGATGGGCTGGCGCAGAGATGGGCGGGCGCAGAGATGGGCGGGCGCAGAGATGGGTGCCGAGATGAGTACAGAGATGGGGAGGCGCAGGGATGGGCGGGCGCAAGAGATTGGCACCGAGATGGGCTCGCGTAGAGATGAGCGGGCGCAGAGATGGGTGCTGAGATGGACGATTGGATGGGCGGGCGCTGGGATGGGCTGGGTCAGAAATGGACGCAGAGATGCGCACCGAGATGGGCGCTGAGAAAAGCTCAGGGATGGGCGCTGAGATGGGCGGGCGCAGAGAAGGGCGCTGAGATGGTGGCAGAGATGGACGGGCGCAGAGATGGGCGGGCGCAGAGAAGGGCGCTGAGATGGTGGCAGAGATGGACGGGCGCAGAGATGGACGGTGCAGAGATGGGCGGGCGCAGAGATGGACACAATGATGGGCAAATGGATGCAGAAGAGTTGGAGGTTGGAAGCATTTGAAGAGGAAATGTTGGGAGAAAGGGGGGGGGGGTGGCGAGTTGACTGGGAAAGCTTTAAGGGGGAAGAGTTTGTGGGGGAAGATTTTGAATTGGAAGTTTTCGAGGGAAAAATGTTTGAGAGCGTGGAGCTTAGAAGCCACGAATTTGAGGTAAAAAGGTGGGGGGACATTTCAGGGGGAATTCAGAAGTGAACGAGTTTGGTGGAAGAGTTGGAGGGGGAAGAATTTCAGGATAGGGGAAAGAGTTTGAGGGGAAGAAATGTGTGGGGGTGGGTGGGAGACTTTGGGGTGAAGAATGTATGTAGGGGAAAAGAGTTTGAAGGGAAGAATTAGGTGGGGGAGATTTGGGATGGAAGAGTCTGAGGGGAAAGAGTTTGAGAGGGAAAAGTTTGAGGTGGGAGAGTTTAATGAGGGAGAGTTTGAGAGATACATATTTGTGGGGGTAGGTTTTGAGCAGGAAGTTTTGACGGAGAAGAGTTTGACGGGAAGACTTGATGGTAAAGAGTTTGAGTGTGAGAAAATATGGGCTCATTGATGGAGCATTGTTGTGCTAGGCGGAGATGGACACACGTTTGAATTGAGACCTTATCGGGACTTTGAGAATGTGCATTGGCGATCTGAGGGTGAGGACGGTTGTAGGGTAGGTGACCCTGACAGTTGATTACCTCTAACACCATCCCGAGAAACATTGCGTGCTACTGCCGCTGTTAAAATATACTTGCCTTTAGTGGTTGGCCTTATCATACACAAGTCTTTATCAAGGCTTTCAGGCACTGTTTGTATCAGTGTTCATTTTCTGTTAGCGCTTGTGGTTTATTAACAACAAAGTTGCAAACAAAGAAGTAAAATATGTATATCAACCAGGAAGGGGAATTGTATAACAGCAACACACATTAAGAATATGTACACGGCGAACAAAGGCGTTTTCACATAACCAAGTCAAATAAAAACGTTTGCCATTTGACGATAAAGATAGAGTATATTTAAACAAGTCAAGTAAAGTGATCCATAGCATTACTGTCGCAGGAATGTGAGATGTTAGCGACCTCACATTTCAAAGGCTCGACTATATGAGGGCGGTAGCCATTTCCTCTCCTTCGCCGCTTTCACTTCCCAGACTCAACCGGTATCCATTTAAGGCTGGGTCGACTAAGGAACATTTGGGATCTTAAAAAAATATTTCCGCCTCAACTGGGAAAGGAACCCTGTACCACTCAGTTGCGAAGTCAGCTCGCTAACCAATATATATATGAGAGTCGCCGTGGTCGAGAGGTACAGGACTCGCCTCTCAAAGTGATAAACAGACACGTTGAACGATCTAATTCCGCAAGTTTCTAGCGACCACTGGTCTCAAGTAATCAGAGTGCTTGCATAGTGAGTTATCAACAAGCGTCTTGACTTATGCCTATATATATATATATATATATATATATATATATATATATATATATATATATATATATATATATATATATATATATATATATATGAGGTACGTTTAAAAGGTACAAATACTCACCTGGAGGTTTGAAACTCTAATCCCCTTCAAAGTACTGCCCTTGAGACTCTACACACTTCTCCCAGTGGTTCCGCCATTGTTGAAAGTATTTCAGGAATGTCACTTTGGGAATGGAAAAGAGCTGGGTCTTCACATCCCGCATAATGTCTTCTCGTGACTCCGATCGGGCATCTTCCAGCGGATTTTCAGCTTGCGGAACAAGAGAACGTAACAAGGAGCCTAGATGTTGTGTTTGGCCTGGTCAAGTCAAATCGTAATAACAAAATCCTCATTGCATGCAGCCTGGGACTCGGGCACACTTGGTGCTTATGAATGGTTGACTTAACGTAACTTAATTTAACGTCTTTATACTAGTTTAGAAGACACTGCAGAGTCTGAATACAATCACTTTCCTGGAGGGTGGTTAACCGATGTACAAGTCCATCTTAATGGACTCAAACACTAGAACTAAGTAGACCCGAAGCCTGTTAGACGCCATCAATGCTGCTCTTAACAAACCACCTAACCAGCGTTATATCTTGTCACACAGAAAGTCGCCTTTTACGACATGCTGTCTTTGGGGCAGTGGTGCTAATATTGTCTTTGTCATACACAAAGACACCCCACATACCACTCGGTCGCTTGTCGCCTCTTCTTTGCGTTCAGGATCTTCTGGTAATGCTATATATGCAGGCCAGTCGCCATGATGAAGTATATAGTCTTCACCAGGTCAGAGCGGCTGCCCCACAGCTTTTGTGTCAGCTCCGCACCCTGTGGCCCGGTCTGGCATCTCATTTCCCTATAGATTGGGCATTCCTGTAGAATATGCTCAGGGTTCAGGCATCATGTTCCCCATGGGCACTCATCAGTGTGTGAGATCTTCGGTCGGTAAAGATGTCCTAGTAGTCTGCAGTGTCCAGTTCTCAGGCGAAATGAGGTGGTTTGTTGATTTCTTTTGAGTTGTTGAATTGGGTCTGGTGTACTGCTTATGTTTCTGCCTTCTCTCCATTGGTGTATATACTGGTTTCTGATGATGTTCTTGATTTCTCTGTATGGTACTCGATGATTCAATTGTGCCTTTTTGCTGCCATCCTTGTCGCCTGATGGATACTACACACGCACTTTCTAAAAAAACGTTCCCATTCCTCCTTCGGCTGTCCACTGTATATATCGGGATATACTGACGCAGGCGTCTCATACAAAAACCATCCTATGGGCTCCACGAGAACAAGGTTTGATAGTACGAAATCTACTCACAGTAGAACATCTAAAATCATTTTCAACATCAGTACTTTGGCAGAGTCTACACAAAAGAAGACTACTCCAAGATCCCAAAGCCCATATATATTTTCCAAAAATACATTGATGAAGTGATTAAGATCATTTTTTATTGCGGAGGATACAGTTTAAAAAAATATTTTTGTGGTTGAAAGTTGATAAATGTTCAGTTCAAGATAGTCTTCATTGATAATTCGAGAAGATTTCGAAGTAACTTTATACAGGTTTATAAGATAATCAATGGACATAAATAGATTAGACGAAAGACGATAACACGTTTTTTTCAAAAGACAACCGCCTACAAGAGAAAAAATGGCACATCTTTAAATAAGTTAAAGAAAGGTACGGATTGGATATTAGGAAATATTTTTTTAGGCAGAGAGTGGTGAATGCTTGAAATGCATTATCATAGAAAGTAGTAGATGGCAGGGACAATTAATGCATGTAGGTGTAGAATGGTCTTGGCAGCACTGGTTCGATGGCCTTGATGCTAGCAGTCAGCTATGGATCGCTGACCACTGCAGCTCATGCGCTGCTAAGCATCTTGATCCCAAGAATAGATTTAATGCACATGTTTTTCTTTTAAGTGCATAGAAAAGAAACTGGTTGTATACAGACGGTACTGTGTCTTCTTAACCAGTACAAAGACGTTAAGTTTATTTACTGTCAGTATCTATTGTACAATGTAAAACATTTAAACACGAATGCCTATTAACGTAAAACAACGCGTTGAGAAAACGAACTTTGGTCAGTACTTGCGAACTGACCTGCTCACTTGAAGTCAAGTTTCAGCCGCTTATCTGACAACGGTTTGCTTCTACCACCACTCAATGCTGCTGCCGTGTCCATGCTAGTCTATGTTTTGCTGCTAAATGCTCATATGTGAGCCTTGACCTTAATACTGGATTGTTTATCCACATTACCAAGAAAATCTGTTCACAAATGTACATTCTACCAATTAATTCATCAATCGAAAGCCTTCAACTCCTTGCTGAGCACGTATCCTCAACAAAAACTGGTGAAGCCTTCCTGTCATGCGTCATATTTTCCAACACCCTCCCTCACACCCCCACCTCCCCCCCCCCCCCCCCCCGCCTCCACCACATCTTTCCTATCGTGTTTAGGTCTGTCTCGACTTTCCTTTTCCATGATCGTTTAGGTCGGCCACTAATTCTCTTATCCTGTGGATTTCATAACAGGAACTGCACTATCAGAATGTCTCCGTAATGTGTATTCTGTCCATCGCCATCACCCTCTTTTTACGTCTAGTCCCACTGGCCAGTTCTTTCCCACGATTCAATCATAGAGGCTTTATCATTCCATTTGTACCCCTCATCTGTAGACAATCATACATGGACGAAATCTGGGACCTTTTTAATTGCGCTTCCTTCCGACACGTCAATGAGCCATACGAACGACATTGAAGTTAAAGACTTGTATTTTGTGGCGGACTACATTTGTGGCGATTTCCACAAATTCCCTAAAGCAATAAATGTCCCTTTCGTTTTTTTTATATTCTTAATATGATATTGAAATCAGTAACGCAATTGTCTACATTACTTTAGAGATGTAAAAATGAATATACCTTTCGTAGTAATGTGTCTTCAAGTACAATCTGATTGTTGCTTTGAGCTTTTATTGTCATTAATCAAGCCCGTCGGTCCTCTCGGTGCATAGGCCATTGAGAACATCGCGCCAGCATACATGATCCTATGCTGGTCTTTCTACTTCTCTCCAGGTGTAATAATGTAATCTTATTTTCTTATCACATTCTCTTCTCCATATATTTTGTGTCTACCTCTCTATCTGTATCTCTCTTTTTCTCTCTCTCTCTTTTTCTCTCTATCTCTCTCTCTCTCTCTCTCTCTCTCTCTCTCTCTCTCTTCCCTTGAGATTTTATGTTAGTCTGGTTATATTTGACCGTGCCTTCCGTAGCCTATTTCTTATTCAGCCTCATTTTCTTCGCTTAGTTTGTCTCAGCGTCTGTCGTTGATTCCTTTCCCCATACATCTTCATTCCTCACTATTTCCTGCCACTTAATTACCAATACCATTCGTAATCATCTGTTAACTTTAGGATTGTAGCCTTTATCACTCTCCATGTTTCCGCTCAATACAGCAGCATTGATTTGACATGGAAATATACCAACATTGGTATGAATATTGATTTCTCTGCATCTCCATATGTTGTTTATCTTTATGAAACCCGATCTTGCTATTATCAATTCTAGTCCTTACCTCTTCTCTAACATGTCAATTGTGCAAGCCAAATAGGTAAAGATATTCACTCCTTCCAATTGCGCAAGCCAAATAGGTAAAGATATTCCCTCCTTCCAATTGTGCAAGCCAAATAGGTAAAGATATCTACTCCTTCCAATTGCGCAAGCCAAATAGGTAAAGATATCTACTTCTTCCACCTGCTCTCCACCCTGCAGCATGATTGTTTCTTTTATTGTTCTAATCTTTTTTTTACCCTCAGTGCACTCTCAAATCTTTATTCTTGCAGAAAACAACTGTGGAAATCCAGCTCAAGACACACACATGTAGAATTATGCACTTCATAGGGTAATTTATTCCTGTTTCAAGACATTCTCATACTAGGTGTTCCAAATGCTTCACCTGCATGCCCTCAGCAACCATATCAAAATGAACAATAAATCAAACAGAGAAAATCATAGATTGTGCTTCGACTGTTGTAAAGTTATTTACCTGGGAAATAAATTGTGGTTCGAAGGTTCTAAAGTCGTTAAACTGGGAAATACGTTGTTGTTCGAAGGTTCTAAAGTCGTTTAACTGGGAAATAAATTGTGGTTCGAAGGTTCTAAAGTCGTTAAACTGGGAAATACGTTGTGGTTTGAAGTTTCTAAAGTCGTTAAACTGTGAAATACGTTGTGGTTCTAAAGTTCTAAAGTCGTTAAACTGGGAAATAAATTGTGGTTCGAAGGCTCTAAAGTCGTTAAACTGGGAAATACGTTTTGGTTTGAAGGTTCTAAAGTCGTTACACTGGGAAATACGTTGTGGTTCGAAGGTTCTAAATTCATTTAATTGGGAAATACATTGTGGTTCGAGTGTTTTTCTTCTGCTTCTTCTTTGCGTTCGGTTTCGTATGCTCGTTATATGCCACCAGATGGGATGCATCCATGAAGTGACACGTCAGTCGCAGGTCCTCAATGGTTCCCAACAGTTTGTCTTGTAAGTTTCTCTCCTCGAGCCGGGTCTTCTCACGGGAGTCTTGGTGCAGTGGACATGTTTGCAGAATGTGTTCTGGAGTCTGGGGTCCTCTCTGACATGTGCATTGTGCAGTCTGTGCTGCTTTCATTTTATGCATGTGTGCATTTAGTCTGCAATGACCTGTTCTGAGGCGGAAAATTGTTGTATACTGTTTCCTATTAAGTCTATTGATTGGTTCCTGTGGGTATTTACTGTTTGTTCTCTCTATCCACTGTTGTTTACATTTTTTGTTGGATGTTCGCCTTGACTTCTGGCAGTGACACTGGGTGGGTGAATTTTTTTCTCTGTCTTCCCTCTCATGATTGTCCACCCATTCATTCCCAGGTATGCCGCAGTGAGCTGGAATCCACTGGAGGGTGATTTTATTGTGGTCTGAGAGTTTGTTTAGCTGGCATATCAGTTCCCTTTCCATACTATTTTGTGGTTCTCTTTGTGCACTATTCTGTTGTCCTTTAACCCCTTTTCATCCAATAGTTTGACTGCTTCAATTATTGCCTGTTGCTCTGTTCTTAGATTTGTCGAGGGCCCCCCCCGGCAGAACTTGCTTTTTCTATAACGGTTCCATCCTGTAGAAATATGACGAGTCCCGTCCCTCCTTTCCTCAATGCTTCCTCTGATGATCCATCTGTGTAGACGTGCGTCCACATGGGTTGAGGATAGGCGTCTCCAATATGCTTTAGGGTTTTTCTCTCAATGCATGGTCTGATACTTCCACCTTTCTATCGATACCTGGTATTTTTGCTTCCACCTAGAAGTTGGGCTGTTGGTCTGAATTTTCATATACTTGTATCATTTCCAATGTCGTTGGACATTTTGATTTGATGTGACTGTTCCTGGCTGTAACAGCTTTTGATAGATGATTGAAGCTTGTTCTTTTTATGCGGGTTTTTGTTAATTCATTGACTTTTCCCTGCATTGGATGTTTATTCATACGCTTGTATTTTTCTGTCAGGTTTAGTATTTTTCCTTCTCTGTGCTCACCGAGGCTCTGGGTCCTGCTACCGCTTCGAGTTTTCTAATTGGGGTGCTTCGTAGACCTCCGGTAATAATTCTGAGTCCGGTATTCTGTGCCTTGTCTAGTCTCTGTAGGTTGGTCTTTGCCGCTGTTGCATAGGCACCCATGCCATATTCCAGTGTTGGCCGTACGTATCCAGTGTAGATCTGTCTGACTGTGTTTGCATCTGCACCCCAGTTTGTCCCTGCCAGTTCTTTCATCAGCCTTAGTCTGAGTGTGGCCTTCTTTTGAATGTCCTCTATGTGTGAGCCCCATGTTAATCTTTTGTCATATCTCATTCCTAGGTATGTAGGATTGTTTTCTCTAGGAAGTAGGCTAGTTTCTAAATATAGGTCGACCTGCTCTGGCTTTGTAGAGAGCCGAGAAAAGTGTTGAGAGGGTCTTGCTTTTGTTTATTGTGACACCCCATGAGTCTGTCCATTTCTTTACTGCATTAATTGCTTCCTGCATTCTTGCTTTTGTGGTTCCAATGTTTTCTGCCTGGATCCATGTGGCCAGGTCGTCTGCATGGAGTGCCTTGTGGATGTGTGGTCTGAACTGTTTTGGCAGATCATTAATGAAGAGTTCGAGTGTTCTAAAGTCATTTACCTGGGAAATACATTGTGGTTCGAGTGTTCTAAAGTCATTTAACTGGGGAAATAAATTGTGGTTCAAAGGTTCTAAAGTCGTTAAACTGGAAAATAATTTGTGTGTATTAGCGTTTTCTTAGGAATTTAAGAGGATAAAAGTGGGCAAGTTGCAAACAATCATCTGTTTTTCCCCACAAAGTGATCTTGACACAGATTCCCTTCACAAAGTCTAACATCTATGTTTTCAACATTTATTTACCCTAGAGTTTCACATTAACTGTATTAAATTGATCAACTATAATTAAAAAAATTAATTTAAAACAATTTAAGCGAGGGAACACGAGGCAAGCGGCTTGACCACTTCGCTACAGAGACCCCCGATAAACTATTTATGATTAGAAAAATGGAGTTATAGATACTGCCTATGTGAAAAGAAAGCTTCGAATCAGTTTCATATATCTACCACCCAGCTCTTATTCGAGACAAACGTTTTCTAAATTCACTTTTAATGTTTCTTTTTAGAAAGGAGAACTTTCTGTTTTTCCAATCTACTTGAGCGAATGAAAGTGTCAGATTAAATAACAATATCATTAACTTCCTTCGTGTATAAACCTTTACAGCCCAAAGCTTTTCGTGCAAAATAAAACGCAGTCTCCTTGGTGAACCTGATCGGACTAGAAGCGTATTATCAGTTGATCGTGAATCTCACGGGACTAGAAGCGTAGCATCAACTGATCGCCAATCTCACCGAACTAGAAGCATACCATCAGTTGATCCTGAACCTCACCGGACTAGAAGCGTAGCATCAATTGGTCGTGAATGTCACCGGACTAGAAGCATAGCATCAGTTGGTCGAGAACCTCACCGGACTAGAGGGATAGCATCAGTTGGTCGTGGACCTCACCGGACTTGAAGCGTAGCATCAGTTAATCGTGAACTTCACTAGACTAGAAGCGTAGGATGAGATGGTCGTGAGCCTCACCGGACTAGAAGCGTAGCATCAGTTGATCAGGAACCTTACCGCACTAGAAGCGAAGCATCAGTTGATCGATGAAAAAGGAGAAGAAGAAGGTGCAAAATACAAAGGGTGCTATTGAAATTATTCCTCTGTACTTCGAAACCATTTAGATTTTACTTTATTAACCAACCAATAATAATGTTGTCACGTTACATTGGTGCACCGTCATATGCAAGGGTACGACTGTCTGAAGGTAATGCATGCTTTCTATGCACTTTTCAAGTCTACGATACATGCCACGTCTTGAATTGCCGTTCTGCGGCATTACGTCTAACTGCTTTTCAGTTATGTTGAAGCTGATAATCATACATTTGTATAAACAGTCTATACTTCATGGTATCAGAAACATCGGTGACCTCGTTAAGATATATTGAAAATGTCTCAAAGTGTTTGTACTTTACAATCTATTATTCCTTTACATTTTCTCTCTCAGACGTTACTTTGGGCACTGATTTCTTGAAATTTGTTCTTCTTTTCAGGGCGTAGAATGTCATTTGCTTTAACAAGACACGCTTTAATAATTGAACTTTTGTAAATGTTTTTGATAAATTTCGTGAATGAATGGGGAGACAGAAGGACAGGCAGAGAAACAGACATGTAGACAAACATAAAGAGATAGATGGACAGATTGATGAACGGACGGGTGGCCGGAAGAACAGACGGACGTACGGATTGACAGATGGATGAGTGGAAAGACAGATTAGATTAGATTAGAATAGAATAGATTAGATTAGATTAGATTAGATTAGATTTGATTAGATTTGATTAAATTAAATGAAATTAGATTAGATTAGATATAGATTAAATTATATTACATTAAATTGGAGATAAGCAGAGCAGAGCAGAGCGGAGCAGAGCAGAGCACAGTAGAGTAGAGTAGAGTATAGAGTAGAATAGAGTAGAGTAGATAAGAGTAGAGTAGCTTAGCTAAGCTAAGCTAATCCAAGCTAAGCTAAGCTACGCTATGCTATGCTATGCAATGCTAAGCTAAGCTAAGCTAAGATAAGATCAGATCAGATCAGATCAGATTAGATCAGATCAGATCAAATAAGATATTTGAAAGTCTGAGAACCATCAGAATATTATATAAGAGTGGGACATTGGTTTCAAGTTCGAAGGGAAAAACCCCGAAGTTGAAATACACGAAACTGTCTATTTTTAGAACCTTTTTATTTTTCAACATTAAACTACATCCCGTATCGTTCTAATATTAATGAGTATAAATAATGGCTGATTCAAGTACAATTTGTTTGTAGGGTCAATACAGACACACGATTACCGTTTCATTGTTCTGTTTAGAGTTGCGTACACAAGCACATTGATAACTGGAATTTTATTAGATTTTACTAAAGTTTGCACAAATAGTGTTCTAAATTAAAGGTAGTTAGTTTCATAGTTGACAGTGCCGTCGAGGAAATGTTTTTAGAAACGAATCTCATTAGTGATAAATTTGTTTCCTGAAACAGGTTAATCTGTTTTCTGATCGCTACCAGGTATTCCATGACTGTAAACCGGGTTCCTAATCAAAACAAGGTAAACTTGAGCTTACACAGACTAAGTTTCAAACGGAATGTCGTTAATATTTCGTTCAAACTCTTGTTGGATTGAATACTGTCGATCTTTGAGTCGTGTAATGCATTGCCGCAGAATGCAGTGGAAGCAGAGTCAGTTAATGCATTCAAAAATAGATTGGATGCTTACAGTATTTTCAGTCTTGGTGGAGTGAAATAAACTGCGTGTATACAGACTCTCTAGAGCCTTCTTTACCAGTATAATGAAGTTAAGTTAAGTTTGGTTATATTAGGTTAGGTTAGGTTAGGTTAAGTTCAGTTCAATTCAGTTAAGTGCACAAGTCTCGTTTCACACAATGTAATATCACCGCACGCATGCAGTAACGATTTTGTTATCGCCAAAAAGAAAAGAGCTATAAAAGCTAAATCTTTAAATAAAAAGTTGTATGAAATAATATTAACAAAAAACAAATAACACTATCCTGTTCATCCGGGAATCAAAAGACGAAGAAGACACGTCGGTATCTAGGAAGCTGCCTAGCCCACGAATAACATTGGTATAAATCCGTCCGTGAAGTACAGTGTTAGTTATTAATATACGTTTTATAAATGCTATTTCAAACATGAGATTGTGTTGCTCTTGTTGTTTTCAACACTACTCCTGCTGAATAACTTCTGCGATATATTTTCTAGCAGGTTACAGTGGCTCTTCTGTTGGTTTAGGTGGAAACCCGTCAGGGCTCTGGTACCGACTCAGCATTGAATTGCCTTTAGTGTATCCAACTCAGTATTACATTGTTCTCAGTGTATCCAACTCAATATTGCATTGTTCTCAGTGTATCCAACTCAGTATTACATTGTTCTCAGTGTATCCAACTCAGTATTACATTGTTCTCAGTGTATCCAACTCAGTATTACATTGTTCTCAGTGTATCCAACTCAGTATTACATTGTTCTAAGTGTATCCAACTCAGTATTACATTGTTCTCAGTGTATCCAACTCAGTATTACATTGTTCTCAGTGTATCCAACTCAATATTGCATTGAGATGACTGTGTCTAACTCGACACTCTACTGAATTGAGCCCTATTGCAAAGCTGGAACATAATGAAACTGACGGATACCGGACTCGGTCGAGATGGTAAGTGTGCTAGGGCTCCTCAGAACTGTTAGCTCTGCACTTGGCATTGCACATCGGAGGCTACATCGCCCTCCCCGGGTCGTCTGGAAGCCAGATTAATTCTGGCTTCTGCATGAAGAGGGAGTAAATGTCATAGCACTTTTATTTATCTAAATCACAAACAGCTCATCGCTGATTAATAGTAATAATAACAATAATAATAATATGTGATGAGCTGAAGATGGTGAACGGATCTACCTAGCTGTAGTGTAATCCAAAATATATTTTTGAGCACTATAAAGTTGCCGGAAACAGAATGTAAGTATATGGCAGAGCATTTGCTGTTCATTACAAAGACACGGGGTTCACCCTTCGTTACCGGTAGGCCCCAGGCTAACCCAGTTGTAAATGGGAACATGTCTTTATCGCTACGGAAGAAAAAGCCAGCAAGGGAGGGAGCTGCCATCTGCACTTCACAAACAAAATGTCTCTTAAAGCAATAATATTTCTACAACTTTATTTGTTGTTAATTTCTTGCGACTATATTACGAACTATATCGTATATATCAGTTACTTCTGTGTAACTATTTTATTCTATATAGTTTCTCAGACCACAATAAAATCACCCTTCCGTCGATTTCAGCTCCCTGCGGCATACCTAGGAATGAATGGGTGGACAGACTGGTCAGAGAGGGAAGACAAAGAGAACAATTCACCCACACAGTGTCACTGCCAGAAGTCAAGGCACACATAAACAAAAGATAAACAACAGTTGATAGAGAGAACACACAGTAAATACCCACAAGAACCAATCAATAGACTGAATAGGAAACAGTATAAAACAATTTTCCGCCTCAGAACAGGTCATTGCAGACTAAATGCACACATGCATAAAATGAAAGCAGCACAGACTGCACAATGCACGTGTCAGAGAGGACCCCAGACTATAGAACACATCCTGCAAATATGTCCACTGCACCAAGGCTCCAGTGAGAAGACGTGGCCCGAGGAGAGAAACATACAAGACAAACTGTGGGAAACCATTGAGGACCTGCGACTGACGTGTCACATCATGGAGACAACCCATCTGGTGGCATATAACGAGCATACGAAACCGAACGCAAAGAAGAAGCAGAAGAAAAACACTCGAACCACAATGTATTTCCCAATTAAATGACTTTAGAACCTTCGAACCACAACGTATTTCCCAGTGTAACGACTTTAGAACCTTCAAACCAAAACGGAAGAAAATAATTCAATATAGTTTCGACAAGATGAATTAGCCGTCTCCAAGCTAAACCCTCTTTAGTTGTCTCTTAAGGAAAGCTTGTCATGATGCCGTTTCGTCTTTTCACTGCAACTCAATCATAACCAGCACAATTGAACCTGACTTATAGAAAACCTATACATCCACAGCCTCGCCTTGTCTTAATGTTATAGAAATCCTGTATCGAACAGTCCGTGGAGCAACGTATTAAGCGTATGAAAGGGGATTTATAAGTAATACGCTACGGAAATTGCCATCAAACATGGCAAGACAGGCCCAGACATGGAATCTACAGGGATTGAGGAAGTGAGGTAGACCAAGAACCAGCAGACAAAAAATGAACTTGGGTCTCTGGACCTCAATTGGAGAGATACAAAAAGTGCAACTCAAGACAAAACTTGCTAAATGAAGGTTGTCGATGTCCTTATGTCCGTATTGTTAATGATGAATCTGAGCATTTGCATTGTCGGATACAATACGATTTGCTTTAAATGAAGTTACTAGCTCCATGCACACCCCTATATAGTCGCCTTTTACGATATAACTAAGCTTAACTTAAAGTAACCTAACTTAACTCTACTTAACGTCTTTACACTGGCTTTAAAGACTCTGCAGCGTCTTTATACAACCAGTTTCTTTTACATCACCTGATCTAAAAAAAAATTGCAGCATTCAATGTATTCTTGAATGCATTAATTAACTCTGCATCCACTATTTTATGTGGCAATACATTCCAAGCATTCATCACTTTTTAAACAAATAAATGTTTCAAGTATCTAGGAAGGTTACAATTGTCAAAATCTTCTCAACTCGGGTACCAATCTTACATTAGTGTCAATCACTGCTCCCATTTCGTGTATTAGTAACACGCTTAGAACATTGGGGTGTAACAGCAATACAAAATACAACTTTACAGTTAAGAAAAGAAATGGAAAATCATTACCGGCTCATATTTGTTACACATTTAAGTAAAAGTAGGTCTTACTAAGAACCCGGATATATTTCAGTCTTTAATTCAATCGCCTACTGAATATATTACACAGGTCCCAGCATTTATACACACGTCTGTAATCGCGTGTTGTGACCTTATTATTACATCTCGTTCAGTATCACGTGCTGACGCTACGTGTAGTGTGTGCTTTCTGGGCTATCAGGAAAACGAAAAGACGCCTTGACAGCTGAAGTGAACCCCGGGAACAGACATTATTCTGGAGTAGTGTAACTCTGTCGTGGATGTATTTCTGTGATTAAGTTTGACGATCGAGAATTTGTTAATGATATCGTTGTAGTCGGTGTGGTTTTGTTTCTGACATCTATCCTGAAGTTAACTCTTGCTATGGTAAGTACATTATTGTGTGGTTCGTGTACATTGTACAAGCTCTTCCCGTTTCATATTTACATGTTTTGTTGTCAAAGTCGTTACCTTTACTAACAACGTTAACTTTTTGTCAACCGCTAATAATGGCTGTACAATAAACACGATTAGAAAAGTTTCACGCGAGAACAGAAATAGTTTTCTTTTGTAAAACTGTATTTGAAACCCCGTTGTTGAATTTGATCAGAAGCGTTTTACCTGTGTGATAAGATGATAAGAATACGTTCGTCTTTTATCAATCAACAACATGGTGTCTGATTAGTGATTGGCGTAGCGATAGAGTAGGCTACTCGCTGGTACAGGGCTCAGCTCCCGTTATCGGCATGTTTCAGACGACCCAGCTGTAAATTGGAACCTGGCATACTTGAAGTAACTTGTTAATGCCCACAGTGAATATGTTTAGTATGTTGTGCCCTCTGAAAGGACGTTTAGTGGTGGATTGCAGTAGCTTTCCTTACATTCCGAGCACGCTGATAAAGGTGGAACGGGGTTGTGCTATGCGTGGGTTCATCTGCGTGTCGCTCCCTACTTCGGGGATCACATCAATCTCTCTCCTCGTTAATCAGACTGCCAAGAAAAACAGCCCGTTTCCAAAGAGGACTACATGGAATTCAAGGTGGGAGTTTTGGCCAGTATATTTTGCCTAACCCTAACTAACAAAACTGATCAGCATATTTTGTCTAACCCTGACTAACAAAACTGATCAGTATATTTTGCCTGACCCTGACTAACAAAACTGATCAGTATATTTTGCCTGACCCTGACTAACAAAACTGATCAGTATGTTTTGCCTGACCCTGCCTAACATGACTGATTCGTAATGTGTTCCTGACCCTGACTAACATGACTGATTAGTATGTTGTTCTTGACCAGACGTTAGTCTTCCTCCCCACTGTAAGCTGGTGGGTTGGTTGGCTGCTAATGCTCACAATGGGTTGGTAACCATTGTGTGCATCCTGAAAAGGGTGACGGAACTTCTGGCAGAATGTAGCAGCTTTCCTGACATCCCGAGCGTGCTGATGAAGTGAACCGGGGTTGTGCAATGCTTGGCTTTATATGCGTGTCGCTCACTACTACGGAGATCACATCGAAATTAACCTTGTAAGCTAGACTGTTGTCCTCGACAACAGACCGTTTCCAGGACGACCAACGAGGAGATCATGTGAGGGTCTTGGCCAGAATATTTCTTCTGACCCTGGCTAACATTGTATGATTAGTGTGTTTTGCCTGACCAGGCGTTAGGCTCATCGTCCCAACTGTAAGTAAGTAAAGATATCGATTTAAGGACTGCGTGGTAGATTGGGAATTTAGTATTAGAGCACATATTTTTCTTGACCAACGGCACACTAGGACCGATGTTGTTCCCATCATGGCTGCGGCCTGTACTTTCCCTGATTGTTCTGGTACTCAATATTTGAGTCTGGGTGGACCCCGAGATCCGTTTTTGCGATTGGGAAAAAGCCTGCATCAACTAGAGACCTGTCTCCGGTCGCTCAGCTGATAATCCAGTGCCTTAGACACTGTTCTACATCGGCTAGCATACAGGTAGGGAATGAAAGGCAACGAGAAAGTGGAATTGGTTGCCCCGCCCTCATAAACAAGTTGTGACCTGTTACAAATAAGTCTCTAGCACTTCATCTCCGACAACAACGCCTGCTGCGATGATACTGTTGCCTTCAATATTCTATTCATTATCATTACATGTCACACCTCGTAGTGTTTACGATCACATCACGCCACAACCATATGCCATTTGAGAATACCATTAATTCCGATCGTGTTGTTTGTTTTGCTGTACAGTTTGTTATTCCATCCCTACTATCTTCATCTTGCCCTCGGGATTAGATGATACAACCACACTGCATCACAACAACCGTCATCTAGAGAACTGGCCTTCATGTGTGATAAACTTATGTGAGATTTGAGACCTCGCGACGGCCTCGCGTTTTCGATTCCTTCTTGAGGGGCAAATCGTGTTATCTATAAGCTATTGTCCTACACAGCTATTTGCACCTACACAGTCAACTGGTTATGTTAGCACACATGGATAGTCTCTTGCTGTTTTTGGCCTCAGTCAACTGGTTCTGTTAGCACACATGGATAGTCTGTTGCTGTTTTTGGCCTCAGTCAACTGGTTATGTTAGCACACATGGATAGTCTCTTGCTGTTTTCGACCTCTCTTTTTCTTCGTACTTCCTGGTCGTTTTTATGTGTACATCAGGGCTGGTAAACCGTTTTATGTGTTTGTACATCAGGGCTGGTAAACCGTTTTATGTGTTTGTACATCAGGGCTGGTAAACCGTTTTATGTGTTTGTACATTAGGGCTGGTAAACCGTTGTATGTGTTTGTACATCAGGGCTGGTAAACCGTTTTATGTGTACATCAAGGCCGATGAACATTTTTATGCTTGGTATCCACTTCACTTTTATAACTTTCGTGGGGATAAATTTACCGCCCACTAAAATCTAAATTAAAGAAAATTTCACGACCGTTCTATTGTGTCTGTGTATTTTGGATGTTTGTAATACATCATCATCAAGTGACATGTTCTTTATAGAACGTCGCTCCCATCACAGATCATCTGAATGAAACCCGATTTCTTGTCAAATCTCCAGCCTGCTCCAAAGGAATATCCAAACATTCCTTGACATATTGATGTCATCACCTTCTCGGTCTGTCTCTTTTACCCAGCACCATACCTTCCATTATGCGTCTTTCGAGACTGTTGTCTTCTGATTTAGCCAAAGTATTTCATTGTTATATTCATGATGCCATTTATGAAAAAGTTCTCCTCTATGCATTACTTTTGTCGAATTTCTGAATTCTTCTTTTTTCGATCCACGTTATTTTGAGAACGTTTCTATAACATTTAGACTCGGGGTTTCGATTCTCTTCCTTGAGATTTAGAGGATAACTATCCATGTTTCGCAGCCGTATGCTGTCACTGGAAAAACTAATGTTCTCAAAATTGGTTACTGTTAATCTACCATAGTTTCCTCAGGTTTTTGCAGGGCATATTCGCTCCGTAAGATAGAACGGTGCATGATAAGAAGGGAGTGGGTCTCTCTTCTGAACTACTCTGGCTTACAAGGTGTCACATGTATCTACTGCAAGAAATATGCATGCGTCTGGCAACGAAAGAACTGATACAGTGGCGGGACTAGCTGTGGTGAGCGACGCGATGATGGCCAGAGGCCTGGTTGAGTTGACAAGGGCAGACATGGACAGTCTACAGAATGAAGAAGAGACAGGGTTGAGTTGGTAAGGGCAGTCATGGACAGTCTACAGAATGATGAAGAGACATGGTTGAGTTGATAAGGGAAGTCATGGACAGTCTACAGAATGATGAAGAGACAGGGTTGAGTTGATAAGGGAAGTCATGGACAGTCTTTAGAATGATGAAGAGACATGGTTGAGTTGATAAGGGAAGTCATGGACAGTCTACAGAATGATGAAGAGACAGGGTTGAGTTGGTAAGGGCAGTCATGGACAGTCTACAGAATGATGAAGAGACAGAGGGTCGCGAAAACGCATGTTTGAAGAGGATGATAGATTTGGGAGTGACTAAGGGAGAACGTGTGTTCTGTCTGAAAAGATCCGAAGAACACGAAATCAACACCTGACTGGGACTCTGGGACTTGACTGGCTGCTTGGACGGAGAACGGGACACTTATGGTAATGTTCCCTGTGTGATGATGTTGGTGTCTAGAATCAAGAATTAAGTTTCCTCTCGTTATAATAGTAATAATAATATTGTTAATGCAGCATGTAATTCGTCTGCTACCGCCCACCTGAAAGCTTGAAGAGCATTTATGTTTACTGAAATCCTGATACGTAGTCAGTCAGATCTGCTACATGATGCTAGGTAGCCAAACAATACCATTTTGTTCTGTAAATTCATATGGTCGGCCTATAACGGATGTCTTCCTGTGTATTTTCTGGTTTGTATTTCGGACTCACATTTGGCTATTGATAATAAGTCTGTGGGTGGTTTCATTATTGTCGCTTACTAGGCGTGGTTCTGGTGTGTCCAGCTTCCAGGGTTTTCCATATTGACATTTACCCTGCCCAGCAATATGCGAGTATCTATGAATTTTGACCATGACCGTATAACTGTCGTGGCGCGAAGACAGAACTCATGGTCAGGTGCTACATAATGACCATGATCCTATTTCGCGCCCACGCTATGCACTTGGAAACAGACTGTGTTAAGGCAGCTTGGTTAAGAAGGTGGGGATCAACACTGTGATACACGAAATTTAAGTCTGCCGAGAAGTCTTGCATTTGCAATACAGCGAGGATAATGCAGGTCTACCTTCAGTTCTTATTTCGACCCGTTCTTCGCCAAGGGATGGTCGTACTTCTGCGGGTGTAAACTCAAGATCCACCCGTTTCTGCTGCAAGCTCTCGTCGTCCAATGGGACAGTAGTCTGTCTGTTGTGGGGTCGAGGATGTTCTCCTTTTCTAGGGAATCTTGCTAGAATCTTGCCTTGCTAATTGGGGGATGTCCCAAAGGTCTCTTTTTATCACGAGGTGGTTACGGTACTCCACCTTTCGTTTACCCCCACTACGCCTCGTTATATTAGCAGAGCCTCTATATTCTATACTAGAGACAGTCAGCCATTAATGAAAAACGTAGTGCCAGTTTTGTTAACAACATCGAAGATGTGGGCTTAATTTGTGCATTTATTAAAGCAGGTGGGGAATTGAGACCCTACGCCGGTCTGGAACAACATGCTGACCAGGACGCCGCATTAGGGCCAGGCACAATATACTGACCAAGGCCACATCTCTCTTCCATGTAGCATTATCTGCAAACAGGCTGTATTCAAGGCAGCCTGGCTAACGAGATGTGGATCGACGTGATTCCCGTAGTAGTGAGTTACTTTCAGATGAAGCCAAACATAGCACAAAAGCCTGGAGGACACCGGCCCACTTTCATTAGCATGTTCAGGTTGTGAGGAAAGCCACTACATCCCTCTACATTACGACCCTTTTCAGGGCGCATAAAAAAGTAAACTTACTCATTGTGGGCAATAAACAACAACATTAAAGCAGGTATTGGGAAACACCTCGTTATGCCTCATTCGCAAGCACTGTGATTATCAGTCATCGATTATGCTGCCACGATTGATCGATTGATTCGACTAATTGATTCGCTATTTCTCTCTATGTGGGTCACATAGTCACGACTTCAGCTGGCCACTGTCACCTTCTTAGTACGACGTTAATAGCGACTAAAGAGGGATGTGTTTGGGACTGGCATCCT
Organism: Ariolimax columbianus; assembly: GCA_036924085.1. Classification (NCBI taxonomy): domain Eukaryota; kingdom Metazoa; phylum Mollusca; class Gastropoda; order Stylommatophora; family Arionidae; genus Ariolimax; species Ariolimax columbianus. The sequence goes on from JAVGWX010000022.1 coordinate 18,765,215, forward strand.
CATCATGTAAAAAAAATCATTCCTATAAAATTAGCCACTGCAAATGCTTGGATACAGGCTTCATGTTAAGGCTCAGGCTGCAATGAAACGCAAATGCTGTACATTATTAGAGATAACGATGGATAATTACAAATGCATGGAACCATGCTTCATTTATTAAGCATTTGCTGTATAGTGATTAAAATTGGAGCGAAAAGGTGAGAAATGTTAAATAATGTATCCCGAGTATTTGCAATGACGACTCTATTACATTTTATTTCGCTGGATGAGGTTGGTAGCCCTTATGCACATCTGTCTTTCATCGTCTTTTATCTTCTTCGTTCTTTCTCATTCTCCCGCTGACATGCCCTGAACAGGGCTTTGCAAGTAGCAGGATGGATGCTGGAGAATGGAATGCGTTTTGTGGTAGATTACAGATTAACTGCAATATTTGCACCTTTCGGTGTGACACATCTGTGGCCTACTTGAAACGTCATTCTATTGCCGACTAAATGACGAAACTCATATTTTGTCAAGGTTTAAAATCAATCCATTCTCCACACAGAGCAGAAAAACAAATTCACAGTAAAACAATATCATGGTACAGCACACAACAAATGACTGTTGAGAGTGATCTTTCACATAATCCTGCCATGAAACCAACTGCATATCCATCTTTGCTTCACAAAAACACACTATTATAGTTGCACTGATAGTTGACACATACAAGTTCAAACATTTAGTCAGCCTTGGAATGTGACGTTTCAAAGGGGTTTCTCCGTGAGCCAGAAGGTCTGTATCTTCAGTAGGTCATGGACACATATGACTTCACAATGGTATTTTTGAGTACAGGGTTAATCTTCCCACATTGATCCCTTCCACTTTGTCAGTCTGCCCTGTTGCAGCCTGTTATCCATGATCACCACGTGGAGGTGTAGAAGACTCTTGGTTGCTCTGGTTCACTGGCCCTGACGTCAGCAGTCAACTTTGGATCGCTGACTGCTACATCGCATGCACTGCTCAGCATCTTAATTCCGTCGTCTTTTATCATATGCTTGAAATGATACAATGGTGCTAGTATATGCAGCCCGGATACAACCAGGTGGTTTCCCCTATTTGAATGTAGGAAAACCGCACGGGATGTTGACTCTGTGAGGTGTACCCAAAGACAATGTCCAGAAATGATGCAAAGACAATGTCCAGGAGATAATTCACAAAATACTAATTCTACTTAATACTTACATATTTAAGCTTATTTCTTCTTCTTTCGTCCTATTGTCCTTGCCCTGAGGCCTCGCAGAGAGGTGGGGTGTCCTAGTGTCCTTGTCATGCGTAGATTTCATGTCATCGCCAAGTGGAGGGCTTGTGCCGTCGTTAGCTGTAACTTCCTGAGCGTGTCAGAGACACCCTCGATCAACTGATGTCTAGGTCCGACCCTTGTACGTGGACCGGAAACCTACATATCTTATTCTCTTTCAGAAGGCTTGTCATAATGCATTCTGACTACATGACAAAACCACTTTATGTTTTGGGGCGTCAATGTAGGAACTAAATGGATTTATCCTCACTACCTGTCACAGCGTGGTATTGCAGATTCGGTCACAGATTGTCTTTCGGGCTGCACTTTTCACACATCATCTCACCACCCTGGATCTTACTCTTATGTGTTTCTAGTAAGGACCACGATTGACATTGGTAACACAATGAAAGAAAGATCAGTGCATTTGTCATATTCCCTCAGTTGAAAGAAGTGTCATCTTCCCTTAGTTAAAAGAAGTGTCATCGTTTCTTAGTTGAGAGAAGTTTCACCTTCCCCTTAGTTGAAAAAAGTGTCGTCTTCCCTTAGTTGAAAGAAGTAGCATCTTCCCCTAAGTCGAAAGAAGTGTCATCTTCCTTACTTGAAAGAAGTGCCATCTTCCCTTACTTGAAAGAAGTGTCATCTTACCCTTAGTTAAAAGAAGTGACATCTTCCCTTAGAAGAAAGAAGTGTCATCGCCCCTTAGTTAAAAGAAGTGTCATCTTCCTTTAGTTGAAAGATTCGGCATCTTCCATTAGTAAAAAGAAGTGTCATCTTCCCCTTACTTGAAAGAAGTGTCACATTCCCTTACTTGAAAGAAGTACCATATTCCCTTAGTTGAAAGAAGTGGCATCTTCCCATAGTTGAAAGAAGTGTCATATTCCCTTAAGTTGAAAGAGGTGTCATTTTCCCTTATTTGAATGAAGTATCATCTTCCCTTAGTTGAAAGAAGTGTAATCTTCCTGTAGTTGAAAGTAGTGTCATTTTCTCTTAGCTGAAAGAGTGTCATCTCCCTTTAGTTGACAAAGTGTCATCTTCCTACTAGTTAAAAGAAGTGGCATCTTCCCTTAATTGAAAAAGTGTCATCGTCGCTTAATTGAAAAATGATCATCTTTCCCTTAGTTGACAGAAGTGTCATGTTCCCTTAGTTCAGAGAAGTGTCATCGTCTCGTAGCTAAAAGAAGTTTCATTTTCCATTAGTTAAAATAAATATCATCTACCCCTTACTTGAAAGAAGTGTCATCTTCCCGTTAATAGAAAGAAATGTCATATTCTTCTTAGTTGAAAGAAATGTCATATTCCCCTTAGTTGAAAAAAGTGTCATCTTTCCCTTAGTTGAAAGAAGTGTCGTCTTCCCATAGTTGAAAGAAGTTTCGTCTTCATTTAGTTCAAAGAAGTATCATCTTCTCTTAGTTGAAAGAAAAGTCATCTTCCCTTAGTTTAAAGAATGGTTATCTTCCCTTAGTGGAAAGAAGGGACGTCTTCCAGTTAGTTTAAAGAAGTGTCATCTTCCCCTTAGTTCAAAGAAGTGTCATATTTCCCTGAGTAGAAAGAAGTGTCATCTTCCCATTAGTAGAAAGAAATATTATCTTCCTCTTAGTTGAAAGAAGTGTCACCTTCCCCTTAGTTGAAAGAAGAGTCATCTTCCCCTTAGATGAAAGATGTGTCATCATTCCCTTAGTTCAAAGAGATTTCATCATTTCTTTAGTTGAAAGAATTCTCATCTTCCCCTTAGTTAAAAAAGTGTCTAATTCCCTTAGTTAAAGAAGTGTCATCTTCCGTTAGTGGAAAGAAGTGTCATCTTCCCTTAGTTGAAAGAAGTGTCATCTTCCCTTAGTTGAAAGAAGTGTCATCTTCCCTTAGTTGAAAGAAGTGCCATCTTCCCTTAGTTGAAAGAAGTGTTATCTTCTCTTTGTTGAAAGAAGTGTCATCTTCCCTTAGTTGAAATAAGTGTCATCTTCCCTTAGTTGAAAGAAGTGTCATCTTCCCCTTAGTTGAAAGAAGTGTAATCTTCCCTTAGTTGAAAGAAGCACTCTAGTGTATTACAAATCGGTGCAGTTAGAAAGTTTCATGGTTCGTCTTCTCAATTCCATGTGCAATCTCTCTATCCAATCTACCGAGGTATTTCAACTCCTATACTTGTTTGATAAATTTGTCACCGCTGCGAGAACTTCTCTGCATATGTAATGCCGCGATATAACCACAAAGATCCGATCAGTGGTTGAAAAAGCCGTGCCTTGCCACAACGAAGAAGCAATATATTTATCTTGTATGCAGATATTCTTGTCTTTAATGTTCGTCTTTGTTGCGAATCTTTATGTGGAGATGAAATTTCAAGTCCTGATTTATAAAATAAACTATTTAATTCTATGTTGCAGGATTTCTGTTATTCCACTTTCCAACAGTATAACCCGATCTAACTAATTCTTTCAGCTATCCTATTTCCTTTGTAAAATTTATATGATCTTCTATTTGTTTACATTTCATCTATTCAACTGTCTAGTCTATGTAACTTGATCTTCTATTTATCCCACTTTCACATATCCAAATGTTTAGTCCCATGTGACCTGATTTTCTATTATTTTCACTTTCACATATCCAAATATAAGATCCGTCAAGTATTTCCAATTTCACTTATCCAACTATCTACTGCTATGTAAACCTGATATTCTGCTATTTCTCCTTTCACATATCCAAGTGTCTAGTCCCATGTAACAAAATATTTCTAATATTTCACCATTCATCTATCCAAATGTCTAGTCCCATATAAGCTGCTCTTAAATTGCTTCAACTTTCCAACTGCCTTTTTACCACAAACACATTACACTAGTATTATATCCATTCTCTAAAGTACTATGTAACCAGAACTTCTATTGTTATTTGCTGTATTATTCGTGTATCTTTCTTTTGAGATAACCAAAATAAAGACTATTATCAATTAATGCTATCATATCTTTATCATTAGTTTTGTTGTGACTCACTCCCTGTGTGATATCCGGGAGTAGCACTACTAGACCGTACGAATCAAGTCGTAAAATATAACTTAATGTGATTGTGCATGGGATATACTACTTTGTCATGTAGAATAAACATACCAATCGAAGTCAATAAATAGATCGCACATGACTATTTAATAATATCTAAATGAGGTACAAACTTGAAACCAATTTATTATTACACTTTCATCGTCCAATACTTTTCAACATAGTTTCCACCATCATTGATACACTTATATTATCGCTATATCCGTTTACCAACACCTGCATCATATTGTTCAGTTGTTTCAGCCATATTTCCTCTTCGCGGACGTCTCCCGCTAAAGTGGATTTTTAGTGCACCAGATTGGTGAAAATCACTAAGGAGTTAGTCGGGGCTGTGTAGGAAGTGGATGGTAAGGAAGTCGCCACCCTAGTTGGCCAATATTCTTCCGGTTTAGTCAAGCCTTATGTGGTTTGGCATTGTCAATGAGCAGTACCGATAGTTTTTCTAAATTTCTAGATTTTTTTTCTCGAAGCATCGACATGATTTCACAATACGGTACAGCATTCACATTGTCCCCTTTATTCTGGAAATTGGTTAACAACATTATGTGAGAAGAACTCTTAAACACTAAACATAGACATTTCCTACTGGTGACGAAAGTTGGATTGTTAATGTTAAGAGCAGCTGTAGATGGTGCCTAACTGGCTTCGGGTCTACTTTTGCTCTAGTGTAAAATAGACTCGCACATCGGTTAAACCACCCTCCAAGAAACTGGTTGTGTACATACTCTATTGAGTCTTCTGAACCAGTACAAAGACGTTAAGTTAAGTAACCTTGCGTTTCTTGTCAATAGACGAAGGATATTCTTTGAAGTACGCGTCGATTCGGATTGGCTGTGATTTATCGTTGATTCGTCTCCAGTCAAAATTATGTTATTTCTTCTGCTTCTTCTGCGTTCGTCTGTCTCCCGCCACTAAGCTCTGGACAGGCCCCTGTAAGAAGCCGGATGTAGTCCGTATAACGCAATGCGTTGTGTCGCTAGTTTACAGTTTGACTGCGATATTTGCACCTTTAAGTCCGACACATACAATTAACCATGTTTTCTCCATTATTTGCATATCGATTGATATGCTGCAAGGAATTGCCCATTCGATCCATGCCCTGTTCGTCAAGCAGTTGTCTGAGTACCCTCCGTCAGCACACTTTTCGGAAATTCAATTAATCAAGCATTATGCTGTAGGCTAAACTATGCGACCAGATATTGTGGTTTCTACATTGTCTATCGTAACTCACCTGTCAACTCGAATCATCATACCCACCTGGCGCACATATGCTTCTGCTACAATCTGAACAGGACGACCAGGCCATTCTTTATTAGGTATTTTTTAAGCGTTGTGACAAATTATGGATAATGTTCTACATAGCTTAAAATTTGTTTAGCGTCTTCGAGAAACATTAATCGTAATGTTCTACATAGCTTTACATTTTTTTAGCGTCTTTGAGACAAATTATCGGTAATGTTATACATAGCTTTACATTTTTTTAGCGTCTTCGAGACACGTTATCGGTAATGTTCTACATAGCTTTACATTTTTTAGCGTCTTCGAGACACATTGTAGGTAATGTCCTACATAGCTTTACATTTTTTTAGCATCTTTGAGACAAATTATCGGTAATGTTCTACATAGCTTTAAATTTTTTTAGCGTCTTTGAGACAAATTATCGGTAATGTTATACATAGCTTTACATTTTTTAGCGTCTTCGAGACACATTATCGGTAATGTTCTACATAGCTTTACATTTTTTAGCGTCTTCGAGACACATTATAGGTAATGTCTTACATAGCTTTACATTTTTTTAGCATCTTTGAGACAAATTATCGGTAATGTTCTACATAGCTTTACATTTTTTATTAAACACTTCTAATCGTGAACAGGAAGCATTTCCAGACGAATATCGTTTGGAAAGTTCCTTTGTTCTCTAAAAACCGCAGAAGAGCACACTGTTCTTTGTTTGCAGATATTGCGAGAACGGATATTTTCTATATTAGCAGCGCATGTGCATGCGTCACCTAACGTCTACAAGTTACGGTAATCCTAAAGCTGGATGCTACCACCGCCTGATGACATTTTTAGTAACTAACAACTAATTTTGTTTAACTATTCAAATTTCAGATTGTGATTTGATGATCTGTCTTGCCCTCGTTAACCATAATCCACGGCAACTTTCTTCTTTTCTTTCATTTTGTTTCTCTTAGAAATGTAGCTGACATAAATGCTCTCGTTAGTTGTCCTTCTTCTCCCATTTGATGTATACGTCTTCTATTTATTTTCTTGCGGCTTTTAGTTCCAGCATGATTTGACAGCGGGTCCTATATCCAGCTTTCTGTAAGCGTCTTTTACGACCTGCATTGCATATTAATGTGTAAAAATTATTTGCCCTTTTTTCGGGCCTAATGTCCAGATTTTTCCCGTAGTGTGTGTTCTTACACGTCTCCACAAGTCTTTTCGCTTGTGGGTCCCAGCCCAGCGCATGTCTGACTATGTTATACTTATTTTTGATGGTGTATACCGCTGCACTAGACGGACATGTTCTTTTATGGGCTTCCTGTCAATTGTAGCTCTGGTCATTGCTTTTACTCAGTGGTTCTCAAAATGTGTGCCACGGCATTATTACGTGGCAGGTCTTGTTTACATAGATGGCGTGAAACAATCCAATATTTTCATCAACTGCATTCTGCAACTGTTAAGTACGCTTATTTTCTGACGTGGGATACCGAGGAAAAATTGTGGACACTAAGGGCACCGTGGACCAAAGCAGTTTGGGAATCACTGGATTTTACTTGAACGATTCAGGGCAATGGTGACGTGGTAATTTGTGAAATACGAACAGGTGCATATTTGTAAATCTTGTAGCTAGAAAGTGTGATACTAATATTAGTTACATGGGAAGTGTGAATATTAATACTAACTATAGGGATGACGGCGGGGCTAGTGGTTAAGTGGCACGGCTCACAATCCGAAGGTGCTGGGGTCGATCTATATCACAGCACTAGCCGTTTCGCCGGGGAAGCTAACCCTTAGAAAATGCATGTCGAAGTTGGATGCACTGGGCGGGACAGGCGCAAAATAAAAACCATAGTGCAACACACACCGCCTTGTAGATTAGATAAATAAGGCGAACGCAAAAAAAAATTTAAAAAAAATAAAAATAAAATACTAATTACATGAAAAACGTAAAGATTATTATTAATTACATGTGAAATATAAACATTTATAGCAGTTACATGGGAACTGTAAACATTGATACCGATTACATGGTTAGTATAAACATTATTATTATTTACATCAGAAGGGCAAACATTAATATTACTTACATAGGAAGTGTAAACATTTATACCAATTGCGAGGTGGTAAGTGTAAACACAATAATATCAATTACATTGAAAGTGTAAATATTAATATCAATCTATTCTACCCTAGACATAGTTTCTTTTTGGTTTTATCAACACTATGTGTACCATTTTGGTAGCATGTTCACTAATGATGGCAGAGTGGACGGAGACTACACATAGAATTCAGAAGGCGAACAGAGTTGCCTATCAATTTGCACACTCTAGAGCAAGTTTCGTTGACCTTTCTATATCTGGAGTCCACTTTTATAACTTTCGTGAAGGTAACTTTTCCTTACCGTCCACTAAAATCTAAATTGAAGAAAATTTCACTATCGTCTGAGTCTGTATATTTTGGATATCTTTAACACATCTCCGTCATCATCATCATGTGGCATATCCTTTGCAGAACGTCGCTCCCATTACAGCCCGTCTTGAGTAAAACACAATCTCTTGCCAAATCTATAGCCTGCTCCTGAGTCATGCCCAAGCTTTATTTCATATCTTGGTGCCATCGCCTTCTTTGTCTGTTTCTGCCTTTCTTTCCCGGTACGATTCTTTCCATTACAGTCCGCACTAGACAGTTGCGTCTCTTGATGTGGCTAAAGTATTTCAATATTTTTGTTTATGATGGAATTTATGAACCAGTTCTCCTCTATGCCAAACTATTATCTAATGTCTGTACACTTTTTTTTCTCTGTCCTTGGTATTCTGAGGACCTTTTTATAAGATTTTGACTCGATGGACTCGACTTTTTTTTACCTGATTTTTGTGAAACTATCCATGTTTCACAGCCGTATGTTGCCATGGAAAAAAAACATGTTTTCACAATTTTCACTTGTGTTGGTTTTCTGGTTTTCTGCCATAGCTTCCTCAGGTTGTGTAGCTTTTGTATCGCGATGATGATAATAAAATGTTTTAATACAGAATTGAATTATTCTGCTACCGCCCACATGACAGCTAAAATCGCCCACTAGTGGGTGCTAACAATGAGGTAGAAGAGCACTGCTCTAGAGTGTTTGCCCAGGTGGGAGAGCACTGCTCTAGAGTTCTTGCCCAGGTAGAAGATCACTGGTCTAGAGTGCTTGCCCGGCTAGAAGAGCACTGCTCTAGGGTGCTTGGGTAGAAGAGCAATGCCCTAGATTGTTTGCCCGGGTAGAAGAGCACTGCTCTAGAGTGCTTGCCCGGCTAGAAGAGCACTGCTCTAGAGTGCTTGCCCGGCTAGAAGAGCATTGCTCTAGTGTGCTTGCCCGGCTAGAAGAGCACTGCTCTAGAGTGCTTGCCCGGCTAGAAGAGGAATGCTCCAGAGTGCGTGCCCAGGTAGAAGAGCAATGCTCTAGATTGCGTGCCCAGGTAGAAGAGCAATGATCTAGAGTGCGTGCCCAGGTAGAAGAGCAATGCTCTAGAGTGCTTCTTTCAACTAAAAAGAAGTTGATAAATGAACTGTTTATTCCTACATTGTGTTGTGTCTTGGTCCTGACTAGAAACACATTAGAGTAAGATCCAGAGCTATGAGATGCGCTGTGGAAGAAGTGCAGCCGGAAAGACAATTAGTGACCGAATTTGCTATACCACGCTGCGGCAGATAGTGGGGGGGGGGGGGGGGAACCCAGTTAGGGCCTACACTGACGCCCAAAACATCAAGTGATTTAGTCATTTTATCAGAATGCATTATTACCAGCCTGCATTAAGAGCATATCGTATGCAGGTGTCCGGTGCACGAGCAAGGGGCCGATTTCGAGGTCGGTAGATCGAGAGTTTCTCTGCCAGTCCCAGGAAGTTCCACATAACGACAATACAAGCTTCCAGCTTGGCCATTACAAAAAATACATGCATCTCGCCTCTATGCGACTCCTCATGGCAAGGCAGTAGGACATCTCGACTCTCTGTGACTCCTCATGGCAAGGCAGTAGGACATCTCGACTCTCTGCGACTCCTCATGGCAAGGCAGTAGGACATCTCGCCTCTCTGCGACTCCTCATGGCAATGCAGTAGGACATTTCGCCTCTATTCAACGCTTCATGGAAAGGGCAGTAGGACATCTCGCCTCTATTCAACGCTTCATGTCACGTGTAGTAAGACATTTCGCCTCTATTGAACGCTTCATGGCAAGAGCAGTAGGACATCCCGCCTCCTTGCGATGCCCCATAGCAAGGGCTGTAAGACATCCCGCGTCTATGCGACATCTCATGGCAAGGGCAGAAGCCCAACCCTTGCGATTATGCGACGCTTCATAGCAAGGGCAGTAGGACATCTCGCCCTTATACGACATCTCATGTCAAGGACAGTAGGACATTCCGCCTCTATGCAACATCTCATATCAAGGACAGTAGGACATTCCGCCTCTATGCGACATCTCAAGACAAGGACAGTAGGACATTCCGCCTCTATACGACGCGTCATAACAAGGGCGGTAGAACATCCCGCCCCTAGGCGACATCTCATGGCAAAGGCAGTAGGACAAAAGAAAACGAAGAATAGGGAGATGTATGCCATTTTGTGGTCTTGGTTTGGCCTCTAGTATGACTGTTTTTTTATGTGTTGTATATATGTATCCTGTTGATCTGCTCTCGACTGTGGCTAGGGACTCTGGCTTTAAGTCATGTTTGCCGTGGTATTGAATCTTGTAAAATCACTCATCTCACTAAAGAAATGTCACTGTCACAGGAGGTAAGGTAAACGTCGTTTAAAAGCATTTATTGTTGTCGTGGAGGAAGTGTTAAGAGAGTCCATTCAACTAAATCGCAGCTATTTCAAAGACAGCGTAGCCAGTTCATTTTTTCTGTGCTACCTCTCTTTCCCTAACGTTAGGACAGATACCCATTTACAGTTAGATCGTCTGGAGCGTATAGATAACAGGGATCTCGTATCTGGTTCATTTGTTTGCCAGAACCACTTTTCTACCGCGCTGCTAGAGAAACGCTCCCCACAGAAGGCGTGGACAGCAAACTGTTGAAGGATAGGCGGTGAATATAAATCATTCGTTAGAGTGTACATAACAGATGCAGTGAACAGAAACCGAAATGTCAAAAGACGCGATAAACTAGGTGTTCTTCTTATGGGATTCAGTTTTATCATGTACAAGGCGTGTTCAAATGAAACCGGACCAAACTGCAACAAGTGAAAACACGTACGATGCGCATGATTACGTCACTTCTTATGTAAACAGCACATACCAACCGTCAAATTTGCAAAATGTTATTATCCATGTTATTACTCATAGTTTCCTCAGCAGACCGTTGAAAACATGGCCGGGTGTGATACGGAATCTGTCCAGAATTGATCAGCGAGCGGTGATTCAGTTTCTAACAGCTGAAGGGTGTCTACCAGTTGACATTCATCGCAGAATGCAGGCAGCCAATTAAGACAAAAGTGTCGAAAACAACGATATTTAGAGAAGGACGTGAGTTAACAAAAGATCTTTCGACCATGCTAGGCGTATATTGTTGCATTAACTCACGTCCTTCTTTGAACGCCGTTGTCCAGTTCTTCACTGTTGTCTTCGATACACTTTTGTCACCATACACTGCCTGCATTCTGCGATGAATGTCAACTGGTCGCCATCCTTCAGCTGGTAGAAACCGAATCTTCTTCTTCTTCGTACGCAGTCAGACAGTAACCATTATTTTTTCGAAAAAAGCGGCGGTCATCCTGAGGCTGTCGCCACTGCCATAGAGCTTGTCTTGCAGTTCCACTGGTGATGGCCACATCTGCTCTCTCTGATCTTCGTATGTCGGGCAGTTCGGCAGCAGATGTTCAGCGGTCATTTTACCGGTACCACACGGGCATTCGTCGGTACCACCTATCTTCAATTTGTTGAATACGTGGTACCTCAGTCTATTGTGGCCAGTGCGAAGTCTGAAGACAACGTCCTGCTCTCATTCGGTTCAACTGGTAATAGGCATCGTTTTTGGTGTAACCAATATGTTCGGTTTCCCATTTGGTCATGTATCTGGCTTTGATAAGCCGTTTTGACTCTTCGTACGTCATACTAGTATTTGTTTGGGGTAGTCTTGCGCCTTCTTTTGCCAGTCTGTCTGCCTCCTCGTTGCCTTGGATGTTGCAGTGTGATGGGACCCACTGTTTTTGGTGCGGACTGCTGGCACAGTTTGCAGAGTGCTGCTCTTAAGTCATTAAGCTCAGTGTTTTTCTGGCTTTGTAGCGCTGTGACTACGGCGAGAGCATCTGTAAGCAGGACTATATGGCTTTCATTTTCTTTATAGAAACCAAATCAATCCTCGCTGATCAATTCTGGACAGATTCCGAATCCTACCTGCCATATTTTCAACAGTCTGCTACGGAAACTATGAGTCGGAAGATAACGAAATTTTGCAAACTTAGCGGTTGGTATGTGCTGTATATACCAGAAGTGACGTCATCATGCGCATCGTACGTATGTTCATTTGCTGCAGTTTTGTCTGGTTCCATTTGAACACTCCTCGGGGATCAAGATGCTGCAGCGGTCAGCGACCCATAGCTGACTGCTAGCGTCAGGGCTAGCGAACCATAGCTGCCAAGACCCTTCTACACCTCCACGTGGTGATCCTTGATAACAGGCTGCAGCAGGGCAGACTGGCTAAGGAGAAGGGATCGAAGAGGTAATGCTAACCCGGTACTCAAAAAATGCTTGCTGAAGTCGGATGTGTTGGACCCAAAAGTGCAAATATCGCAGCCAAGCTGTAAACTACGACACAACGCATTCCGTTCTCTGGACTACATTCTGCTACTTAAGCCCTTTCAAGGTTTGGTAGTGGGAGATTGAGAACGAACGAAGAAGAAGAAGAACTCTCCTCGTATGTTTTATCATTGATAGTGATACAGCGATCGTATGCTATGCACAGTTGCTTGAGTGTTGGTTTAGCATTGTACAGGATCTGAACCCAATTCTCTAGTTTAAATATGCTGTAGTTTACCCGATCGTCAATAAATTGTCAAGTATATCATTAAATTGTAGTGCAACGGTTATGTCACAAAGTCCTGGGTGCTACACCGCATGTTCGTGCTCGTCTATGTTCTTGTAATTAGTCAGCTATTCTTGTTCATGTTTTGTCTAGTCAACGATTAGGACCTTTTGGTCGTAACGTAAGTTTTGTTTATGTCTCTATACAAAAGCTTTACTCGTGTGACTATCATGATTTCAAAGACAGTTCAGGTGTGGCTTTGGTGAATATTTCTGTAGGGATATTTCAGTTACTGTTTGGGTGTGCCTGACTTACTGTTTGGGTGTGCCTGACTTACTGTTTGGGGATACCTGACTTACTATTTGGGGGTACTTGACTTACTGTTTGGGGTACTTGACTTACTGTTTGGGGGTACTTGACTTACTGTTTGGGGGTACTTGACTTACTGTTTGGTTGTATCTGACTTATTGTTTGGGTGTACTTGACTTACTGTTTTGGTGTATCTGATTTACTGTTTGGGGATACCTGACTTACTGTTTGGGGATACCTGACTTACTGTTTCGGTGTGACTGACTTACTGTTGCGGGGTACTTGACTTACTGTTGGGGGTAACTGACTTACTGTTTGGGTGTACTTGACTTACTGTTTGGGTGTACTTGACTTACTGTTTGGGGTACCTGACTTTCTGTTTGGGGTACCTGACTTACTGTTTGGGGTACCTGACTTACTGTTTGGGGGTACTTGACTTACTGTTTGGGGTACTTGACTTACTGTTTGGGGTACTTGTCTTACTGTTTGGAGTACTTTATTTACTGTTTGGGGGTATTTGACTTACTGTTTGGGGTACCTGATATACTGTTTGGGGTACCTGATTTACTGTATGGTTGTACCTGATTTACTGTTTGGGGTAGCTGTCTTCTGGGGGCACCTACCCCATCATATAGCTTTCGTCCTACAACTTAGCCTGTTGTGAACTTTGTGATGTAACTGCTTTTTCTGTAGCAACAGTTTTACATCATGAAGTTGCTAAACCCATGCATGACTCTCCTTTGACGTCTTTGGTGCAGTGCTTGGAAGTCTAATCATCAAGCAAAGACTGGTGTGGAAGTCGTCTGATCGTGTCACACTCTGTTTTCTGCATAGCTCTTTAGCTCAGGAGACATCTGCATGCCGAAGTTCTTGCAATGGAATTGGTTCGTGGTCATACACTTCCTCTTTTCCTGTGAATTTTGCCTTCTAGTACTTTTAATATTATCATTCCGTGTCGTGAACTGTAACCCATCCAAAATAATCGATATTTTCGAATAATTAGTTGTCTTTGTGTTTCTCAACTGTTAACCGCTTGCTAGTTTGCACTTTTTTCTGCTCAGCTGACCATTCTGTGATACCACTGCATTTCAAAAACTTCATTTTTTATTCTTGTAGTTGTTGAGTTACCAGAACAGATCAGCCAATTCAAATACCGTTGGAAACGTCATCCACCATGAAGGAGGCATCAAAGGAGAGATGTCTGCACTAATGCCATCAAATGGTAGACTTTTCTATGCTATAAACACACGTCCTCAGCAAAAGAGAAATAAGCAAGAAAAGAATGATGTGTTCAATTTGTCTGAACTCGGAGGAAGAAGTTCTTTCCTAACACCGACAAGCGCCGGACATTCTAAAAGATGATGTTCAACAATTTCGTAGGGATGTGTGCACAGCCGGTACTCTGGAGCATGTTCTGGTTGGATTCTGTTCACGTGACTGTTAAGTTGTATTTGTTGAGTGCAAAGTCGAAGAATGGTGCTTTGATCACTCATTTTTACTAGGTTGATGTTGTCTTTGAAATTTGGGATGGCCATGTGTTTGTAGATATCTCTACCAATATTTCCCATTGCCCATCTACTCAACCTCTTTGTTCGCAGTCTTCGGCAGTTGTTTGATTTTCTGAATGGTTTTTGGTGTGTATTGTTATTCTTGACTTGATCCCTTCTTAGCCAGCAGGTCTCCTGGATCGAGATTCGGGAAGAACCTACACAAAGACATGATCTGTCTTGCACAACATGGAAGTCACTAAATAGACTCCAAACCGGTGTATTACGATGCAGAACCAATTGAAAGCGAGGACAGTACATGGACTATCAAGCTTAGAAGCAATACAGAACTCAGACAACCTGATTATCTGTCCAAACCTTTTAGAAACATGCAATCTGGATGACATGTGGAGGGGAAACGACAAGGCCGCACGGACGAACATTCAAGACATGATTTCAGACGTAGTACCCAGGACAGGGGAAGTAAATAACTTGAACCTGAAGGAATTATCATTTTGATGACCACGTATGAGACCTAAATATTAATTCAAGGTTTCCTCGGTGAAAAAATCAAAATTTATACTCCCAATCTTCGCATCGAAAGTTGCAGACGAACTGGATATAGCGTGTATGAATATCGGACATACAGTCTTAGAATCATCTGGATGTTGTGTGGATCTAATGTCTTGGTCAATCTAGGGGTTGCATATATTAAATAGCTAATACGCTGGTCTATGGGGCTCCCGCTGTGGACTAGTTGACAGTGGATAGATCTAAATGTGATCAAATACCATCTTTTTATGAAGACACTGCAATCGGCGTACTGGTGATGAACAGTTGAAAAGTCTTGAAATCATTCGCGAATCCAGCAGAGAGGCGCCTGTGAGAACGGAGTGGAAATAGGTACAACTAAATTTCAACGGGAGCCATCAGTATCTACACTCTTCGCCAGTTAATAAGAAGCACTGAGTACATTGGCTCTGCCGGGCGCGCAGTGACATCAGTTTTCGCAACATAACAAATTGAGAAAGGTTGTGTTACACCTGGAATCCTGGTATTCAAACAGGTATGTTAATGTCTGTTGCCAGGTAACCGAAGGCTAACCATAGTAAATATTGTAAAATTCATGCGGATTACTAGACCAGGGGGAAGGTTCAAATATTTTGGGTGAATTGTTAACTACAATTTTTGAATAATTTTGTCTCGGCAGCGTCCGTTAAGCCTACCATTTGTGATTTCTAACGTGCTTGACATTGAACACGGTAGTTCGATCTCACTACCGAGAGGTCGGGCGAATTTTTACCAGACGATCCACGTGAAAAAATCTGGGTCTCCCCCGTGATTCGAAATCGCGACCTCAGGCACCAAACGCCGACACCTTACCTCGAGACCTATGCCCTTCTTTATATTTATATTTACGTGACGCTGACGTAACATGGGGTGGTGGAGGGGACGGGAACACATGAATATGTGACCAAATATGCATTCAACTCGACGCTTTCAGAGGGAAGAGACGGGCGATTTGAGGAAGAGAGAGGAGGAAGAGATGAGTTGGGGTTGTGTGCGGGCTGAAAGAATGCGCGGGTTGGAGACTGTTGAATAGCGCAGTAGTGGTTTTGAAGGGGGAGATGCTTTAATTGATAATGTGCTGCTTCATCTTTTATATTGACTAACGGGCAGATGTTCTTCCAGTGTCTGTTGCTGCTTCTTTCATATTGGACAGTTTGACTGGTGGACAGATAATCTCCTGTCTCTTCTTTCATATTGGACAGTTTGACTGGCGGACAGATAATCTCCTGTCTCTTCTTTCATATTGGACAGTTTGACTGGCGGACAGATAATCTGCTGTCTCCTCTTTCATATTGGACAGTTTGACTGGCGGACAGATAATCTGCTGTCTGCTCTTTCACATTTGACAGTTCGACTGACGGGCAGATAATCTGCTGTCTCCTCTTTCATATTGGACAGTTCGACTGGCGGACAGATAATCTGCTGTCTGCTCTTTCACATTTGACAGTTCGACTGACGGGCAGATAATCTGCTGTCTCCTCTTTCATATTGGACAGTTCGATTGACGGGAAGATAATCTGCTGTCTGCTCTTTCACATTTGACAGTTCGACTGACGGACAGATAATCTGCTGTCTCCTCTTTCATATTGGACAGTTCGACTGGCGGACAGATAATCTGATGTCTGCTCTTTCACATTTGACAGTTCGACTGACGGGCAGATAATCTGCAGTTTCCTCTTTCATATTGGACAGTTCGACTGACGGGCAGATAATCTGCTGTCTCCTCTTTCATATTCGACAGTTCGACTGGCGCAGAGATACACTTCACGTGGCTGCAAGCCATGCTATTTAAAAATTAATATTTTAAAAAATATTTTAAAAATAAATATAAGTAGTGTTTCTCTGATTACAGCGTGACCTATTCTGAATTATTTGTTTCACAATCTCATCGTGCTGGGTACGAATCACGCAGTGTCTAGTTTGACAGACACGTAGTTTTTTTCATGTGCGATCGCTACTCCGTGCACGAACAATAATGACAACCTAAGATGCTGCATACCTGCTAAGAAACTTATAACAGATAAACAGATTGGCAGTTGTAGCGACGACACTCTGAAAAGGGCATGCTATTAACTTTAAAAAAATTATGTTTCTCCATACACGATCGACAGAATGTAAATTATATATAAGATCAAGGGGGAGACAAACTACAATGGGTTGAGAACCACTTCAGGTACATCATTGCACTTAATATGTGTTAATTTTCGGAGGAAATCATGTAATACTTCCACGTCACGATAAACAAGAATGTGGCGAGAGCTTCTTGAATTGGTTATTGATTTGTTGCATATCCGTGAACCTTTTCCAGAAAATTGATACCGTATACATGTAATTAGGCTTTGCGTACGATTTTCTTGTCAATACATATTTGAGAGAAAGGTAACCTGGAGTTATGTTGTGAATTTTTACTGGCATCACTGTAAACAGAATTACGATATGTTGTGTTTGCAGGTAAATATCATAATTCATCGTGTTTGTTTCATTGTGATGTATGTATAGACCACTACTATATTTGGCTACTTTTAATAGAATCGTGTCTCAGAGTATTTGAAAACATTAGTCTGTTTCGCTCTAATGTGAAGTAGAGAATAAGATAATAAAGTAAATAACAAATTTGAAGAGTATTGAAGCCTTCGAAATGTGGGTATATGGAAGATTGGGTCGTATTTCTTGGAAAGATAAGAAAACAAATATGGAGGTATTGGAAATGTTGGTGGTGAAAAGGGAATTAATGATCAAATCAGGGTTACACAGCTACGTTATTTTGGTCATATAATAAAACATACCTCTTTGATTTAGATCGTACTAGAGAGTCGTGGGGAAGGCAGTTATTCAAGAGGCAGACAACGTTTTAAGTGGGTGGATAACATCAGGAAATGGACTGGAACAAGCATGTCCCATTGCACAATTACCGCAAGAGTACACTGGAGATCTATTGCAGCCGACCTTTGATGCGGAGATGTAACTTGAGCTGACCTGAAGTAGAGACCACCGCTGTATTTGGGCACTTTTAAAATGGTCGTGACCCACAACATTTCAAGTCATTAGTCTTGTTTTGTTCCAATGTGAACAATTTCTTCTTCTTCTTCTTTTTCTTCTTTTTCTTCTTGTTCTTCTTCATCTTCTTCTTCTTCTACCTTATCTTCTTCTCCTCTTCCTCTTCTTCTTGTTCTCCTTCTTCTTTATATTCTTCTCTTCTTCCTCTTCTTCTTGTTCTCCTTCTTCTTTTTCAATTTCTTCATCTTCTTCGTCACATTTTAATAATTATGTTTACACACGAAGACCAGTTTTCCTGATAAAACCGTCCTGTGGTGGATAGTTCTTCAAGGATCTCAAAAATTGTGGTGTAGATGTTCATTGCCGTGTTCAGCACTCAGCTGCTTTTGCATTAAATGACTCTTATAGAGAAGCTGATGGTGAATTCTGTCGAGGCTCAGAACAAAGTAATGCTCCTGACTGGAAGGACTTGATTTTGCGAGCAACATGTCGATTCAATATATATGTTTTAGGAGTAGACATTAACAATTCTGGAATGGTTGCATTGTGCCATTAATGCTGCTGTGTCTGCTGGTCTGGTACCCTTGCCTTCAGTACCTGTTAAATGACAAAGTGTGCTTCACCGTCCCGTTCTGGCTTGCTGGGGGTGGGGTGGCAGGGACTTTGACTTTGTTTGAATTTCGTTTTTTGTACCATTTTACCCTCTCCTGTGGGTAACGAGACGTTACTCTAGTCCAGTCAGGCACAACATACTGATCATGACGCCGGGTCAGGGTCAGGCACAATACACTGACCAAGACCACCATTTCTCATCCACTTATCGGTCCCTGGAAACAGGCTGTTTTCAAGGCAGCCTGGCTGTAGTAGTGGGCACTTCGCAGATGGAGCCAAGCATAGCATAACCGCCTAGATAAACGCGGCCCACCTTCATCAGCATGCTCGGGATGTGAGGAAAACTACAACTACCCACCACTTAACGTCAATATCAGGGCACATACAAGAGTATATTCGCTCATTGTATGCATTAAACAACAAGAGCAACAACAACCCTCTGCTGTGGTTATAACCCACCCTTTGACAACATTGCTAGGTAGACAGGGTCCACATCATGGGGGTGAGGTAGACTTGTACAGGAAAAACTTTGCATTGTGTTTCTTTGCCTTATTTTGACCCTGTTTACCCAAGTAAATATCACCACTTAACTCTTTTTCTCTAATATACGATACGATATTTGTTTTTCATTTACAAGGTAAATATCACCCATTATCATTCTGTGCTAAAATATGACGATTTTTTAGTCGGTGCTCTGAGAGCTGAAATACGATATTTGTTTTCAAATCCAGGTAAATATCAACTATTCAGATTGTATGCTCCAATATGAAGATTTATTTTGTCGCAGCGCTGAATTCTAAAATATAGTATTTCTGTTTATATCCAGGTAGGTTTCATCATTAACGTTTAACGCGACAAATTAAAGCATGGACCGCCAATGTCGGCTGCCACTTTTAAGGAAGCCTCTATCCGAGCTTTTTCAACGGTTGAATGCAATCTGTATATCTTTCATTAGTCCACTTGTGTCGTTAGACGACGCGGGGAAGTGCGATCTTCTTTGTTTCATATAATTTTACCCAAAGAAAATCCGCTGGTGATTTGCCAGACCAATCCCAGTATCTGTTATCCACTGTTAGGTTGGTAGCCCCTGGAATATATCATCGCCTATATTTGGAGACTGTTGGTGGTGAAAGCGTAAATTAAAGCAAGTTTGACCCACAGCCTGCAAGGCGCTCTATACCGCTCCGCTAACTACATAACCAAGTTCTGATGTTATATCCACACAGTCCCATTTGTTGCGGCACATTTTTTCTCTGTGGGGCAAGAACTGCTAGAATAAATTTAGAAGATTTTAAAATTGAATTTTGCCCCAGAAGTGGTCGTTAAGCACACTATTTTCGATGTCCAACTGCAAAGGGATTTGTAACCTGCGCGCCGCTGTACACGGGTGTCTGATCTCACTTTGTCATATATCAGGAGCCTTTTTTACCGGATGATCCACGTAAAAAAATCTCAAGTTTCAACCGTAATGTGAACTCGCGACCTCCAGCACCCGATGCAACTCCTTACCTCGAGACCACTGGGTCACAGGGGCCACTATATTGTTGTGAATTGGCAGCTGGGGTACCGTGATAACTTCCAGGGCTGTGTCAGCCGAGTTTAGTTCCTGATCAATCCTACCAAAACGGACTGGTCTGTGTGAGTAAGGAGGCAGATGATAGTGCGTCCCCTGGTCTTCCAGGTTCGAAGTTTAAACCAGGACCGACGGCCCTGTCTATGTAATAAAACCATGAACAAGAGCTAGGGCGCCTTGCAAAGGATGACCTTATACCAGGTGAAGTGTGGGGGAGTTTGTAGCTGTCCTTTAAGACGGTACCAGAAGTTATGATCACTGACTGTTTAACAACTAACTAGCGAAGGATTTATTTAACACACGAGGCGTGTTCAAATGAAACCGGACTAAATTGCAACAAGTAAACATACGGAAAATGCGCATGATGTCGTCACGTCTGGTGTAAAGAGCATAGACCAACCGTCAAATTTGCAAAATGTCATTATCCTCTGACTCATAGTTTCCTCGGCAAACCGCTGGAAACATGGCGGGTGTGATACGTAATCCGTCCAAAGTTGATCAGCGAGCGATGATTCGGTTTATAACAGCTGAAGGGTGTCGACCAGTTGACATTCATCGCAGAATACAGGCAGTTTATGGTGACAAAAGTGTTTCGAAGACAACAGTGAAGAACTGGACAGCGATGTTTAAAGAAGGACGTGACGTATCGCAAAAGTATTCGTCTGACCTGGTCTCGGAAGATCTTTCGTTAACTCACATCCTGCCTTAATCATCGTTGTCCAGTTCTTCACTTTTGTCTTCGACACACTTTTCTTACCATACACTGATTGCATTCTGCAATGAATGTCAACTGGTCGACGTCCTTTAGCTGCTATAAACCGAATCCCGGCTCTCTGGTCAACTATGGACCGAGTCCGTATCACACCCGCCATGGTTTCAACGGTCTGATGAGGAAAATATGAGTCAGACGATAATGCAATCTTGCGGTTGTTATGTGCTGTTTACACCAGACGTGACGTCATCATGCACATCCTACGTATGTTCACTTGTTGCAATTTGGTCCGGTTTCATTTGAACACGCCTTATATTATAACTCGGTCTCTTTACATTATGATGGTGCTATTCTCGTGCGAAACCCTCTTTAGTTGCATGTACGGCACGCTTAGAAGCCTCATCAGAATCAACATCATGTATCCCCCTGTATCCACTTGGTGCACAGTTCTGTCATACATGCTCTCCACAAGTTTTCTTCTTCTTCTTCATCGTACGCTGTTTACAGCGATATTTACGTTGCAATGTTTTATTTTGTTAAGCCTGTGGCTCAGTGCATCCGATTTCAACAGGCGTTTCTGTAGGGTTGCCATCCTTAGCCTTTGGCTGTCCCCAGCCTAACTGCAAGGCAGCAGTTGTTTTTGGTCAGAGTTGTCTCTCTTAGGAAGTTGTCTTTCAGGACTATCGAGTCTTCCCTACTCGTGTCTATTGGGTTTGGCAATGATATGACTCTGGTGATGGACAGCAACGGAAGGAACCAGGCCGAGTGGTTGGAACGTATATCTTCTGATAAAGGGGACATGAATTCAAAACCTCTGTAGGTCACACGTTTTGTGTTATCTAGGTAACATTAAAATCTAGGCTGCAAAGTGCGTGTCTACTAAAAGAACACGCGACCTTTATTCTTCAGATCTATAAATCTGTCATAGTGACCTACGCAATAGAGTATCATTGTTGGTTTTCTATTTGTTTGTTGATAGTTGTTTATTTTCTCGTGCAAGTGTCCTTTTTATTGATTTCTTTGTCTACTTCTTATGCCAAAAAAATGGATATCTATCTTTATCTTTCTCTCTTTCCATCCTACACTAGCACTCTATCTTTATCTCTCTCATCCTAATTATATCTTAGGTAGAGGAGACTAACCTCTGACAGTCATAACATACTGATCTGACATGTTAGTCATGGTCAGACAAAATATGCTGGCCAAGACCCTCACCTCGGATTCCTCGCAGTTCGCTCTGGAGACGGGCTTCTTTTTTTGACAGCCTGGCTAACGAGGCGGGGATCGACGTGATCCCCGCAGTAGTAAGGAACATGCAGATAATAGTTGTCCATCACAAGTGATGAAGACCACTCTCTTTGTTCAGCTGTGTGGACAGTCGTATCTCTTGCTGTGTCCGCTGAAATGGGTGACTTGCGCGGCTATTTGGATTAAAGTGAGGAAGAAACTGCGCCTTTTGTCAACCTCACTCACAGAGTCTAAGCTACCTTTTGCCAGTGGCAAGACATTCATCGAGACGACTGGAGATAGCATAGGATGCAGATTTTGCCTCAGGGTTACCACCGAAGCCTTTCCGTAAACATGTAACCCGCAGGGTAGAAAGGTGGGATGGCATCTAACGCAGGTTGTCGTGCCTTTTCGATAACCATAAGAGGTCGTATGGACAACACTCAGCGTGTGAGTGAGTCTGGCATCTCTCCCCAGCTGTATTCAACTCATCATAGTAGCATCTAAAATTCCCACACGCCAAATTCGCGAAGGTGAACCGGCAGAACTAACCCGTGAAATACGTCACAGGTATAAGCGTAGTGCCATTCAGTCGGCGTCCAGACCAGTATAAACAGATGGAAGAAATCACAACAACAAAAACGAAATAACAAGTCCAGACGGAAAACAACACCACACTTCAGTGAACACAAGTGTAAGTCGTCGACTAGTGTGAATTCCAGGCAAATCCGTGGTCTAGCGGCATCCATAATGATCCAAAACAGTAGAGAAATGTAGACTCGAGCCAGTGATGGTGCCATCTTTGCCAGGGACACGCAGATAAATCAAAGCATATCACAACCGAATGTCCACCTTCATCAGCACGCTCTGGGTGTGATGAAAGCTACTGCAATCCGCCATTTAACGCCCGTTTCAGGGCACACAAAAGAATAGACGTACCAATTGTGGGTATTCAACATCAATCAATCAATCGCTATCGATCTTTCTCGTTCAGTATTTATCTCTTTTTATCTCTCTTTCTTTCTTTCAGTTTTTTCTCTATATCTCTATTTATTTAAATATTGATCTCTCTCACTTTCTCACCATCTTCTCTCTCTCATTCTACCTTTCTCTCTCTCTCTCTCTCTCTCTCTCTCTCTCTTTCTATCAAGCTCTCACATTTGCTCTCAAGCATGCTCTCTCTCTAGCTCTCACTTGCATTCTCTCTTTACCTATTTCTCTCACCCTGGTCTCTCTTTCTTTCTTATATTTATCTTTTTCTTCATATATGTATCTGCCTTTCACTCTCCTTCTCTCTTTTTCTTTCTTTCTTTCTCTCTCTCTCTCTCTCTCTCTCTCTCTGTCTCTCTCTGTCTCTCTTTCTCTAACACAATGGCAAAGAAAAACATGACAATACACACACCAATCTATATTTATAACTTATAATGTATTGGTCACTTTCTTGACCCAGAACCGCACACCAAACAGCCGTGTGGTCGGAACTAGGTCCAAGAGCTTTGCAAGCGTTGGAGGCGGGTCAAGCCGGAGAGGGGACGCCATGCCTGGAACTGGGTTCATCAGAATTAAACTCCTTAAGACAGACTTGCCATGTGGATCTGATCCTGAGAACCCGTTTCTTGCAATCAACGTGAAGGAAGCAGTGGACATTCCAGGTGAGTAGGAGTTACCTGATTGTGCATTTCCATAATGAGTCTCTGTCCTTGACCTTATTTATCTCTGTAGGGTGGGAATTAGGACCATTCCGTGAAGGTCAGGGGACACATTGTTTTTATTAAAGATCCTGTTAGTTGAGACCAGAAATGTTACTCAATATTCTGTACAGATTTGGTCTGAATTATTTCTGAAATGTGCAAGGACAAGAGTTAGCTGGTATTCCATTGGATATGTAAAGGGTATAGTATATATATATATATATATGTGTTGTCTTGTCGTGGCAGAAATCTGTGAGCTTTTACAACATCAGCAAACAGGCAAGCAGAAATATGTCAGCTTTGACAACATCAGAAGATAGGTAGACATAAATGTGTGAGCTTTAACAGATCAGAAGATAGGCAGGCAGAAATGTGTGAGCTTTGACAACATCAAAAGATAGGCAGGCAGAAATGTGTAAGCTTTGACAACATCAGAAGATAGGCAGGCAAAAATGTGTGAGCTTTGACAACATCAGAAGATAGGTAGACAGAAATGTGTGAGCTTTGACAACATCAAAAGATAGGCAGGCAGAAATGTGTGAGCTTTGACAACATCAGAAGATAGGCAGACAGAAATGTGTGAGCTTTGACAACATCAAAAGATAGGCAGGCAGAAATGTGTGAGCTTTGACAACATCAAAAGATAGGCAGGCAGAAATGTGTGAGCTTTGACAACATCAGAAGATAGGCAGGCAGAAATGTGTGAGCTTTGACAACATCAAGTGATTTGCAAACACAGACCTGTGAGCTTTAATGCAATGAAGAGATGTGCCGGCAACCATTCTTTGAATTTTGATAACATTTCAGTTCCATTACATCCCACTTGTCATGTGCAGATGTCCTCTGATCTGATCCGTAATAGGATGCGCTGCAATGTTGTCCTTTAACTTCACGGTGAATTAAAGAGAGGCAAGCAAAAATATTACTTTAATAAATAGTTTTAGATAAGACAATTCAGTAATTCTTCCACTCGTCCACTCTTCTATTCTTCCATTCTTCCACTATTCCACTCGTCCACTGTTCCACTATTCCACTCTTCCACTCGTCCACTGTTCCACTATTCCACTCTTCCACTCGTCCACTCGTCCATTCTTCCATTCTTCCATTCTTCCACTCGTCCACTGTTCCACTATTCCACTCGTCCACTGTTCCACCATTCCACTCTTCCACTCGTCCACTCTTCCATTCTTCCATTCTTCCACTCGTCCATTCCTCCATTCTTCCACTCGTCCACTGTTCCACTCGTCCACTCTTCCATTCGTCCACTCTTCCATTCTTCCATTCGTCCACTCGTCCACTGTTCCACTATTCCACTCGTCCACTCTTCCATTCTTCCATTCTTCCACTGTTCCACTGTTCCACTCTTCCACTCGTCCACTCTTCCATTCTTCCATTCTTCCACTCGTCCACTCTTCCATTCTTCCATTCTTCCACTATTCCACTCTTCCACTCGTCCACTCTTCCATTCTTTCATTCTTCCACTCGTCCACTATTCCACTCTTCCACTCGTCCACTCTTCCACTCGTCCACTCTTCCATTCTTCTATTCTTCCACTCGTCCACTGTTCCACTATTCCACCCCTCCACTCGTCCACTATTCCACTCTTCCACTCTTCCATTTTTCCACTGCTCCACTTGTCCACTTTTCTACTCCTACTGCCTGACGTGATATAGAAGCACTGATTGGTAGATCATTATCTAAGTCTTAATCTTAGTTAACCTGTACTTCTTCAGGGACATAAACTACTTCGCATGTCTCATCTCTGGTGTGAGCTGCATGTAGCCAGAAGGAGGATTTCCTGCTTAGTGGGCTAGGTTCGAGCAGCGTATTACTCCGCTGTGGAGGGTGGGTAACTGATATGCGAGCATCTTAAAAGACTCAAACGCTAGATAAAAGTAGACCCGGAGCCTGTTAGGCGCCATCTATACTGCTCTTAACAAACCACCTAACGATGGTCAGTGTTATGTCATGTCACACAGTTAGTCGCCTCTTACGAAATGATATCTGCTGGGCAGCGGTGCTATTCTTGTCCTTGTCATACACATATACCCCAGCAATCCACTCGGCATCATCATCTATTGTTAGCAAATCAAGTCATATGATCGATAGAGCAGTTCAGATTGAAATCCCGTCTAAGTATCCTGCAATAACGGTTAAGTCAATATCACTGAACCACGTTTGGCATTTCAAGATATATTGCGCCCACATAAATGAACGCGTTGTTAAAACCTCAAGACCAGACACTGTTCGATTATAGCTTTATAATGACATCGTAAGCTCCCATTTGTTCTGTGTTTATCGAACTGCATAATACATATTTGATAGCATAAGGGCTTCGGTGTGCCTTTAAGTTGTTTTTCTAAAAATCCTGTTGGTGCTTTATGGCAAAGATATTAGCAGAGCCCAGCATGAAACTGACTTGGTCGTTCAGCAAAGTGAAAAGAAATGCCTTAGTTTAAATAAAAAAGAAATCGAAGATGATGGTAGTGACTAAGAAAAAGAACTCTCCAAAATAATGCGTCAAAGCAAATGGGACCAATATGAGACAAGTTAATAATAAATATATGGGCATATACATATCATCAAAACAAAGATGCAATTTTGAAATAAAATGCAAAAGGGGCTAGCAAAATCTGTCTGCCAGGTCATGAAGGAATTATTGTGCAGCGAAACCTTGTCGGTGGAACTGAGAAAGTGATTGGATGCTACGTGGAACCAGTACTGGCATATGGCAGTGAATCATGGGCAATCAGCAAGCAAGCGCTTAGATCTTTGGAAGCAGCGGAGATGCGGTTTCACAGAAGAATGCTGTGGATCACATGCACTGCAAAGAAGACTAATGATGCAATACTCTAAGAGTCACAAAGACAACTTATTGCAATTATCAGAACAAGGCAGTCATACTTTTTTGAGCATGTTTTGAGAAGAGACTGTTTGTAGCACGTTGTGAAAACGGGAACGCTAGCAGGAAACAGAGAGGAAGGCAGAGGGAGAAGATCTGAGAAAATGGCACGGGCGAAATAAACAACAGAGTTGGTAAACGATACATGTGATAGAAGTGGATTGGAGTCCATGATCACCAACGCCATCCGGCAAGGCACCTGATGATGATGATGATGATTAACATACTTGTGTTAACGGGGTCTGAAATTGGATTAAAGAATAGCCAGGCTGTAACGTGTCTGAAATGTTGTAGTAGACAACTAAAATGGGTTGGGCATAGGGCCGATACTTAAAACCCTGGCCTCCAAACAGTCAGGTGTATGCTTACTGCCATGTATCCAAACTGTCCCTACTAGGATTTATTTATATTTGCCTTACCCGGCCTGGGGGAAAGGTAGCTGGCGTATTGAGTAGGAACCATTATCTTTGGATGGCGGTTACACGTTTGCTCCTTTCGATGTACACCTGTTAAAGACTTCCAAATATATTATCCGTCTCCAATAGGACTAGACGCTTGATCCACATTCCCTAAGACGTTAGGTGGCCTGCAATTTACGGGTATTGAACTCCCGCCGTTTCGTTTCTTTGTCTTGAGAGGCGATTACCTCTTCCTGCTGTACAAACTATAAATCACATAACAATAGGTTTTCTACATCCAGTTGTTAAATAGGAGCGACTAAGTAATTAAATAACTATAAAAGTAGGTAATTAACTAAGAAATTAACTAAGTAACTAAGAAATTAACTAAGTAAATAATTAATTAAATGGTTTTAAAAGTAAGTAATTACCTAAGAAATTAGGTAAGTAAATAATTAACTAAGTAATTATCTATGAAACTAAGTAAGTGAATAATTAACTAAGAAATTAACTAGATAATTACTTAAGTAGGCAAGAAAGCAATTATCTAAGAAATTAACTAAGTAAGTAATTATCTAAGTAATTAACTAATAAATTAACTAAGTAAGGACGCAAGTAATTAACTAAGAAATTAACTAAGTAACTAAATAATACACTAAGAAAATAACCAAGTAAATAAGTAATACACTAAGCAATTAACTAAGTAAGTAACTATATAAGTAAGTAACTAAGAAACTTAGTAGCTAATTCACTAAGTATTTAAGTAAGTAACTAACTAAATAACATAATAAGTAACTGAGTAAGTTATTAAGGGTCTAAGTAACTAAATGACTACGTAAGTAAGTAACTAAGTAAGTAAATAAATACGTAGGTAAGTAACTAAGTAATTAACAAATTAACTAAGTAAGTAAGTAGCTAACTAAGTTAATTAGTTACTAAATATATAACTAACTGACTAGGTAATTGAGGAAGTAAGTAATGTATCCAAATATTGTCTCCTTTTTTATACAACCTGTTACGATTCAATAGGAACGTGGGGGGGGGGGGGGGGGGGTAAGCTGCAGAAGTTCCCCTGGAAGGATGTCTGACGTCAAAACATATCTGCCCTCTTCATGTTGCTATTTCTATGACATTCATTGATTTATCAGATGATCTTGGCAGACCTATGCACAACCTTTCTTAGTCATCTATTATGAAAAGCATAATATATTTAATGCTGCATTGGAAATACTGCACTGCCGACAGAGCAGTGGATGATAATGTCTCTCTCTAAATTTGTATATGATGGTGAATCAGCTGATTTACAAGTAGCGATCACGCGTTCTCAGTCCTCTCACACGATTCGATATTGTTTGACCAACGCTTGATATTACACTCGTGCGATATCTGAATATATGATTTATTGATTACTGTGGCATTCTATCACAAGTTGTCTTCGATTAATGCCGGTATGACTTCCCCTTATCTAAAGTCTCCAACATGAGTACTTTAGCAACACTTTGGTAACTGTTGCATTGCAATAACCCAATCATCACCAGATCTGTAAATGTGAGTCCAGTCACATGTGTCGTCTTCTCCATATTTTCACATATCGTGTTTTGTCTTTCAGCGTGAGGTTATGAAGAGATCTCTAGAACGAGCCAGATCGTGTGCTTGATGCACAGTGGCATTGACTGTCTCAAATATTTATGTAAGCCACCTTTGTTGTGATCGACCTTTGACCTTGCATCCTTTGTATCTACAAAGAATTACTTGTTGCGGGGTGCTGTGTGGTAGTAATCTTGTTACGTGGCCAAACCATTTTATACGCTGTCGTTTGATGTATTCTAATACTGTTATTCTAACACCAGTATTCTAATACTGTTATTCTCAAACCAGTATTCTAATACTGTTATTATAACACCAGTATTCTAATACTGTTATTCTAACACCAGTATTCTAATACTGTTATTCTAACACCAGTATTCTAATACTGTTATTCTAACACCAGTATTCTAATACTGTTATTCTAACACCAGTATTCTAATACTGTTATTCTCAAACCAGTATTCTAATACTGTTATTCTCACACCAGTATTCTAATACTGTTATTCTAACACCAGTATTCTAATACTGTTATTCTCAAACCAGTATTCTAATACTGTTATTCTCAAACCAGTATTCTAATGTCAAACTTGTCTGATCCTATCTCTCCTTATTACACCCAATATTTTTCACAGGCCTTTCATTTCTGCTGCTACAATGTAGATCGCCCCATGCACTATCCGCTTTATGTGTCTTACGACGTACCAGAAATAAAACCATTGTCTAATCCTGTTTTTTGCGAAAGCCACTCAGACGAATAGCTAGTAACAGGACACGACAGAGACACACACTTAAAATACCATAAATTAGTCGAGAAAACTGCCTACATCATCTAGAGGAGCCCTCCTCGCAGCCTCGTTGTACTCCTGAAAAAAGAATGTATTACAGAAGCCTGGTCAACGAAGTTGAGATAACATTATGATCCTTCACTACAACTAGAGGTGGGGGGAAAGAGCGAAGTCCACTTTCTTCAGTATATCCCAGGATGTAAGAAAAGATACCGCAAAAACGTTTCAAATGGAAGTCCGCCAGAGTGAGTCTTTCAGTATGGGTAAGGTTGAAAACACAAACACAAAGACAGAAAGAAACCCTCAACACACTCAACTCAAGGGAATGAAACTGTAGGCTCCCCACAGCGCTTCGCACAAGTATCTCAGTAATAAGGAAGTTTGTAAGATCATAAGGGCACGCTAACACGCTACATTTCCTGGAGTGGTGTCTGGGTTGAAACGAATGGCCCCAATGCATGCTCTCTTTGTCTTTCTCTCATTATCACTTTCTCTCTCTCACTCTCGCTCCCTCTTTCTCTGTCTCTCTCTTTCCCTCTTTCTCTATATCTCTCTCTTTCTCTTTCTTACTTTCTCTATTGTTTCTTTATCATTTCTCCCCCACCTCTCTCTCTATCTCTATCTCTCGCTTTTTTTTTTTGCTTCTCTTTCTCTCATCTTTCTCTCCTCTATCACTCTGGTGTCTTTATATAGTTGTGTGTATACCATGTAGAATTACACACCATTGCTCTTGTATCTACTCACCACTTGTTCCTTGTTCTTTTATCTACTCACCACTTGTTCTTGTATCTACTCACCACTTGTTCCTTGTTCTTTTATCTACTCACCACTTGTTCTTGTATCTACTCGCCACTTGTGCTTGTATCAACTCACCAATTGTTCTTGTATCTGATCCCCACATCCCTGACCATGCTGCTGTAACATAGTCTTTTTCCATAAACATGGCGTTAACACGAAGTTGCATCTTGCTAAAATGTCTCACCTGAGCATTAACCTTGGGACCCATACAGCCATTGGACCTACAAAGGATGACATGGAAATCCAAACAGCTCCAAAGGTAATCAGATTTGCAACAGTATCTTAACATCGAGAAACGCGTTCCATTCGAATTCAGGATCTATGGTCATGCTATATCTGCAGGCCAGTCGCCATGATGAAGTCTGTAGTCTTCACCAGGTCGGTGCGGCTGCCCTACAGCTTCTGTCTCAGCTTCGCACCC
Organism: Ariolimax columbianus; assembly: GCA_036924085.1. Classification (NCBI taxonomy): domain Eukaryota; kingdom Metazoa; phylum Mollusca; class Gastropoda; order Stylommatophora; family Arionidae; genus Ariolimax; species Ariolimax columbianus. The sequence goes on from JAVGWX010000022.1 coordinate 18,795,834, forward strand.
TGTGGTCAGGTCTGATATCTCATTTCCCTAGCTCAGAGATCAGTCATCTCCAGCTAAGGTGTCCGCTTCGGGTTTCGGAGGTCGCTGGTTCGAATCACGGTGGAGACAGGAATTTGTTCACGTCAATCTTCTTCTTCTTCTTCTTCTTCTTCGTACACAGTCAGACAGTAACCATTATTTTTTCGAAAAAAGCAGCCGTCATCCTGAGGCTGTCGACACTACCATACAGCTTGTCTTGCAGTTCCACTGGCAATGGCCACATCTGCTCTCTCTGATCCTCGTATGTCGGGCAGTTCTGCAGCAGATGTTCAGTGGTCATTTTACCAGTACCGCACGGGCATTCGTCGGTACACCCTATCTTCAGTTTGTTGAGTAGGTGGTACCTCAGTCTGTTGTGGCCAGTGCGAAGTCTGAAGACAACGACCTGCTCTCCTCGGTTCAACTGGTAATAGGCATCGTTTTTGGTGTAACCAGTATGTTCGGTTTCCCATTTGGACATGTATCTGGCTTTGATAAGCCGTTTTGACTCTTCGTACGTCATACTGGTATCTGTTTGTGGTAGTCTTGCACCTTCTTTTGCCAGTCTGTCGGCCTCCTCGTTGCCTTGGATGTTGCAGTGTGACGGAACCCACTGTATCACCACCCTTTTTGGTGCGGACTGCTGGCACAGTTTGCAGAGTGCTGCTCTTAAGTCATTAAGCTCAGTGTTCTTCTGGCTTTTTAGCGCTGTGACTACTTCGAGAGCATCTGTCAGCAAGACTATATGGCTCTCATTTTCACTGTGTGTTGCCATTTCTTCCACTGCCGCCCTCAGTGCCTCTGCCTCTGCTCTGAAATTGCTTGTGTACTTACCAGTAGCGAATGACAGTGTTATATTTGTGCCATTTGGTAGGTTCAGGAATGCTCCTGCCCCTCCGTTCTGTGTAGTGTTTGTTACAGAACCGTCGGTGTATGCATGGGTCCAGTCCATGCTTGGGTAGCTTTTCGTTATGAAGCTTAGGGTAGTGTCTCTCCTTTCTTTCTCACTCTGGCAGTTTTTGTTTGCAATACCTGGTATATTTTCTACCACCTCTGGAAATATATCCTGCCTCCAAGTAGGTTTTCGTACAGTAGTGATGGGTTTTGGTGTTGTTAGTGCGTTTATGGGATCTTCGTGCATCTTTGCTTTGGCTATTTCTGCAAAGTTTCTCCGCTTCAGTTTCCCATTTCCCAGATTGTTTAGTCTCTGGTACATTGGATGGTCCGTCAGTCTTCGGAGTTTCTCTGACTGCAGCTGGGCTCTGCAGTCTCTTCTATCGGTCATGGATTGCAGTCTTGTAATCTTTTCAAGTTCTACAATTGGCGTTGACTTCATGCCACCTGTTATAATTCTCATGGCTTGGTTTTGAAGTTTGTTAACTTTATCGAAGTTCGCCTTCGCTGCTGTTGTCCATGCCGCAATGCCATACTCGAGAACTGGTCTCACTCTTCCAGTGTACAGTTTCTTTAGTATGCTTTCGTCTGCTCCCCAGCTTGTGCCAGCAAGTTTCCTCATGATCGCCATTCTTTCTCTGGCTTTCATTCGGTTTCTCTCAATCTGACTTTTCCATGTCATGCGCCGATCAAATGTGACTCCCAGATAGGTTGGGTTGTCGTTTGGCTGCAGGATTTTGCCGTTTAGGCTTAATTTGGTACTTTGGGGTTTTAATGAGAGCGAGAATATTGTGCACGTGGTTTTCTCCTCGTTTATTTTTACCAGCCATGAGTTCGCCCACTCTTCCAGCGATGTTAGGGCCGTTTGCATCCGGTTTCTTGCTATGGTGAGATTCTTTTCAGAGGTCCACATAGCCAGATCGTCTGCAAACATTGAGCTATGGACTCTTCTTGGTATATTCTCTGTAATATCGTTTATATATACCAGAAAGAGTGTGGGTGACAGTACTCCCCCTTGGGGTACTCCCTGCTCGAGTGTCACCTTTTTGCTCATCTGCCCTTGTACTTGGACTCTGGCCGTTCTTTGTTTGAGGTAGTGGTTGATCCACTTGTACATCTTCCCACAGACATCACTTCTTCTCAGCTTGACTCTAAGTCCGTCCTTCCAGACTTTGTCAAATGCCTTTTCCAGATCCACCCAGACAGCTACTGTGTGCTTCTGTGCCTGGTAGGCATCTTCTATCTCCTGGGCTATGAGGATGACCTGGTCCTCAGTGGATCTGTGCTGTCTAAAGCCGGCTTGCTGTGGAATTAGAATTCGTTTTTCTTCCAGATGCCACATCAGTCTGGTGTTTATCATCCGTTCCATCAGCTTGCCGACACAGCTCAGTAGGCTTATGGGCCTGTATCCATTCGGATCTGTTTTATCCTTTCCTGTTTTTGGTACTGGTACCAGTATTGCATCCTTCCATGCCTGGGGTACAATACCCCTTTTCCAGCTTTGGTTCAGGACTGATAGTAGTTTTTTCTTCGCTGTTTGGCCCAGCCCCATCAGCATTTCGTTTGTTATCCCGTCTTTTCCGGGAGATTTCCTTTTCTTTAGTGTTCTCATAGCCTCTTCCATTTCACGCATGGTTAGTTTGGCCATCATGTGCTCTTCAGGAGCCGTATTTATGTTTTCGTGTCGCTTTAGCTCTTCGCTAATGTCTGTATGCTCATCTGCAGGGACCTCGATGTGGTTTGCTCTGGCATAGTGATCGACAAAGGCGTTTGCGGCTTTCTTACCTGTGATCAAGTTCTCGCCCTGCTTGATAGTAATTTGTTTATTTGACGGGGTTTCGTCGTTCATGGCTCTGACTAGCTTCCATAGCTTGTTCCCTTCTTTGTCCAGGTTTAAACTTTCCGTTTTGTTTTTCCAACTTTCTCTTGCTGTTTGCTTGAGAGTGTGTTTGTACTTCGCCGTGGCGGCTTTGAGGGCGATGTTCGCCTCCATGGATTTTTCACGTTCTGCCACGTTCCTAGCATTTGTTACTGCATCTTCCACTTTCTGTAACTCATCATTCCAGTAGGGCTTATAGTTTTTCCTAGCTCCTCTTGGGATGGTTTCAGTGGCGGCTTGCATTATTGCCTTGCTTAGGCTCTCTACCATGGGCTTCATTTTGGTGTTTCGTGTGTTGATGGTTTCACACAGCCCATCTGTCAGGATTGCAAATCTGTCCCAGTCGGCTCGTTTGTAATTCCAACGTGGGAGCGGTTTTGTTTCCTGTGGGCCTACTTCCATGTCAATGGTTAGCCTGATCGGCCTGTGGTCGCTACCTGCCAGTTGGTTTAGCACCTGGCGGTCTATTTTATAGTGTATGTCCTGTGTGGAGAAGGCCAAATCTGGAGTCGAGGTGGTATGCCATGTTCTTGAATAGAAGCTAGGGCTATCCTCCGGCCTATTGATTAGGGAGAGATTTGCATCTATCTCCCAATCTTCCACTTCGTCACCTCTGCTGTCTGTGTCAGAGTAGCCCCATCTCTCCGAGTGGCTGTTGAAATCTCCAACTACTATGCAGTTGGAGTCTCTGACCTCCATACTCGAGAGCGATAGGTCTCTGTTTGGTGGTCCGTACAGATTGAAAATGCGGAGCTTCGTCTCTTGAGCCATTATGTCAACTCCTACAATTTCTGCTTGTCCGGTGTGATTGACAGGTACCGCGCTACTCGGTATGCTGTTTCTGGTCAGTATCAGGACCCCTCCTTTGTGGCCTTCTCTATCTAGACGGAAGGTCTGGTATCCTCTGATTGAGAATTTATGGATACTGTTGAGGTGCGTTTCCTGGATACATGCCACGTCAATCTTACCTTCATGCAGGTGGTGTGTTAGGGAAAGTTTTTTGTTAATGACTCCCTCCGCATTCCACTGTAATATTCTGAGGGTCTTGAAGTTTTGGCCAATAGACGTTACCCCATAGCCATGTGCCTTGACTCCACGACACATGGGTGGGTGACCACCAGTAGTCAAGGGTGGGCCCCTTCGAGGCGTGAGGCCCGGCGCTATCGCTGCCTGGCGGGTCTCCTCAGGATGAGCGCCATACGTTTTTCGAATAGGTTGTACTGCCATCATACTGTGATTTACGTTGCACTGTTTTGTTAGGCTTGCGGCCCCGTGCATCCGATTTCAACAGGCGTTTCTGTAGGGATGCCCTCCTTAGCCTTTGGCTGTCCCCAGCCTATCTGCAAGGCAGCAGTTGTTTACGATCAGAGTTTTCTCTCCTATGGAAGTTGTCTTACCAGACTATCGAGTCTTCTCTACTCGTGTCTATAGGGTGCATTGATGATATGATATATGAGATGGACTGGTTTACCCGGAAGAGAGGCAGTCCAGTGTGTCTGTATCCCAGGATCGTCACGTCCTGCCAGAAACGTAGCATTTGCATTTGAGTGGGGTATCTCTTTTTCCCTTTATTTTCTTGGCTTCTATGCAGGGATGGTACGCCTAGCATTCCCCGCCACCTGGGGTGTTGACACAGTGGGGCAGGTGTGCAATGTCCGCTGGTCTGCATCTCTTCTGCGTCCAGTATGATAGTTATATGGCTGATAACGTACAGAGGTAGATATCGTAGCCGGAGTGCATTCAGCCAGAGGACAAGCCTGGTAATGTCACCGAGATGTTGTTCGCCTGGTGTGCGGACAACTCTCATGGTCGGTGGTTGAGTCTTGACAGTTCACAGTGAGGTGGCTGCTCTACTGTTTTCGACACCCCGACCAGGTACTAAGTCTTTTGTTGGTGTTTTTTCGCACCCCATCGCCGTATAGGGTGAGTATCAAGCAGTTGTCCGCCCGCTTTGACTTGCGGGCGGCAAGGACCTCTTACTGTGGCTCTACCTGATAGGGCTGGGGCGCAAGCCCCAGGTCCCGAGCATGTAGGAGCCTCCCATTGCAGTGGTGCTGAGATTTTGGGCGGGATTGCGGCTTACAAGGGTTCGGTCGCAATCCCCCACATGGTAGCCTCGCGCCCTTGGCTTATCAGCCTGGTACGTGAACCAAAGTGTCTGCGGCTCCTCTCGATTTGAGCTGGTTTTCCGTAGCAACGCCCAGTCATTTGTAGGGTAAAACTGACCTGTCTTCAGATGATCTATTTCCAGCACCCGTTCACTATTTGGTCAGACGAATTTATTGAGGGCTTTTGTTTGTCAATGACCAGGTATTTGAAATCTGCGGTTTCCGCAGAGTTAAAACACGATTTCCGTAGCGTTCTTTCATTTGAGTGTTTGAGAGCTGACTTGTCATCCGTGAGTCTAATACCAGCGTACGTTCAATATTAGACCCAAACGGCAGTGCTCTCGATTTGTCAGTTGTTCTACAGTATAGGCGTGTTCAGTCAAATTTAGCCGCAGATTCCACACCTGGTGGTGCCCTTCCGTCAATTCCCTTAGCGAGACAATCAAGTTTCTTAGGGGGTAGCCCCAAAATTTTCGAGGGTCTAATTCCAGCACATGTTCTCTATTAGACCCCGCGAAGGTGTACTTTTTGATAGTCATTCCGCAGTGTTGGCGTGGTAAGTTAACTTAGGTCTCAGGCTCCACTCCTGATAGTGCTCTTCCGTCAATTCCTTTATCACACACTGGATGCAGACAGAACCGAGCCACAGGGGCATAACCCCAGAATTCTGGGGGTCTAAGTCCAGCACCAGTTCCATATTAGACCCCAGAAGAGTGGTCTCGGCATGTCACTCATTTAAAGGGTTGGCCGTGTTGAGTCAAATTAAGCCGCAGGCTCCACTCCTGGTGGTGCCCTTCCGTCAATTCCTTTATGTTTCAGCTTTGCAACCATACTTCCCCCGGAACCCAAACACTTTGGTTTCCCGGAAGCTGCCCGCAGAGTCATCGAAGCAACTCCTGCGGATCGCTAGTCGGCATCGTTTATGGTCAGAACTACGACGGTATCTGATCGTCTTCGCGCCTCTGACTTTCGTTCTTGATTAATGAAAACATTCTTGACAAATGCTTTCGCAGTAGCTCGTCTTGCGGCGATCCAAGAATTTCACCTCTAACGCCGCAATACGAATGCCCCCGTTTGTCCCTGTTAATCATTACCTCCAGTTCCGAAAACCAACAAAATAGAACCGAGGTCCTATTCCATTATTCCATGCACCATTATTCAGGCAGCCGAGGCCTGCTTTGAACACTCTAATTTTTTCAAAGTAAACGCGCCGGCCACCCAGGACGCTCAGCGAAGAGCACCCGTGGGAGAGAGCCGGCAGACGGTAGGGCAGGAGACAACGGGCAGTGAACCGGCGCGAGCCGGACCGCCCGCCTGCGCCTGAGATCCAACTACGAGCTTTTTAACTGCAACAACTTTAATATACGCTATTGGAGCTGGAATTACCGCGGCTGCTGGCACCAGACTTGCCCTCCAATAGATCCTCGTTAAAGGGTTTAAAGTGTACTCATTCCAATTACGGGGCCTCGAAAGAGTCCCGTATTGTTATTTTTCGTCACTACCTCCCCGTGCCGGGAGTGGGTAAGTTGCGCGCCTGCTGCCTTCCTTGGATGGTTCACGTCAATCACCCTGGTAAAAGATTCCCCTGATCTCTGGGTAATGATATCGGACTCCCGTGTTCAGTGTCGAGAACGTTAAAAATCCATTGGCAATTAGAAATCGAAAAGAGTCGTCTTAATGGCTGATGCCCGCACAAAGCTCAAAACATTTAGTTAAAGATCTACCCAAATCATGTGTATCTCCCCCCCCCCCTCCCCACCCCACCCCCGGACCTAGTAAGCCGCAGGAAGTTGTAAAATGCAAACTACCTATAGCCGAAGCCTTTGGCTACCTGACAATAGACATTAACATGCGTCTTTGAAAACCAGGATGCCAATTATTCCTAGTGGATAGTTATGTATAACATCGAATTTACTAAATCTTGCTCCATGAGTAGATTACGCGTAATGAAAAATAAACAGGTAAACTACATTTGCGCACAATTTGGTGTCTTTGTTCGCAATAACTTACCTTTAGCAATTACACCTGTAATGTCTTTATTTTTGTTAAGTTGAATAACAAATATCCACACATTTTGTAGAACACGAAAACTACGTCAATTAACTTTGAATTTTAATGTGATTTACGATTTGAATTCCAATGAAGAAATATGAATTCCAAATTGTATACTTCTTTTTCTTCTTCGTTTTACAACGAGACTGCAATATCTGCGTATTTCAACTCGATATATCAGGTTACAGTTGATTGTTGGTGGGTACATGGTTGCCTTCCCGGGTGTACACAATCAGGACCACTTGGATATCCTATTACGTCAATACTTTCTATATGTTTTCCGTTGTCTGGTGTATAGGTATTGTTTTTGTCTGGTGTGGGTTTTATGATTTCTGGTGTGTGTGTTATGTTGTCTGATGTGTGTTTTATGTTGTCTGGTGTATGTGTTATGTTGTCTAGTGTGTGTTTTATGTTGTCTGGTGTGTGTTTTATGTTGTCTGGTGTTTGTTGTATGTTGTCTGTTTTATGTTGTCTGGTGTGTGTTTTATGTTGTCTGGTGTATGTTATATGTTGTTTGGTGTGTGTTTTATTTTGTCTGGTGTATGTTTTATGTTGTCTGGTGTATGTTTTATATATGTCTGGTGTATGTTTTATGTTGTCTGGTGTGTGTTTTATGTTTTCTGATGTATGTTATATGTTGTCTGGTGTGTGTTTTATGTTGTTTGATGTATGTTATATGTTGTCTGTTTTATGTTATCTGGTGTGTGTTTTATGTTGTCTGATGTATGTTATATGTTGTTTGGTGTGTGTTTTATTTTGTCTGGTGTATGTTTTATGTTGTCTGGTGTATGTTTTATATATGTCTGGTGTATGTTTTATGTTGTCTGATGTGTTTTTTATGTTGTCTGATGTGTGTTTTATTTTGTCTGATGTGTGTTTTATTTTGTCTGGTGTATGTTTTATTTTGTCTGATGTATGTTTTATGTTGTCTGGTGTATGTTTTATGTTGTCCGGTGTGTGTGTTATGTTGTCTGGTGTGTGTTTTATGTTGTCTGGTGTATATGTTTTATGTTGTCTGGCGTATATGTTTTATGCTGGCTGGTGTATGTTTTAACATGTCTGGTGTATATGTTTTCTGTTGTCTGGTGTACATGTTTTTTGTTGTCTGGTGTATATGTCTGATGTTGTCTAGTGTATATGTTTTATGCTGTCTGGTGTAAATGTTTTCTATTGTCTGGTGTAAATGTTTTCTATTGTCTGGTGTAAATGTTTTCTATTGTCTGGTGTATATTTTTTTTGTCTGCTGTATATATTTTCTATTATCTTGTGTTTTCTGAAGCACTTTCAACACATCCGTCTTTACTTTTGTTGTTCTTGTCACTAAAAACAGTGTTTCAAATAACCTCGGAGTTTCCTTTTCACTCGTCACTTAAATATAAATGCATTTAATTACAAATATTCACATTTATTAATTGAAATCATCAACATACCAAATCTATGAAAGATAAACATTTTACCAGTAGAAGTTTAAGAAATAAACATTTTACCAGTAGAAGTTTAAGAAATACACATTTTACCAGTAGAAGTTTAAGAAATAAATATTTTACCAGTAGAAGTTTAAGAAATAAACATTTTACCAGTAGAAGTTTAAGAAATAAACATTTTACCGGTAGAAGTTTGAGAAATAAACATTTTACCAGTAGAAGTTTAAGAAATAAACATTTTACCAGTAGAAGTTTAAGAAATAAACATTTTACCAGTAGAAGTTTAAGAAATAACTCTGTTATTTAAAGTTAAATGCATAAATAATAGCAATCTTTACTTCCCAGTGGACAATTTACAATTATCTGCAGGATTAACAAATGGTCGATAATTATGGTTTTCGCCATTTGTTATTTCAAGGAAGCTCATTTAAAACTATTTAGAAGTCTCATGTTCATTGTTCCACTGTTTGTCTGGACAAAACCTATTCCTGAGGCACGTTTTGCAATCTCTACGAACTTGCACGCGGCGATAACGTCTGTTATTAATGTTTCCGTTTCCGGATTGATAATTTATCCCGAATTTATGTTTTATCAGGACGGAAATAAGAGCGTTGTTTTTTCTTGTTTTTCTCTCTCTTGTTTTATTTTCTGCTTGTTCTTCATCCTCTGCTTTTTCACCATCTTCTTCTTCTACTGCGGCATCGTTGTGTTCCTATTCACTTCATTTAGTAGGTCATCCTTCTTCTTCTTCTTCTTCTTCTGCGTACACAGTCAGACAGTAACCATTATTTTTTCGAAAAAAGCGGCGGTCATCCTGAGGCTCTCGCCACTGCCATAGAGCTTGTCTTGCAGTTCCACTGGTAATGGCCACATCTGCTCTCTCTGATCCACGTATGTCGGGCAGTTCTGCAGCAGATGTTCAGTGGTCATTTTACCAGTACCGGACAGGCATTCGTCGGTACACCCTATCTTCAATTTGTTGAATAGGTGGTACCTCAGTCTGTTGTGGCCTGTGCGAAGTCTGAAGACAACGACCTGCTCTCTTCGGTTCAACTGGTAATAGGCATCGTTTTTGGTGTAACCAGTATGTTCGGTTTCCCATTTGGTCATGTATCTGGCTTTGATAAGCCGTTTTGACTCTTCGTACGTCATACTGGTATCTGTTTGTGGTAGTCGTGCACCTTCTTTTGCCAGTCTGTCGGCCTCCTCGTTGCCTTGGATGTTGCAGTAGTACGTCATCCGTTCCGACCGTTTCTTGTTCGTCCTCTTTTTCCGCGCTTCTTTTTTTTTTGTTTTCCTTTACTGCCTCATTGTGTTGTTAGTTGTTACCTGATTTACTTCCTCATCCTTTCCTTCTTCTTCTTCCTCTTTTTTTTCTTTTTATTCTTGTATTTTCTTCTTCTTCTATTACTTCATCATTGTCTTTTTTTCTTCGTTGTATGCGACCCAGAACTGCCAAGAACATTTTTCGCGTACTCTTGATGATGCTGGATAACAGACCTCAACAGGGCACACTTATTAAGGAAGAAGAGATGGAAGAGGAAAGGTTAACCCGGTATCAAAAAGCCTGCTGAAGTCGGATGTGTCGTACAGAAAGGTGCAAATAGTGTAGTAAAGCTGTAAACTACGACACAGCGCATTCCGTTATCCGGACAACATCCAGCTACTTGCAATTTTTTTCATGGCAAGGTGAAAGGAGATTGAGAGCCAACGACGAAGAAGAGAAAGGAAACGAGACGCTGGCTGCTGTTAGCTCATTCATTGTTTGACATCTTCGGCTCCAGCCAGCTACAATTTCGCACGCAGCTTAACAGGCAAAGGGCAAAGGGTTGTGAACTTACTTTACGAACAAAAGGTTAAGGTAGACTCATTGCAGACACTGCGATTGAGAATGAAGTGTTAGTCTTCATTGTATTAAGGCACAGCCTTGTGAGCTATGGTGGCCAGTTTCTATCCTTGATAAGTTGTTTTTTTCTCTGTCAGCCAAGCACCAATTTACACTGGGTGTACTGGATCTGCCGTTAGCGGGAGTTGGAACAAACATACCAAGTTCAAATCGCTGACCACTCGGTTTTATGGAACAGATAGGTCGCGGTTTTTTCGTAATATAACCGTTTGTCCCAGTCAACTTAGCTGTAAATGAGTACCTGGCTTATCAATTGAACATTCAAAGTCGCCACGGGAGCTAAATTGTTCGTGTTGTGTCGTTGAGACTCTCAGCAATGAACATAATTAAACATATAGAGGCCCACAGGTGCAACGAAATCGGTTCTATACGCCATTTACCAATACCATTAACTTGATCGTAGAGATATCGCTGGGTCGCAGCTGCTATCTGCAAGACACGGATATGCTATGCATGTTGTAATCAGGATGTTAGAAAAACGAACGTCAGTCGTATACTTGTGTAATTGTTGTTTTTGTTATTGTTGTTGTAAGTGATACTGATAGGTAGTATTGTATGTACATGTTGTAATGATGATACACGAAATATAAATGTCGCACGTACACAAACATGCACGCACGCACGCACACACAAACACACACACACACGCGCACGCCCGCATGCACGCAGGCAGGCACGCACGCACACACAATTAGGTACACTGAATGTCACACACACACATTCAGCTACACTAAACGTCACATACCTACACTCCCCTACAATAAACGTCACATACATACATTCCCCTACACTAAACTACATCAAAAGACGAAAGATGGCCTGGTGCGGGCACGTCGCGAGGTCAAACGGAATTCCCAACTCGATACTCTTTGGATCCGTACCGGGTCAGAGAGGGCGAGGACGTCCAAGGAAGAGATGGGTGGACAACATCACTGAGTGGTCAGGCCTTCGTCCCGGTGAGATACGTCAGGCGGCGACAGACAGAGAGAGCTGGCGTGGGTTTTTCATGTCTTTGTGTGTGCCCCAACGACCTGATGGGTTACGGGATGAACTGAACTAAACTGAACACTAAACGTCACACACGTACACTCACCTACACTGAACGTCATATACACAATCAGCTACACTAAACGTCACATACGTACACTCACTTACACTAAACGTCACAAATGTACACTCACCTACACTAAACGTCACACACGTTCACTCACCTACACTGAACGTCACACACCCAATCAGCTACACTAAACGTCACATACGTACACTCACTTACACTAAACGTCACATATGTACACTCACCTATACTAAACGTCACACACGTACACTCACCTACACTAAACGTCACACACGTATACTCACCTACACTAAATGTCACACACACAATCAGCTACACTAAACGTCACACACGTACACTCACCTACACTCATCTACACTAAACGTCACACACGTACACTCACCTACACTCAGCTACACTACACTTCACACATACAATCAACTACAGTAAACGTCACACACACATACATAATCAACTACAGTAAACGTCACACACACAAACACAATCAACTACAGTAAACGTCACACACACACAATCAGCTACACTACGCGCTAAACACACACCCATCTACACTGAACTTCACACACAAAATTCAGACACACACAGTCAGCTACATGGAACGTCACACACACAACCAGCTACACTAAACGTCTAACACACAACCAGCTATACTAAACATCACACACACAATTAGCTATACTAAACATCATACACACAATCATCGCACATATACACTCACTTACACTAAACGTCACACCTACACTAAACGTCACACCTACACTAAACGTCACACACACAATCAGCTACACTAAACGTCACACACATACACTCACTTACACTGAACGTCACACCTACACTAAACGTCACACCTACACTAAACGTCACACACACACACTCAGCTATACTGAACGTCATACACACACTCAGCTACACTAAACGTCACATACACACCCAGCTACACTTCGCGTTAAACACACACACTCACCTACACTAAATGTCACACACACACACACTCAGCTACACTGAACGTCACAGACACCCAGCTACCCTACGCGTTAAACACACAGATTCATTTGCACAAAATTCAGACACACACAATCAGCTACATGGAACGTCACACACACAACGAGCTATACTAAACGTCACACACACACAATCAGCTACACTAAACATCGCACACACAATCAGCTAAACTAAACATCGCACACACAATCAGCTACACTAAACGTCACACATACAACGAGCTACACTAAACATCGCACACACAATCAGTTACACTAAACATCATACACACAATCAGATACACCAAACGTCATACACACAATCAGCTTCACTAAACATCGCACAAACAATCAGCTACACTAAACATCGCACACATAATTAGCTATACTAAACATCGCACACACAATCAGCTACACTAAACGTCACACACACAATCAGCTACACTAAACATCACACACACAATCACATACACTAATAGTCACACACACACACACACCTAGCTATACTAAACGCCCCACACATACACACCTAACTATACTAAACGTCACACACACACTCACATACACTAAACGTCACACACACACCCAGCTACACTAAATGTCTCACACAGACAACCAGCTACGATAAACGTCACACACACACACAAACACACACACACACACACACACTTAACAAAAATGGTAGAAAAACAATTTGATAACATATGTCTTCTCATTTAACAAAAATAAAAAATTTGCACAATGAGATTTTGCAGATGACCCTTAATTTATTTTGAGTAGCTTACTTCCAATCAGGTGTGCTGAGTTAACAGATGGTTGGCATGTTGTCTCGGTATGATCTAAGGACTACTGTAGTCTTCATGCATCCACTTTTCAGTATGAACTTCTTTACATTTTAATTATTTTTCCTACTGGACACAGTCTAACAGCCTGCTATTTTCGTTTTTCAACTGACAATGGTTCTTCTACGTGTGCATAGGACCTCCGAGTTTACCGCCCATCTCCGACAGGATTTATGCACCTGTCCTACAACCCTTGGGACGATGGGACGCTAAAAGTAGCGGGATTGAAACATCACACCCTTTCACAATGTCGTTTATTTCTTGAGAAACGAGCGTCTTGTCTTTTAAATATACCGACAACCTACCCCCATATCTTTCTTCCTATTTCAACCCTATTCAGTTTTCTTGAGGCTGAAAGGAGAAACAGGATAACCAACATAAAAATAAGATAATTAATAAAAAAAAGAAGAAAGCAAATTTAAAAAATATATTATATCAAAGCACGGGAGCTATACACAAATATTCAGCATCCAGACCTAAGCTCTCGCGCAGAGCGAAGAACCACTCGGTCTGACAAGGTCTGCACTCGGTGACCGTCGACACAACCTGAAATGAACTGACACATCCGACTTCAGTATAACATTTTTGGGTACCGTTTTAGCAATCCCGCTTTGATCCCTCTCCTTGGCCAAAGTGTTCTGTTGCCGCCTGTTATCTAGGATCGCAAAGTTTATGCGGGAAAGGTCGTGGCAGCTCTGGATCGCTGACCTTGACGCTAGCAGTCAGCTTTATGTCGCTGACTGCTACAGCACATGCACTGCTCGGCATCTTGATCCTAACTTTAAATGAACAGCTGATCTGCCTCATACGATATGTAGCCTTTGAAAAATCTTAAAAGGTGCCGAGACACTGGCTTTGGACTATCTTATGTACGTACTGACAGTCATTGATGTTCTTATATGTAATACCTTAGCAGCCTCCTTGGTTATGGGCACGAAGAACATGACGAATCCAGACTAGCGTTGTTGTTCTTGTTGAATGCCCACAAGGAGAATGGTTACTCTTTTTTGACACTTCGCCTCACGACCAGACGCTAGTCTGCTCGCCTCATAACCAAACGCTAGTCTGCTCGCCTCACGACCAGACGCTAGTCTGCTCGCCTCACGACCAGACGCTAGTCTGCTCGCCTCATAACCAAACGCTAGTCTGCTCGCCTCACGACCAGACGCTAGTCTGCTCGCCTCATAACCAAACGCTAGTCTGCTCGCCTCACGACCAGGCGCTAGTCTGCTCGCCTCATAACCAAACGCTAGTCTGCTCGCCTCACGACCAGACGTAGTCTGCTCGCCTCATAACCAAACGCTAGTCTGCTCGCCTCACGACCAGACGCTAGTCTGCTCGCCTCACGACCAGACGCTAGTCTGCTCGCCTCACGACCAGACGCTAGTCTGCTCGCCTCACGACCAGACGCTAGTCTGCTCGCCTCACGACCAGACGCTAGTCTGCTCGCCTCACGACCAGACGCTGGTCTTCTCGCCTCACGACCAGACGTAGTCTGCTCGCCTCATAACCAAACGCTAGTCTGCTCGCCTCACGACCAGACGCTAGTCTGCTCGCCTCACGACCAGACGCTAGTCTGTTCGCCTCACGACCAAACGCTAGTCTGTTCGCCTCACGACCAGACGCTAGTTGCTTCGTCAATCAAGAGCCACTTCCATACGGAGAACACACAAAAAACCAATAAAGACTAATAAACAGTAGAGCACTTTAAACGTTATTTTTCATCAATAAACAGCAGAGCACTTTAAACGTTATTTTTCATCAATAAAGAGCAGAGCACTTCAAACGTGACTTTGCATCAATGAACAGTAGAGCACTTTAATCGTTACTTTGCATCAATAAACGGAAGAGTGAAACTTACAGATCAGGACAGTTTAAAAAATTGCAGTCTACTAAGAACCACGAGAAAGTTCCACAAGACAATGCCTGAATATTTGAGGTCATATTCATAAGTAACCTGTTCTTCAACAAGGTAGTTAATCTTGTGCTGGTCCCAACCCTGTCTCAAGTCGAGTAGTTTTGTCACAAAGTGACTAGTGGACGACGGATTGTTCATGTCCACAGAAGTCGCCTTCGAGCGGTCATGCTGGCGCAGTAATGGTTTGGACTGTTGGTTCTTAGGTTGCTTATGGCCATCTCTTTCCTGATTAGCTGGCCAGATTTGAGCATGGTCGTTGGTTTCACTACTTTTGTCCGTCTGCGGTACCACCCCCCCCCCCCCCCCCCCCCCAATCCTCTGCTTCTGTTAGCCGAATGCTGACTTGTAATTAGCTACACGATATTTGAGGTAGACTTTAAAATTCGAACGTTAAAGGTTAAAGGGGACCGCTCGACTTCATCGCTCGGTCCCTCTCCGCAGACAAGTATGCCGCCTGCCGAGAGCATCGCACAAGGCACGAACTTCGTATCTCCAGCGATAAACCCAGATATCTCCGAGAAAAAATTTCCATCATGAACCGACCGCTGGAGCTCTAAATCGAACCCCTGCCGTCTGAACAAGAAGCAAACGGCTTGACCACTTCGACATGAGACAGTTTAAAATGCAAGAGATCCAAGAAGCCCGTAAGAATCTCAAACCCAGAGAAGCTTCATGACCTAACAGAATGCTTATTGAAAGACTACTTCACATTATGGCTCATTGAAAAGAAGCTGTTATTAAATTGATCAATTTGGAATGGAGACATGGAAAGCATCCAAATTCACGGAAGAAAGCACATATAGAGCCAATAATGAAAATAAAAAGAAACTGAATGAAGCAAATAGCTCTCGGCCAGTCACCCTAACATCGTGTCGGGGCAAATTAGCGGAGATAATGATAAAAATGCCTCTATCTATCGGCTTAGAATTAACAGTTTCACAGAAGATCAGCGTTTTAGTCTGTCCCAAAGAATAAATGATGGCTTCCAAAACAATTCATAGTCATCTTTTTCTTTTGTTTACATGCGACAGGTTTACGATTGTACCTGGAGAAAATGTAATCTGATAAAGATGTGTAACATGGGAATTCATGGCAAGCTCCAACTGGATAACACACTTCCCGACTTAGCGAGCGATATAGACGAACATTAAGGATGCAATGTCTTCTAAAGAAGATTTAGAATAGAGATTACCGCACTGGTCATCTTCGGGTTGTACTCATCTTCGTATGCACGTGTATGATTTGTCTGGTCAGACTCACCTGGCAA
The DNA here is from genome assembly GCA_036924085.1 of Ariolimax columbianus. NCBI lineage: Eukaryota > Metazoa > Mollusca > Gastropoda > Stylommatophora > Arionidae > Ariolimax > Ariolimax columbianus. The sequence continues at coordinate 18,812,197 of JAVGWX010000022.1, forward strand.
TATGGCTGAGGCCATGAAGTAATTAAGAGTGCGTCTCGGAGGTCAAAAAAAGGCTGCATGACCACAGCTAAAAGTCAACTGTGGAAAGACTGAACCATCTTCACCAAGAGCGACAAAGATGTCAAATAGAATATAATTGAAATTAACTTAACATATTTATAGCTGTCTAGAAGGTTCAGTAGATAACCAGTTTCCTTTACCTAACAAATCCAAAAATAACCACATGTTTCCTTAATTAAATTGTGTACATAGTTTTTTTTCTTTATAATGTTCTTCTTCGTCGTCGTTCGTTCTCGAACTCACTCTTCTAAGCCCTTAAAAGGCTTTGTATGTACCAGGATGTAGTCCAGAGAACGGAATGCGCTGTGCCGTAGTCCACGGCTTGACTGAAATTTAAACCTTTTTGTCCGACGCATAAATTTTAGTAAACATTTTGTGAGTACCGTGTTAGCCTTTCCTCTTCGATCCCTTTCCATTAGCCAGTCTTCTATGTTGCCTCCTGTTATCCAGGACCCCCGCATAGAGGTGTAGAAGGGTTTTGGCAGCTCTGGTTCTCTTACTCTGATGCTAGTATTCAGTTCTGGTTCGCTCTGATGCTAGAAGTCAGCTCTGGTTCGCTGACTCTGATGCTAGAAGTCAGCTCTGGTTCTCTTACTCTGATGCTAGTATTCAGCTCTGGTTCGCTGACTCTGATGCTAGAAGTCAGCTCTGGTTCGCTGACTCTGATGCTAGAAGTCAGCTCTGGTTCTCTTACTCTGATGCTAGTATTCAGCTCTGGTTCGCTGACTCTGATGCTAGTAGTCAGCTCTGGTTCACTGACTCTCATGCTAGTAGTCAGCTGTGGTTCACTGACTCTGATGCTAGTAGTCAGCTCTGGTTCACTGACTCTGATGCTAGTAGTCAGCTCTGGTTCGCTGACTCTGATGCTAGTAGTCAGCTCTGGTTCACTGACTCTCATGCTAGTAGTCAGCTGTGGTTCACTGACTCTGATGCTAGTAGTCAGCTGTGGTTCACTGACTCTGATGCTAGTAGTCAGCTCTGGTTCACTGACTCTGATGCTAGTAGTCAGCTCTGGGTGGCTGACTCTGATGCTAGTAGTCAGTTCTGGTTCGCTGACTCTGATGCTAGTAGTCAGTTCTGGTTCACTGACTCTGATGCTAGTAGTCAGTTCTGGTTCACTGACTCTGATGCTAGTAGTCAGCTCTGGGTGGCTGACTCTGATGCTAGTAGTCAGCTCTGGGTGGCTGACTCTGATACTAGTAGTCATCTCTGGTTTGCTGACTCTGATACTAGTAGTCAGCTCCGGGGGGCTGACCCTGATGCTAGTAGTCAGCTCTGGGTGGCTGACTCTGATACTAGTAGTCATCTCTGGTTCGCTGACTCTGATGCTAGTAGTCAGCTGTGGTTCACTGACTCTGATACTAGTAGTCATCTCTGGTTCGCTGACTCTGATGCTAGTAGTCAGCTCAGGGGGGGGGGGGGGGGGGCTGACCTCTGCAGCTCATGCACTGTTCAGCATCTTGATCCCATAATTGACCGGGTCCTCCAACAGGTACTCAATCTTGTGCATGTCCCAACCCCCTCCAGTCGTTAATATTTGTCACAAACTGGCCAGTGGACGATTGGATGGGCCACGCCTACAGCAGTCACCCCAGTTCGGTCTAACTAGCGCTATAGGAGTTTGGGCTGATGGATCTATGGTTCGGCATGGGCCATCTCTTTCCTGATCAGTATCGTTGATTTCATTACTTCTATCTATATGCACTGCTCGTTCCGCCTCCTCCATCCAATGTTTACTTGCTGGCCCTTGAGAAGCCCACTACTGGCAATGCTGAACTGTGGTTTTCTGCAAGGTATCTCCTTCTTCAGCAACGTGGATTTCCTTGTCGTTCCCTCTCAATATTTCATCAATGTTGCATATTTCCGGAACGATTGCGCAGATTATCAGGCTATCTAGACCTTGTATCGTCAGCCCTTCGACGATGACTGAAATCAACAGAACCTCTGTGTTATGATCCAGGATGCTTCGATAGTAAAAGAAATGGCCGATTGACGAATCGTTTCAAGGAGATGTCCGATAACTGTGTCAATTACAATCTTCTTGTAGGCGCTCGAATAAGACCAATAATAAATGGTTTTCAAATTCATATGTATTTTTTTAAAATAGTCATTTGTGACCTCTTTACTGACTTTCACTCGTAGTTCCAATTATCTTTTACACTATCATATAATGCATAAGTAGCAGAATGTAGTCCAGAGAACGGAATGCGTTGTTTCGTAGTTTAGAGCTTGACTACGATATGTGCACCTTTCGGTCCAACACATCCGACTTCAGAAATCATTTTTTGAGTACCGGGTTAGCATTCCCTCTTCGATCCCTTCTCCTTAGCCAGTCTGCCCTACTGCATCCTGTTATCTAGAATCACTACGTGGAGGTGTAGAAACGCCTTATCAGCTCTGTTTTGCTGGCCCTGGCGCTAACAGTCAGCTATGGGTCGCTGACCACTGCAGCTCATGCGCTGCTCAGCATTTTGATCCCAGGTTTTTTGTTTGATAGCCAGGTGATCCAGCCTACATCATTATACACGTGAATCTATGTTACTGTTAGTGAATCAGCGAGCAAGGGGCCCGCTGGCCAACCTGAACAACATGGAGACTTCGTGCAATAATGTCGGGACTTCACTACCAACTGCAGCCAGACATTCTCTACCTTCAGCTTTAACCTGCTCTGTCTGTTTTGTGTATCTGTGCTGTTCCTAATAGTTACTCGAATGGACTCCGAGCCTACCAATGGGCGCTCAGTCTCTCTCAGTAAATGGCTGGCGAAGGGTGTAGATACTGATGGTTCGTGCAGCGTTTTGGTTGTACACACTACTGCTCCGCCCTCTCTTGTGCCCCAATCTGCGTGCCCCAATCTGCTCGAACCGCGTTCGATATCAAAGATTTACAGTCTATGAATTGCTAATTACACTATTGTGTTATCGCTATCTAACAGGCGGTCATTGAAAGACTTCAAAATGTCTCTTCTATCCATATCTAAACCAACCGTAATGTTTGCCTATGAAGCCAAGATGTCCGCTCTTTCTTTGCACTGTACCCCATCATAACTAGCACAGTATATCCACACCGACCTCTCGAAGTTTGATGCCTCCACAGCTGCCATCCACTCATGCATTAGCCAGCCCTTTTGTGCCTTACAAAGTAATGATTGATAGTCTGACACGATGATTTCCCATGTTAAGGAAGTCACAGATAGCAATATCAGCACTACAGTCACTGCTTCCATCTGTATGTGTATATTTTCTGTTACAGGCAAAGGAGTTCAGCTTGTTCAAAAGAAGAAAACGTTATACCCTAAGTGGAATTCCTGCTTTGATGCTCATCTCTATAACGGACGCATCATTCAGCTCATCCTTATGGAAAAACCGAACAAGAATATTGCTGAGATCAGCATCGGCGCAAAGATGTTGGCGGACAAATGCGATGCTACCACCCGGACCACTGGTCCTATTTGGGTAGGTAAACCATTAGTTATCTCGTGTAGATTCTGCCTCTTGCTGATTGCTAGAATCGAATATTTCCACTGAAACGTGGTATGCTTATTTTGTTTTACATATCTGTCAACCTATGTCGTTCAGCTGTGTGGTAAGCAGAAGGTGTCTTTCTTGGGATTAAAGTATTGATTTCGTCGGGTTGCAAGCCTTTTATGTAATAGCATAACTATTATGTTGTTTATCCATCCGAGACGTGGTCTTCATATTGCCATTAAGTCATATTACCTTGCGTTGTAATCGTGCAGCAGCAGTCAATCAGGTATCGAATTTCGGCACTAAGGTAAACAACTTCATCCCAAGCGAAAATGCTGCTTTTGGAAGACTGCGAGCGAATGTTTGAGACCGGCAAAGTATCAGTGTTGCCACCCAAGTTAAAAGTAGGTCGTATTATACTGAAGGATACGTGACTCTTCTCGAGGCCACGTATGTTGGAGGAGATGGTAAGCCGGTCAGGGGCTCCTCAGAATTGTTTTAGCGCGGCGCTCAACATTGCACACCGTCGAGTGCAACATGTTTTATGTGGTCGGGACGGAGCCAGATGGATTTATAATTTCTGACTTGCAACGTATGGGACCCGGGTATGGGACAATGGGACCCGGGTATGGGACAATGGGACCCAAGTATGGGACAATGGGACACAGGTTTGGGACAATGAGACACAGGTATGGGACAATGGGGCCCAGGTATGGGACAATGGTACCCAGGTATGAGACAATGGGATCCAGGTATGTGACAATGGGACTCGGGTGTGGGACAATGGGACCCAGGTATGGGACAATGGACCCAAATTACTACTATGTAGAATCCCGATGATGTTTTCACTCAGGCAAGCTGATTAATAACAATAATAATAATAATACGAACCTATTGCGCACAGGGTTTGCGCATTATATGTCAGATAATAACGGACGAAGGCATCTGGGGAAAAGAAATAAGAAAAAACAATAGGTATGGTTAAGATGGTATTCATCAACAAGCAACACGAACTGACATTCAAACAGATGAACCAAACAATGAAAATGAGAATTGTCCGGTGTTATGTATTTTCGGTCCTACTTTATGACTCAGAAACATGGATACTGAATGGCAATTTGGAGAAAGAGTATTGTACTCTTGGAAAAAAGGGTCTGGGCTGTCCCACATGTACATTTATTTGTTTGGGAGATTTTATGTCGATATACGTGACCAAGTAGTCTGCTGTGGTCCGTTCTCAGACGGAAAATATATGTGTGCTGGTGGATTTGCAGATGGTGGATTGGGTTTGACTGTTACTCTTTACCATTTATTTCTCCCATTTTCTGCGAATGAATGATAGTTTTGGCCTCCTTATATGGCACTTTATGTGTGTATTGCTTCATTTTTCCACCTCTTTTGGATAGTGCATCGGCTCTTTCGTTTACCTTAGTTCCACAATGAGAGAGAAGCCCCTGGAATTTGATCTTAGAGATATTTTGTGGCATGTAACTCTGTTCTGATTGTATGTGTTATGTTTTCATTTGTTGTGTTCTTTACCGACTCGAGAAATACTTTACAGTCTGTGAAGATCACTATCCCGGCGTGTGTGTGAGCCTTCAATTTTGTTTAAATTGTCAGTGCATGAAGAAGTGCCATTGATTCTGTCCATAGGCTAGAGGAGGTTTGTTTCTGTTTGAAATGACTTTCCGTTATTTGGTCTTATAAATCTACTCACTGGGCCCTTTATGGCTGTAGATGGTCTTCTCATAGACCAAATCTTTCTTAAGAAGGTGTGTCTGGGTCCTCCTAGCTGTAGATGGTCTTCTCATAGACCAAATCTTTCTTAAGAAGGTGTGTCTGGGTCCTCCTAGCTGTAGATGGTCTTCTCATAGACCAAATCTTTCAAAAAAAGGTGTGGCTGTGCCCTCCTGACTGTAACTCCATGCTAGGCTTCTCAGTAAATTCACCACATCGAGAATTACAGAGTCGATCTCCACCTCGTTGTCCAGGTTACTGTAGCAGGTGCACATCGTGGAGGTCACTTTGAAGTCTTGGTGAGTTTATTTCACTTGGCCCTAACTTGATCGACTTAATACCTGCATATTAGATTACCTACAACCAAACTAAAGCATGTACTGATAAATATGTTACGGGCAGTGTTTATGTAACAAATTCGCGAGAAAAGCGGTCTTATCATTACGCTGTATCACGTATCATTGGACTGGTAGTCAAATTGTAAACCGTTGAGGAATATACACTTGTATGTAGCTTTGTAATCTCATTCAGTGTGCATTTCTTCTTCTTCTTCCTAGTTCATTTTCAGACCTCAACTTCAATGACTCTAACGAAGGCAGCAGTCGACTCAAGGCTCTGTACGCTTCCGTACAGCTTCTCGTGGAAGGACACTAGCTGTTGCCAAATGCTACTTCTTTTGTCGGTATACAGTGGACAGGGCTGCAAAATATGTTCTGCCTTCGTGGGGGCTGTGCCGCAGGCACAACGGTCTGTAGTGCCAATTTTGAACTTGTTGTACATATGGCATCTAAGTATGTTGTGACCTGTGCGATGTCGGAGAATTATCACCTGGTCTTGCCTGGAGAGTTGATGGAAGGCATCGTTTTCTGTGTGACCAGGGTGGTCTTCTTTCCATGTTGCACTGTACATTGCCCTGATGAATGCTTTTGTTTCATTGTATGTGATTTCTGTATCACTCTGCTGCAGCATTCTTCCCCCCCCCCTCCTCTGACGAGTCTGTCTGCCTCCTCGTTGCCTGCAATGTTGCAGTAGGCTGGTATCCACTGGACTGTGCTTTTTTTTTAAGCACTGGGACAGGCGTTCAAGCGAGTCTGCCAGAGCACCGAGTTAATTTTTCTGCTGGTTCTTGAGCACCATTAATACTGCGATGGCGTCTGTGGAAATGACCACTTGCTTTTCTGAGCGTGCATTTACGTTTTATTTTATTTATTTCCAGAAAAAAAAGGCCTTAGTCCATATCGGGATTCGAACTCGACTCTAAAATGTTTGTTACTGTTATTTAAATAGTCATAAACAAAATTGATTTACATTGGAAACCAACTTTAACTAACAAGCAGAAACAGGACAATAATGAGAAGATCTTTTGCATCTTGACATAGTGATAACATTCACTTCAAAGCAGGACATAATAACAGCACACGAAACAGGAAGCTGGACCAGGATATTGTTTGTAAAACGTGGGTTTCTGTCAACAACAGGCGTTCTTGACCGCCGGATGTGTTCCCACAGCGGGGAGGGTGCAACGGGATGTAAGGAAAGGGCTTTGTGGAATCAGGAAACAGATAATGTGGAAAGAGGGGATTGTAGTCTGGATACACGGGAAGTCTTGGTGTGGATATTGGGAGAGATTAGTGCTGATATAGGGACAGTATCATGTGGATATGGGGAAGGTGTAGTGTGTAGTGTGTAGTGTGTAGTGTGTAGTATGTAGTGTGTAGTGTGTAGTGTGTAGTGTGGAGTGTGGAGTGTGGAGTGTGTAGTGTGGAATGTGTAGTGTGTAGTGTGGATAAAGTGGACGTGTGGTGTGGGTCTGGGGACAGTATTTAGCGTGGAAATAAAGAGAATGTACTGTGTATGTGGGGAAGGTGTGGATGTAGGAAAGGTGTATTGTATGGATATAATCAAGTAGTAGTGTGTATATAGCAGGTTTTAGCGTGGATTCAAAGAAGGTTTGTGTCTATTGGACGACTCAGCATGGATATCAGAACGGTTTTGAGTAGATATTTTAAAGCTATAGTGAGGATACAAATTGGTTCCGTTGGTAGTTGGACAGCCAAGCAAGGTATGTGTTTCGGGTTCTTATTGTTTATTTCGAATGCATACAAGGTAAAAGGAATGAAAGCCACATAGTCCTGCTTACAGATGCACTGGCCGTAGTCACAGCACTGAAAAGCAGGAAAAATACTGAACCTTTAAGAGCAGTACTCTGTCAACTATGCCAGCAGGCCGCACCAAAAAGGGTAGTGGTGCAGTGGGTTCCATCTCACTGCAATATCCAAGGCAACGAGGAGGCAGACAGACTGGCAAAAGAAGGTGCAAAACTACCACAACCTGATACTAGTATGACATACGAAGAGTCAAAACGGCTCATTAGAGCTAGATACATGACCAAATGGGAAACCGAACATACTGGCTACACGAAAAACGATGCCTATTACCAGTTGAACAGAAGAGAGCAGGTCGTGGTCTTCACACTTCGCACTGGCCACAATAGACTGAGGTACCACCTATTCAACAAATTGAAGATAGGTGGCACCGACGAATGCCCGTGTGGTACCGGGAAAATGAATGATGAGCATTTGCTGCAAAACTGCCCGACATACGAGGATCAGATAGAGCAGATGTGGCCATCACCAGTGGCATCACTAGACAAGCTCTATGGCAGTGTCGACAGCCTCAGGATGACGGCTGCTTTTTTCGAAAAAATAATGGTTACTGTCTGACTGCGTACGATGAAGAAGAAGAAGAAGAATGCACACACCGAGTACGTTTACTCTTTCGTGCGCCCTGAAAAGGACGTAAGTGGCAGGTTGCAGTAGCTTTCCTCACATCTCGAGCGTGCTGATGAAGGTGAACCAGGGTCCTCCAGACGGTTATGCTATTCTTGGCTTCATCTTCGTGTCGCTCACTGCTACGAGGATCACGTCGATCCATTACTTAGGTAGCCAGGCTGTCATGAAAACAGCCCGTTTCCAGGGATGGCTACGAGGAAGCCTAGGTTTCTTGGCCAGTATGTTTTGCCTCACCAGATGTTAGTCTTCCTTGCCATGTGTATCGGATAATAGCAAGGTATGTGTATCGTGTAATGGGATGCAATGTGAAACGGGTAATGGGAAGGTATGTCCGAGGTACAGGGTACTATGAGGAAACTTGCTACTTGTTACCTGTTCCAACCAGAGAGTTCTAAACACATCCTTCTACCATGTTGTCTTTCTCCTATCCCACAACCAGATCCTTTTATGTATTGACATCGAATATTCCTTCATTTTCTTTCTTTCTTTGTTCGTATGGGGAAAGAAGCAAAGGACCCTTCTAATCAGTGTATTATATGTGAGGAAATACGTCTGTAATGGATATTTACATTTTTTTAAAAATCGCTGTTGCACAAGGCGGTATGCGTTACACTGCGTTTTTATTTTGCGCATGTCGGTCCAGTGCATCCAAGTTCGTTCATGAAATTTATATAAGGGTCTGTTTCCTGCTGCATTTTCTAAGGGTTTGCTTCCCCGATGTAACGACCGGTGCTGTGATTGGAGAGCGAACCCAACACTTTCGGGTTGTAAGCCATGTCACTTAACCACTAGCCCACGCTATCCCACGAATGAGGATCTGGCAACGTCCAACCAATCCACACATCAAAATACCCCCCCCCTCTCTTTTCTTATTCCCCCTGCTCCGACACCCCCCTCCTCCGCGCCAATCTCTATAAAGTTGTGATTTAGGTGACCAGAAACATTGTTTTCGATTGGGCAAAGGTCTATCTTGCTTGTTGTATCCTGCTATCTTACAACCTTGTCTGTACCGACTGTCTTGTTTAAGATGTTGCCTAGATATGTGAATCTTCTTTACCTGAGCCTCATGTGTTCCTGTCAGGTTGATAATGGTCGTACTGTTGTACGAATTTAATCTTACGTTATTGTTGTGTTTTTGCTTGAATCTTCAGAACTGCTTGCTGTGATATTCTGTCTATTGTATCTCGTCTTCTTTTGAATTTAGAGTCGGCTGTATGACATGACAGCTGTTTCCTCTGTGGCCCGGATCGATTAGTCTTTTACGTAAGATCTACTGAATTTAATTCCTCTCATAGGTTGTAGTTTCTTTCATAATCCAATCAGCTGAATGTGACAGAAGACATCTGTGAAGAACATCAGACATTATGGTAAATAGTTCTATAGTTCTCTCGTCATGTAGATCTCTGCACCGCATAATTATTACTATCATTCCATTTTTTGTTGGTTTTTTCTGGATTCTGCTGGCGATAACACGTCCCTTTTCCACCCCAGGGTTAACGGTATGCCTTTCTTGATTCTGCTGGCGAAGACACGCCTCTTTCGACCCCAGGGTTAACGGTATGCTTTTCTTGATTCTGCTGGCGAAGACACGCCTCTTTCCACCCCAGGATTAACGGTATGCCTTTCTGGATTCTGCTGGCGATAACACGCCTATTTCCACCCCAGGGTTAACGGTATGCCTTTCTTGATTCTGCTGGCGAAGACACGCCTCTTTCGACCCCAGGGTTAACGGTATGCCTTTCTGGATTCTGCTGGCGAAAACACGCTTCTTTCGACACCAGGGCTAACGGTATCTTCTTCTTCTTCTTCTTCGTACGCTGTCAGACGTCAATCTGTATTTTTTCGAAAAAAGAAGCGGTCATCCTGAGGCTGTCGACACTGCCATAGAGCTTGTCTAGTGTTGCCACTGGTGATGGCCACATGTGCTTTCTCTGGTCCTCGTATTTCGGGCAATTTTGCAGCAGATGTTCAGCGGTCATTTTTCCAGTACGACAACTGCATTCGTCAGTGCCCCCTATCTTCAGTTTATTTAATAGGTGGTATCTCTGTCTGTGGTGGCCTGTGCGGACTCTGAAGACCACGACCTGCTCTCTTCTGTTCAACTGGTAATATGCATAATTTTTTGTGTAGCCAGTATGTTCTGTTTCCCATTTGGCCATGTATCTGGCTCAAATAAGCCTTGTTGACTCTTCGTGGGTCACACTAGAATCTGGTTGTGGTAGTCTTGCACCTTCTTTTGCCAGTCAGTCTTCCTCCTCGTTGCCTTGGATGTTACAATGGGATGGAGCCCACTGTACCACTACTCTTTTTGGTGCGGTCTGCTGGCATAGTTGACAGAGTACTGCTCTTAAATCATTCAGTTCAGTATTTGTCTGGCTTTTTAGTGCTGTGACTACGGCCAGGGCATCTGTAAACAGGACTATATGGCTTTCATTTCTTGTGCCTGTCAGCATTGCTTCTGCTGCAGCCCTCAGTGCCTCTGCCTCCGCTCTGAAATTGCTTGAGTATTTTCCAGTTGCCACTGACAGTGTTAATTTTCTTCCATTTGGTAGGCTCATGAATATCCTTGCCCCTCCATTCTGTGTTGTGTTTGTTACAGAACCGTCGGTGTATGCATGGGTCCAGTCCATGCTTTGGTTAACGGTATGCCTTTATGGATTCTGCTGGCGAAGACACGCCTCTTTCGACCCCAGACCGTAGTTCTTTGGGCTATCTGGACGTATTGGTCAGTGTATGGATGGATATGTGTGTATCTTGTCTGTAATGTGGATCTATTGATCAGTGCAAGACTGCGTGTGTATATCTGTTTGTAATGTGCACGAATCGGATTGGCTAGTGTAGGAATGCGTGTGTATCTGTTTGTAAAGTGGACGTATTGGCCGGTGTATGGATGTGTGTGTGTATCTGTTTGTACTGGGTTTCAGTTTTGCCAATTCTTTATGTGCATGAGAAGTGGCCATACCGAGAAAAATCCCGGACATGCGCAGTCAAACTGGACACGGAGTGATTTCCAACCCAGTTTGTTGGGATTGCGATCCAAGCTTACGCTCGATCTCCACCCCTGCACCCCCCCCTTTCACGCTTTATACCATCGTGCACAAATCTGCACCTAATTTTTTTTTTAAATCATGCAAAACTCTACAGTGCATGTTTTGTGCCATAATGCAAAACTCTACAGTGCATGTTTTGTGCCATCATGCAAAACTCTACAGTGCATGTTCTGTGCCATCATGCAAAACTCTACAGTGCATGTTCTGTGCCATCATGCAAAACTGTACAGTGCATGTTTTGTGCCATCATGCAAAACTCTACAGTGCATGTTCTGTGCCATCATGCAAAACTCTACAGTGCATGTTTTGTGCCATCATGCAAAACCCTACAGATAATGAATTGCTATGCAGAGCCACTATGTTAGGTATTCATGTTTTTTTTTGGTGCAAAATTCCAAATGAGATGGTTTGATTACCTTACTCGAATGTCCAGCAAAAGTCTTGCATCCAAAGAGTCCCCTGTATAGCAAACTGAGTGAAGGCAAACGATCACAATGACATTCAAACAACCGTTTTAATGAAAGTCTGAAGGATTTCCTTAAGTGCTGTCAAATAGACGTAAACACCTGATAAAATATGGCCCAGAATCGTTTAATCTGGAAGGATGTGGTCACAAACGGCGCTGCAATCAGCGAGGTCCTTCGCGTTCAGCCAGCCCGTTATTGACGCACAGGAAGTCTAGAACAGAGGGACTACAAGAGATAGCTGCGGATATATTTGCCAGTCGTATAATAGAACTTGATCAGTCACAAGCGCCCTCACATTCTCCAAGAGACAGGATGACATGGGATGATGTTTGTGGTCCTTTTAGACAACAATGGACGAATTATTATTATTACTCATGAGCAGCAAAGGAGCAGCAAAGATACTGCTTAACAGGCCGCGGATCTAATTTTGCTCCGGTGTTTTGGTCCATTGTGGATGCCGCCAGGTCATTAAAATGGCTAGAATTCACACTAGTCGACGATTCACACTTCGTAACCAGGGAACGGTGTTGTTGTTTTCCATTTGGATTAGTTAGTTCGTTCATCTTGTGGTGCTTTCCCCTCCGATTGTCATGGCATGGTCATCGGTTATTTGATATAGGATTTCGGTAGCTCTGTGTCGTATTTGGAAGGTACAATACTCACAGCTGGGCTTCACAAGATTGAAGCCACTCGTCCTCTTTGACAGTGCCCGTTTTGGTTTGGCTGGGAAATGTATATACGGGTCAGTTTTGGACTGGCACATTGCCCAGGTAAGATTGGCTCCTGCCCGGTTAGCAGCATACTCAAGACATAACTCACACGCTGAGTGATACTCAAACGACCTTTTGGGGTTAGAGGAATGACGGGTTGTATACAAACTCTGCAATCTTCTAAACCAGGACAAGAACGTTAAAGTTAAGTTAAATTAAGGGTATCATAATCATTGCAGTGCTGAAAGCATCAGAAGGTCTTGATCTATTTGTCTAGGAAGTTTCTAGAGTGTATCCCTCTATATCCAAGTGGTCAAGACGCTTTCATATATAAGTGGGTATATATATATATATATATATATATATATATATATATATATATATATATATATATATATATATATATAAATATTTATCTTTACTTATTGCCCATCTCGAAGCGATGATAGCTACATTCGTCTTAATGTGATGTGCTCTGTATTTGGATTATTGTTGGGAAGTGAATGCCCTGTCCATTTATCTCCCTCTTGACCGAGTTACCTTGTATCAGTGGCAAGACTATTGGTCGAGCGACTGGAGGTAACTCGAGATGCAGGCACCCTTGTTCCTACCTCCCGTGAGACCAGAGGTAACTTGAAACTTGTGGGATCAATCGCCCACCGTTTCCGTTCATCACTGTGAGGAACGAGGGCATTAACTTCTTTGACTACAGTGGTCCTCGTCGTGTGTGTATATTTATATAATATAATATATATATACACATACAGATATATATTATATGTGTGTATGTATATATATATATACACACACACACACACACACACACACACACACACACATATACACACTGACACATTGGAATGGGAGAGGCAAATAAACCAGGCCATTGAGATGTGTTTTCGAAAGATCCTTAGAATATCTAATCACGATCACGTCACGAATGCCAGTGGCGCGTTGGGCCGTATCCGGACCTCCGTTCCATTGTCAAATCACGAACGCGCTGCTGGTACGGCCATGTGAAACGTTCACTTGGTTTACCCAAGGGGTAGTTCCTTGAATGAGACGGAGATGTAGTCAAAACATGCCCTGGACATGATATTTGCGAGTGGATGGACATGACGTTAATTCACAACACACACAATGGATAGTGTACGAAGACGATGGGCAGTCCAGGATGTTCTGAGAAATGATGCCCGTACGACTACCTGGATTACAGGACAGACTAGACTAGAACAGACAGACAGACACACACACAATATGAATCAAAACCTTCTCAGCTTCCTGTGGAGCATACATCTTCAGCAAATGCGCGTCAAGTAATCAAATGTTGGCCTGTAAATGTCTATTCATGTTCCGGGTCTCTCAGTTTCTACAGGATACCGTGCACCCAATCCATCTTCATCCCTGCCTAGTCGCCCATTGACACTCCACCTGATAGGTTACACAGTATATGTTTTTTGCTCCCCTTTAGTATCTATCTATCTATCTATCTATCTATCTATCTATCTATCTATCTATCTATCTATCTATCTATCTATCTATCTATCTATCTATCTATCTAACTATCTGTCTGTCTGTCTGTCTGTCTGTCTGTCTGTCTGTCTGTCTGTCTGTCTGTCTGTCTGTCTGTCTGTCTGTCTGTCTGTCTGTCTGTCTGTCTGCCTGCCTGTCTGCCAGTCTGTCTCCATGCCTGCCTGCCTGCCTGTCTCTGTCTTTGCCTATATCTCTCTTTATATATATCTATATATATATATCTATCTATCTATCTATCTATCTATCTATCTATCTATCTGTCTGTCTGTCTGTCTGTCTGTCTGTCTGTTTGTCTATCTGTCTGTCTGTCTGTCTGTCTGTCTGTCTGTCTGCCTGCCTGCCTGCCTGCCTGCCTGTTTCTGTCTTTGACTGTATCTCTGTATCTATCTATCTATCTATCTATCTATCTATCTATCTATCTATCTATCTATCTATCTATCTATCTATCTATCTATCTATCTATCTATCTATCTATCTATTTATCTATCTATCTATCTATCTATCTATCTATCTATCTATCTATCTATCTATCTATCTATCTATCTATCTATCTATCTATCTATCTATCTATCTATCTATCTATCTATCTATCTATCTATCTATCTATCTATCTATCTATCTATCTATCTATCACTCTCTCTCTCTACCTACCCACCTACATACCTACCTACCAACTACCTATCTATCTTCAGTCCACCTGTAATGTTAGACGTCGTGGGGAGGTGAGACCTGTTTCATATTTTTCTCAGGGGAAAATCCTCTGGTGACTTGCCAGGTCAATCCCAGTATATGTTACCAACCATTAGTTTGGTAGCTCCTGGAGTATACGATCGCCTATTTTTTGAACTAGTGGTGGTGGGAGCGTAAATTAGAGCAAGGTAAACTCGCAACCTGTCAGGCGCCATCTATGCCGTTCCGCTAACCACATAACGCAGACCTGATGTTATAGCCACACAGTCCCCTTTTTGCGACATATTATCTGTTGGGCAAGAATCTCTAGAATAATTTGAGTAGGGGAGGAGAATGTGAACAAGAAGACAGCGAAACACATACTTTGAGAAAAAGAGAATTGTCCAGGCTGTCAGAAGAGAATAGAACCAACCAAGAGAGTTTTCCGGGCTGTCAGAGGAGAATAGAACTAACCAAGAGAGTTGTACAGGCTGTCAGAAGAGAATAGAACTAACCAAGAGAGTTTTCCGGGCTGTCAGAGGAGAATAGAACTAATCAAGAGAGTTTTCCGGGCTGTCAGAGAAGAATAGAACTAACCAAGAGAGTTTTCCGGGCTGTCAGAAGAGAATAGAACCAACCAAGAGAGTTGTCCAGACTGTCAGAAGAGAATAGAACCAACCAAGAGAGTTGTCCAGACTGTCAGTAGAGAATAGAACCAACCAAGAGAGTTGTCCAGACTGTCAGAAGAGAATAGAGCCAACCCAACGATGACCGCCACACCCTTGACCGGCAAGGGCAGACTATCATTCTTCGCCTCAGGACTGGGCACAATAGACTGAATAAACACATGTAGAGGCTTCGTCTTTCTGCATCGCGCTGTGTACAGGTGGGACAGGGGAACAAACTGCCGAGCATGTTCTGCAGGACTGTCCTCTGTATGGTCAGTCTAGGAGGATACACTGATCAAGTGATTAGACACTACAATCAAAGATGTATGGTCAGTCTAGGAGGATACACTGATCAAATGATTCGACACTACAATCGAAACTGTATGGTCAGTTAAGGAGGATACACCGACCAAATGATTCGACACTACAATCCATCTGTGTGGAGCTAAAGAGCAACTACAGTCAACTGTCGAGTTCATCTCGAAAACTTTGCCTGATGGTGTAAACATCTATGATGTGATCAGAAGAAGAAGAATAAGTTGATTTTTTACTTGAATTTTGTCCGTATATCGGCCGTTAAGCCTACTCTTTTCGATTTCCAACTGTTTAGGGATTATTAACGTGTGTGCCACTGTACACGGGTCTGCCACTGCACACGGGTGCCTGCTAGATCAGGGGACATTTTTACAAGATGATCCACGTGACAAAATCGTATCTATCGACAATAAAATAGACATCTATATTATAAGATAGAAAAGATACGTGCCTGTTTGTCATTCTTGCTAAATACTCTCTAACGGTAAGCTCTAGCGACTTGAACTTTGCACAGCTCAATCTGTCTGGAATGTATCGGTTAACGCAACTATTTTCAGCTCTCTGCATCTGGGCCTTCCAAAGTCATTTATCATTAGCAAAGTTAAATAGGCAATACGTCCAGGCTGCACAGGCAGTAAAGAATGGTATCAATTGTGGTACAGTTTGTGGATATCGTGTTTTACGTGCATATACGTGGTGCGCAATTAGAATTACTCAGTTGTGATGTTGCATAACTTTGGCATTGGTTGATGGAAGGCGCGGGGAGGGATAGTTTATTCGAAATATGAATTGTTCCACCATGTATGAGTTTGTCTTAAACACACGATTTCTTCTACTTCTTGTTCGTACGCTGTTAGACGTCAACTTGTATTTGTTCGAAGAAAGCAGCGATCATCCTGAGGCTGTCGACACTGACATAGAGCTTGTCTAGTGTTGGCTACATGTGCTTTCTCTGGTACTCGTATGTCGGGCAATTTTGCAGCAGATGTTCAGCGGTCATTTTCCCTGTAGCACAGGTGCATTCGTCAGTGCCACCTATCTTCAGTTTATTGAATAGATGGTAACTCAGTCTGTTGTGGCCGTGCGGAGTCTGAAGACCACGACCTGCTCTTTTCTGCTCAACTGGTAATAGGCATAATTTTTTGTGTAGCCAGTATGTTCTGTTTCCCATTTGGCCATGTATCTGACCATAATAAACATGTTGGACTAACACAAGATTTAACAGGAAGCAAATGGGACGGTCCATTTTCTGCATATTTTGGCAAATGGAAAAAAGGTGGTGGTTTGAGGGGGAAGAGGTGAGCTGATTGAGAAGGGTCAGAAATAAGCACGTGTTGTCGAGGTGATAGGTGGAGTTGGGAACGGAAGTGAGAGGTGATGGGTGGGGTTTGCAACGGAGGTGAGAGGTAATGGGTAGGGGTTGGGAACGGAGGTGAGAGGTGATGGGTGGGGGTTGGGAACGGAGGTGAGAGGTGATGGGTGGGGTTTGGAACGGAGGTGAGAGGTGATGGGTGGGGGTTGGGAACGGAGGTGAGAGGTGATGGGTGGAGGTTGGGAACGGAGGTGGGAGGTGATGGGTGGGGTTAGGAACGGAGGTGAGAGGTGATGGGTGGGGGTTCGGAATGGAGGTGAGAGGTGATGGGTGGGGGTTGGGAGCGGAGGTGAGATATGATGGGTAGGGGTTGGGATCGGAGGTGAGAGGTGATGGGTGAGGATTGGGATCGGAGGTGAGAGGTGATGGGTGCGGGATGGGAACGGAGGGGAGAGAGGATGCGTGGGGGCTGGGAACGGCGGTGAGAGGTGATAGGTGGGGGTAGGGAACGGAGGTGAGAGGTGATGGGCGGGGGGGGTTGGGAACGGAGGTGAGAGCCGATGGGTGGGGGCTGGGAACGGAGGTGAGAGGTGATGCGAGGTTTACAATAAATTGACTGCTTTGATCATTTTCCTGAGCATCGCCGGATACTCACATGAAGTACCATCTACGACGGCTCATCTATGCAAAATAATATATTAGATAGAGAAGAAGGGGAGGAAGAAAAATAAGAGGAAGAGGGAACCAAGAATAAGAAGAAGCAGGAGGAAGATGGAGAAGATGATTTAAAGGAAGAAGAAGAGGGATAAGAATGCTGGAGTGACTCCACACCTGGGTCGAGCTGACTCCACACCTGGGTCGAGGCTGACTCCCCACCTGGGTCGAGGCTGACTCCACACCTGGGTCGAGGCTGACTCCACACCTGGGTCGAGCTAACTCCACACCTGGGTCGAGGCTGACTCCACACCTGGGTCGAGCTGACTCCACACCTGGGTCGAGGCTGACATGAAAGACTACTCCACAAGTTTAACAGCCAGGAACGTGAGAAAGTCAAGAAACACAGTTGACAGAGAACACAAACAACCGAGAGCAGTTCACAGACCTAATCCCACTCGCCATTCGTTAGCGGTTGCTCAGCCAGGATGGGGCAAGCATCAGCCCCGAGGGCAAAAGAAGAAGGTGTTAAATCATCCCTTAGGGAAATCTATTTTTGGTTTGTTTTGTTAATAATTACTGAAACAAATTGCAAATGGTTACAACAACAAAAAAGACAAACAATCCATAATTTTTGGATACGAAGACATATGTACTGATCAAGCCACACGGCTCGGAAAATGAGAAATGATATCTCCATGACAAGTTGATACGAGCACTAAAAGATACTTTGATTATGGTATTCAAACTGGCAGGTATATGATTGCTGCCATATAGCCGAAGGCTAACCATACTACATTCATTCTTCCAATGTTTAATTCCTGCGGCTTTCTAGGTCTGTGTGAAGGCAGGTTGCGTATTGGGTAAGAATTGGATACTTTTATAATTCTCTCCAACTCTTATCGATTTTCAACTACCATATGTTCTTGTTCTTTTACTTGTACAGCGTGTACCTGGTTTCTCTGGGTTGTTTTGTCTATCTCCGATAGGAGTAGGTGGTTGGCACCTCCCTTGAGACAAAAGGACGTTTGAAACTTGCGAGATTGGAGACGATACCGTTTGGCGCTTTCGATTCTGGACAAGCAGACGCTACCGATCAAGTGCACCGAAGATATTCTTAACAAGTCAAACTTGTTGAGGATCAATGGGAAAGCCATTATAAGATGGACGTGACATGCTGTTCACATGCCTGATGAGAACCTTTCCAATCCTCTGCTCTACGATGAGTTTAGAACTAGCAGACGCTTGGGTGGCTGGCAGAAGAAACGCTGCAGTCACCTTAAAAATGTCTCTGAAAATTTTAACTTTGATGTCACTTTCTGGAAAATGCTCGCAAATAACCGCTACACCTGAGGCGATAGGGCCACTTAAGGTTCTCAGATCATAGAGCAAGGCATCACCGAGACTTATAGGAAGCGAGATGCCAGAAAGAACAGAACGTACGACGACCACACAGCCGACCCCTCACGTGTACGTGCCAGGTGCGGCTGTCTACAACACCAGGGTGTACGTTAGATCCTATCCTCCAGCACAAGTATAACCCTGCTCGTCATCTAAGACTTGGATGGACAGCTGTCACTAGCTCTTACCTAAAAGCATCTCCCACTTAGAACATTCTTCCTGATAAATTCAGAAATCCAAGAGTAAGTGGGAGGAGTCTCACTCATGACATTTAAATGAGACCAGACAGTGAAATAGTTTTGATATTTGGCTTGGCTTGGCTTCGTTTGTTCTCAATCTCCCGCTACCGAACCATGAAAGGGCTTAAGTGGCAGAATGTAGTCTAGAGAACGGAATGCGTTGTGTCGTAATTTACAGCTTGACTGCGATATTTGCATCTTTTGGTCCAACACATCCGACCAGCAAACATTTATTGAGTACCGGGTTAGCTTTCCCTCTTCGATCCCTTCTCCTTAGACAGTCTGCCCTGCTGCAGCCTGTTATCCAGGATTACCACGTGGAGACGTAGAATGGTCTTGGCAGCTTTGGTTCGCTGGCCCTGACGCTAGCAGTCAGCCATGGGTCGCTGACCACTGCAGCTCATGCGCTGCTCAGCATCTTTATCCCGTTTTGATATATGACAAGACTCGGTCTAAAACTATCGCCAACGCAAGATTACAACACCAGACATGATGATTTCAGAGCTGTGAGAAAACAAAGAAAACGATGGATTGAATGTGAATACACTACAGAGACATGGATTGGACAGGAATGTAGGAATAGTATGACGCTTCGTAGTATAAAACAAGTTCTAGAGCGGAGGTTTTCAAAATTGTTTGGTCCGCTTCTACCTTGACCTGTGTGCATTAATCACCACGGATTCTCTCTATACTACATATAAGCATAAGCCTTGGCTCATATTATCACTTGTCCCAAGCCACCGCGACGATCTTAGCCGATGGCCGCGACGCCTCTGAAGCCACACTACACAGTTTGAAAACCTCTGCTCTAGAGAATGTTGATTATCTTATTGCTCAGCCGTTTCTTTTTCTGCCTCTTCATTTTCTCGTTTGCCATTTTAAAAATTATGTATGCTCGTAGCGTGAATTCTCTGAATAAAGGTTGTGTGCTTGAAGTTCTTCAAGGCTCCCCAAAATCTTTGTGTTGAGGTTTGTGTCTCATCGGGCCAGTGTTCAGTACGCAGTCTAAGCATTTAACAGTCTTATAAAATATTCTCAATTGTCGGCCTAGCCTGTCCACGCGTGTGCATGGGTGAAAGAGGCAATTTGAGTCTGGATGAGTTCCTATCGGGTATGTCCTGTTCTCATTAATTGTAATCGTATAATTGAAACATTCGATGTAAATAAGTTAAAATGCTGAATGAATTAGTACACTTTTAGTTTGCTTTTTCTTCTTCATAATGTGCTCTACGCGAGGAATAAAAAATGACAACAGTAAAACATATTTGGTAGATAGCCAATTTTAAAGTCACTTTTGGAAACCCGCTCGTATTTGGTAAGCAATTTATTTCCCTCACAGCGGCAATGTCAAAGACAAATGTACACTACATTTCTGAAAGCTTTTTTATAAATTTGTCTGAAGAAATCATAACTTGTGAACGGAATGGCATACCGAACTGACATTTTCACTGACAATTATATGACCAATTGCCATATCATCGCAACGTAATTCACGAGTTATGGACATATGATTATATGATTGCACGTAGAACATTGTTTAACTGCAAATACAGGCACGATGAACTGTTTGTTCTTTGTAAACCGTTCTGAAACGAGAAGTGAGGGGATGTGGGGGGGGGGGGGGGGGGGGGAGTAGGCGACCTGAGAGAAGAGATGGTTTAGAGGCGGAAGAGATGGACAGAGATATGGGAGAGAATATGATGTGCACATGTAGGGGGATCAGATAAGATAAGTGGGAGAATGAGATGAGATAAGTGGGAGAATGAGATGAGATAAGTGGGAGAATGGGATGAGATAAGTAGGAGAATGGGATGAGATAAGTGGGAGAATGGGATGAGATAAGTGGGAGAATGAGATGAGATAAGTGGCAGAATGGGATGAGATAAGTAGGAGAATGGGATGAGATAAGTGGGAGAATGGGATGAGATAAGATAAGTGGGAGAATGGGATGAGATAAGTAGGAGAATGGGATGAGATAAGATAAGTGGGAGAATGAGATGAGATAAGTGGGAGAATGGGATGAGATAAGATAAGTGGGAGAATGGGATGAGATAAGTAGGAGAATGGGATGAGATAAGTGGGAGAATGGGATGAGATAAGTAGGAGAATGGGATGAGATAAGATAAGTGGGAGAATGGGATGAGATAAGTAGGAGAATGGGATGAGATAAGATAAGTGGGAGAATGAGATGAGATGTGGGAGAATGGGATGAGATAAGATAAGTGGGAGAATGGGATGAGATAAGTAGGAGAATGGGATGAGATAAGTGGGAGAATGGGATGAGATAAGTAGGAGAATGGGATGAGATAAGTAGGAGAATGGGATGAGATAAGTAGGAGAATGGGATGAGATAAGTGGGAGAATGGGATGAGATAAGTAGGAGAATGGGATGAGATAAGTAGGAGAATGGGATGAGATAAGTAGGAGAATGGGATGAGATAAGTAGGAGAATTGGATGAGATAAGTGGGAGAATGGGATGAGATAAGTAGGAGAATGGGATGAGATAAGTGGGAGAATGGGATGAGATAAGTAGGAGAATAGTATGAGATAAGTAGGAGAATGGGATGAGATAAGTGGGAGAATGGGATGAGATAAGATAAGTGGGAGAATGGGATGAGATAAGATAAGTCGGAGAATGGGATGGTATAACATAACTAAACCGGGCAACGCAGTTCACTACATGTAGTATATTACAAGCATTTGGAAAACATTTACATTTTAAAATTTAAGAATTCTTATTTCATACATCCCTACTTATGTCTGACCAGTTGCATTTTATGGAGCTGAAACATGAGCTCCAGGACAGAAGGATGAAAAATGATTGGAAGCGTTTGAAATGGGATGCTACTGTTGAATAAAACGTGTGAGTTGGACTGAAAGAAGATCCAAGGACAATGTTCTCACTGAGGTCGGCGCACAGAGACATATATTGAAAATGATACAGAAGCAGAGATGGAGTTAGCTGGGACACTACGCTCGCTGAGTTTACTCGTACTTAAAGTCAACATTTAAGTGACAAGATGAATGGGGCTTATAAGACCCCGCCTTACATCTTACGTATGCGTAGACATCAGTGTACAAACCATTGTTTGAATAAGGACAGTTACAAGGTCACAATGAGAGAAATGCTCAAACACCAAAATAATCAGTTTTAGGACTGACCAACCAGATGATGAAATGTATACTGATGTTCATTGAATTGTTCTTTGCCTGTATTGTTCTGGTTTGTTCAATCCAGTCTTTTTGGGTCGATACGTCGGTTTAACGTCGCTACTAGTATGTCACAAATTGCTTTTAAAGCCGGGTTTGTATTTCAGCCATTGTTGGAATGGAGTGACGAAATGGCAGTCGCTATTCGAAAATAATGAGCACTGTTTTGCACTGTTTATAAAAAACTGATTGGAAAAACAAAAATATTTTTTTTCTTTTCTTTTGTGTTTCATTAACTCTGAAAAATGGAATGAGTAACGCCAGAATAGATGTTGCTACCGTGTGTGTTGGTATTCGAAATGCAGCAAGCTAAGGATGCACTTGTTCATTAGTTTCGTACTTTATGTGCTGTTTCAGTGCTAGCTTCTATCTATCTTTGTTCTTTCCGCGCCAAATACGACGCATAATGCAGAGAGAAATGATCTCCAGTTGGAACGGTGTGACACCACTGTTTTTAGATCTTGCGTGGTGCTGAGGCTCATAGTTGAGCCCTCTCGGTTGATTGTTCTTCTGAGTGTTTCCTTGGGTCTCCCTCTTTTCCGAACGTCCCTTGGTGTCCATTCAAGTGCTTGCAATAGAAGACGGTTGTTGTTCATTCTAAGGACATGTCCGATGTATGTCCATCGTTTTTTTTTTTCGATGGTGGACGACATGTATATTTGGTTTGTCTCTGTTCTTACCGAGTCATTAGTTATCAACTGGTCCCAGCGTTTATTTAATAATTTTCTTAAACATTTATTTTCAAAGATATTGAGTTTGTTTGGCAGTGCTTTTGTTGTCTTCCAGCTTTCACATCCATATGTCAGGACATATTACGATTGAGTTGAATAGTCTGAGCTTGGTATGTTTGTTCAGTGTCGTTGATTTCCAGATGTTGGTGAGCAGATTAAAGACACACGAGGCTAAAGCAATTCTAGTAGACATTTTTACTTAGCATCTCCATCTTGTGTCATTTTGTTTCCCAGGTATGTGTAGTGTTGGACTTTTGTAGAGATTTTCCCTGTAGCTTGATATCAACCGGTGTGGTTGTGGAAGCCATGACTTTTGTCTTTGAGACGTTTACTTGAAGTCCTATCTGTTCTGACCATTGACCAAAGTCTATCTATATTTTCTTGTGTTTTTTTATTAGTCGTACTTAGTAGCGCTAGGTCGTCTGTAAAATCAGGATCTTCTAAGGTCTTGTTACGTGTCATTCTATGTCTAAGTCCTTATCGTTGGAATAGTGTTGCATAATCCAATCTATAGCTAGGCCAGAAAGTAGAGGTGATTCCATACATCCCTGTTTTACTCCTGTTTTTATGTTAAACCATTCAGTGTTACCTTCGGTTGTTCGAACACATCATCGTGAAGTATATAAGGCCTTGATAATATTTATGTATTTTGAGGGTAAGCAGTAGTTCTTTAGAATTTTCCATAATGTTGGACGGTATATACTGTCAAAGGCCTTCTTGGACGGTGTAGACTGTCAAAGGCCTTCTGGAAGTCAATGAAGTTGATGATTAGTGGGGATTGCATTTCTACTGATTCTTCTATGATAGTTCTGAGTGTGAAAATTGTATCAATGCAAGAACGCTTTGGTCTAAAGCCAGCCTGTTCTTCTCTTATAATGATATCTACCTGTTCCCTGAGTCTTTCTAATAACATGCTGCAGAGTAATTTCTCAGGCACTGACATGAGTGTTATGCCACGCCAGTTGTTACAATCGGATAAGTCTCCTTTCTTTGGTATTTCACAATAATACCATATTTCTACTATCGGGGTCTTTTTTCCTCTTTCCACACATCATTTATGATGGATAGGAGATGAAGGAGGGTGGTATCATCTGCAACTTTTAAAATTTCACCATTTATTTCATCATCCCCTGCTGCCTTGAAAATCTTCAGTTTGTGGAACGCTCTTTTGGTTTCTGCAGAGTGTAAATTCTGCACAGGACACTGGTAAGAGGGGCATGTCTGTTTCGTTTTTTTTCAAAATGAGGTGTTGTTGTTGGATGTGGTCTATTCGATATTGTTGTGGGATGTGGTCTATTCAATATTGTTGTGGGATGTGGTCTATTCAATATTGTTGTGGGATGTGGTCTATTCAATATTGTTGTGGGATGTGGTCTATTCAATATTGTTGTGGGATGTGGTCTATTCAATATTGTTGTGGGATGTGGTCTACTCGATATTGTTGTGGGATGCGGTCTATTCAACATTGTTGTGGGATGTGGTCTATTCAACATTGTTGTGGGATGTGGTCTATTCAATATTGTTGTGGGATGTGGTCTATTCAATATTGTTGTGGGATGTGGTCTATTCAATATTGTTGTGGGATGTGGTCTATTCAATATCTCTGTAAAATCTTCTGCCCAGCGTTTCATCTGTTCCTGTAGTAATAAAGTTGCCGTGTCTATCTCTAATTGGTGTATTTGTAGGAGGTAGTTTATTGTATAACTGTCTTGTGATCTGGTGAAGGTATCTGCTGTTGCCCACCTTTGCTGCATGTTCAGCTGTTGCGGCCAGGTCATTGAACTGCTTCTTGTCTTTGCGAGCGTTATATTTTACCATTTTATTAAGCGAGTCATACGCCATCTTGCAAGTCTCATATTCATTAGGTGTTGTTCCTACAAGGAGGTTTAATTTTGCTCTCTTTCTTTCTTGGATTTTGCTCCAGGTGTCATCACTCAGCCAATTTTTATTTTTTGTTTAGAGTATCCAGCTGTCGTTACATCTGTACTCGCTGAGACCTAAAATGTCCAGGTTGCAGCCTCTCATCTCATTGCTAACCTCGTATGTTTTAAAAATTTGATACATAGTGCGCACGTTCTAGTATCCAATCGTAATATGTTTTTAGCATCTATCATGTCAGTTTGTGTCAAAGTAATTAAATTAAATTGCGTTGTTGATTTGTTCCGTTAAATCTATTTCTATTTCTGTAACAGTTACTTTTTACGATAACGGCTCTGATAGGTTACTAATGGCAAAACAGTACATTTTCAAGACTAAAAATACGGGTTTGCGACTTGATACTCAGCTGAAAAACCGTTACGGGATCAAGACGCTGAGCAGCGCATGAGCTGCAGTGGTCATAGACCCATAGCTGACTGTTAGGGTCAGGGCCAGCGAACCAGAGCTGACAAGACCCTTCTACACCTCCACGCGGTGATCCTGGATAACAGACTGCAGTAGGGCAGACTGTGTAAGGAGAAGGGATCGAAGAGGGAATGCTAACCCGGTACTCAAAAAATACTTGCTGAGGTCGGATGTGTTGGATCGAAAGGTGCAAATATCGCAGTCAAGCTGTAAACTATGACACAACGTATTCAGTTCTCTGCACTACATTCTGCTACTTAAGGCCTCTTAGGGTTTGGTAGTTGGAGATTGAGAACGAACAAAGACAAGCCAAAGTCAAAGTAACCCATAGCATTACTGCAGTAGGTGTGTGAAGTGTTAGCGACCTCACATTTCAAGTCTCGGTTATATGAGGGCGGGTGCCACGTCTCTCACTCTCCGCTTTAATTTCCCGGAATGAACCGGTACCCATGTAAGGCTGGGTCGACCCGGGAGCCCTTGAAGAAAACTGTTCCACCTCAACTGGGAAATGAACCCAAGACCACTCTTGCGAAGCCAGAGCGCTAACAACTGCGCTATGAGGCTCTCTCTCTCTCTCTCTCTATATATATATATATATATATATATATATATATATATATATATATATATATATGGGCCTTAGACGGAGGTGTAATTTTTACAGATTAGTGTGCCAGTTATTGCCCAAGCGTCTGATAAGTATGTCTTATTTTGCATAGTATTACAAATGTTCACACACAATGAGTCACTGTTCGAAGATTGGCAGAAACCGGGCGAGGTGGAGGTAGTTTAGTATTGCCTCTACATTGATATCAAGTGTAATGGTCAAAGATCATGACAGCAATTGGCCAAGGCTCTAAAGCACACGTCTTACTTTGATTATTATATACATAATTCAAAATGCCATTTTTACGTATGATAGCAGCAGACCGAGCGAAGTTGAGGGAGTTTGTTGCTGTGTATAAATACACCGCGAGGCGTCATGGTTACAGATAAGTGTGCCAGTATAGGTCATGGATCTGAGAAGAAGTATATTATCCAATGCATATTGTTTTAGTAAGATAAAGGTAAAGGTCAGTCCCATGCAACAAATGCCGTCAGGGATGATGATAATTCTTCATGTATTGAGCCGCAGCCTATATAAAGTGGAATATTTAGTTTCCTTCCTTGGTATTGTTGCCTCTCTTAACTCATACGCCAGGTACCCATTTATAGCTGGGTCGACTGGAGAATGGTTGTACCAAGCACCATCCATGCCTCGGATTTGTTCTGTTTGTCTGTGAACTCGAACTCTGGCACGCTGTAATCCAAGTCAAGTAAGCCAGAGTGCTGTCAACTAGGCTACGAAGGATGGTGGTAGACCCACTAAAGTGGAGGGGATTTTATTGCTGCCTCTAATGACACCATCAAGTGAGGCGGTTAAATATGATTGTGCTAGCGATGTGACAAGACTCTAAGAAGTGTATCTTACTTTGGATATTATTACAATAATTCGTTCTGAGTCACTGAACGAATGATGGTAGTAAACCAGGCGAGGTGGAGGTAGTTTATTGTTGCCTCTAAATATGCCATCACGTGTGATGGCTATATATTATTCTGACAGTAATTGGCCAAGGTTCCAAGAAATACCTCTTACATTGCATTGTAATTCAATAATTCATTCAGCTGCAAGTTAGTTAGTTAGCTAGTTAGATAGCTAGTTAATTAATTAGTTAGTTTTCTTTTTACTTATCTTATGCCATTAAGAGCGGTATGGAGCTTAAGTCATCTGTCCTGCGCCAAGTGCGTAGCGTCGGTTAACGTGAGCACGCGTAGTTCCTCAATCACTCTGTCATCTTTCCACTTCCTGGCGGCCACCCGCTAACGGTGCAGCCAGATCTACCAGCGTTGTAAGCCATCAGTGGTAGTTGATGAGGGTCCATTCTCATGAGTTTACCGAACCAACGTTTGTTGTGCTGGACATATCCTCTGTACAAGGCGTAGTATTAGTCATGTAACACGTTGCTGATTTGTTGACAAAACAGCCATACATTTTATCCGATAGTGAATACAATGCAGAATATCCCAGGTAAAGTCAGTCTTCCAGACCATGAAAGGAATCGTGTACAACAAAACCTTGTCGCTGGGACTGAGAAAGACAGTCCATGGATGGATGCTATGTGGAACCAGTACTGACATATGGCAGTGAATTATGGACAATAAGGCACTGGATTATGGACAATTAGCAAGCAAACGCATATATCTTTGGAAGCAACAGAGATGTGGCTTTAGAGAAGAATGCTACGGATCCCATGATCTGCAAGGAAGACTAATGATACAGTACTCGAGACACAAACACAACAAAGACAACTCATTGCAAGGATCAGGAAAAGGCGGTCATCCTTTTTCGGGGTAGATTATGAGAAGAGGAGGTTCGAGGCACGTTATGAAAACGGGAAAGATAGCAGGAAAGAGAAACAGAGGAAGGCCGAGAGAGAAGATGTTGGACAGTTTAAGAGAATGGTACGGATGGCAAACAACAACATAATTGGTAAACGACACACGTAATTGAAATGGATGGTGGAGGTGCCTCAACGCCAACCGGCAAGGCACCTGATGATTATGAGTGAATGTCCATATGTTTATTATATCTCCTTATTCACTTAAACCCAAATCTGCGTCTTTATCCGCCAGGCATGGAGTAATGTATTTAAAGTTGGCCATGGCCAACTGTAATCTAATATAGGTCATGAGTTGACTGGTTGGCATGTCACTTGAAACAAAAATAAACCAGGGAATTCCAAAGAAGCGTCATCGATGAGACATCATATTTCTAAAGTTAGAGAGTTCCCCCTGAAATGCTTAACAAAAGTCACGATAGATCGTGATACGTGGGATGAAATATGTATAGTATTACATTTATTTGAACCAAGTCAAGTGAAGGAATATCCTGGTCAAGTGGTTCCAGATGCGTTCTTCCTTAGGTGAAATTCCGTTTGTCAGACGATAGTATGCTGTGTTTTGAGAAAAAAGGGATGTAGCTAGAGTCCATAGCAGCATAGGTATATACGGATTTCTTTTATTTTGTTAATATATATAGTATATAGAGTATAGAGCGTGGGTTCTGCATAAAGTATAGAGCTTGGTTTCTGTATATATAGTGCGTGGTTTCTGTATAGAGTATAGAGCGCGGGTTCTGTGTAGAGTATAGAGTGTGATTTCTGTATAAAGAGTAGAGCGTGGTTCCTGTATAGAGTATAGCTCGTGGTTTCTGTATAAAGAAAGAGCGTGGTTTCTATATAAAGAATAGAGCGTGGTTTCTGTATAAAGTATAGAGTGTTGTTTCTGTATAAAAAAATTGAGTGTGGTTTCTGTATAAAGTATAGAGCGTTGTTTCTGTATAAAGTATAGAGCGTTGTTTCTGTATAAAGTATAGAGCGTTGTTTCTGTATAAAGTATAGAGCGTTGTTTCTGTATAAAGTATAGAGCGTTGTTTCTGTATAAAGTATAGAGCGTTGTTTCTGTATAAAGTATAGAGCGTTGTTTATGTGTATAGTAGTATAGTGTGTTGTTTCTGTATAAAGTATAGTGTGTTATTTCTGTATAAAGTATAGTGTGTTGTTTCTGTATAAAGTATAGTGTGTTGTTTCTGTATAAAGTATAGTGTGTTGTTTCTGTATAAAGTTTAGTGTGCTATTTCCGTATAAAGTATAGTGTGTTGTTTCTGTATAAAGTATAGAGCGTTGTTTCTGTATAAAGTATAGAGCGTTGTTTCTGTATAAAGTATAGTGTGTTGTTTCTGTATAAAGTATAGAGCTTTGTATACATGTATAAAGTATAAAGCGTTGTTTCTGTATAAAGTATAGCACTTTGTTTCTGTGTATAGTATAGAACGTTGTTTCTGTATATAGTATTGAACGTTGTTTCTGTATATAGTATAGAGCGTTGTTTCTGTGTATAGTATAGAGCTTTGTTTCTGTGTATAGTATAGAGCTTTGTTTCTGTGTATATTTTATAGTCAATGTAGCGTTGGAGTAAAGCATTATTTTTTCACGGCAGATGTACCTGGTTCTACTCCCGCTGTAGATACCAGTTGCCCCTGCTGCAAAGGAATACATGACTTACTGTTGATAAAGAGAACTGGTCCCCCTTCCTCATAACCAATATGATGCCTTGTAGGATGGTCCCTAACACTCCATCCCTGACAGCAGTGCCTATTATGGGACTACCCTAAGCGTCACAATACATAACTTGACATGTATCATGTATGTCCAGTTTTCTATAATACACAAAGATCTGTTTTTTATATAGCCCTTCTGTCCCACAGCCAGAGCCAAATGCAAAGGAAACTGGATAGACTGGATTATAACTAAACAAGTCAGTTTGAAGATTCATGAGGAACAGATCAAAATATGTATGCTCAATTCAGCAAACACAGAACCAATAAGCCTGAGAGGAACGCTACTGGAAGATGTAGAGGTATTTACAGACCTGGGAAGTATCATTAATAAAGAAGGAGGGACACACGAGGAAACAAAAACAAGGATACAAAAACAAGGATACAAAAACAAGGATACAAAAACAAGGATACAAATACAGATACAACAAGCAAGAGTTGCATTCGGAAGGTTGAAACCTATATGCAACTCCAAGGACATAAGAACGAAGACAACAATATGGATCTTCAATTCAAATGTGAGGCCAGTCCAACTATATGGATCGGAAACCTGGAGGAAGACCAAAGGACATGACAGGAGACTGCAGGGTTTTGTCAACATGTGCCTGATAAAGACTCTTGGTAAAAAATGGTTTGACAAAGTTTCAAACGACAGACTGGGAGAGAGCTGTAAAAGGTAAATTGGAATAGGAAATCTTAGAAAGACAGTGGAGATGGATGGGTCATACATTAAGAAAGCTACAGGCCAGTATCACCAGGCAATTCCTGCCATGGAACCCCCAGGGAAGGAGAGGCATAGGCAGACCAAGGAATACATGGAGACGAGATCTGGAGGTGGTAAAAAAAACCAGGAAAAAGCTGAAAAGAAGTGGACAATATTACACATGACAGAACCGCTTGACGAGGGTTGGTTGATGGCCTATGTACCTCTGGGGGATAGAAGACGAAAGAGATGTATGTTTACATGTTTTTGTGTATGTTATATGTGTTAATATGTGCATGCGTCAGGTTTATATGTATGTATGTATGTGTTTATGTGTGTGTTTCAGGTTTAATTGTATGTATGTATGTGTTTGTATGTGCATATGTGTTTATGTGTATGTGCGTTTGTGTTTATATGTGTGTTTATGTTAATTTGCATGTGTGTATTTACAAGTTATCGCATGTATAGTGTAGCGGTTAGAACGCAAGTCTCTTGCCGTAATGGAAACCTGGTTGGTTTTACAGGGGACCTAACTATGCTTCACATGGGAATGATACAAATGTATAAATGATGAAACGAATGGATGGGTTTATTTCCAATGTAGAAGGCTTACATTCCACTGCTTCCAAATTCCTGAAGACCTATTGAGCAAAAGACACATACGATTTATAAAGCGCAATAAACGTGCCAGACGGCGAATTTATTGTTCTTGTGGGCTCAGTTAAAAACTTTCGAGTAAGCGAGTAAGTACTCTAGATCACATTCTCCAAGTGTATAACAGGAATCTCAAACCAGATTACTGGGCAACATGATGTCAAGTTGTTTGAGCAAGGACTACGTGAAGTCAAATTTCTTGACCATGATCCACATACAATCAAGTTAGTGTACCACGGTTTGCAAGAGCTATAGTTAAGGGACACGGTCTTGAAGATAAATAATTGTTCCAAGGTCCGCATGTAGAAAAATTAAAGAAGAAGGGCGCATGAAGTCAAGTTAATGATCAAGAGCTCATAAAGACAAGTTAAAGACCACATAAAGTCAAGTTAATGTACCAAGGTCTATATGAAGTCAAGTTAATGTACCAAAGTCTGCATTAAGTTAAGTTAATGATCAAGAGCTCATAAAGACAAGTTAAAGATCACATGAATTCAAGTTAATGTACCAAGGTCCCCATAAGATCAAGTTAATGTACCAAAGTCCGCATTAAGTTCAGTTAATCAACAAGAGCGCATGAATACAAGTTAATTTAACAAGGTCCACATGAGGTCAAGTTAATGTAACAAGGGACATATGAAGTCAAGTTAATGTACCAAGATCCACATTAGATCAAGGTAATGTAACAAGGGCCGCACCAAGTCAAGTTTATGTACCAAAGTCTACATGAGACCAATTTCATGTACCAAGGCTCGCATGTCCTCAAGTTAGTCGCCAAGATCGCATGAAGTAAAGTTACTGTATCAAGATCAGCTTGGAGTCAAGTTAATGGGCACAGACACATAAAGTCAAGTTAATTGATGAGAGCGCATGACGTCAAGTTAGTCGATAAAGGCGCACGAATTCAAGATGATGAACGGTACCAACAAAACGTGAAGCCAAGTTAACTAATGGTTGTATAAAGTCAAAATAATATATCAAAGGCCATATCAGTCAAGTTAATGGACCGAATATGTCCCTTTCTTTGGTGCAGGTGGCCAGGAAATGTTGCAATGGGGTTGCAAAATTCATATTTTGACGTAAAAATTATTGCCACTAAAACCACAAACAAATATTTCCCGTTTAACTATAGGCTGAAAAATATTAATTCAAAATGTTGTGATGGAAGTTAGGATCTTTGTATATATTATATACTAGGGTATGTCAGTAAGTAGATCACAAAGTGGTATGGGATAGTTGAAAAATTGAGTTGGTAGTTTCTAAAGATGTTAGGTGGCAGCACCATCCGTGTGATTAATGTAGGTTGCTGACGCTAGGTGTCACATGCTTGTGCGCAGCTCAGATACAAAATGATGTTCGATTCACAGAATAGTCTTCAAAGAACAGTGTTCTGTTTTGAGTTTTTGTAGGGCAAATAATTTTCTGCAAAGGATCTTCGAAAGGATATACTCCTTGCTTACGATTTTTTTTTTTTTGCTTAGATGTTTGCCTCACTAGTTTCTACTGGCGGAGGCGCGCTATTTTCCACCCCAGACCGTAGTCCATTGGGCGATATCAGGACGCATAAACCAGTGCTTGGATGCATGTGTGAGTCTGTGTGTACCTATGCTAGGTTTGTGCGCCCTCAGAAGCTAGCCCAACCAAAGTGCAATGGAAGGGCTTCACCATAAGGGCGCGTGTGAAAGTTGTGCAAGGGTGTGACTGTAGGACAGAGTCAAATGAAACAGAGTGAGGTAAGAAGAGAGAGAAGAGTGGCCCCCAGGGTGAAACCTCTTTTACCTTCGACGCCCTTGCTTACGATGTCAAGTGTTTGTCGCGTAAATCAGTCTATAACTGGGTTCATACATATTCTAAAGGTCGCTGAAAAATTGCATATGAAGTCGTACTTATTCATATCTCAGCAGAGCTCTGTCCAGCTGATGGGAATGATGATTCATGTTTACAGGCAACTAACGACAGATACTAGAGAAACTTCAATAGGGCGTTTTCATGGTTTTGCATATAGCATAATTCAAGATCGATTGAATCTGCAAAAATTGTGCTTATTATGAGCACCTAGACAGCTGACGAACAGCACGTCAATGAATGGGTCTGTTATTGCTGCATCTGTTTGTATGCAGATAAAGGTTACGCAAGGCTGTGCAGAATTGTTTCTTGTAGCGAATCATATGTGTTTCACTACCAACCCGAATCAAAGTATGGAGTCAGTGCATTGAAAACATCCATCCTCCGCTTCTGTGAAGATATTGAAGGTTACGCCATCAGCAGGGCAGGTGTGTGTATACACAATATATATATATATATATATATATATAAAATAATAATAATAATAATAGCTCCCCATTGTTGTCGATGAGGACCGCTGACATCATCCTTGTCACAGCCTTCCCTGTTGGGTATGGGTGCGCATGTGGCTGAACAGGCCGATGTGGGCACGAAAACATCTGCTGCATAACGTGCACACGAGGTCAGTAGAAGGTTATGGTATTCCCGCTGCTCGTGGTTTCCGGGTCACGCGTCTGCTGTAGGCTTTCACAACACGGTGGTTTTCGCTGCTAGTTACACCCGCTTTGACTGCTCTCCTTCCGTAAGATCTGTTTTGTGCACACACACATACGTGTGTATATATATATATATATATATATATATATATATATATATATATATATATATATTCAGCACATCTTCTTCGCCACACGATGGTGCATATGCCTTGAAACAGTGTTCATTTAGCAGAACTGCCCTCTATTATTTTACAGCTTTTTTTGTGTTTATTTGTTATCGACCTCTTAGTCTCTTCTCCGTGTGTTCTTTTGGCCTTCTCTTGCCAGTTCCCCACCCCACCCCTACCCCCGTTGTTCCACTTCAAAGATTGCCTTTTGATACTAGCTTAGAGCTTCAACAATGTGCAACCTATCTAACACCACCTTGTCGAGTGACTGCAAGCCCAGTGTCTTCTGGGGTTGCCTTCATAAAACCTTCTAATCGATTACAATTGAGTGTATATACAATATTTTCCTATTACGTGTATATAAAATATGTTACTACTCAGTTTACATACAATATCTTACTGTTGAGTTTGGGGAGTTGAGGAACCAGTCCAGTCAGACCAGGACGTCGCATCAGGGTCAATACACCGACAAAGACCACAATCTGTCTTCCACGTAGCGTTCCCTAGAAACAGGCTATTTTCATGGAGGAATGGCTGACGAGTTGTGGACCTATGTGATCCCCGTAGTTGTAAGCGCCACGCAGATGAAGCCAAGCATAGTACAACCGCCTGGAGGAACGCGGTCCACATTCATTAGCATGCTCGAGATGTTAGGAAAGCTACAATAACCCGGCACGTAATTTCCTTTTCAGGGCGCACAAAAGAGTAAACTTGCTCATGTTTGGGCATTCAACAACAACAACAACAACAACCCCATATATAAAAGAAAGTTAAACCTAACCGAGGTTCAAGCCAGTTTTCTCCAGAGTCCAGGGCAGAAGAACACTATCATAAAACAGTGGATGTGCATCGATTTGGCCATTTGATATAGATCTACCCTTGAGACTCTATCGACAGTGTATCTTTCTTTTTCATTGTTCTTTGCTATGTAATGTTCGCATCCCCGCCCTCCCCAATTCTTCAGTTCTCCTGTGGGTTTCAATATATCTCATGTCTGGTTATATTAATGAGTTTATTCCACAGGGCTAGACACGTTCCTTTCTACAGACGACTCTCAATATCCCATTATATTCGCCAATATCTCACTGTGAACCGGAGACACAACCGCATATGTCAGACTGCATTAAAAGCAAAACATCTCACAGATAATGCTTCCATTTATCCGTTTGATGTTGTATCTTGCTCAGTATCTATATCTGCTTTTGTCGATCTGTATTTCCATATGTTCGATTGTCTGGTCCTCCTTTTCTGTAATTGTTTCTCCGTTTCTCACTTTCTAAAATTATCTGTATGTGTATCTTTTTCTGCCATTGTCTGTTCGTACCTGCCATTTTACCATTGTCTGTGTGTGTTCATTTTAAGCCATTGTATGTAGCTCTATGTCTACAATTGCCTGTCTGTATCTCCTTTACTACCATTGTATGTCTGTATTTATCTTTCTGTCTATGTCTATCTGGAACTCTCTTTTTACCAATGTTTGTCTATGCATCTCTTTTTGCCTTTGTTTGTATGTCCCTACATGTGCCATCGTTTCTCTGTGCCTATCTTTCTGCTATTGTCTATCTATTCATCCCTCTGCTATTGTCTATCTATTCATCCCTCTGCTATTGTCTATCTATTCATCCCTCTGCTATTTTCTCTCTGTATTACCTTTGCTGTTTATGTCTGTTTTTGTTGTCTTTTTTTTGCTTTTTCTTCTTCTTCTTCTTTGTTCGTTCTCAATGTCCCTTTACCAACCCCCGTATAGGGTTTTGTAAGTAGTAGGATGTTGTCCGGAAAGAGGAATGCGTTGTGTCATAGTTTACAGCTTGAATGCAATTTTTGCACCTTTCGATCTGACACATCCGACTTCAGCAGGCATATTTGAATACCAGGTTAACCTTCTCTCTTCGAAACATTCTTCTTAGCCAGTCTGCTCTGTTGCAGCCTGTTATCCAGGTTTACCGCGTGTTGTTGTTGTTGCTTAGATGTTTGCCTCACTAGTTTCTACTGGCGGAGGGGCGCCATTTTCCATCCTAGACCGTAGTCCATTGGGCGATACCAGGACGCATAAACCAGTGTTTGGATGCATGTGCGCGTCTGTAAGTTCCTATGCTAGATACCGCGTGGAGGTATAGAAGGGCCTTGGCAGCTGTGGTTCACTGGCCCTAGACGCTAGCAGTCATCTCTTTCACTGCTCAGCATCTTGATGCCCTTACCTGCTTGTGATATGCTTTCATGTGGGTCACAAGTCTTTCGTTAGCCACTCCCTGCTGGCCAAGTCCTCACCTCACCTTCAAGTCGAGCTGACTCACTCGAACGAGTGATCCAGTTATTTAAAAAAACGCACAATCCGTTAAATAGCAGCCCACTGTAACATACCAGCAACGAATACGCAGACATGCCAAAGAAGCAGCACATATGACAAGACAATAATAATTATTATTGGCATTTAAAAAATTGTCAATATAATTTCAAAGATCGTTGTACAATTAGCACCAATACTTCATTACAAGAACATGACAATAGCTACTAAATGAACTTTGTGCAACACGATTTTCGTCCTGATACTACGCTATCAATGTCAACAACAACGAAAACAATCAGCGGGGGCTCGACTTCATTGCCTCGGGTTTTTTCCCTATTTTAGCTCTGTCTCTCTCGGCAGATGGGGTACCCATCTGCCGAGAGCATCGCACAAAGTACGAACTCCGTAGCTCCAGCGATGAACCCAGGGATCTCCGGAAAAAATCAAAACCGGACACAAAAATAAAAATAAAACTTCAAAACGTAACAGAGGAACTGAAATTCATGCGAAGAATATTGGGATCATAAACGATGACATCAGGTGAATGGTTGGAACAACACCAGTATTATAGTACATCTAAATACATCAAGTAAAATTGTTTCGCCATGAAACAGGAATACCGCAACGCAGCACCACACAATGATGTATAGATAGATATACAACGGATTCAAGGCCAAATGCTAAGGAAAAAGATGGCTGCAGGAAATATCTGTATATAACTTGTGTTTCTAGGTTTCTCTGTTTCTATGTACTTGTGTTTCTAGGTCTCTATGTTTCTATAACCCTGCGCCTCATTGCACATCTGCTTCTTTCCTCTGTTTCTTAGAGAATCAATAATACATATTGATATAATAATATATATATAATATAATATATATAATAATACATCTACATAAAAAAAAGTCGAAGCTGCTGACGTGAAAAACCATTCTGACTCCTTCTATTCTTTATCTCTGATGAAGGGCTTTTGTTTCCAACCTAGGCTTCATTTATATCTTTATATCAATTCGGACTCCGTTATTATACTAATGACGCGTCTATAAATCTAAGATGCTACATTCTGTGACAATTGGTATCTTCAATTCTCCATCCAATTATAGTTATTTTACAAATCTTCACATATTTCAGATTACGTTCCACCCTAACACTCTCTTCTAGCTCGTAAACTGTTTCAGCACATAGATAACGAGAGAGCAAGCTGAGGTTTTGATTTTTCTTGCACGAAACTACAGAAAACCTGTAGTATTATTTATATTTTGGTCTAGCCCGTCTAAAAAAACACACGGACAACTGCTCATGATAACTGTGACTTTATGAGTAATTTTCCAGCACTCTTTATCGCTCTCAATTGTATTCTTTCCTTTTCATTTATTTTGCTGGCGCAGACGTGGTGAAAATGTTGGGATATTAATAGATACGAAAAAGATATAGCTTTTAAGTATTATTTTAAAAGAAATTACATTTATTTACGTGACTTAGGGAGTCTCAAATCGGTCTAATTATGTCGGTAGGCGTCCCGGAGAGAAGTGCAAAGTTTATTTGTGGGCCATATTTGAATTCTGTTCAAAAAGTTTCAGAATTGTGTTAAATAACTTGTTCTGGCCTACATGGACTCTAATTAGACCTGTCTCCGTCGAAATACTTCCAACGCCAATTCCACGTCTGGAAGCACTGCTGTGAGGATTTTTGGTTATACCATACGTACGTACTTCGGCGGCTTGCCCTATCTCTTTTTCTTCTTCTTCGCTTTTTCCTTCTTCTCCTTCGTCTTCTTACTGTTCTTCTTTGTCTTCTTCTATTCTTCGTCTTCTATTTGTTTTCTTCTTCTTCTCCTTCTTCTTCTCCTTCTTCTTCTTCTTCTTCTTCTTCTTTGTCTTCTTCTATTCTTCGTCTTCTATTTGTTTTCTTCTTCTTCTTCTCCTTCTTCTTCTCCTTCTTCTTCTTCTTCTTCTTTGTCTTCTTCTTCTTCTTCTTCTTTGTCTTCTTCTCTTCGTCTTCTATTTGTTTTCTTCTTCTTCTTCTTCTCCTTCTTCTTCTTCTTCTTCTTCTTTGTCTTCTTCTTCTTCTTCTTCTTCTTTGTCTTCTTCTCTTCGTCTTCTATTTGTTTTCCTCTTCTTCTTCTTGTCCTTCTTCTTCTTTGTCTTCTTCTCTTCGTCTTCTATTTGTTTTCCTCTTCTTCTTCTTCTCCTTCTTCTTCTTCTTCTTCTTTGTCTTCTTCTCTTCGTCTTCTATTTGTTTTCTTCTTCTTCTTCTTCTTCTTTGTTTTCTTCTCTTCGTCTTCTATTTGTTTTCCTCTTCTTCTTCTTCTCCTTCATCTTCTTCTTCTTCTTTGTCTTCTTCTCTTCGTCTTCTATTTGTTTTCCTCTTCTTCTTCTTCTCCTTCTTCTTCTTCTTCTTCTTTGTCTTCTTCTCTTTGTCTTCTATTTGTTTTCTTCTTCTTCTTCTCCTTCTTCTTCTTCTTCTCCTTCTTCTTCTTCTTCTTCTTTGTCTTCTTCTCTTCGTCTTCTATTTGTTTTCCTCTTCTTCTTCTTCTCCTTCTTCTTCTTCTTCGTCTTTGTCTTCTTCTCTTCGTCGTCTATTTGTTTTCCTCTTCTTCTTCTTCTTCTCCTTCTTCTTCTCCTTCTTCTTCTTCTTTGTCTTCTTCTTCTTCTTCTTCTTTGTCTTCTTCTATTCTTCGTCTTCTATTTGTTTTCCTCTTCTTCTTCTTCTCCTTCTTCTTCTCCTTCTTCTTCTTCTTCTTCTTTGTCTTCTTCGTCTTCTTCTATTCTTCGTCTTCTATTTGTTTTCCTCTTCTTCTTCTTCTCCTTCTTCTTCTCCTTCTTCTTCTCTTCGTCTTCTATTTGTTTTCCTCTTCTTCTTCTTCTCCTTCTTCTTCTAATCAGTCTCAAGGAGGGATAAGCTAATGGGGATTCTAAATAAAGTGCTCTACAATTATCGTTCTTTCAATCTGAATTTCTGTTTGAGAAAATAAAGTCTGTTTGGGCCAGGTCAGATGAGCATAAAGTCTGTTTGGGCCAAGTCAGGTGAGCATAATGGCTGTGGAAACACACCTACCTTCGTTTATGCAAAAAACAGCCACTGTGAGCAATGAAGTGTGCGCTCGCAACTTGTCATGTTTCAGTAACCAGGAGTTATTTCCCCGCCTCGCCATTTTTCCCAGACGCTTCGTCTTCTATCCTCAACCCTCACACTATTCTGTCCTCCATAAAACCGTCCGCCTCGCACACAAACTTGCCAAACACTTTCACCCTCAACCTTTGCAAACCTCTCGTCGTATTCAAGCGCTATTCGTTTTTCTTGTTAATGAGCCTGCAATACTTTGAACTAACATTGTGTCAAGAAGAGACAAATTAAAAATACAATTTAAGGTACATGAATGATGCTATAAATAAATAAGAATTTGCATGCGTCCTCTTTGGTTCTGTGATGTGGATATATTTCTTCTTCTTCTTCTGCGTAAGAAGAAGGATATATTTAAAGGTCACGAGTTATCTCTGACGGGTGATTTTTTGTTAATTGACAATTTTTTGTCATGTGGAGACAATTCATATTTCTTACAAACTTTCAATGAATTATTTCGATCGTATTTTTATTATGCAATTTTTGTTCAAAAACTTAAAACTCCCACCAATAATTCCGTGGGGGATTTGGTTGTATTCTAAACTAATGCGCTGAGACGCCCGACCAAGCAAATTGGGTCATTGGCTAACCATTTGAATTATTCTATGCCGCTATATTAAACGTTTCGAAAAACCATATCAAAAATATTTGTAGATTTTATTTTTTACAGCCTTTAATCGATAGTAATGTCCTATAGGGCCTTAAAGGTAAGCACACAATCTAGTGGGACTGTTTATACTTGTATGAGGAATAAACAACGAAAAGACATTTACGAGTCGTGTTATGAAACCGGACCTAACTGCTCCAAGTGAACTTACGTTCGATCCCCATGATAACGTCACATCTGATGTAAACAGCACATACCAACCGTCAAATTTGCAAAATGTCATTATCCTCTGACTCATAGTTTGCTCGGCAGACCGTTGAAAACATGGCGGGTATAATACAGAATCCGTCCAGAGTTGATCAACGAGCGTCGATTCGCTGTTTAACAGCTGATGGATGTCGACCAGTTGAACGTTCATCGCACAATGCAGGCAGTGTATGGTGACAAAAGTGTGTTGAACGTAAGCTCCTGCCAAAGGTTCTACCCGAATTGCTGCACCAATTTTAGCGATGGCATCTTCTGACGCACCAGTATGCGCCTTGTCGCGGAAGATCTTTTGTAAACTCACGCCCTTCTTGAAACATCGTTGTCCAGCTCTTCACTGGTGTCTTTGACACACTTTTGTCACCATACACTGTCTGCATTCTGCCTCACCTTCTCCCTGCCCCGCCCCACCTTCTCCCTGCCCCGCCCCACCATCTCCCTGCCTCACCCCACCTTCTCCCACCCTCTCCCACCCACCACCTACTTAATAATATTAGCTCACCATCGCCAGCGAAGATGCGACGGCATCATATTTTAGCCGCGAAATGTATTCTTCTATGGCTGTAAAGGCCAATCCTCCAACCCTGCCACATTCGAGGCACACATATGGGGAGCCGGCTGTGGAGTCGTGTGTTTGTTTTGTTTTGTTTTATTTGCTAGTTGGTTGGTTGTTGATCCAGCGGACTTTGTGCCCCTGTACTTTAGCACAATGCCATATAGTGGTATCTGGAAGTGTTTGTAAACTGTTGTTTAGTTCCGTACAAAAAAGTTTCATTTGTCTGACCTCGGAGGAAGAAGCTCTTTCCTATCACCAGCAAGTGCCGGTTATCCAAAAAGGTTATGCTCAACAGTTTGGGCAGCATGCCTTTTCACTGAGCCTCTGCCATCATCATGTAGCATGTCCTTTGTAGAACGTCGATCCCATCACAGTCTGTCTGAAAGAAACTCGTTCCCTTGCCAAAACTCCAGCTTCCGCCACTGTCATACTCAGGCACTCCTGGATATCTTGCGGCCATCGTCTTCTTGGTCTACCCCTTCCTCTTTTGCCTGGCACCATACCTTCCATCACCGTCCTCTCAAGACCGTTGTGTCTCTTGATGTGACCAAAGTATTTGCATTTTCTAGCCGAAATGGAATTGATAAACCAGTTCTCCTCTATGCTCAACTCTTGCCGAATGTCTACATTTGTTCTTTTCTCTGTCCATGGTATTCTGAGGATCTTTCTGTAACATTTTGACTCGAAGGATTCGATTCTTTGTCTAGAAGTTTTGGTAATCGTCCATGCTTCACAGCCATAAGCTGCCACAGGAAAAACATAGGCTCTCAAGACTTTTACTTTTATCCATTTGTTGGTGCCCTGCCATAATTTCTTCAGGCTGTTCAGTCTCTGCATTGCCATAGCTAGTCTTCTTCTGATTTCTTTCGAGCATTCACCATTTTTGTCGATTCTGGAGCCCAGATATTCAAAATGTGTAACCTGATCTATTTCCTCACAACCCACTGTAAATGTATGCTGACATTGTGTTTTATCAGTGGTCATTATCTTTGTAGCCTCTGCCATGGATATAATATATGTGATCTGAGCACCTTCAGTGATTACTAGAGCTCTTGGTTGTACGATTGTGTGCAAGCAACTCCCAGGAGGGAACGTTAATGTAAACCACCACCATCATGCAGCGTCATTCTATTGTACTTTATGACTTTCTCTTCTTGTCTATAATCCTTGGGAAATGTGGCAAGAAACAATGTATTGAGATACAAATAAAAGATCAACTGTTGTAACAGGTACAGGGTTTCTCCTATCTAGGTCAGATAATAACGGAAGATAACAGCCGTGGAAAAGGAATCAGAAAGAGACATGTAACGCATACTGACATCTAAACAGGTAAAACATTAACTGAAAATGAGAATTGTCAGGTGTTATGTATATTCTTCCCTACTTTAAAGTGGACACTGAGTAATACGTTGGAAAGAGTATTGTAGCCTTCTAAATGTGAGTACATAGATTAGTGGGTTGCATTTATTTGAAATAGAAGTAACAAAATGTGGAAGTTTTGTAAAAGGTTGGGGTGAAAAGAGAACAAATGGCCGAAATCAGAATTAGACAGTTACGTTAGATTCAATATGGAACATAATTACAAAGTGGGCGAGAGCAATATTATAATAAAAGAAAAGGAAAGCGATCTAGGGGTAATAATAGATCATTCAGGTAAAGTGGGTGAGTAAGTTCAGGTAGCAGTGAAAAGGTCAAATGTAATGTTAGGTATAATAAAAAGGAATATTAAACATGGGAGCAAGGAGGTGATTGTCAAACTGTATAAAACATTACCTAGACCTAGATTGGAGTACTGTGTACAGGTGTGTTGTCTTTATAGTAGAGGAGATATAAAACATGATGGAAAGTATATAAAGAAGAGCGACAAAGCTGATAGTGGGACTCCTGAATTACAGTTATGAGTGAAGCCCAAGAAAAAACCGGCCTGCAGTGTCTAGAAAATGAGAAGAATTCAAGGTGACTTAATACAGGTTTATAAAATGATCAGAGGAACGGATACATTAGAGTATAACAATATTTTTTTTTTAAATACAACCACCCACAAGAACAAGAGGACATATCTACAAATTAACTAAAGAAAGGCTCAGATTAGATTTGAGAAAATATTATTTCTGTGAAAGAGTGGTGAATGTTTGGAATGCATTGCCACCGGATGTAGTAGCGGCCAGGGCAGTATA
Source organism: Ariolimax columbianus (assembly GCA_036924085.1). Lineage (NCBI taxonomy): Eukaryota > Metazoa > Mollusca > Gastropoda > Stylommatophora > Arionidae > Ariolimax > Ariolimax columbianus. The sequence goes on from JAVGWX010000022.1 coordinate 18,854,751, forward strand.
TGCATTTATGAATAGATTTGATGCGCATAGCTTTAGAGCAAGGACATATACATGTAATTGGTTGTACGCATACTATGCAGTCTTCTAAACCAGTATAAAAACGCAGAAAAGTTATTTTTGTCATATAACAGAACATGCCTCCTTTTTTAAGACCAAACTAGAGGGTAGGATGGAAGGCATTCGTTCAAGACACAAGACACCTTTTTAATTGGGCGAATAACATCAGGAGATGGAGTATAAAAAACCTGTCAGATTGCACCTTCACATCGCGAGAAAGAGTAGATCTATTACAGCTGACCTTCAATACGGAGATGGCGCTTGAACGTAACTTATTTCCACTCGTTTCGAAGCGAGTGTGCAGCAGAGTGGTTGATTGGTTGGTTATTGATCCAGTAGCCTGTCCGCTCCTGCCCTTTGACCCAATGCTATATAGTGGTAAATGCAAGTGTTTGTGAGCTGGTGTTTAGTTCTGTACAAAGCGTTCCATTTGTCTGTCCTCGGAGGAAGAAGCTCTTTCCTAAAACCGTCAACAGCAGGACAATCAAAAAGATTGTTTTAAACAGTTTCATGGGGATATGTACACAGCTGGCTCTGTTCTGGTTTGATTCTGTTCAAATGACTTGAGTTGTGTGTGTTGATGCCGTATTTGAGGATATGGATAGCCATATGTTTGTTCAGCAGAGTGGTAGAACGCTCGTTTCTTACTCGAAAGGTAACGAGTTCGATACCCATTTTCAACACGCTCCCTGCCGAAGACGGGTGTGTCAGACCGCATTGTTTAAATATCGCAGTTAAGCTGCAAACTAGAGGCACAACGCTTTCGTTTACCGGTACTACATCCTGATACTTGCAACGCGCTGTTCGTGTCTTTGCAGTGGGAGATTGAGAAGGAACACAGAAAAAGAGTCCAGAAATGCAGCGAGAAATGAACTTACCAACCCTCACTCATGAAAATATGAGACATCGTACAGCAAAGTATCTAACTCTTTATATATGTTGGCAATGTGTTTTTTGTTTTGTTAAAAGTTTGCCACTGTATTCTACTGCTCGGAGAGACGGTCTTGTCCACTTCAGACCGCAGTCCTTCAGGCGTTATCAGGACGTATTAATCAGTGCTTGGTACGTGTGTGTGTGTGTATGTACACATCCTAGGGCGGCCAGTGCTTGGTACGTGTGTGTGTCTGTATGTACACATGCTAGGGCGACCAGTGCTTGGTACGTATGTGTGTCTGTATGTACACATCCTAGGGCAGCCAGTGCTTGGTACGTGTGTGTGTCTGTATGTATACATGCTACGGTGATCAGTGCTTGGTACGCGTGTGTGTCTGTATGTACACATACTAGGGCAACCAGTGCTTGGTACGTGTTTGTGTCTGTATGTACACATGCTAGGGCAACCAGTGCTTGGTACGTGTGTGTGTCTGTATGTACACATGCTACGGTGATCAGTGCTTGGTACGCGTGTGTGTCTGTATGTACACATGCTAGGGCAACCAGTGCTTTCTACGTGTTTGTGTCTGTATGTACACATACTAGGGCGATCGCAGGGGTCAACCCAACCGAAATGAAAGGACCTCACCCCGAGGGTGCGTATTAGAGCTGTGTTCGGTCAGGACGATCTGAAAGTTCAATCAAACCGAAGAGCAAAGGAAGGGCTTCAACGTAAGTGCGCGTGTCAGTTTGTGTGTGTGTTTGTAAGGTTATAAAACGTATGTGTTGTGAATATAATACGTACAGGGGCTGAAATTAGTTTGTATATACATATTTGAAAGGTTGATATAAATATTTATCGTTCCAAGCATTTTTCTTTATTCATTATATTCCCTTTTATTGTTTTGTCTAAACGTGTTCTGAGTTCTCTTGATAGACATGATGGATTTTACGATCGCTATGCTGCATTGATTTTGTTTGAGATATATGTCATCTTTCAGTACGCTGCTTTGGTAAATAATTATCCTCGTAAGCGTTTAGTTTTATTGATTACGTCCCTTCTTCTACCTCTGGGTTCGTTGTCATCTCCCCCTTCTAAACCTTTAAAAGGGCTTTGCAAGTAGCAGGATGTAGCCTAGAGAACGGTATGCGTTGTGTTTTAGTTTACAGCTTGACTGCGATATTTGCACCTTTCGGTCCGACACATCCGACTTCAGCATTCATTTTTTTAAGTACCAGTTTAGCCTTCCCACTTCAATCCCTTCTCCATAGCCAGTCTTATCTGTTGCAGCCTGTTATCCGGGATAACTTCGTGGAGGTGGAGAAGGATTTTGGCAGCTCTGGTTCGCTAGCAGTCCGCTATGGGTCGCTGCAGCGTCCTGATCCGTTCTTCCAATGTATTAGAGGAACAGTAAACAACAAAAACATATCACTAGATTTAAGGAAGGGAGTTCTTTAATGCTAGTACTAACATACGGCAGTGAGTCATAGACAATCACCGGGCAAGTATAGGGATTATTGAAGGCAACTAGAAGAATTCGAGGTGACTTAATAAAGGTTTATAAGATAATCAAAGGAACGGATACATTAGATTATATCAATTTATTCAAAATGCAGCCACCTACGAGGACAAGAGGACATATTAACGAAAGAGAGGTCCAGATTAGATATTAGGAATTATTTTTTTTAGCCAGATAATTGTGAATGCTTAGAATGCATTGCCGCAGGAAGTAGTGTAGGCAGTGACAATTAATGCATTTAAGAATAGATTGGATGCACACAATCTCTCTCCCGTGTAGCGTTCCCTGGAAACAGGGTGTTTTCAAAGCAGTCTGGCTAAACGAGGTAAGGGATTGGCGTTATCCCCGTAGTAGCGAGCGACACGCAGATGACGCCAAACAGCACAACCACCTGGAGGACCTCGGTATACCTTCATCAGCATGCTGAAAAAGTGAGGATATCTACTAAAACCGCCCTCCCACTTAATGTCCTTTTCAGGACGCACAAAAGAGTAAACTTACTCATTATGGGCATAAACAACAACTACTTCTACTATCACTACTACTGCTACTGCAACCACTACCACTACTTCTACTGCATCTAATACTATCACTACTATTACTGCTATAACTACTACTACTAACATTATTACTGCTACAACTACTACTACTGACACTATTACTGCTACTACTACTACTACTGACACTATTACTGATACTACTACTACTATTACTACTACTAACTACTACTACTACTATCACTACTATTAATGCTACAACTACTACTACTATTACTACTACTACTATTACTGCTACTACGACTACTACTAACACTATTTCTACTACTACTACTATTACTACTACTGTCACTACTATTACTGCTACAACTACTAATACTAACACTACTACTACCAGCTTTCCTACCATCACGCATAGACCATACATGCCTTAAATGCGTGTGTCTCAAGCAAATACACTGAACAGTTGTAGCTTTAAATTAACGAGCATGATATTCGAAGGAACATGAGGAAACTTCGAGGCAACAAGTTGTAAACAAAGAATGGTTGTTACTGACAACCATCACAAGACAAGTATTTATCTGCACTCCAGCTACATGCATGACGAACAACATACAAGAAAGTTTAGTAATGGTTAACGAGGATTCGAAGCATGGGCGTCCAGGTATCGAAAGCGCCTTGCCATATGATAGCTGATGTTTGTTGTTGTTTGTTGTTGTTTAATGCCCACAATGAGTAGGTTTACTCTTTTGTGCGTCCTGAAAAGGACGTTAAGTGGCGGGTTGTTGTAGCTTTCTCACATTCCGAGCATGCTGGTGAAGGTGGTCTACCGTCCTCCAGGCGGTTGTGCTATGTTTTGCTTCATCTGTGTGGGGCTCACTACTAGGGGGATCACATCGATCCATATCTCGTCATCCAAGCTGCCTTGAAACAGCCAGTGTCCAGGGAATCTTACATGGCCGATAGATTGTGGTTCGACTACTTGTCTTGATGATGTGTTCTGTTACGAATCGACGTTAGGACACTCCAGGCAGACCTATAGGTGCATGGCCCTTCTCATAAAATAGCAAAGAGTGTAGATACTATTTTGTTTCTGTAGCTCGCTAGTTGTATACACTTCTCCGTCCTCTCGGGCGCCCCTACTTTCTGTACCTGCGTATGATTTCCATATCCTGTAATATGTGCACTGCTGGTTTATCGACTGCACTGCCTTTATAAAGAAGACGGCTGTTGATCAACTTAAAAATCTCTCATCTGGTCATCGTGTACCACCACGTCTACCCCTGAGGCTATAATGTCAGCTCTGTCATTCCCGTCAGGATTCCGTGGCGAAGTGGTTAAGCCGTCGGCCTCGTGATCAGATGGTGTGGGTTAGGCTCCGGACTCCGCCATCTTTTTATCTATGCTTGATGCGGAGTCCCCTGCATCTCGTAGTCTACCCCTAATCGTCTTGTACTGGACTTTCCACTGGGTTAAGGCGGCTCGAGACGAGAGAGTGAGGATAAAAAGTAGCGCAGTTAATCCTTACTAAAAATAGCGTAAGCAAATAAATTATGCCATCATCGTCTGCGATGGACGGCAGCCTTTGCCATTCCCATCAACCCCAGCCCGGCCAGAATAGTAGATCCACACGTTACCGGTGGTTCAAGCCTCAAAACCCACTATCTACTCATGTCACAGACACCCCCTCTGCACCTTCAAAACAAGAATTAAGAGTCAGAAACGCTTAAGGCCATCACGAAAGAGATGCCAGATAGCTATGAGACGTGGTCAAATGAAAACGGACCAAACTGCAACAAGTGAACGTAAGATGCGCATGGTGACGTCACTTCTAGTGTAAACAGCACATACCAACCGTCAAGTTTGCAAAGTTTAATTATCCTCCCGACTCATAGTTTCCTCAGCAGATCGTTGAAAACATGTCGGGTGTGATATGGAATCCGTCCAGAGTTGATCAGCGAGCGGTGATTCGGTGTTTAACAGCTGACGGATGTCGACCAGTTCATATTTATCGCAGAATGCAGACAGTGTATGATGACAAAAGTGTGTCGAAGACAACAGTGAAGAACTGGACAACGATGTTTAAAGAAAGCCGTGAGTTAACGAAAGATCTTTTGAGACCAGGTCAATCGCATATTATTGCATTAACTCATATCTTTCTTTAAACATCGTTGTCCAGTTCTTCAATGAATGTCAACTGGTCGACATCTTTCGGCTGTTAGAAACCTAATCACCGCTCGTCGATCAACTCTGGCCGGATTCCGTATCACACCCGCCATGTTTTAAACGGTATGATGAGGAAACTATGAGTCTGAGGATAATTAAATTTTGCAAATGTGACGTATGTGCTATTTACTCCAGAAGTGACGTAATCATATGCATCGTACGTATGTTCACTTATTGCAATTTGGCTCGGTTTCATTTGAACACGCCTCGTATAACCGAGCAGTAGTCACTGCCTCGATTCCAATTCTGTTACTGAACACTGCTATCAAGTATACACCGCTTCTCTCAGCAACGACCCCGTATCTTTGGCACAGAAACCTCAACCGACTATCTTACCACGTCACACAGATCCATCGTTTGTGTTGTTGTCACCACCAAACATACCTTGTTTACAGCTCATTCCCTCCCTCTAAATTTCTATATTTTTCATTCCTTCCTTACTAAGATGCACAGTTACGTCATACATAAACACAGCGACGACATACGCGTCATCGTCTCCCAGAAGTTGCCATTATCACGTGAGCTTCAGTAGCTGAATAAGTCTTCCAGAATTATAATCCCAGTTAGTGATTGATCCTGGCATTTCACGTTCTTGTAAAGCTTGTCGTATCTACTTTAATTTAAGTAGCAGCTTACTCCCAATTCGGTGATTTCGCTAGCCTGGCATTCTCTACAGACGTCTTTCTCAACCTTTGCGAGGTGGGGAACCATTGAAATAATATTCCGGCTTTATGGAACTACTGCAAATAGATGATTATATTGAAATAATAGTCCGGCTTTATTGAACTTCTGTAAATAGATGATTATATTGAAATAATAGTCCGGCTTTATTGAACTCCTGCATATAGATGATTATATTGAAATAATATTCCGGCCTTATTGAACTCCTGCATATAGATGATTATATTGAAATAATATACAAGCTTCATGTAGCTCCTGTAAATAGATGATTATATTGAAATAATATTCCGGCTTTATGGAACTACTGCAAATAGATGATTATATTGAAATAATATTCCGGCTTCATGGAACTACTGCATACATATGATTATATCCACAGCTCGCGGATCGTTAGCGTATTCATATTGTAATGATTTGAACAAAGATTGGATGTGGTATTTTCATTAATCATATTTAAGTACCAACAAATTGCTTGTTGCAGATGACCAACGTTTGAATCCCCCCAATAAACATAACCTACAGCATCATATTGACTGACTGAGTATGTCTCTTGATTTGACCCTATTTTCTGGTTGATCAGTCCTAAGACTAGTTGTAAAGTTATCTGAGCATGGCTCTCCATTTGGCCTTATCCGTTAGTTGATCAGTCCTAAGATTGGTTCTAAGGTTGTCTGAGCATGTCTCACCATTTGGCCTTATCCGCTAGTTGATCAATCCCAAGATTGGTTCTAAGATTATCTGAGCATGTCTCACCATTTGACCCTATCCTTTGGTTGATCAGTTCTAAGACTGCCTGTAATGTTCTCAGATTGTGTATCTCCGTTTCACGATATCCACTGTAGCTCTTTCTTTCCATTTCAGCACAGAAGCGCACTTTAATGTCTCTGCAAACATGAGATGTATTTGTGAGTCTTGATCCCCCCCCCCCCCCCCCCCCAACTTTCCTCTTTTCTCCTGAATCTTGCCCTCTAGTATATTCTGTAGAAGACTTTCAAGTCAAATATTGTCACCTAGCCAACTCAATCTTCCTTTTCGTATCCTTTTCAAAAAGTAGCTTTTTTGGACGCCTACTTCAGCGAGGACATTGTCATTGGATATTCTTTATGTCAAACTCGCTCTTTTTTACAGTGGCACCACATTTCGAAAGCTTCCAAGCTTTTTTTATCCTTCTTTGCAAGAGTCCATATTTCATCCACATTAAGTCTAATAGGCCATATATTTTAACCCACAACTGCGGGCATGAAGATTAGAGTCTGGTCAGGCACAACATTCTGCTCAGACATGTTAGTCAGGGTCAGGCACAACATACTGATCAGACATGTTAGTCAGGGTCAGGCACAACATACTGATCAGACATGTTAGTCAGGGTCAGGCACAACATACTGATCAGACATGTTAGGGTCAGGCACAACATACTGATCAGACAAGTCAGGGTCAGGCACAACATACTGATCAGACATGTTAGCCAGGGTTATGCACAACATACATATCAGACAAAATAGTCAGGGTCAGGCACAACATACTATTCAGACATGTTAGTCAGGGTCAGGCACAATATGCAGGCTAATACCCTCACCTTGGCTTCCTCGTAGCCCTGTTTTTGTGGCAGCCTGGCTAACAAGGTGAAGGATCGGCATGATCCCCGTAGTAGTGACCGACACGTAGGCGAAGCCAAGCTTAGCACAACCGTCTGGGGGACGCCGGGATGTCAAGAAAGCTACAACAAACCGCCACTAAATACCCATTGTGGGCATTCCTTCAACAACAACAACCGCACAACTGCCAGCTAATTTCAAAGAATAGAACAATTATTTTATTCAATTACCTTTGTCAAATGGAACTACGGGAGATGACAGCTAGTACTTCCCCGAAGCGCTTGAGAAGCGCTGCTCTGCATTGATTGTTCTCTAAAGAAATGCCTGGAGACAGTTTTCTTCGATTATCTTTGTGTCGTCAGCCCTCTGAAGTCTCACCTTTTACGCACGAAAACATGGGCGTTGTACGAGTTTGCTGAACTTTCATGCTTAATTTAGCTGCACTCAGCTTTAAGGTGTTATCATTCTAGAATGTATGCATGCGACAGTTTGGAAACAATTTTTAGCTTTGTCTATTACACACATTGTGCAATAACGGCAGTTGGTGTCTATACATATTTGTCGAAATTTAAATGCTAAATTTAGATTTTCAGTTGTACGTGTGCGACTTTAACTCTTAAAAAACGGCGTGGAATTGTGTTACCTGATATCTGAACTCGCAGACTTTTACATAAGTACAGAAGCTCGTGCTAGTGAGCTTCATATATACAGGAGTAGCTTCGTTTTGGAAGGTAGGAAAGCTAATGTTGTCCTTCGCTTACTTCAATACAAAGTGCTGTGTTGGTGCAGCTATTGACTACGTTTTGCTTCATTTGTTTGAAATGTTTATTTTAACATCTGCCGAGTTTGAACTATTATTATTATTGTTATTATTATTAATATCGTCGTTATCGTCAGTGTCATGGCGACACCTGAATAGGCAGCGAAGAGTGATTACACTCTAACTTGCCAGACATGCCATAATAGGTGACCAAATCAGATTGTGCCTGATTGGTTGCTGCGTCTACTAAAACGACCATCGACAAGAAAAAGAAGAAATCTGCATTATAGGAAAGAAGAGGAGCGATTGCGGTGTTGTTATTATTACTTTATTATTATTATTATTATTATTATATTTATTATTATTAAGGAAAGTCAGCAGGACACAAGTTGATGTGAGATAGCTGACATATGTAGTTTGTAGTTTCTGCAGGTGTTGTTAAATAGAAAGAACATTCAGATTTGTGACTGCTGTAGGTAGCAGACGCTAGGTGTTGAACGCACGTGCGTGGCAGAGATAATAACAAAATGGAGTCCGTGCTCACAGAGAGTATGGTTCAGGATCAGCGTGATATTGTTTGCTTGTTTTCTGTGTGTTACAAAGTGACTTTCTGCAAATGCTATTCATAAGGAAATGCTTTCTTTTTACAATGGGAGGTGTTTGTTCCGAATAATCCGCCGGAATCTTTGTGTATGATAAATACAAGAATAACACTATTGCCTCACAGATTGCATTGCCTGAGAGACGACTAACTGTGGAACACAGCATAACGTGGACCATGATCAGTTGGATTGTTAAGAGCTGTTTACAGATGCCCTGGCTATGTTAACAGCACTAAAAAGCCAAAAAAATACTGAACTTAATGATTTAAGAGCAGTACTCTGTTAACTATGTCAGCAGTCCGCACCAAAACGAGTAGTGGTACAGTGGTATCCATCCAAGGCAACGAGGAGGCAGACAGACTTGTAAAAGAAGGTGCAAGACTACCACAAACAGATTCTAGTGTGACCTACGAAGAGTCTAAAAGGTTTTTTAGGGCCAGATACATGGCCAAATGGGAAACAGAACATACTGACTACACAAAAAATGATGCCTACTACCAGTTGAACAGAAGAGAGCAGGTCGTGGTCTTCAGACTCCGCACAGGCCACAACAGACTGAGGTACCATCTATTCAATAAACTGAAACAGTGGCACTGACGAATGCACCTGTGGTACAGGGAAAATGACCGCTGAACATCTGCTGCAAATTGCCCGACATACGAGGACCAGAGAAAGCACATGTGTCCATCATATGGCCATCGAACAAATTCAAGTTGACGTCTGACAGCATGCGAAGAAGAAGAAGAAGAAGAAGAAGAAGAAGAAGGATTGTTAAGAGCAACGTCATTACTTGGCTCTAGTGTTTTAGTGTATTAATATGGACTCACACATCGTTAACCATCCTCCAAGAAACTGGTTATATACAGACTGTGCAGCGTCTTTAAACCAGAGTATAAAGACGTTCAGTTAAGTTACGTAAAGCGTTTTATAACTGGGTCAAAACATGTTCTAAATCATGCTGAAAAGCTGCTGATGAAGCCAGACCTGGTCGTCTTGTTCAGATTGCATTAGAAACATTTGTGGCGATTTGTTATAATTGTTGTTGTTGTTGTTGTTGAATGCCTACAATGAGTAAGTTTACGCTTTCCTTCGCCCTGAAAAGTTCGTGAAGTCACCGATTGCATTAGCTGTTCTTACATCTCTGTCGTGCTCATGAAGGTGAACCGGGGTCGTCCGGATTGTTGTGTTATGCTCTGTTTAATCGGCGTGACGCTCACTACTATAGATATCACGTCGATTCACACTTCGCTAGTAAGACTGAACAGTCTGCTTCCAGTGAGAACTGCCTGGACGTGAGGTTGGATCATGGTCAGTATTTTTACCTGACCCTGACTAGCATACTCTGATCGACATATTTACCTGACTCTGACTAACATGTCTTCTATTTCTTCTTCTTTGTTCTCAATCTCCCACTACCAAGCCCTGAAAGGGCTTTCCAGTAGCAGGATGTAGGCCGGAGAACGGAATGGGTTGAGTCGTAGTTTACAGCTTGACTGCGATATTTGCTCCTTTCGGTACAACACCTCCGACTTCCGCAGGGATATTTGAGTACCGGGTTAGCCTTCTCTATTTGATCCCTTCTACTTAGCCAGTCGGCTCAGTTGCAGTCTGTTATCCAGGATCACCGCGTGGAGGTGTAGAAAGGTCTTGGCATTTGTGGTTCGCTGGCCATGACGCTAGTAGTCAGCTATGGGTCGCTTATCGCTGCAGCTCATGCGTTGCTCAGCGCCGATGGATTCCTCTTAAAATTGTCTGATTGGTTTGTTTACCTGACTCTGATTAACATTGTCCGATTGGTATATTTACCTGACCCTGTCTAACATTGTTTGATTAGTATTTTTACCTGACCCTGACTAACATTGTCTGATTGGTACCTTATCTGACCCTGACTAACTTTGTCGGATTGGTATGTTTACCTGACCCTGGCCAACATTGTCGTATTGGTATGTTCACCTGACCCTGCTAATATAGACTAACTGGTATGTTTACCTGACCCTGACTATTATTGTCTGAATAGTATCTTTACCTGACACTGACTAACATTGTCTGACTGGTATGTTTACGTGACCCTGACTAACATAGACTGATTGGTATGTTTACTTCACAGTGACTAAGATAGACTAATTCGTATGTTCGCCTAGCCCTGACTAACATTGTCTGATTGGTATGTTTACCTGATCCTGACTAACATTATTTGATTCTTATGTTTACCTGACCCTGACTAACATTGTTTGATTGGTATGTTTACCCGACTTTGGCTAACATTGTCTGATTGGTATGTTTACCTGGCCCTGATTAACATAGACTAATTAAAATGTTTACCTGGCACTGACTAATATTGTATGATCGGTATGTTCACCTGACCCTGATTAGCCTTGCCATATCGGTATGTTCACCTGGCCCTGCTAACATGTGTGATCAGCATGTTTTGCCTGACCAGACGTTACTTGTCTCCTCTCCTTATCTACAGTGAGTAGGGAAAATGATTCGAGCTCATAGGCGAGTAACAGTAGATGTGTAGTAACTACAATATAATGTTCACACGGTTTAGCCTACAGCATAAGACATTGTCTCGTTTTGACGGGAGATGTTTTGCAACTGACGAAGAGACTGAAACGCAAGGGGCAAATGTGTCTGAGACAGCAGACCAAAGACGTCTATGCTGCATGTTCTGATACCATAATAAATCGATTGAAAACGTGTATCAATAGTGTTGACTTTATGTTGAGTAATTATCGATCAGTGTAACTGGAATAATAAATGGTTTTCCAGGTCGTATCTCATTTACTTTTTTAACTTAGTATAAAAAACAAAAATCCAGTTCTGACTTATTTACTGACATGCCTTGGTATTATTATTATTTGTTATCTATTATTGTCAAGTGAATTCCGTGGCGAATTGGTTAAGCCGTCGGCCTCGTTATCAAGTGGTGTGGGTTCGACTCCGGACTCCGCCGTCTTTTTCACGTCTTGTCCTTGACTTGCCACTGGGGTCGGGCGACACGAGACGAGAGAGTGAGGATAAAAAGTAGCGCAGTTAATCCTTACTAAAAATAGCATAGCAAAATTAATTATGCCATAGTCGTCTGCGATGGACGGCGACCTTTGCCTTTTTTTTATTATTGTGAAGAAGTAATTCTCTTTGGCTGTAATTTTTATAAATATCGCCATACTTTTTCGCATCTTGGTCATGGACCAGGTTGTCGAATAAACATAAGGTGTTCAGTTGGTTTGTGTCCCATACAGAGAGTTTGATGAGGAATAGGGCTCATTCCCTTGCTTCTGCCAAGTTTCGGAATATTTCCTTTAGTTTTGATTCTTTTAGTTGGTCTCCATATAGTTTCTTGGTGATGCGTAGTTTACTTCTATTCCGACTGTCTGATAGTGGTATATGCATGATCTCTTTATGTGTTCTGTGTCTCCATGGTGATTGGTAGTTTGCTGTTATTTCGATTGTCTGATAGTGGAATATGAATGTTTTCTTCAGTTAACGTGTTTCCATTTATCGTACAGGGTCTTTCAACCGAGGTTCAGCGTGATGTCGCTAGGGATTGTGCGAGATGTGAGGGATTGTGTGAGATGTCGAGAGGGATTGTGCGAGATGTTGTGAGTGATTGTACGAGATGTCGCGAGCGATTGTGCGAGATGTCGCTAGGGATTATGTAAGATGTGGGGGATTGTGCAATATTTCGCTAGGGATTGTGCGAGATGTTGCTAGGGATTGTGCAAGATATGGGAGATTGTGCGAGATGTCGCTAGGGATTGTGCGAGATGTCGTTAGGTATTGTGTGAGATGCCGTGGAGGGATTGTGCGAGATGTTGTGAGTGATTGTTTGAAATGTTGTCAGGGATTGTGCGAGATGTTGTGAGGATTGTGATTGTGCGAGATGTTGTGAAGGGATTGTGCGAGATATCGTGAGGGATTGTGCAAGATGTTGTGAGGATTGTGCAAGATGTTGTGAGGGATTGTGCGAGATGTCGCTAGAGTTTGTGCGAGATGTTTTGAGGGATTGTGTCAGATGTCGCTAGGGATTTTGCGAGATGTCGCTAGGGATTGTGCGGGATGTTGTGAGGGATTGTGCGAGATGTCACTAGAGATTGTGCGAGATGTCGCTAGGGATTGTGTTAGATGTCGCTAGGGATTGTGTGAGATGTTGCTAGGGATTGTGCAAGATATGGGGGATTGTGCGAGATGTCGCTAGGGATTGTGCGAGATGTCGTTAGGTATTGTGTGAGATGTCGTGGAGGGATTGTGCGAGATGTTGTGAGTGATTGTTTGAAATGTTGTCAGGGATTGTGCGAGATGTTGTGAGGATTATGATTGTGCGAGATGTTGTGGAGGGATTGTGCGAGATATCGTGAGGGATTGTGCAAGATGTTGTGAGGATTGTGCAAGATGTTGTGAGCGATTGTGCGAGATGTCACTAGGGATTGTGCGAGATGTTTTGAGGGATTGTGTCAGATGTCGCTAGGGATTTTGCGAGATGTCGCTAGGGATTGTGCGAGATGTTGTGAGGGATTGTGCGAGATGTCACTAGAGATTGTGCGAGATGTCACTAGGGATTGTGTGAGAAGTCGCTAGAGATTGTGCGAGATGTCGCTAGGGATTATGCAATATGTCTCTAGGGATTGTGCAGGATGTGGCTAGGGATTGTGCGAGATGTCGTGAAGGGATTGTGCGAGATGTCGTGGACAGATTGTGCGACATGTTATGAGGATTGTCCGAGATGTCATGGAGGGATTGTGAGAGATGTTGTGAGTGATTGTTTGAAATGTTGTGAGGGATTGTGCGAGCAGTTGTCTGGGATTGTGCATGATGTCGTTAGAGATTGTGCAAGATGTTGTGATGGATTGTGTGAGATGTTGTGAGGGATTGTGCGAGATGCCGCTAGGGATTGTACAAAATGCTGTGAGGAACTGTGTGAGATGTTGTGAAGGACTTACGAGATGTTGTGGGGGATTGTGCGAGATGTCGCTAGGGATTGTGCGAGATGTCGTGGAGGGATTGTGCGAGATGTTGTGAGGATTGTGCGAGATGTCGTGGAGGGATTGTGCGAGATGTTGTAAGGATTGTGTGAGATGTCATGGAGGGATTGTGAGAGATGTTGTGAGCGATTCTTGGAAATGTGAGGGATTGTGCGAGATGTTGTGAGGATTGTGATTGTGCGAGATGTCGTGGAGGGATTGTGCGAGATGTCGTGAGGGATTGTGCAAGATGTTGTGGGGATTGTGCGAGATGTTGTGAGGGATTGTGCGAGATGTCGCTAGGGATTATGTGAGATGTTGCTATGGATTGTGTGAGATGCTGCTAGGGATTGTGCGAGATATCATGATGGCGGAAAATAGTACAGATGTTTTACTTAACACTGTGTGTCGGCCATATTTCTTTCAATTAATGTTGCTATGGTCGATGTTATAACGAAGCTTTAATATTCAACAGAGTCAATACATAGGTTCATGTTATAAATAGCATCAATTAATATAATTGAAAAGCTCACTGCCAATTATGAAAGATTTTTACATCGGCAGATATCCAACAGCCAGCTCAGAACTGGTATAGACCAGAGGAATCCGACTGTGTAATTAATACAACGCATTGTGATGGCTGTTAAATGCCTCGTCATATAATTAGTGGAGCGCAAGAAATTCAACGAAGCGTGAATTAATGACTGGAGTAATTGGAGCAGATGATCAGAGTGTCTTTCATTTCGATGAACATAACCTCAATGAACATATCGATGTCCTGGACAATGTCTGCGATATATTTAATATGGCTTGGCTTGACTTGGCTTGGCTTGGCTTGGCTTGGCTTGGCTTGGCTTGGTTTGGCTTGGCTTGGCTTGGTTTTGTTTGACTTGGCTTGGTTTGGCTTGGCTTTGTTTGGCTTGGTTTGGTTTGGCTTGGTTTGGTTTGGCTTGGTTTGGTTTGGCTTGGTTTGGTTTGGTTTGGTTTGGTTTGGTTTGGTTTGGTTTGGCTTGGCTTGGCTTGGCTTGGCTTGGCTTGGCTTCGTTCTCAATCTCCTACTACCAAACCCTAAAAGGGCTTAAGTAGCAGAAATGTAGTCAAGAGAAAGGAATGCGTTGTGTCGTAGTTAACCGCTTGACTGCGATATTTGCATCTTTCGATCCAATACATCCGACTTCAGCAAGCATTTTTTGAGTACCTGGTTAGCATTTCCTCTTCGATCCCTTCTCCTTAGCCAGTCTAGTCTGTTGCAGCCTGTTATCCAGGATCACCGCATGGAGGTGTAGAAGGGTCTTGGCAGCTCTGGTTGCAGTCAGCTATGGGTCGCTGACCGCTGCAGCTCATGCGCTGCTCAGCATCTTGATCCAGTATATAATATGAAGATTAAATCAACAAAGACACTGAAAAACAGCAGAATAGAGAAAATACTAAATAATCAGGTAGAAGGCACAGAAAAAGGTAAGAGAATTATAATCCTTTGATTCAGATAAGATGGGTGAATGGATAAAGATGTGGAATCGATAATACATAAAGGAAATATGCTTTCCTATCAGCTCTCACTATTATTTGAGACAAGCACATCATAGTAGAAACAAAAAGACAGTTGATAAATAGTTTGATTGTACCAACTCTCCGCTGCCGATGTCAGACATAGACTTTCACCAACGCACAGGAAAGAACCAAAAAATGGTATGTGAAATGAGGTGTTTGAGAAAGGTTTGACAGTGTATGAAACGAAGTAATCAGACAGATGGTTGGTGCCGCAATATTTATAGAATACATGAAAAGGACGAAAATAAAATGGTTTGGATACCTGAAAAAAATGCAACCAAAGATACTAAATACACTCATCTACAATACAAGACATATGGGGTTTCAGAGCAAGAGAGAGACCATTACAAAGATGGATAAAAGATGTTGATGAGACACCGAAGACACACGGAATTGTAACAACATCGACGGCTCATCAGACACACGAAAGACAGTTATGTCTACCGACACAAGTGGATAGAAGATGGTGATGGTGGCGATGATGGTCGTGATGGTGGTGATTGTGATAGTTAGGAAGATGGTGCTGAAAGTGGTGATGGCGATGATGATGATAATGTTGATGTGATGAAGAAGGGGATGGTGACGGGTATGGTGGTGATGATGATGATGGCGATGAAGGTGGTGATGGTGATGATGGGGATGGTTATGAAGGTGGTGGTGGTGATGTTGATGGTGATGGTGATGCGATGAAGAAGGGGATGGTGATAGTTATGGTGGTGATGATGATGATGATGGTGATGATGATGGTGATGAAGGTGGTGATGATATTGATGATGAAGATGGTGATGGTGATGGTGATGTGTATGGTGGTGATGATGATGATGAAGATGGTGATGAAGGTGGTGATGGTGATGATGATGGTGATGATGATGGGGATGGTGATGATGATGGTGATGATGATGGTGATGATGATGGGGATGAAGATGGTGATGGGGATGAAAATGGTTATGGTGATGGTGATGTGTATGGTGGTGATGATGATGATGATGGTGATGATGATGGTGATGAAGGTGGTGATGATGTTGATGATGAAGATGGTGATGGTGATGGTGATGTGTATGGTGGTGATGATGATGATGAAGATGGTGATGAAGATGGTGATGGTGATGATGATGGTGATGATGATGGGGATGGTGATGATGATGGGGATGAAGATGGTGATGGGGATGAAAATGGTTAGGGTGATGGTGATGTGTATGGTGGTGATGATGATGATGAAGATGGGGATGAAGATGGTGATGGTGGGGATGATGGTGATGATGATGGGGATGAAGATGGTGATGGGGATGAAAATGGTGATGGTGATGGTGTTGATGATGAAGATGGTGATGGTGATGATGATTGTGATGAAGATGGTGATGGGGATGAAAATGGTGATGGTGATGTGTATGGTGGTGATGATGATGATGAAGATAGTGATGAAGATGGTGATGAGGATGAAAATGGTGATAGTGTTGATGATGAAGATGGTGATGAAGGTGGTGATGGTGATGATGATGGTGATGAAGATGGTGATGGTGATGATGATTGTGATGAAGATGGTGATGGGGATGAAAATGGTGATGGTGATGGTGATGTGTATGGTGGTGATGATGATGATGAAGATGGTGATGAAGATGGTGATGATGATGGTGAAAAAGATCGTGATGGTGATGATAATGGTGATGGTTATGATGATGGTGATGAAGCTGGTGATGGTGATGATGATGGTGATGAAGATGGTGATGGTGACGGGGATGATGATGGTGATGATCATGGTGAGGAAGATCGTGATGGTGATGATAATGCTGATGGTTATGATGATGGTGATGAAGATGGTGATGGTGATGATGATGGGGATGAAGATGGTGATGGTGATGGGGATGATGATGATGATGGTGAGGAAGATGGTGATGGTGATGATAATGGTGACGAAGATGGTGATGGTGATGATGATGGTGATGAAGATGGTGATGATCATGAAGATGGTGATGATGATGACGATGGTGATGGCGATGATGATGGGGATGAAGATGGTGATCACTCTAACGTGCAATACCCTGAAGACACATTGATGTGTATGCGTATGTTCCTCTCATCATCATAAACATGTATCTATCTAGTTCCCCCTTGGAACAAAGGGCCGCAGCGGATGCTCTCATCTGATCCTCTTCTGTGTCGTCCTCTTGATTTCCACCCACGAGTCTCTGATTGATCGTTCTCGATCGTTCGTCTCTCGGTGTTTCTTCTCCTTCCCACTCGTCTATTTCCTTGTGGGTTCCAATCCAACGCATGTATGGTTATAACTGTCATGTTAATTTGTGTGTTCAATGGTACATTATTGCAGAGGTTCTGCAAGGATAAAAGTGTAGGATAGGTTGATATAGAATATATATCTCCTTTAATTGTTAGAAATTGGAGTGTGCATGCTTTCTTCAGCTATTGTGTGTTTCTACAAAGGGAGATGGTGATAGAGGTCGGTTCACGATAATAGCGTCCAAAGTGCATGCAGTGATGGACAATACAGTAGATATTGTTTGACTGTTCCCTCGTCTTGCCTAATTAACATAGTGGTAAGGCAATCGCACTTCCCGGCGAAGGTAAGGGTTCAACTATTGTTTCCAGCACGGTCCAGTCCACTCAGATGTAATTGTGCACATGGCTAAATGTTAGAGATCAATTTTCATCCCGTATATGTCGTAGTCCACGCTGAGATCAATAAAGAGGAAAAGAAAATTGTGAACGATTTTTCGAAATATATGCAGTCAACTAAGAATCGACAACAATGCACTCTAGGAATACCAATAGGTGTAAGGTCCCTTTCTCTCTCCCTCTCATGCTCTCTCTCTCGCTCATGCTCTCTCTCTCATGCTCTCTTTCTCTCTCTCATGCTCTCTTTCTCCCCCTCTCATGCTCTCTGTCTCCCTCTCGCATGCTCTATTTACCGATCTCTCATGCTCTCTCTCTCTCTGTCTCTCTCTCAGAAATGGCGTATGGTGTGAATACTGATTGTTTATGTCGCTCGCTGATTGTGCACACTCCTGCTTCGTCATCTCTTGCGCCCTGCTCCTTCGTTTGATTTCAAAGTCCTGCTGTCAGTGGGTTGCCGATTCTTATACCGCAGGATCATCATCCAACGTGTAGCCATCAACAGACTTGAAAAGGACACCCTTATCTGTCATCATCATCAAGTGCCTTGCCGGTTGACGTTGGCGATCAGGATCTCCATCCACGTCTATCACGTGTGTCGTTTACCAACTCTGTTGTTGATTGTCGCCCGTGTCGTTCTTTCAGGCTGTCCAACAGCTTCGATCTCGACCTTCTTCTGTCTCTCTGTCCCGTTATCACAACGTTCTCCAAGCCGCCTCTTCTCACAACATGCGAGACAAATTATGACTGCCTTGTTCTGTCCCTTGCAATAAGTTGTCTTTGTGTCTGTGCCTCTTCGAGTAATGTCTTCTTTGCCGTCCATGGGATCCGCAGCATTCTTCGGTAAAACTACACCTCCGTTGCTTTCATAGTTCTATGGTCTTGCTTCCTGGTTGTCCGTGATTCATTGCCATATCTCAGTACTGTTCCCACGTAGCATCCACAGACTTTAATCTTTAGTTGTACTATTAAGTTGCACACGATTCCCTTCCTGGCCTGGAAGATCAGTTTTTCTTAGGCTATTCTGCATTTTATTTTGTAATTGCATCTTCCATCTGATGTTGTTTATGTGTATATATATTTAAACCTGTTAACTTGTCTCAATTCGGTCCCCTTCACTTAGACGCAGCATTTTGAAGAGTCCAATCCCTTAGGGCATTATTTGTCGGGCCACTACCCTCACAAATAGTATGTAATATATATTCTGTAGAGCGACTATTCGATAACTCCTGGGAAGCGAGGAGCCCTTGTCAGGTTTGTGGAGTTAGTTGCCCATCACAACCTATGGTGACCACAATATCGGGTGGTTTTGTCTTGATGATGTAACTAGAGCTGTATTTGGATTATAGCGTGAAAGCAACTACGTTGGTCATCAGCCTCACTCGCTGGTCCCGAGCTACCTTGGACCAGTGGCAAGACAAAAATCGAGACAATTGGAGGTAACTCAGTATGCAGGCACTCTAGTCCCACCTCCCTTGTGACCAGGGTCGCTTAAAACTTGCGGGATTCAATCGCCCACTGTTTCCGTTTATCACTTTGAAAGGCGAGTGCCTTACCTTTCTACAATATCATTCATCGTGTGAGCGATGTGTCATGGACATGTTGCTAGCCGGTCAGGGCCCAAACCTCTCAAAAACGATATGTTAGTCTACTAATATTGACCTGTGTGTACATTTCCCAGCCACACCATATCCGGCATGTCAGCAAGCAGGGTGAAGGACGCCAATCTCGTGAAGTTCAGACGTGTGTTAACAAGGACCGTGAAAGTACAACACATGGTAACCGAAATACGATTGCAAATAGCTGAGGACCATGCCAGGTTAAGCGAAGGGAAAAACACCACATAATGAACGAACTAACTAATCCAAATGGAAAACCGTAATACGTTTCTGTGGACAAAACTCGTCACAAGTCGTCAACAGTCGTCATAAGTCGCCAACAGTCGTCACAAGTCGTCAAATAGTGTGAATTCCAGTCAAATAAGTGACCAGGCCGTATCCATAATGGACTAAAACACGAGGACATGACTAACTGTGGCCAATTAGGTTTGTGGAGTAGACATAGGCATTTATGCAGTAAGATGTCAAACACCGGTCGATCTCTATAGAGGTATGTCACTCGTTAACCACATTTCCAATTTCTACATTATTCAACTGCTGGATGGGGCAATGCTTTACCCGATTTGGGAGCTGGGGCAATGATGTACCCGATTTAGGAGCTGGGGCAATGCTGTACCCGATTTAGGAGCTGGGGCAATGCTGTACCCGATTTAGGAGCTGGGGCAATGCTATACCCGATTTAGGAGCTGGGGCAATGCTGTACCCGATTTAGGAGCTGGGGAAATGCTGTACCTGATTTAGGAGCTGGAGCAATGCTTTACCTGATTGAGAGCTGGGGCAATGCTTTACCTGATTGAGAGCTGGGGCAATGCTTTACCTGATTGAGAGCTGGGGCAATGCTTTACCTGATTGAGAGCTGGGGCAATGCTTTACCTGATTGAGAGCTGGGGCAATGCTTTTCCTGATTGAGAGCTGGGGCAATGCTTTACCTGATTGAGAGCTGGGGCAATGCTGTACCCGATTGAGAGCTGGGGCAATGCTTTACCTGATTGAGAGCTGGGGCAGTGATGTACCCGATCTGGAGCCAGGGCAATGCTGTACCCGATTGGGAGCTGGGGCAATGCTTTACCTGATTGAGAGCTGGGGCAATGCTTTACCTGATTGAGAGCTGGGGCAATGCTTTACCTGATTGAGAGCTGGGGCAAGGATGTACCCGATTGGGAGCTGGGGCAATGCTGTACCCGATTTAGGAGCTGGGGCAATGCTGTACCCGATTTAGGAGCTGGGGCAATGCTGTACCCGATCTGGAGCCAGGGCAATGCTGTACCCGATCTGGAGGTGGGCCAGTGTTCTTGCTGCTTATCTTATCGCTGTGTAAGTAGTCATTCAATCTGTTATGTCCCGTTTTCATACAGAACAAGATCACATGATCAAGGCAGTGATAGTTGTCTCTCGTTTAGTTGACCTTGCTTATGACTTTGATAAGAATCCCCTTTTCTTGAAGGTGATTGTTTGCTCTTTTTTGTTCTCATTGTTGTCCCTCTTTTGCAAACCAGTTTCCAATCTCATTGGCATGCGACGGTGTGATGGCATCCACTGTAACACTTCTCTTTAATTGACTTTTACTTCGTCTAATGCTTTTTTAAGCTCTCACATAGTGTCATTCCTGAGAGCTTGCTGAAAATAGCATTGCATCTGAAAGGAATACAACGTCTTAATATTGGCTTATTTGGCTACTAACCATATCTACACCAATAATTAGCGCATGTGCTTCAGTCGAGTAGTTGGAACATCATTTTCCAGTGAATGAACAATTTGTTTCTTTATCATGGAAGCCAAAGCCGACTCCCGCGCCTTCATTCTTCACTACCGACGCTGCTGAGGTCAACTCGGAAAGACATTATCCTCATTGCATGTAGCCTGGGACTCTGCCCCTTGTCCTGCTCTAGGGCGGTGGTGCGATGGACCCTTTTCACCAAGGCGGCCTACCAACCGACCTTTTTTTGATCGCCTCCAGTACCTTACCAAATTAGCAGCAGCAATATAATATATATGTGCATACATACGAGCATGCACTCCTCCAATGAACGTGACAAAATAAACACAATTAAGTGACACTAATTGGAACGTTTATGTATTGATTGTGCACATATATCTCGTCTCTTACCCGAACAGGTGACACAGCTAGGCCAGCCTTTCTTAGCCGGTTTATCCTTCAGGAACACTTGAAATAATTTCTAGACCTCGGGGAACATACCTTTAAATATTATTTTATATACAGATCAACGTCAGTATCGTAATAATTACTTAGACAATTGTAAGAATCTAATACAAATTATGCATTTGAAAAAAAAATTATATTCTAACAAATAATATTAAAATGTATGTGTATAAATGCCTGTTTTCGACTTATATATTATATGTAAATATCTACGGCCAATATACATTGTTATAAATTCTGAAGAGATATATATATATTTGTGTGTGTGTGTGTGTGTGTGTGTGTGTGTGTGTGTGTGTGTGTGCGTGCGTGCGTTCGTGCGTGCGTGTGTGTGTGTGTTTTGATAAATGTACTAATTAGCCCCTATATAATGATTTCTTGGTTGGCCTACTTTGTCCTAAGAGGTATGCCGACATTCACACGTTCTCTGTCATTCTCTGGCTCATTGCTGCCTTACTACCGTATGTGTTGAATTTGTATTTTTGTTTTCGTTGTGTTTTTAATTTGATCCGCAATACGGGTAATTTGACCGTAATATTAGTGTTGTTTTTGTTTCTGTGCTAGATCGGTACCATGCATTCCTGGTGTTGGTTTTATCATTTGAATTCTATCAGCTACGTAAACCATTATTTTACAAAAACACTGTTAGCAATGTTGAATAATATAGCTAGATACAGTCATATGTAACAAAAATAGTATAAATAGAAAATTTAACATATTAATTGCGTGCTGACGTACAGGGCTGATTGTTCTCTGCACACAATTACAGCTACTACTACTATTACTATTTCTGTTACTACTCCTACTAATATTACTGTTAAATGGTACTACTAATACTACTACTACTACTTCTCCTACTACTCCTACAACTACTACTCCTACTCCTGCTACTCCTACTATTGCCATTCCTACTGCTACTACTACTATTCCTACTACTACTCTTACAACTATTTCTACTACTATTCCTCCTACTATTACTCCTGCTACTACTACTATTCCTACTACTATTCCTCCTACTACTACTCCTGCTACTACTACTACTACTATTCCTACTACTATTCCTCCTACTACTACTACTACTACTACTACTACTACTACTGCTACTATTCCTACTACTACTACTCCTACTACTGCTACTCCTGCAACTACTACTATTCCTACTACTATTCCTCCTACTACTACTCCTGCTGCTACTACTACTACTACTACTACTACTACTACTGCTACTATTCCTACTACTACTACTCCTACTACTGCTACTCCTGCAACTACTACTATTCCTGCTACTACTCCTACTCCTATTACTACTCCTACTACTACTACTACTACTAGTCATACTACTACTACTACTACTACTACTACTACTACTAGTAGTCATACTACTACTACTACTACTACTACTACTACTACTACTACTATTCCTACTACTACTACTCCTACTCCTATTACTACTCCTACTACTACTACTAGTCATACTACTACTACTACTACTACTACTACTACTACTACTACTACTAGTCATACTACTACTACTACTACTGTTCCTACTACTACTACTCTTACTCCTATTACTACTCCTACTACTACTACTTCTCCTACTCCAATTACTACTCCTACTACTACTACTACTAGTCATACTACTACTACTATTCCTCCTACTACTACTCCTGCTACTACTACTACTATTCCTCCTACTACTACTCCTGCTACTACTACTACTACTACTACTCCTGCTACTACTACTACTACTACTACTCCTGCTACTACTACTACTACTACTACTCCTGCTACTCCTACTACTACTACTACTCCTGCTACTACTACTACTATTCCTCCTACTACTACTACTACTACTACTACTACTCCTACTCCTATTACTGCTACTACTAGTCATACTACTACTACTACTACTATTCCTACTACTACTACTACTACTACTGCTACTACTACTCCTACTCCTATTACTACTACTACTAGTCATACTACTACTACTACTACTATTCCTACTACTACTACTACTACTCCTATTACTACTACTACTTCTACAACTATTCCTACAATTTCTAATACTACTACCATAACTTTTAATGTTACTACTCCTGCTACTACTACTGCTCCAATTCTATTTACTTGCAATAAACCGTAAAAAAATCGAAAATTAAAGCTTTTGGATGAAAATATTTTTTCTGGAAATGCGTGGATTGTTTTTTTTTTTCACAAAGAATATTCCCTGAAAAATACCACATAAATATTGCTATGCAAAATATGTAATGCATACAAATTATATTATGAAAGAAAGGAATCCAATTCACGTTTTCAATACTGGTTTTTTTTCGTCCAAATAAAATTAGTTTGAAAATTAAATAGATTTTACCATTACAAGGGCAAATGATATTTAGCCGTGAGCCAGATTCGAACCATCAGTCTGGGAAGGATTTAATGTGGAAAGATGTACATCCCACGGAAAACTGTAACATAATTATATTTATATTTATAAACCCAATTTGAAAGCTTCACTTTATGTAATTCTAAATTACGTTGTATGTCAACGTGATATTGTTGTCAGTATATAACACATGTTGTACTAAGATCTACTTTTTTTATGTTTTGGCACATCGATTGAAAACATTTTTTGTTTTTTTTGTTTTTTGGTTTCTGTTGTGTTACTATTATTTGACGATCGAAGTTTTGTTTCTCTTTGGGTACATCAACGGGCCAATATATTTAACTGTTTTGGCACATTAACGGAACAATATATTTAACTGTTTTGGCACATTAACGGGACAATATATTTAACTGTTTTGGCACATTAACGGGACAATATATTTAACTGTTTTGGCATATTAACGGACCATGATATTTAACTGTTGTGGCACATTAACGGGACAAGATATTTAACTGGTGTGGCACATTAACGGACCATGACATTTAACTGTTTTGGCACATTAACGAACCATGATATTTAACTGTTGTGGCACATTAACGAACCCTGATATTTAACTGTTTTGGCACATTAACGAACCATGATATTTAACTGTTGTGGCACATCACATACAAACTGTCAATAGACGAGAATTATGTCTGTTAATTCCACTTTTTCTTATATTGTTTTTCCTTTTACTTCCAGTCTCAGATGAAACAAGTTGTTCACTCATGTATCCCCGTACAAATATTGCGGTATATTGTCTGTAAAAGTAAGTCTGTTTGTGGCAGACATAACAATACATTCAAATAGTCAGTCTTGTCCTTGTTGTAATCTTGATGTCAATCCAAAATTAGAATCAGAATATTGCTGTTAAATGTGTGTTTCCTGATGGCTGTAGAGACCAACCCTAGAACGGCACGCCTTGTCCCATTCAGGGCACACATGCGAAGAGACGGAGGTGCAATCATTGCGGGTATTGTTGGTTCGGCCAGAATGGTTTAGTTGAGCCTCCGTGACGACTGCACTCTCTGCGATCGGAGCACCTGCTGTGATACCAGTTTGCTAGGTGGAAATGTCTTGTGCAATCACCTTCTCGGGGTGACATCAATATTGAAGCATTTCAGAGACACTTTCAAGGAGTCTTTGTAGCGTTTTTTCTGTCCTTCTGGTGAGCGTCTGCCTGTTTGAGATCACCCTATAGCAGCAGCTTGGGGATGCGTATATCTTGCATTCGAACAACATTTCCTGTCCATCTTATCTGAGCTATTTTTAGAAGCGTGTAGGGGATCAAGATGCAGAGCAGCACATGAGCTGCAGTGGTTAGCGACCCATAGCTGACTGCAAGCGTCAGGGTCAGCGAACCATAGCTGCCAAGATCCTTCTACACCTCCACGCGGTGATCCTGGATAACAGGCTGCAGCAGGGAAGACTGGCTAAGGAGAAGGGATCGAAGAGGGAAGGCTAACCCGGTACTTAACAAGATGCTTGCTGAAGTCGGATGTGTTGGACCGAAAAGTCAAAATATCGCAGTCAAGCTGTAAACTACGACACAACGCATTCCGTTCGCTGGACTACATTCTGCTACTTAAGCCCTTTCATGGTTTGGTAGCGGGAGACTGAGAATGTACGAAGAAGAAGAAGAAGACGAAGAAGAAGAAGAAGAAGAAGAAGAAGAAGAAGAAGAAGAATCGTATAGATCCTCATCATTTTAGTATTTCCACGAATGTCAGAGTTATACACTTTGTCATGCAATCTAATCCAGCATAGTTTTCTTATACAGCTGAAGTGAAAACGATTTATTTGTTCCATCTAAATTTTAACTTACACATATTTTGTGTATGCATGTAAGCAAATATAAATGTTTAATTCATTATTTGTTTTTTTTGATTATTATAAAATTTATGGGTGACCATGAAAATGGTCATTACCCAGTTAACGAGAAAATTGGGTTTTTTTACAAACCGCAACGGTTCCCGGGTCGACTCAGCCTTAAATAGGTACAGGCTCAGTCCAGGAAGTAAGGGGGGGGGGGGGCGGCGTGATGGTGGCCACATCATCCACTAAGTTCCAGGGTTTACAACATAATATGGGCCTATCACTACATTTGCTATGCACTGCAAGGCGTGACAGGATCTTTTTTGTTATCTTCTTCTTCTTCTTCTTCGTACGCAGTCAGACGGTAACCATTATTTTTTCGAAAAAAGCGGCGGCCATCCTGAGGCTGTCGACACTGCCATAGAGCTTGTCTTGCAGTTCCACTGGTGATGGCCACATCTGCTCTCTCTGATCCTCGTATGTCGGGCAGTTCTGCAGCAGATGTTCAGCGGTCATTTTACCGGTACGACAACTGCATTCGTCGGTACACCCTATCTTCAGTTTATTTAATAGGTGGTACCTCAGTCTGTTGTGGCCAGTGCGAAGTCTGAAAACAACGACCTGCTCTCTTCTGTTCAACTGGTAATATGCATAATTTTTTGTGTAACCAGTATGTTCGGTTTCCCATTTGGTCATGTATCTGGCTTTGATAAGCCGTTTTGTTTCTTCGTACGTCATACTAGTATCTGTTTGTGGTAGTCTTGCACCTTCTTTTGCCAGTCTGTCTCCCTCCTCGTTGCCTTGGATGTTGCAGTGTGATGGGACCCACTGTACCACTACCCTTTTTGGTGCGGACTGCTGGCACAGTTTGCAGAGTGCTGCTCTTAAGTCATTAAGCTCAGTGTTTTTCTGGCTTTTTAGCGCTGTGACTACGGCGAGAGCATCTGTAAGCAGGACTATATGGCTTTCATTTTCTTTGTGTGTCACCATTTCTTCCACTGCCGCCCTCAGTGCCTCTGCCTCCAGTAGCGAATGACAGTGTTATTTTTCTGCCATTTGATAGGTTCAGGAATGCTCCTGCCCCTCCGTTCTGTGTAGTGTTTGTTACAGAACCGTCGGTGTATGCATGGGTCCAGTCCATGCTTGAGTAGTTTTTCGATATAAAGCGTAGGGTAGTATCTCTCCTTTCTTTTTCAGTCTGGCAGTTTTTGTTTTCAATACCTGGTATATTTTCTGCCACCTCTGGAAATATATCCTGCCTCCAGGTAGGTTTTCGTACGGTAGTGATGGGTTTTGGTGTTGTTAGTGCGTTTATGGGATCTTCGTGCATCTTTGCTTTGGCTATTTCTGCAAAGTTTCTCCGCTTTAGTTTCCCATTTCCCAAATTGTTTAGTCTCTGGTGCGTTGGATGGTCAGTCAGTCTTCGGAGTTTCTCTGACTGCAGCTGGGCTCTGCAGTCTCTTCTATCGGTCATGGATTGCAGTTTTGTAATCTTTTCAAGTTCTACAATTGGCGTTGACTTCATGCCTCCTGTTATAACTCTCATGGCTTGGTTTTGAAGTTTGCTAACTTTATCGAAGTTCGCCTTTGCTGCTGTTGTCCATGCCGCAATGCCATACTCGAGAACTGGTCTCACTCTTCCAGTGTACAGTTTCTTTAGTATGCTTTCGTCTGCTCCCCAGCTTGTGCCAGCAAGTTTCCTCATGATTGCCTTTCTTTCTCTGGCTCTCATTCGGTTTCTCTCGATCTGACCTTTCCATGTCATGCGCCGATCAAATGTGACTCCCAGATAGTTTGGGTTGTCGTTTGGCTGCAGGAATTTGCCATTTAAACTTAATTTGGTATTTTGGGGTTTGATTGAACTTTTTTGTTATAAAAGTGGTCTTATGTCTGCTGCCTTGTGGGTCACCTGTTAACGGAAAAAAGTAAATACTCTAATAATTACTGCAGGATTCTTCTACACGGCTTCAGATGACTACTTTTAAGCTACTATATAAATACTATGTTCTTATTGACGACAGCCGTAACAGAAGCTATTAATAGTCCTTCGTTGATTTTTCTGTCTGGACATTTTATTTTTTTAAATTGTTAATTATGCAGAAACACGCCAAATTAATGTTCAGTGTCGAATACGACACGAGTGGAAATTACTGGGATTAGACAAGTAAGAGATAAATATACAGATAATAGTACAGAAAGAATCAGATAATATTTTGTCAGACGCTGTGATTATTGGAGTGTTACTTAGCTAAATAATGAGATCGATCAAGAGTTGGCCGGCTCTGAAAGGGGGGCAAAAAACAGCAAGAACGTAGTCGACCAGGTAAGTCGTAACAGGCGGCTAATTTGAGTTGGGAGAGTAGTGTTGATTATCCCTACTTGTGTCCCCGATATTATTTTGTAAGAATGTGACAATGGATACAAAAACGAACAGTACGACACGATATTCCTACCCAGATTGTGATATCAGAGCCATAATTTGACATTAACAAACAAAGATAAAAGAAACATCCTAACGACAGAGATAAAATATCTACGATGATAGCTTGGAATAACAAGAATGGATAGAATAAGAAACGGAGATATTAGACAACAAGTAGGTACAACACCAGTGCTAGACCTCATCAAGAGACAGCAAACCAAATGGTTCGGGCATGTGAAACGTCAAATACAAGATAGTATCGCTCAGAAAGCAATACTACGCATAAAAAAAGGATACAAAGCTAAGGACTGACCACGCAAATAATGGATAGTAGAAATAACAGACGCAGTAATGCTTTCCGTGTTCGATGCACATACCAGGATCCGGTCAAGAAATATATTCACATCTTAACGCTGAAAGGCACGAGCACATACCAGGGTCCGGTCAAAAAATATCTTCACAACTTGACGCTGAAAGTTACGAGCACATACCAGGGTCCTTCAAGAAATATCTTCACATCTTGACGCTGAAAGGCACAAGCACACACCAGGGTCCGGTCAAGAAACATCTTCACAACCTGACGCTGAAAGGCACAAGCACATACTAGGGTCCGGTCAAGAAACATCTTCACAACCTGACGCTGAAAGGCACAAGCACATACTAGGGTCCGGTCAAGAAACATCTTCACAACCTGACGCTGAAAGGCACAAGCAAGAGAAAGAAAGAGGAAGTGGACGCTTAAAGCCACACACATTTAAAGAAATATGGACAAGTTCAAAACGGGAAGACAAATAATATGGTTTGTAGTTGTTGAAGATGTGTGTCCTAAAGCAAGTTGATAAGGTGTTGTTTGGCGACAGAATGAGATAATACAAAAAGCGGTCATGGTCATTCAAAATTGCGGTAGACAATAAATGCGATTAAAAATATGTGTACGTCTGACTCAGTTACCTCCCCATGACAGAAGCAAAACAGGGATCATACGCTGCGGCTTAACGGTCTTCATCAGGGACAATGAGCACCGGAAACGCCTAACAAATGGCAAGATGAACAGACGATGATCTGGACGACCGATGTGCGTTGCATAAGGCAGCAGTCATTAGCCAGAGAGTCAACAAGTGCGACAAGTTGGATTAGAGATGTGAATGATATGGTTGCTGGTGTGGCTGTGGTCTTTTAGTGGAAGCTACTAGAACTGTCTTTCACTTGACGGATGTTTTCTGGGAGTAGTTTTGCAGTGGCTCCTACTTACACTCAGTTTCTTTCTCCTGTGCCAGACAAAGGGTAAACTTTAAATGGTACTAAACAACAACGAACATGTACAGATAATATTACATGACATTGGGTCGAAGGGCAAGATCCCGGATGCTGCTGGATCCATGACAACAAGAATATTCTGGAATGCTTGATGTCAACAGCAATACTGCTATTCGTCATTACAATTTGCCCCCCAGGATGGGTTGTACGCATGACATATATTGTTGTTGGGGATGAAGTGTTACAGACTTTCTGTACGACAAAGATGTCATAATTGTACATCTGAAAAAGCAAAAAGGCAACCATCAATCATGCGACAATCACATGGGTATCTCTCGCCTGTTAATCGTGGGCTAAATTCTAGCCCGAGTTCTGCTCAACCACCTGGCTGTTCACCTTTAGCTGGGCTTCCTTCAGGGGAGTCAATGTACCATTCGTATATAGCTTATGAATCGACACTAAGAATTGGACATAATAAACTCAAGGGTCATCTTTACAAGAAAATGAGGATTGTGACAGATGACAGGCGTCCCTTTAGGGAGCATACCATGACCATGAAACACATCCTACAAAGCTGCATGCTCTCGGGGGAAGAGAGAGAACAATACTGACCTCGCGAGACATGTAAGAGATAAAAAGCTGCACGAAGATAAAGAGGAGCATGACAAATAACGATATTCTTTGTAACAGAAACCTATAACCTGATCCTAGGATTGCCAACGATGAATTAAATTGTCCAATTTGTCCTTGTTCTTTTCTGATAAATTGGTCCTTCTGTCTCACAACCTCGCTTACAGTCTCAGTCACATACACAATAAAATGCAAAATAAATTAGCCTTAATGATACAAAGTATCAACAATATATCAATTGCTTCTATTATTTCTATTATCCATCTAATATCCTGGGCATCCGATGGCATGACTACATCCGCAACTTGGAGGTCTCCGCTAAAATAAGCCTACTTCCAATCTCAGAAACACTAGACCGCCCCGGAGTTTCTTTGTTCGGTCATGTTGTACGACTGGACCAGGAAACCTTGGCACACAAGATACTACACAAGTCCTTCCTCGGCGCCAAAAGTCTTCCCCCGACCGGATGGAGGCGCAGAAGAGGCCGTCCCTGTACGGTATGGCTCCAGCAGATACCTACCTCCGCCCTGGTCGAGGCCTGGAACCACGCCGTAGCAATGGATCATGGATGGCGCCTGCCGACGCAACGGGCCTCAGACGCCTAAGCGAACATTATTTATATAATTATTATTATTACTTAAAATATGTCTGAAGGTTCACAGAGGAAAAAAAACAGATTATGATAATAAAATGCACCTAACAGCAATCAGATTGTACTGGGAGACAGTACTATAAGAGATAGATTAGTTCATATATTGTATTAGTAATAAAGACAAGATCGGAGGTACTGAGAGAGATATAACAAAAAGCATGTAAAAGGTGTAAGGGTCTTTTATTGCTTTAGGGAATTTGTGAAAATTGAAAGAACTCAAGTCAATAAACAGATGTAAACTCCATTGTCAATTCCGTTCTATTATATACTACAGACATACTCACAGTTAATGCATTTAAGAATAGATTGGATGCTCATAGCTTTCAGAACAGGGTAATGCAAATGTAACTGGTTGTCTACAGACTATGATGAGTCTTTTAAACCAGTATAAAAAACGTTAAGTTAAATTAAGTTAAGTATATGGCTCTGTGACGTAGGGAACAAAGAAAATTACAACTAAAAAGGTCCAGGTTTTCATCAATGGTCCTTCGACCGATTTGAGGAATAACATGGTATGGTAAAGTCACGAATATAGATGTGTGCTAAAGAACCGGACAGATACCGGTGGGATTAAACATAACGAGAAGGCGATGGATAGGGCATACATTACGGAAACCAGCTTAGAGCATTTCAATGTAGTTCCTGTTCTGGAATTCCCGGGGTAAAGGGAAGTAGTGGCAGGCATAATCACTCATGTGTGGGCAGAGGAGTTGAGACAGACCAAAAAAAGCGGCAAGATAGACGTGACGTGTGGGTGGAATTGATAACGCGTTACAGGAAGACTTGGCGAGAATGTGTTAAGGACCTATGATCCGCAGTAAGTTGAATATTTCAGATCGATTGATTGATTGATTGCTTATTTGTTTAAATAGGAAATCGTGTGTCCTATAATAACAGATGCTGTTGGCATGAAGATAACTCTTCATAGACTAAGCCGCAGCCTATGTGAGGTGGGGTGGCCAGTTCCCTGCCTTGCTGTGTATACCTTCCCCAACGCATGCGTCAGGTACTCATTTACAGCTTGGTCGACTGGAGGAGTGGTCGTACCAGGATTTGTTTCTTTCCGTCCGTGATTTCGAACCCTAGAGTGGTGTATTCCCAGGTCTAGCAAGCCACCTCACTGTCGACTAGACTACACACTATTTACAAAGATATTACTTTTACATTTATTGTACCCTCTCCTCGTATAAAGCCACAAGTCCTGTTCGTTAAGTATGGTGACCACTTCCCTTCCTCGCTGCCTCTTTTTCCATAACAGTAAGTCAGGTAATTATTAGCTACAGTTGGTCAACTGGGTCGTACCTATACCGAAAGTCGAACCCGGTACCTTTGTCCTGATAAACCGAGTGCTCACTCTACCACTTGTAAAGTGAAATTGTGCGCTAAAAATCAAAGCTAAGTAAAACTGGCAGTCAGATATGGGAACACACAAACAAGAAATTATCTCTCACTGTTTTACACGCGTTCACAAATTGAAGCTACAATTTATGATGTGTTATTTAATGTCCACAAAGAGTAAGTTTTCTCTTTTGTGCATCCTGAAAAGGACGTTAAGTGGGGGGGGGGGGGGGGGTGTAGTAGCTTCCTCACATCCCGAGCATGCTGATGACGATGACCGCGGTACTCCAGCCGGTTGTGCTATGTTTGACTTCGTTTACGTTGTGCTCACTACATCGGGGATCACATCGATTCATATCTCGTCAGTCAGGCAAAAGAAGGTGTAAGACTACCACAAACAGATACTAGTATGACGTACGAAGAGTCAAAACGGCTTATCAAAGCCAGATACATGACCAAATGGGAAACCGAACATACTGGCTACACCAAAAACGATGCCTATTACCAGTTGAACAGAAGAGAGCAGGTCGTTGTCTTCAGACTTCGCACTGGCCACAATAGACTGAGGTACCACCTATTCAACAAATTGAAGATAGGTGGTACCGACGAATGCCCGTGCGGTACCGGTAAAATGACCGCTGAACATCTGCTGCAGAACTGCCCGATATACGAGGATCAGAGAGAGCAGATGTGGCCATCACCAGTGGAACTGCAAGACAAGCTCTATGGCAGCGGCGACAGCCTCAGGATGACCGCCGCTTTTTTCGAAAAAATAATGGTTACTGTCTGACTGCGTACGAAGAAGAAGAAGATATCTCGTCAGTCAGGCTGACTTGAAAACAGCCGTTTCCAGGAAACGGCACATTGAAAAAAGATTGTGGTTTTGTCAGTGTATTGTGCCTGACCCAGACACGACGTCCTAGTCGGTATGTTATGCCTGACTAGACTATCGTCTCGGTTCCAAGAACAGTTTATGATAATGGAACTTATACAGAAGGACGAGAACGGATTGACCTTGGGGTGAGCAGAAAAATCATCGATCGATATCACAGTGACACAAGGCATACATTCATTGAGATACTGACCTAAACTGACATTGTCTGTGTCCTATGATTTCAATGAAGTGCAGGCACCCACGGGATTGACTTTTTCTGTGGCCTATAACACAACATAAGTGCATCCATTCCTGAGGTGTCCGCGTACGCTTTAATTCATGAAGGAAAAACACAATCAGATAATTGGGTTCCAGCCGTGTTCTTTTTATCGATTTCACATATCTCAGTAAGTCTTGGCTGTCTGTCTAACCATCATTAGATGATACAGCGTCAGCATACCATTATCATACACCTACTTATCAAGGATAGTTCAAGTAACAATGTTTAGACTGCGAACAGACTACTGCAGACTTGCTTAAAAAAAATTTCAGACGAGTAAATAAAAAAAGTTACGATTCTCTGTACAAACTTTTATTTATACTAAAACATGTTTCTATTTCTGGAACTGCATGATGGAAAGGTTGATTGATTAACTGGTCGCACTACAAGAGGAAGTGTACACAACTTCAGTTCTCTGGGTTATAG
This sequence comes from Ariolimax columbianus, assembly GCA_036924085.1. Lineage (NCBI taxonomy): Eukaryota > Metazoa > Mollusca > Gastropoda > Stylommatophora > Arionidae > Ariolimax > Ariolimax columbianus. Next base: position 18,888,604 of record JAVGWX010000022.1, read on the forward strand.
CTTATCGTCTTTATACTGGTTTAGAAGACTTTACAGAGGCTGTATACAGCCAGGTTATTTTACATTTACTTGACCTCAAAATACCTATGCGCATCCAATCTATTCTCAAATGCATTAATTGGCCCTACTTCAATAATTTCCTTTGGCAATACATTCCAAGCATTCAGCAGTCTCTGACTTTGACTATAAAAAAATATTTACTGCTATCTAATCTGGACATTTCTTTAACTAATTTGTGACTGTGCTATCTTGTTCTTGTAGTCGGTTGTATTTTCAATTTAAAAAACTTGTTATAGTCTAATGTATTCTTTTCCTTGATTTTCTTATAATAACAATAATAATTGTCCATCGTTGTCGATGATGACCGCCAACATCATCATTGTCACAGATTTCCCTGTTGGGAGTGGGTGCGCATGTGGCTGAACAGGACAATGCGGGCACAAAAACATCTGCTACATAACGGGCATACGGGGTTTGTAGAAGGTGATGGTGTTCCCGATGTTCATGATTTCCGGCTCTCGCGTCTGGGCTTTCCTCGTTGCTAGCTACACCCGATTTGACTGCGCTTCTCCAATCAGATCTGTTTTACGCAAGACATTCCCAGGTGGCGATATCTATCTGGTAACTTTTCAGTGAGTCCCACTGACCGTCTTGAAAAGTTTCTTTCTGCGCCCTTTCTGGCGGTATCCCACTCTCAACTCGCCGTAGAGAAGCATCTTTGGGAGCCGCTCGTCTGACATACGGACGAGGTCTTCGGCCCATCCTAGTTGTGCTTTTTCTATCAGTGCATGGATGCTAGGCATGTCAGCCGTCGAGAGAGCTTCGATGTCAGTGACACGATCTTGCCATCGAATGTGGAATTTTCTTATAAACCTGTATTAAGTCATCACGAATTCCTCACTTTTCTAGACACTGTAGGCCGGTTTTTTTTAGTCATTCCTCATAACTAAATTTTGGAAATCTACTATCAGCTTTGTCGCTCTCCTTAGTGTCCTATTCAGAATGTTTATATTCCCTCTACGATAAGGAATCCACACCTGTATACAGTACTCTAATCTAAGTCTAGGTAATGATTTATACAGTGACTATAACCTCCAGCGGAACTAGGTTATACAGACGGGGATTAAAATAAGAGAAATATCAGTGCCTCGCTATCTGACAACGGTCCTTTCATGTCAAGTTTTAAAAAATCTTATTTGTTGTTGTTGTTGTTGTTGAATATCCACAATGAGTAGATTTACTCTTGTGAGCGTCTTAAAAAAGTACATTCAGTGGCGGTTCACATTCAGTGGCGGTTCACATTCAGTGTCGGTTTTTTTGGTTTCTTTCCTTACACTCCGACCGTGCTGATGAAGGTGGACTGGGGTCCTCCAGGCGGTTGTACTATGCTTGGCTTCGTCTGCGTGTCGCTCACTACTACGAGGATCATATCGATCCCTTCCCTTGTCAGCCAGACTGCACGTTTCCAGGAAGGACTACAGGGAAGTCGAGGGGAGGTTCTTGGCCAGTATATTTTGTCAGATACTGACTAACATGTCTGAACAGTATGTTCTGCCTGACCCTGACTAACATGTCTGATCAGTATATTTTGTCTGACCAGACGTTAGTCTTTCTCCCAAATGAAAGCTTATAACAATTGAACACTCAGACATGTGCCCATGTTATGAGAACATATAAACAGAAGAATATATTCACAAAGTCTGTCGACTCCTCGAGAGGAGCAGATTGATAGCCTGACACCCTCCTCCGACTCAAAAAATATACAAATCCAATGTGACAAAAGCTGTTAGCTATACACAACAGCTTCTGTTCTAAAATTTCAAGGTCGAAGAGTACTAGGAACAATCCAAAACAAACATGGAGAATGGAGCTCGTGACAAACAGGAAGTGAACAGGGGACATGGGAAGAGAATTTGAGCAGATGGCACGAGACAGAAGGACCTGGCGTGTATTTGTTTAAAACCTTTGCGCCACAGGTAGCTACACAGATTTTGATTGGTTGATGGTGGCGGGATGAACTTGAGACAGACTGTCATGTTTCTAAGGTATAAGACTTGAGGGATTAACTGTTTGGTGACGAGTACTCTTGGGACAGACCTCAAAGTATCCTCGATTATTATATGAAGTTTGTGACAGAATCATATGTTGTCGGTATACACTGATGATATAAAGCTAGTGACGCAGTCATCTTGGTCTACCTTGATGATATAAAGCTAGTGACGCAGTCATCTTGGTCTACCTTGATATGAAGCTAGTGACGCAGTTATCTTGGTCTACCTTGATATGAAGCTAGTGACGCAGTCATCTGTTGTTGGTCTACCTTGATGATATGAAGCTAGTGACACAGTCATCTGTTGTTGGTCTACAGCCATTTGAAGTATGTAGAGGAGACACTTGGGAAGGTATAAATTGATGGCAATGATAAGACGGAGACATCTTTTGTTAAAGGTTTACTATGATACAAAATATGTGTAGCAGACGTCGTCGTCTTATGATCCCAAGGAAACATAAATGGTCTCTGTTTTTTTTCCTTTATCAAATATGTGGGGGAAGGGAGGGGGGGGGGGGAGAGAGAGAGAGAATAGGCGGGAGACATTATTTCTAGAAACATTTCGAACACAGAAGGATACCCCCACTGGCTTTTGGCTAGTATGTTGTGCCAGTTTTAAAAATATGCGTTGATTAATATGTGTTTCGTGTCTTTGGCATCATGATTGTGAAGTGGAGGTATGGACGCATCTTTCGAGCATGCCTGAAGAGAGGCAGTTCACTGTGTCGGGTGTCCCAGGACCGTCACCTTCTGCCAGAGGCGTACCATATACATCTGAGAAAAGAACAAGTCTCCAGATTTTAATAACATCTACAACTTAATTAACCAGTTGTCCGCCCCTTATGAACCGGAAGTGTTGATCGAGTGGGCATCTGGCAATGTCGTAGTCCGAGAAAATGAGTCTCCTGATGAGCTGACCAGAAGAGAAACAATACTGACATTACCTAGTACCACACTACAGACCTGTAGATAGATCCTGGGAAATAACTATAGACAGAAATGGCTAGATCAGGGGACTAGATCCCAGACATGTTTAACATATTTCAGACACCAGATGCCCAGGACACAGACAAGAAGTTTAAACTGAGACCAGAGCTTAATCTTCAAGCTGAGAATAGGACATAACCCTCAGACAAGAAGTTTAAACTGAGACCAGAGCTTAATCTTCAAGCTGAGAATAGGACATAACCCTCAGACAAGAAGTTTAAACTGAGACCAGAGCTTAATCTTCAAGCTGAGAATAGGACATAACCCTCAGACAAGAAGTTTAAACTGAGACCAGAGCTTAATCTTCAAGCTGAGAATAGGACATAACCCTCAGACAAGAAGTTTAAACTGAGACCAGAGCTTAATCTTCAAGCTGAGAATAGGACATAACCCTCAGACAAGAAGTTTAAACTGAGACCAGAGCTTAATCTTCAAGCTGAGAATAGGACATAACCCTCAGACAAGAAGTTTAAACTGAGACCAGAACTTAATCTTCAAGCTGAGAATAGGACATAACCTTCAGACAAGAAGTTTAAACTGAGACCAGAACTTAATCTTCAAGCTGAGAATAGGACATAACCCTCAGACAAGAAGTTTAAACTGAGACCAGAACTTAATCTTCAAACTGAGAATAGGACATAACCCTCAGACAAGAAGTTTAAACTGAGACCAGAGCTTAATCTTCAAGCTGAGAATAGGACATAACCCTCAGACAAGAAGTTTAAACTGAGACCAGAGCTTAATCTTCAAGCTGAGAATAGGACATAACCCTCTCTACAAACGTCTGAGTAAAATAGTTGTTATTGCTGTTATTGTTTTAGTTGTACTGAATTAATTTCGTCTCGTTACATTTCGTTCGTCATGGCTATTCTTACATATCGAAGCGTACTTGAGAAGTTGGAGTTGGGCTCTCCTGGCTGTAGTGCAATGCGAGGTTCCTCATTCAACTGACCATTATAGGAATTATAATGCCGATCTGCACCTCGTTGGCCCAACTGGTGTGACACAGTCAGTTTCCAGGAGCACGAATGTGGGCGTGAGACGGAATCTTGACTCCTGTGTTCTTATCTTGCCTTTAATATTACTCCTCAAACTTGTTATGCATTTTCTCTTGTTAATTCAACAGATGGCAAAGATCATCTATAACATTAGAATGATGAACCAGTTTCCTTAACTATATGTTTGTGTTCTGTCTCTACAGGTTGACCTGAAACCTTCAGGTAAATTAGAGATTCAAGTCCGGTACTATCCTGAGAACAACGAAGGTAAGTTTAGATCTACCTGTGTGTATTTCGTCCATGTCGATAGGAAATTAAAAGAATTCGAGAAAGAAAAATTAAATCAGACTAGAAGGGAAATGTAATTTCAATGTCCATTTACACATACAAAATGGGGCTTAGAAATGGTCGCTTCTCTTCTGCCATTATATGGAAAGGTGTGTGGTATTTAGTGAACTGGTATGAACAATCCAAGCGGTAGGGATTAGACGCATCAGACAGTTCATTGCTTGGAGTAATTATACAGCGAGTAGTCTTCCGGGGTCTTTGTGTATGACACTACTGCCCCACAGAAAGCATGTCGTAAGAGGTGACTAACTGTGTGAAATAGCATAACACCGGCCATGGTTAGGTGGTTCGTTAAGAGCATCATAGATGGCGCCTAACAGCCTGCGGGTCTACTTTACTCTAGTGTTTGACTCTATTAAGATGGATTCGCACATCGGTTAATTACCCTCCACGGCACTTGTTCGAACGCTGCGGAGTAGTAAGCAGCTCGAGACTAGCCCGCTAAATAGAAAAAAAAACGTTTTTCTACATCCAGGTCATGCCAGAGCTGGAACCTGCAAACGAGTATCCACCGCTGTACAAGTACAGGTCGACTAAGACATAACATGTTAGCATACAGAATATAGTCCATCGGGATGTATACTTCTTCTTCTACTTTTTCTTATTCTTCTCGTTCGTCAATTGATTTATTACGTCGACAAGTGAAGACCAGTTCTTTGGATACACGTTTCGTTGGTAGAGAGTTTTTCATGGCTTCCAAACAGCGTCGACATTTGAAGACCATTTCTCTGGATACATGTTTCGTTGGTAAAGAATTGTCCAAAGCTTTCAAACAGCATCGACAAGTGAAGACCAGTTCTCTGGATACACGTTTCGTTAGTAGAGAATTTTACATGACTTCCAAACAGCGTCGACAATTTAAGACTAGTTCTCTGGATACACGTTTCGTTGGTAGAGAGTTTTCCAAAGCTTCCAAACAGCGTCGACAATTTAAGACTAGTTCTCTGGATACATGTTTTGTTGGTAGAGAGTTTTTCAAGGCTTCCAAACAGCGTTGTGTTGACAATAGTCTCCGATGGCCAGTGCTAAGTACACAGCCTGATGTGAGTTCTGCCTGTGTTCACGAAAACCGGGATCATGGGCCCAATTTTAGCCTGTGTAACTGATAATTCAACATGCTGTGTCTCGCAACAGAACCACTTGCTTCCCCTGATTAAGGCAGTGATAGTTGTCTCTCGTTTGATCGATGTTCCGTAAAGCTTTCACAAGGGTCTTGTTTTCTTATTAGAATGTCGAGCCGTAGAAGAACATGCTGACTGCTATAAAGCACGCAGACTCTAATTTTACGGACATCAGTCAATATCCATTTGGCTGACCAAAACAGAAACGAAAAGGACAGGAATACTCACGTTGACGGACAAAAGCAAGAGACAGAGAGACGAATGATAAACAAGTATAGGTCGACAAAGACGGTTAATACGTGTTATGTAGACCAGCAGACCTGTGCAGCAAATATGCCCATCAGTTGGATTCCACAATATGAAAGAACCAGCAGTTTAAAACTTAAAGGTTCTCCTTCCCGCACCTCTGCCCTGCTTCACATCCCTATGACAGTTATTCCTCAGTCTCCAACACATGCATCTCTTTTTTCCTCAACTCACGACAACCTGTTCGTCTCTACTTCAATCAAATGCTCATCTTGGGTTCCATCCCACTGTAACATCCAAGGCAACTAGGAGGCAGACAGACTGGCAAAAGAAGGTGCCAGACTACCACAACCAGATTCTAGTGTGACCTACGAAGAGTCCAAAAGGCTTATTAGCGCCAGATACATGGCCAAATGGGAAACAGAACATACTGGTTACACTAAAAATTATGCATATTACCAGTTGAACAGAAGAGAGCAGGCCGTGGTCTTCAGACTCCGCACAGGCCACAACAGACTGAGGTACCACCTATTCAATAAACTGAAGATAGGTGGCACTGACGAATGCACTTGTGGTACAGGGAAAAGGACCGCTGAACATATGCTGCAAAACTGCCCGACATACGATGACCAGAGACAGCACATGTGGCCATCACCAGTGGCAATACTAGACAAGCTCTATGGCAGTGTCGACAGCCTCAGGATGACCGCTGCTTTTTCCGAAAAAATACAGGTTGACGTTTCCCATATCTGCCTCGCCCCAACTTGCACATCTGTTTACCTTCCCTCAACCAAACCGACGATCCCTTCAACCGGTCTACCCCCCACCAGATGAGTTCCACCTCTCAACTCTCCCCTCCCCCCACCATTTTAATACCTCCAAGTTTGTTTCAATTCACAATACTATTAACTACTTTCCTAATTATGTCGGGCAGAGCCAAGTAATGTAGTTACATTTGTACCTACCTATGAAGACATACCATTCCCTCAACCAATCAAATCTCCCCCCCCCCCCCCCCGGAAATGCTTGAAATACAGACATGCGCACATTTGATAAATAATTAGATAGATGTCCTAACGACCTCTTAGATAAGGGGAACAAAGAAACAAAACTATAATGGGCGTGGCAATAGTTTGAGAACATTAAGCTGTATGTTACGTTTGTTGTTGATTCGCTATCAGGATGAATAATATATGCAGATAAATGTATTCCAATAGCCATCTCTTGAATGGCACAGACGACAGTGCGCCTGCTTCTATCGACAAAGGTACTGGTTTTGATCCCCGAAAGCGAAAGTTTTTGGTCTACCCGTTTGTAAATCGGTACCTAACTTACTGGGAGGGACGGAAATATAGCAGTAATGGGAATTCGTAAACTGGCATCACACAAACAAAGAGTTGAGGAATATTACATGGAAGTCTCAAACACTACTCTATGGGACTATCTATAACTTAACTTAACGTCTTTATACTGGTTTAGAAGATCCTGCAGAGTCTATATACAACCAGTTTCATTTACATTTCCTTGCTCTAAAAGTTATGTGCATCCAATTTATTCTTAAATGCATTAATTGTCCATGCCTCTACTGCCTTACGTGGCAATGCATTCCAAGCATTCACCACTCTCTGACTAAAAAAAATATATCCTTATATCTAATCTGGACATCTCTTTAGCTAATTTGTAGCTATGACCTCTTGTTCTTGTAAGTGGTGGTTTTTAAAAAAACTTAGTCTAATTTATCCGTTCCTCTGATGATTTTATAAACCTGTATTAAGTCACCTCGAATTCTTCTCTTTAGTTTGTCTTCCGTAGAGCACACAGACCATTTAAAACAAATGTCAACTCTTAAGTGTTCCACTTGTTCCTGGTACAATGAATGACTAACGTGGAGGTCAGTAACCATTATGCTAAATGGTATATTTCGGGAAGCAACAAATTGCCCGTTTAACCATTCACACATTCACATATCCAATTCATAGTGTTTGGAATCAGTTAATCCAGTTTGGCTACAGCATGACTCCATCGTGATTGTACCTTGACTCAAGCATGACTCCAGCCAGTTGATGTTTGCACTATTTCATGCCAGATGCTAAAATCAACAATAATCATTGTCCTGGCTACAGTTTGCGACACTACTACAATCCGTGGCATATGCACAGTTCGGGTCACGGCTACAATCCGTGTTATGGCTACAGTTTGAGTCTTGGCTACAATCCGTGTCATGGCTACAGTTCGTGGCGTGGCTACAATTCGGGTTGATGGCTACAGTTCGAGTCTTGGCTATAATCCCTGGCATGGCTACCGTGTACGTCATGGTTTCAATCTGCGTTATGGCTACAATACGCGTCATGGCTTCAGTTCGAGTATTGGCTACAATCCATGTAATGACTACAGTTCGTGTCATAGCTACAATCCGTTTCATGACTACAGTTCACGTCATGACTACAATATGTGTCATGGCTACAGTACAAGTATTGGCTACAATCCGTGCCATGGCTACAGTTCAAGTCACTGCTTCTGTTCTTGTCGTGACTACAGTTCTTGTCATGGGTACAGTTCTTGTCACTGATTCTGTTCTTGTTGCGGTTACAGTTCTTGTAGTGGCTACAGTTCTTGTCGTAACTACCGATTTTGCTGTAGCTACAGTTCTTGGTTTGGCTATAGTTCTTGTCGTAGCTACAGTTCTTGTCATTGCGCTTCTGTTCTTATTGCAACTACAGCTCTTGTCATGGAAACAGTTTTTATTGTATCTGCAGTGTTTGTCGTGGCTATAGTTCTTGTTGTAGCAACAGTTCTTGTCGTGGCTACAGTTCTTACTATACCAACAGTTCGTCATGGTTACTGCCCTAACTACCGTTACAGTTCTTGTCGTAGCTACAATTTTTTGCCCAAGCTACAGCAGTTCTTGTCATGGCTACTGTCCGTGTTGCGGCTACAATGTTGACCACCGTCTTTGTTACCCTTGCGGTCCTCGCCACTGCTACAGTCTTTGACACGGATACGTCTTATGCGGTTCTAATCAATTTTGGGGCTACAGTCCTTAGGCTGAAGTCTTTTTCAAGGTTATACTCATTTCGTTGGCTACAGTCCTTTTCATGTCAGCTGGGCGTAGTGAAAGAAAGCTACCCAAAATAATAATGGCTACGTGCGTACAGGGGGGTGGGGATCAGCAACAAATCGTGCGAAGGATATAATATTTATTGCCTCTTAACCATCAATAAGTGCCATGGCGTTGGAGATCACGCACCTCTATTTCCTCTTGTCCCGGTGTTGGCAATTAGTTCCGCTGTTGATCGCCTCCCATGCCTTGCCTTCAAACTTTGCAATATTTTCTCTCTTTGCCTCCATTTGTCCATCTTGTCTGGGATTCTGCCCGCTGTCACTGTGTGTTAGAAGCCGCATCTTCTCATGACATGCCCGAAAAAAGGATGACTGCCTTGTTCTGATGTTTGCCAATACCTGTCTTTGTGTCTACGCATCCTCAAGAATCACGTTATTCGATTTGTTTGCAGTCCATAGCACTTTCGACATTCTTCTGAAAAACTACATTCCCGTTGCATCCAATGAGTCCTGTACAACTTGCTAATTGTCCATGGCTCGCTGCCATATGTAAGTACTCGTTCCACGTAGCATTCAAGAACTGTCGCCCTTAAATCCATTGATACGCTTTTGTTGCACAAGATTCCCCTTATAATCTACTAATAATATAGTTTGCTTAGGCGTCAGAGGCCCGTTGCATCGGTCGGACACATCCATGACCCACATCTGTAGCGTGGTTCCAGGCCTCGTCCAGGGCTGAGGTCGGACACATCCATGACCCACATCTGTGGCGTGGTTCCAGGGCTGAGGTCGGACACATCCATGACCCACATCTGTGATGGGGTTCCAGGCCTCGTCCAGGGCTGAGGTCGGACACATCCATGACCCACATCTGTGGCGTGGTTCCAGACTTCGTCCAGGGCTGAGGTCGGACACATCCATGACCCACATCTGTGACGGGGTTCCAGGGCTGAGGCGGACACATCCATGACCCACATCTGTGGCGTGGTTCCAGACTTCGTCCAGGGCTGAGGTCAGACACATTCATGACCCACATCTGTGACGGGGTTCCAGGGCTGAGGTCGGACACATCCATGACCCACATCTGTGACGGGGTTCCAGGCCTCATCCAGGGCTGAGGTCGGACACATCCATGACCCCCATCTGTGACGGGGTTCCAGGCCTCATCCAGGGCTGAGGAGGAGGTTGCTATCTGGAGGAGCCATACTGTTCGGGGATGGCCTCTTCTGACCCTCCAGCCGGTCGGGAGAATTTGATTTTAGCTGAGGAACGACTTGTTTAGTATCTTGTGGGCAGGGGTTTCCTTGTACAACATGACCGAACATAGAAACTCGGCGTCGGTCAGGTGTTTCGGAAATTGGGTGGAATCCTATTGTAGCAGAGATTTCCACATTTCCGGATGTAGTCGTACCATCGGATGCCCGGGATACGCCGCTGGTTGCTCATGTGGAAGGCTTCCAGTCTCGTCGCGTTATGTTTCAGCAATGTCCAGGTTTCGGAGCAGGACTGGGACCACGCAGGACTGGTAGATCCTTCAAAGACTGATTATACCTTAGCTACTAAGTTCCTAATTTCATGTGCATCTTTTGTCCGAACTAATGTGGCTGCCCAAGTAATGAAATGAGTGTTCTTATCTTACATCTATCTCGTTCACATGTATACAGCATTTCGGAGATTTTCTCTTCTTAGATAGTACATTACTTCTGATTTCGTTTTATTTAAACTGAAATCATTATTTTCGTTTTTAAGAAAATACCTCATATCCAGAAAAGCTTCCTGAGTCAGAGTATATCATTTCCAGCTGTAAATTCGACTCTTTACTCTACTCTACTAACTTTACGGGTTAGGTACAAGCTTGAGCAAACTATGGTTATTATTCATAACAACAATTGTTACTGCCAGTTGGTAGTCATCTTAGCATTTGCATTATCGGAAATGCAAGCTATGGGGGGAGGGGGGGGGGGGAAACTCGTACACAATGAATGAATTAACCGAGGTAATTGCCAGAAAGTGAACCACAGTTGAGTGACTAACCATCCCACTCTGGTGTATTGTTGAAAGATAAAGCAGATAGGCTTGCGAAACAGGGGAGGCGATTGTGAATAAGAACACATACTTTGAGAAAAGAAGATCTACCCAGGCTGTCGGAGGATAACAGAACAAACGAAACATTTACCAGACATGTGACTGGCAGGATATATGGTCGTCCCATATCAGACACAGCTAGGGGGATGACATGTTAGAGACTTCATTCTTCAATGTCATATTTTAGTTATGAGGTGGGGTGTCAGCTGCCTTTCTGTGGTGGCGGGTTACAGTGACCAGAATCGCACTTAAGAATGTGGACTACGGAACTCCAAGTTGAAGTATAATGTGAGACTATGAAACATCCAAGGCAACGAGGAGGCAGACAGACTGGCAAAAGAAGGTGCAAGACTACCACAACCAGATACTAGTATGACATACGAAGAGTCAAAACGGCTTATTAGAGCTAGATACATGACCAAATGGCAAACCGAACATACTGGCTACACAAAAAACGATGCCTATTACCAGTTGAACAGAAGGGAGCAGGTCGTTGTCTTCAGACTTCGCACTGGCCACAATTGACTGAGGTACCACCTATTCAACACATTGAAGATAGGTGGCACTGACGAATGCCCGTGTGGTACCGGGAAAATGACCGCTGAGCATTTGCTGCAAAACTGCCCGACATACGAGGATCAGAGAGAGCAGATGTGGCCATCACCAGTCGCAACACTAGACAAGTTCTATTGCAGTGTTGACAGCCTCAGGATGATGCTGCTATTTTCGAAAAAATTAAGGTTGATGTCTGACTGCGTACGATGAAGAAGAAGAAGAAGAAGAAAAAGAAATGAAATCACACTGTCGCTATCCACCTCATTAGCCAGACTGCTGTAATACAGCCTGTTTCCTGGAGCACGAACGAAGACGAGAGGTGGGATCTTGCTCAGCACAGTATGTTTCACCTGACCCTGATTGCTCTCGACCCTTAGAACTCCTTCAATTTAAATTAACACCATTAGTATTCTTCCAATGAGGCTGCGTGGCTAAGAGTTGAAGCGTCCCAACGCACCAGGTTTAAATCACGCTCGTTTCCAATTTGGCAAACATGGGTTTTTTTCTTCCTCCACGTACGGAAAGTAATGGCGACCTACCGTAATGCACACTTTGCCAGAAACTTATAACAGCCAAACAGGTTGGCGGTTGTAAGAAGCGACGTCTGAAAAGGACATGCACTTTACTGGTATCCTTCATAATTCTTGCCTTTTCTTATCCCAATTGGTTACATTGTTAACTTAAGGGATTTTATTATTTTCAGAAATCGAAATGAACCAAGGACAACCACAGCACTTCGTGCGCCGAGGCGCTATGAAGCAACAGAAAGTGCATGAGGTCAAAGGTCATCATTTCATAGCAAAGTTCTTCAGATCGCCAACATATTGTTCCTTCTGTACAGAGTTCTTGTGGTAAGTTGTTTCTGTTCATTTCTTTAAGGAAAAAAAAAGGTTAGTAGCCCATCGCAAGCCATGATGGCGACATTATCAGACGGTTTTGTCTTGATGATGTAACTTGCTGTAATTGCATTATAGTGAGGTAAAAGCTGCGCTGGTCATCAACCTTGCTCTCTTGTCCCGAGCTACCTTGGTCCAAATGCAAGACATATTTCAGGATGCAGGCATTTTGGTCCCACTCTTTTATTTCTGTGCATACATCCGTGGTGTGTGCGTCCTGCCTTCGTTTCGGTGTATCTAAAGCGTATGGCGACAGCTGCAACAGACTTCCTTACAAGAGGCATTTACATGAAAGCAGATTGTGCAGTGATTGTTAGTTTCCGTAACTTAGGAGATGGCAAATTTGTTTAGGATCTAAACGTCAGGTAAAACGTGCAGGAGCCAGATATAGTACTGGTTGAAAAGTTCCTGGCAACGAGCCGGGTCCGGTCAGGAAGTTGGTTATTGATCCAGCAGCTGGTGGGTTCCTGCCCTATGACCCAATGCCATATAGTGGTAAAGTGTTTGTGAGCTGTTGTATATTTTCACGAAGAGTGTCTGGCATCTTTCATAACACCGTCAAGCGACTGGCACTCAAAAAGATGGCGTTGAACAGTTTCGTAGGAATGTGTGCCTAGCCGTAACTCTTTGAGTGTGTTCTGGTTGAATTCTCTTCAAGTGACAGTTAAGTTGTATGTGTTTAGTAAGAAGCCATAAAATGGTCCTTTCTTTTCTCCTTTTCAGGATATTTATGTAATCTTTGGAATTTGGGATACGCCAAATAGCAATATCTCCTTCATCACTGGTCGAGGTTTGGCTACAAGCCTCAGTGGCTGGACATGGTAGTGATCAACCGAGACAACGGGTCCTTGATGCCTAGGCGAACATTCTTATTATGTCTTTGTAGATCTCTCTCCCAGTATTCCCCATTGTTTATCTATTCAGACAAGCATCTTTGTTTGCTGTCTCCAGTAGTTGTTTGACTGTCTGTAGGGTTGTTGGTGTGTATTAGGGTAAGTTGAGGTAGGGTCAATTAATGCATTCAAGAATACATTGGATGAGCAAAGTTATTTTTAGATCAAGTGAAGTAAATTAAACTGGCTGTATACAGGCTCTGCAGAGTCTTCTAAACCAGTGTAAAGACGTTAAGTTAAGTTAAATATTGTGTGTGCGCGCGCTTGTTTGTGTTTGTTTGGGTATTTTCGGGGTTGTGGTGGGGTGGTTGAGAGAGGACAATTATGAATTTTATTGTCATTATTGTATAATCTATTAACTTCCATCCCAAAATAAGATGTTTACATTATCTGTCCATCAATTTCAGGGGCTTGAACAAACAAGGATATCAATGTCAAAGTAAGTCTTCTGTGTTAGCTTGTGGGTAGTTTGTCACTGTAAGAACCAGATTTTTGGCATACAGTTTAAAACAATTCAGAAGTAATTATGAAAAAGCATCTTTTTATTATATATGACTTGTTCTGTTATGTTCATAAGTTTTTACTTTACTGCTCTCCGGGCATACCCATAGCTGCTCATTCTCTCTCCGTAAATACCAAAGAGTGTGGATGCTGATGATTCATGGGTCTGTTCTATCCTCAGATTCGTCCCACTCCACTCGACCCTCTGTTCTTCATCTTCTTCATTGCTCTCAATCTCCCACTACCAGCCATGAACAGGGCTTTGCAAGTAGCAAGATGTTGTCCAGAGAATGGAATGCGTTGGGACGTAGTTTACAACTTGACTGCGATATTTGCACTTTTCTGTCCGACACATCCAACTTCAGCAGCCATTTATGAGAACCGGGCTAGCCTTCCCTCTTTGATCCCATCTCCTTAGTCAGTCTGCTCTGTTTCAGCCTATTATCCAGGATCACAGCGTGGAGGCATAAAAGTGTCTTGGCAGATCTGGTTCTCTGGCCCTGGCGCTAACAGTCAGCTTTGGGTCGCTGACCACTGCAGCTCATGTGCTGTTCAGCATCTTGGTCCCAACCCTTGGTTGATTTCATAGTTATGTGGTTTGATGAATTGCTGGCTCATATGTTATTGTGCTGTTATTAAACAGTTAGTCTTTCTTCTTCTTCGATCAACTGATGCTATGCTTCTAGCCCGGTGAGGCTCGCGAAGGAGATTGGGCGTTCAGGTCTTCGTCAATCCCCTACAGCTTTTCGAGTATAATCGCTTCCTTGGGCCAGACTGCTTCTCTTTAATTCGAATAAGTGAGGAATCCCTGCAGGGATTTGTTCTGGTGTATGCTTGGGTGCTTCGCAATCATATAGGGTTGTCCCGCTATGACACATTCTGTGGAGTTTGACCTTGACCTTGAGTCCACAATGTCCCATTTTGAGCCTGATGATCTTTGTTTATCCATTTATGCCAAGTTTGTCAATGCTGACATTTTCTAGCATCTATTCTTAATGCACATACTGCTTGGAGTAGCAAGAATGGTTAGAAATAGAAATGAAGATATTAGGAGACAAGTAGGTACAACACCAGTGCTAGACCTCATCAAGAGACAGGAAACCAAATGGTTCGGCCACATGACATGTCAAACACCAGATAGCATCCCTCAGAAAGCAATGCTATACGGATACAATGGATGCAAAGCCAAGGGAATTTTTTTGGTTACCAGTAAAACACGTTATTTGGGGGGGGGGGGGGGGGGGGGGAACAAGACATTCTTTTTATCATCAGAAAAACAAGTTATTTTCTCTTATGTTCTATTTATTGTTTGTAGACCTTTCTGAGAAAGACGAGCACAGTAGAAGCATATATTACTTCAGACTTTCCTCATCTACTGAAAGTGTTATTTTTCTTGTTATTTAACATTTTGTTTAAGTTTGACCAATTTTTTTGTTTAATTAGCTAACAAGTAGCCAAAACTATTTCACTTTGCCTGGTTTGGGTAACCATTTTTACAACCTTTTCCACAGTTTGCAACTGTGCTGTTCACAAAAAGTGTCATGATAAAATCCTGGGGAAATGTCCAGGAAATGCAAAAGACAGCAGGGAAACTATGGTAAGTCAAAAAAACAAACCAATGGGAGGACAGAATATAATTGAGAGTACTAATCAAACTTTAAATTTAACATTTAACTTAACCTCTTTATACTGGTTTTGAAGACTATACAGAGTCTGTATACAACCAGTTTCATTCACATTTCTTTGCCCTAAAAACATAAAATGATAAGTTTGATAACACATGCATCTAAAATTCTTTTGAAGAATATTCTGATGAGAATTGATGGAAAGATAGAGGAGGTACTGAAAGATAACCAGTTTGGTTTTCGCAAGGCCTTGAGGTACATGGGATGCCATTGCATCATTGCAGGAGCCCAGCTGCAGTCAGAGAAACTCCGAAGACTGACTGACCACCTAATGCACCAGAGACTAAACAATTTGGGAAATGGAAAACTAAAGCGGAGAAACTTTGCAGAAATAGCCAAAGCAAAGATGCACGAAGATCCCATAAACGGACTAACAACACCAAAGCCCATCACTACTGTATGAAAACCTACCTGGAGGCAGGATATATTTCCAGAGGTGGTAGAAAATATACCAGGTATTGGAAACAAAAACTGCCAGACTGAAAAAGAAAGGAGAGATACTATCCTAAGCTTTATATCGAAAAACTAAAAACTACCCAAGCATGGACTGGAGCCATGCATACACCTACGGTTCTGTAACAAACACTACACAGAACGGAAGGGCAGGAGCATTCCTGAACCTACCAAATGGCAGAAAAATAACACTGTCATTCGCTACTGGTAAGTACACAAGCAATTTCAGAGCGGAGGCAGAGGCACTGAAGGCGGCAGTGGAAGAAATGGTAACACATAAAGAAAATGAAAGCCATATAGTCCTGCTTACAGATGCTCTCGCCGTAGTCACAGCGCTAAAAAGCCAGAAAAACACTGAGCTTAATGACTTAAGAGCAGTACTCTGTCAACTATGCCAGCAATTCGCACCAAAAAGGGTAGTGGTACAGTGGGTCCCATCACACTGCAACATCCAAGGCAACGAGGAGGCAGACAGACTTGCAAAAGAAGGTGCAAGACTACCACAACCAGATACTAGTGTGACGTACGAAGAGTCAAAACGGCTTATTAAAGCCAGATACATGACCAAATGGGAAACTGAACATACCGGCTACACCAAAAACGATGCCTATTACCAGTTGAACAGAAGAGAGCAGGTCGTTGTCTTCAGACTTCGCACTGGCCATAATAGACTGAGGTACCACCTATTCAACAAATTGAAGATAAGTGGTACCAATGAATGCCCGTGTGGTAGCGAGAAAATGACCGCTGAGCATCTGCTGGAGAACTGCCCGACATACGAGGATCAGAGAGAGCAGATGTGGTCATCACCAGTGGAACCACAAGACAAGCTCTATGGCAGTGTCGACAGCCTCAGGATGACCAGCGCTTTTTTCGAAAAAATAATGGTTACTGTCTGACTCTGTACGATGAAAAAGAAGAAGAAGAAGGATCATTGCAGCTTCTTGCAGAATGATCGATCTAGGAAGTACATTATTTATCTGTTTTATTCTTTGGAGCAAATATTCATATTCTGCAGCAAATACATATAGAAAGACAACTCATTAAGCCAATCCAGAACCTGTATGATTGTTTTACAGGCGATTATTTCACAGAAGGTCAAACAGATCCAGTTTCCAGAGGATAGGGGATAGGACAGGGCTGCTTGCTTTCACCGAGTCTCTATAACGTATATTCTGAGATGATGATGGGCAAGGCTATGTGAAGTTGTAATAGGGGTGTCAAAGTTTAGGGTATGAAAGTTAATGCTATCAAATTTACTGATGACCAAGCAATAGTGGGAGGATTGGTAGCAATGTTGCAAATGCTGCTTGAAAAAATGAATAGCACAGCCAAAGAGTTTGACATGAAAATAAACACATCGAAGACAACGACTTTGGTAATATTTAAGCAACATAGGCAAATAAATATATCCATCAATGGATAAATAATCAAACAAGTACAGAAGTTTACATATTTGGAGCAAACATAACAGAATATGCCTGCAATGAGACAGAAATTAAGACAAGGATTGCAATGGCAAAAAAGAGCCTCAGAGAAAAACAGAAATTGTTCACCTCAAAGAATATCAGGATAGAATTGAGGAAAAGAATAATCTCCACTCATAAATGGCCAATTGCACTGTATGGCGGTGAAACATGGACTTTAGCGAAGAAGGATGAAAAAAGATTCAAAGCATTTGAAATGTGGTGCTACCATACAATGGAAAGAGTGAGTTGGACAGAAAGAAGATCCAATGACAATGTACTCACCGATGTGGGCACACAAAGACAAATATTGCAAAAATAATACAAAAAACGGCAGTTGATTTGACTTGATGAAATATATGAGACATGACAATCTTCTACAAAAGATAATAGAGGGCAAGATTTAAGGGATAAGAGGACCATGGCGACCAAGTCTAACCTTTACATCTCAGGCATGCAGGGACATTATAGTATTATGCTGCAATGAAGAGAACTGCAGAGGATAGAGTCAAATGGAGAGACATGCTCAAACAACCTTACTTAACATCTTAACGTCTTTATACTGGTTTAGAAGACCCTGCAGAGTCTGTGTACAGCCAGTTACATTTACATCACCTTGCTCTAAAAGCTATACGCATCCAGTTTATTTTAAAATGCATTAACTGTCCCTGCCTCCACTACCTCCCCTGGCAATGCATTCCAAGCAGATACCACTCTCTGACTAGAAAAAATATTTCCTAATATCTAATCTTGACCTCTCTTTAGTCAGCTTGTAGCTATGCCCTCTTGTTATTGTGTGTGGCTGTATTTTAAAAAACTTGTTATAGTCTAATTTATCCATTCCTCTGATCATCTTATAAACCTGTATTAGGTCACCACGAATTCTTCTCTCTTCTAGACTCTGTAGGCCGGTTTTTCTGAGTCTTTCCTCATAACTGTAATTCTGGAATCCCACTTTCATCTTCGTCACTCTTTTTTGTATTCTTTCCAGTATGTTTATATCCCCTCTATGATAAGGACTCCACACCTGTAGACAGTACTCCAATCTAGGTCTAACTAAAGCTTTATACAGTTTGACTATCACTTCCTTGCTCCTATGTTTAATATTTCTTTTTATCATACCTAACATTGTATTTGCCTTTTTCACTGCTACCTTAACTCGCTCACTCACCTTTCCTGTATGATCTATTATAACCCCTAGGTCTCTTTCCTTATCTATCTTTCTAATATTCTTTTCTCCCATTTTCAATTATGTTCCATATTGGATGTACCCATGGGGATGACTGTACATTTATCGACATTAAACTCCATTTGCCAGCTTACAAACCATTCTCGAATTTTATCTAAATCCGACCTCAACATATCCACTTCTGCTTTAGATGAGACACTTCTGTTTAGTTTTATATCATCAGCAAATTTTGCAAGCATGGATCCCATATCAATGTCCAAATCATTTATATATATCAAGAACAAAATTGGTCCCAAAACCGAGCCCTGTGGCACACCACTTTTCACTTCACACCACTCAAAGTACTACTTATTTATGCCCACCCTCTGCCTTCTTCCTGTTAATCAATTTTCAATGCATTTGGCAACTTCCCCACCTATTTCATGTGATTTTAACTTTCGAAATAATCTTTGATGAGGTACTCTATCAAAGGCCTTTGCAAAATCTAGATAAATAACGTCCACTGGCTCCCCTTTATCTATCATTTTGGTAACCTCCTCCGTGAATTCTAATATATTTGTTAAGCATGATTTCCCTCTAGTAAACCCATGCTGACTATTTCAAATTGTATTAAATTTGTCTAAATGCTGTACAAGGTTTTCTTTGATTATTGACTCTAACAATTTACAGACTATGCTCGTTAAACTCACCAGTCTATAATTCGCTGGATCTGATTTTTTGCCCTTTTTGAATAATACGATCACTCCTGCATCTCAGTCTCAGGACTGTTCAACTAGATAATGATGATGATGCTCTAAAAACTATGCACATTCATTCTATTCTTGAATGCATTAAATGTCACTTGCCTCCACTACTTCCTGTGACAATGAATTCTAAGCCTTCGCCACTCTTTGATTTTAAAAAATATTCCTAATATCTAATCTCGACCTTTCTTTGGTTAATTTTTAATTGTGCCCTCTTGTTCTTGTAGGTGGTTGTAATTTGAAAAACTTGCTATAGTCTAATTTATTCTTTCCGTTGATTATCTTATAAACCTGTATTTTCACCTAGAATTCTTCTCTTTTCTAGACACTGCAGTTCGGTTTTTCTGAGTTTTCCTCATAACTGTATTTCTGGAATCCCACTATCAGTTGTGTTGCTTTTCTTTATAGCCTTTCCAGTATTTTTATATCCCCTCTACGACAAGGACTCCACATATGTACACAATACTCCGATCCAGGTCTAACTAATGCTTTATACAGTTTGACAATCACTTCTTAGGCCCTACGTTTAATATTTCTTTTTACCATACCTGGTCATTTTGGTTCTTTTGTCTTATTTCCTCAAATGAGTTTGTTGTTTTTTGTTTTGCACCTTAAGGCCCATTGGTCTGACTTTAGGATTTATTTTTTTAACTGGGTACTTCGAATAGATGTACAACATTGCCATTTCATGAATCTGAACACAGGCAAGTTATTTTTGTGAGGAGAACCACAAACCTTTTTGCTAGCACTCTCACAAAAAGCAGTATATATGTGCTTTTATATCACTTAGTTAAACTTGGAGGATAAGGACAAGGTACTATTTCTAAAGCTTTGTTTCAAAATCTACTCAACACTCTGATGGTCTTTGCCATGTGTGAATGATGTTTGCAGAGTTATGAGTTGGAGAGACTTCTACCTTTGAGAAGCTATATCAATGAGGAACACTTGGCTGTTTTTGTCATGTGAATGATGAAGTTTCAAAAGTCATGGGTTGGATAGGCTTCTACCTCCTAGGAACTATATCTAATGAGGGACTCTCAGCTTGCATTTTTCTGGTGTGAATGATAAAGTTTGCAAAATCATGAGTTGGAGAGTCTTCTACCTCCGAGGAGCCAAATCCAATGATTGTCATACATAACAATACCAACCTTATTGCGTAATGTACCATGTTACAGAAACCACCATTATGTGAAAACATTTGTGATTTGGTGCCTGCTTCTTACAAGAGAACCTACTACTATAGTATCCCTCATGCTCCAATGTGGACAGATTAGAATGAATGACGATGGTGTTTGAAGTGGGAAACCATTTTAAGTAGCCTGTCAATTTGTATATTTTCAGATGCTGACGGAACGGTTCAACATCAACGTGCCTCATCGGTTCAAGGTCAACAATTACATGTCTCCAACATTCTGTGATCATTGTGGCTCCCTGCTATTTGGGCTCTTTAGACAAGGCCTTAAATGTGAAGGTATAACAGACATTGGTCTTAAATGTAAAGGTATAACACACATGCCCTTTAATGTGAAGGTAAAAACAGATATCGGTCTTAAATGTAAAGGTATAATAGACAATGGCCTTCAATGTAAAGGTATAACAGACAATGGCCTTAAATGTAAAGGTATCTTCTTCTTCTTCTTACGCTGTCAGATGTCGACCTTTATTTTTTCAAAAAAAGCAGCGGTCATCCTGAGGCTATCAACACTGCCATAGAGTTTGTCTTGCCATAGAGTTTGTCTAGTGTTGCCACTGGTGATGGCCACATCTGCTCTCTCTGATCCTCGTATGTCGGGCAGTTTTGCAGCAAATGCTCAGCGGTCATTTTCTCGCTACCACACGAGCATTCGTCAGTGCCCCCTATCTTAAATTTGTTGAATAGGTGGTACCTCAGTCTATTGTGGCCAGTGCGAAGTCTGAAGACCACGACCTGCTCTCTTCTGTTCAACTGGTAATAGGCATCGTTTTTTGTGTAGCGAGTATGTTCTGTTTCCCATTTGGTCATGTATCTAGCTCTAATAAGTCGTTTTGACGCTTCGTATGTCACACTAGTATCTGGTTGTGGTAGTCTTGCACCTTCTTTTGCAAGTCTGTCTGCCTCCTCGTTGCCTTGGATGTTGCAGTGGGATGGAACCCACTGTACCACTACTCTTTTTGGTACGTACTGCTGGCATAGTTGACAGAGTACTGCTCTTAAGTCATTAAGTTCAGTATTTTTCTGGCTTTTTAGTGCTGTGACTACGGCCAGGGCATCTGTAAGCAGGACTATATGGCTTTCATTCCTTTTACCTGTCACCATTTCTTCCACTGCCGCCCTCAGTGCTTCTGCCTCCGCTCGGAAATTGCTTGTGTATTATCCAGTTGCCAATGACAGTTATTTTTCTGCCATTTGGTAGGCTCAGGAATGCCCCTGCCCCTCCGTTCTGTGTTGTGTTTGTTACAGAACCGTCGGTGTATGCATGGGTCCAGTCCATGCTTTGCTAGTTTTTCGTTATGTTCCTCAGGGTTGTATCTCTTCTTTCTTTTTCAGTCTGGCAGTTTTTGTTTCCAATACCTGGTATTTTTCTACCACCTCTGGAAATATATGCTGCCTCCAGGTAGGTTTTCGAACAGTAGGGATGGGCTTTGGTGTTGTTAGTGCGTTCATAGGGTCTTCGTGCATCTTTGCTTTGGCTATTTCTGCAAAGTTTCTCCGCTTTAGTTTCCCATTTCCAAAATTGTTTAGTCTCTGGTGCATTGGATGGTCAGTCAGTCTTCTCTGCAGTCTCTTCTGTCGATCATGGGTTGCAGTTTTGTAATCTTTTCAAGTTCTACAATTGGCGTTGACTTCATGCCTCCTGTTATAACTCTCATGGCTTGGTTTTGGAATATGCTAATTTTATTGAAGTTCGCCTTTGCTGCTGTTGTCCATGCCGCAATGCCATACTCGAGAACTGGTCTCACTCTTCCAGTGTACAGTTTCTTTAGTATACTTGCGTCTGCTCCCCCAGCTTGTGCCAACAAATTTCCTCATGATTGCCATTCTTTCTCTGGCTCTCATTCGGTTTCTCTCGTTCTGACTTTTCCATGTCATGCGCCGATCAAATGTGACTCCCAGGTAGTTTGGGTTGTCGTTTGGCTGCAAGTATTTGCCGTTAAGACTTATTTTGGTGTTTTGGAGTTTGTTTGAAAGCGAGAATATCGTACATGTTGTTTTTTCCTCATTTATTTTGACCAGCCATGAGTTCGCCTACTCTTCCAGCGATGTTAGGGCCTGCAGCATCCGATTACTTGTTATGGTGAGATTCTTTTCAGAGGTCCACATAGCCAGATCGTCTACAAACATTGAGCTATGGACTCTTCTTGGTATATTCTCTGTTATGTTATTTATATACACCAGGAAGAGTGTGGGTGACAGTACTTCCCCTTGGGGTACACCCTGCTCAAGTGTCACCTTTTTGCTCATCTGCCCTTGTACTTGAACTCTTGCTGTTCTGTTTTTGAGGTAGTGGCTGATCCATTTGTACATTTTCTCACAAACTTCACTTCTTCGTAGCTTGACTTTAAGTCCCTTTTTCCAGACTTTGTCAGATGCCTTTTCTAGGTCCACCCAAACCGCTACTGTGTGTTTTTGCTCCTGGTAGGCATCTTCTATTTCCTGAGCTATGAGGGTGACCTGATCCTCAGTGGATCTGTGCTGTCTAAAGCCGGCTTGCTGTGGAATTAGTATGTGTTTTTCTTCCAGATGCCACATCAGTCTGGCGTTTATCATACGTTCCATCAGTTTGCCTACACAGCTCAGTAGGCTGATAGGCCTGTATCCATTTGGATCTGTTTTATCTTTTCCTTTCTTTGGTACTGGTACAAGTACTGCGTCTTTCCATGCCTGGGGTACAATACCCCTTTTCCAGCTTTGGTTCAGGACTGATAGTAACTTCCTCTTTGCTGTTTGGCCCAGCCCCATCAGCATTTCGTTTGTTATCCCATCTTTTCCGGGAGATTTCCTTTTCTTTAACGTTCTCATGACCTCTTCCATTTCATTCATTGTTAGTTTTGCCATCATGTGCTCTTCTGGTGCCATATTGATGTTGTCGTGCCCCTTTTGCTCTTCACTAATGTCTGTGTGCCTATCTGCAGGGAGATCTATGTGGTTTGCTCTGACATAATGTTCAACAAAGGCGTTTGCTGCTTTTTTTCCAGTGAGCATGTTGTCGCCCTGCTTGATGGTAATTTGTTTGTTTGATGGAGTTTCGTCATTCATGGCTCTGACTAACTTTGTAAAGGTATAATAGACAGTGGCCTTAAATGTGAAGGTATGCCAGACAGTGGCCTGAAAATTTGATGGTATACATTATCATTATGTGGTATGTCCCTTGCAGAACATCGCTCCCATGACAGCCTGCCCGAAAGAAACTCGATCTCTTGCCAAATCGCCAGCCTGTTCCGAGTCATACCCAAGCATTCCTTGACATATTGGTGCCATCGCCTTCTTGGTCTCCCTCTACCTCTCTTGTCTAGTACCATACCTTCCATTACCGTTCTTTCGAGACCATTGTGTGTTTTGATGTGGCCAAAGTATTTAAATTTTCTGTTCATTCTGGAATTTATGAACTAATTCAACTCTTTGCTCAACTCTTGTCGAATATCTGCATTCTTTATTTTTTTTAGTCAATGGTATTCTGAGAACCTTTTTATAACATTTCGACTCAAGGGACTCTCTTTCGTGAGGTTTGGGTAACTGTCCATGTTTCACAGCCGTATGCTGCCACAGGAACAACATATGTTCTCAAAATTTTCACATGTGTTGGTATTCTGCCATAGTTTACTCAGGTTGTGTAACCTCTGCATTACCAATATAATAATAATAATGATAATAATAATGATAATGTGTTTTTAATACATAATGTAATCATTCTGCTACCACCCACCTGAAAGCTAAACTAAAATTGCCCACTAGGCGGCGCGAGTGTCCAGGTTGAAGAGCACTGGTTTAGTTCAACAGCAGACAGTCTCCTGTGGGATCAAAGGGCAGCATGCCTGTACCACTTTTTGAAGTATAAATCATTTCACATTGATCAAAACTGTCTTTAAATATCTTTAAGTCAATGACTGAAAGCATTTCTTCTTCATCGTTCATACCTAAAAGGACATTTTGTTATATTGTGTCATAATTTGCAGCTAGGCTGCAACATCTGCCCCTTTCTGCCAGTTTCAATATAGCACATTTAGGGACTAGGTTTGTCCTCCTTATTTCTCAGCCAGGCTCCACAGCTGCAGACCGTTTCTTGGTCATAGGGTCTTGGTCAGCTCTAGTTCTCTGACTCTGACACAAGTAGCCAGCTATGATCACTGGTCTCTGTTATGTCATTCTGCATCTTTCAATATAGCACATTTAGGGACTAGGTTTGTCCTCCTTATTTCTCAGCCAGGCTCCACAGCTGCAGACCGTTTCTTGGTCAGCTCTAGTTCTCTGACTGACACAAGTGGCCAGCTATGATCACTGGTTGCTGTTATGTCATTCTGCATCTTTGGCCCTCCTCCCGTAAAAACATTTGAAGAAAAAGACACAGAAAAAGAGAAAATGGACAAACTAAATATAGTTGTCTCAAAAAATCACTGTCAGTTCTCATAATTCATATGGCAATCAAAAACTTGTTGATTCTCTGTGAAGCATAGGTCCTCAACAAATACTCACCAAGTCTTCTTATCATGAGCCATCTGAGCCAATTCTGTCCATGTCATGCTTGCTGCCTTGACATTTGCCTCGTTCCCTTTTCCATGAGTGTCTCAGTCTTTCTCTACTTTTCTTGCCCTGCGGATTCCAAAATAGAGCATGTCTGGTGTTGTTATCCACTGGTTTCCGTAATGTGGGGCCTATTCATTGCCTCTTCCATATTTCGTACTCTACTGGTATTTGTCCCATTTTTTCCATTAGTTCTCTGTTGGTAACTTTGTCATACTATTTCCACCCTTGTATTTTGTATATGTACAAAAGTCTACCTTTTTCATAAGTACATGTATTGTCCTCCATGTTTCAAATCCATATCAGAGGACGGAATTTATGTTGGAGTTGAAGATTTTTATTTTAGTTTTGGTTTCTGCTAGAGAAATATTCTTAAACAAAAAATGTCCTAATTCTTCATATAGATTTCTCTTTATAAATATGTTTTTCAGTGTCTAGAACAGATCTATTTTGTTTTTGTTTCTGCAGTTTGCAACATCAATTGTCACAAAAAGTGTGAAAGGTTCATGCCAAATCTTTGCGGGGTTAACCAGAAGCTCTTGGCAGAAGCTCTGCAGCAGGTCCGTATATCCTCAGTTACAGGAGACAGGAAGAAGCTGCAGATCTCTCCTTCAATGGGCAGTGTGAGTTACCATCTAATGTAGTAAACATTTGATCATTTCAGTAGCATATAGATTGTGGAGAAAGTATGGAGGGGAATAGGACACATTCTCAGAATGGAAAAGTATAACCAGATGGACACCGCCATCTTGGATGAACTGTTAGGTATTTGATAATACTCGTACTTAGTTTTTTACTTAGAATTCAAGGTGACTTAATACAGGTTTATTAGATAATCAAAGGAAAGGATAAATTAAACTATAACAAGTTTTTTTTTCAAAATACAACGCCCTGCAAGAACAAGAGGGGATAGCTACAAATTAACTAAAGAAAGATTCCAGATTAGATATTAGAAAATATTGTTTTAGAGAGTGGTGAATGCTTGGAATGCATTGCCACAGAAAGTAGTGGAGGCAAGGACAATTAATGCATTTAAGAATATATTGGATGCACATAGCTTTCAGTGCTAAGGAAATGCTAATGAAACTGGTTGTATACAGGCTCTGCAGAGTCTGAGTCTTCTAAACCAGTATAAAGACGTTAGATTAAGTTAGCGTCCATTTTTTAAGGTAAGGCTACCATTCTTTTCCCACTTGCCATGTTAACAAAATCTTCATGTTAAGTACCCATTTACAACTTAATAGACTTGAAGCTATCGAGGAGAAAATTGTGTTCCTTTGCTGTAGGATTTGAAATTACTCAGACACCCAAAACTATTTATACATTTCTGAAATTAATAGCTGTCCATCGTTGTTGTTGATGAGGACTGCCGACATCATCCTTGTCACAGATTTCTCTGTTGAGTGTGGGTGCGCATCTGGATGAACAGGCCAATGCGGGCACAAAAACTTCTGCTGCATAACGGAGAAACGAGGTCTGTAGACGGTGATGGTGTTTCTACTGTTAGTAATTTCTGGGTCTCGTGTCTGGTCTGGACTTTCACAACACAGTGATCTTCACTGGTAGCTACACCCACTTTGACTGCGCTTTTCCAGTCAGATCTATTTTGCGCAAGACATTCCCAGGTGGTGACATCTATCAGGCACCTTTTCAGTTAGTTCCTCAGACTGTCTTTAAAACGTTTCTTTTCCCCGGTTTTTCCCACGCTATCTTTCTCTCAGCTCGCCATCGAGGAGCTTCTTTCTGAGCCGTTCATTTTATATACAAACGAGGTGTCCAACCCATCCTAGTAGTTCATCTTATATACAAACGAGGTGTCCAACCCATCCTAGTAGTTCATCTTATATACAAACGAGGTGTCCAACCCATCCTAGTAGTTCATCTTATATATAAACGAGGTGTCCAACCCATCCTAGTAGTTCATCTTATATACAAACGAGGTGTCCAACCCATCCTAGTAGTTCATCTTATATACAAACGAGGTGTCCAACCCATCCTAGTAGTTCATCTTATATACAAACGAGGTGTCCAACCCATCCTAGTAGTTCATCTTATATACAAACGAGGTGTCCAACCCATCCTAGTAGTTCATCTTATATACAAACGAGGTGTCCAACCCATCCTAGTAGTTCATCTTAAATACAAACGAGATGTCCAACCCATCCTAGTAGTTCATCTTATATACAAACGAGGTGTCCAACCCATCCTAGTAGTTCATCTTATATACAAACGAGGTGTCCAACCCATCCTAGTAGTTCATCTTATATACAAACGAGGTGTCCAACCCATCCTAGTAGTTCATCTTATATACAAACGAGGTGTCCAACCCATCCTAGTAGTTCATCTTATATACAAACGAGGTGTCCAACCCATCCTAGTAGTTCATCTTATATACAAACGAGGTGTCCAACCCATCCTAGTAGTTCATCTTATATACAAACGAGGTGTCCAACCCATCCTAGTAGTTCATCTTATATACAAACGAGGTGTCCAACCCATCCTAGTAGTTCATCTTATATACAAACGAGGTGTCCAACCCATCCTAGTAGTTCATCTTATATACAAACGAGGTGTCCAACCCATCCTAGTAGTTCATCTTATATACAAACGAGGTGTCCAACCCATCCTAGTAGTTCATCTTATATACAAACGAGGTGTCCAACCCATCCTAGTAGTTCATCTTATATAAAAACGAGGTGTCCAACCCATCCTAGTAGTTCATCTTATATACAAACGAGGTGTCCAACCCATCCTAGTAGTTCATCTTATATACAAACGAGGTGTCCAACCCATCCTAGTAGTTCATCTTATATACAAACGAGGTGTCCAACCCATCCTAGTAGTTCATCTTATATACAAACGAGGTGTCCAACAAATCCTAGTAGTTCATCTTATATACAAATGAGGTGTCCAACCCATCCTAGTAGTTCATCTTATATAAAAACGAGGTGTCCAACCCATCCTAGTAGTTCATCTTATATACAAACGAGGTGTCCAACCCATCCTAGTAGTTCATCTTATATACAAACGAGGTGTCCAACCCATCCTAGTAGTTCATCTTATATACAAACGAGGTGTCCAACCCATCCTAGTAGTTCATCTTATATAAAAACGAGGTGTCCAACCCATCCTAGTAGTTCATCTTATATACAAACGAGGTGTCCAACCCATCCTAGTAGTTCATCTTATATACAAACGAGGTGTCCAACCCATCCTAGTAGTTCATCTTATATACAAACGAGGTGTCCAACCCATCCTAGTAGTTCATCTTATATAAAAACGAGGTGTCCAACCCATCCTAGTAGTTCATCTTATATACAAACGAGGTGTCCAACCCATCCTAGTAGTTCATCTTATATACAAACGAGGTGTCCAACCCATCCTAGTAGTTCATCTTATATACAAACAAGGTGTCCAACCCATCCTAGTAGTTCATCTTATATACAAACGAGGTGTCCAACCCATCCTAGTAGTTCATCTTATATACAAACGAGGTGTCCAACCCATCCTAGTAGTTCATCTTATATACAAACGAGGTGTCCAACCCATCCTAGTAGTTCATCTTATATACAAACGAGGTGTCCAACCCATCGTAGTAGTTCATCTTATATACAAACGAGGTGTCCAACCCATCCTAGTAGTTCATCTTATATACAAACGAGGTGTCCAACCCATCCTAGTAGTTCATCTTATATACAAACGAGGTGTCCAACCCATCCTAGTAGTTCATCTTATATAAAAACGAGGTGTCCAACCCATCCTAGTAGTTCATCTTATATACAAACGAGGTGTCCAACCCATCCTAGTAGTTCATCTTATATACAAACGAGGTGTCCAACCCATCCTAGTAGTTCATCTTATATACAAACGAGGTGTCCAACCCATCCTAGTAGTTCATCTTATATACAAACGAGGTGTCCAACCCATCCTAGTAGTTCATCTTATATACAAACGAGGTGTCCAACCCATCCTAGTAGTTCATCTTATATACAAACGAGGTGTCCAACCCATCCTAGTAGTTCATCTTATATACAAACGAGGTGTCCAACCCATCCTAGTAGTTCATCTTAAATACAAACGAGATGTCCAACCCATCCTAGTAGTTCATCTTATATACAAACGAGGTGTCCAACCCATCCTAGTAGTTCATCTTATATACAAACGAGGTGTCCAACCCATCCTAGTAGTTCATCTTATATACAAACGAGGTGTCCAACCCATCCTAGTAGTTCATCTTATATACAAACGAGGTGTCCAACCCATCCTAGTAGTTCATCTTATATACAAACGAGGTGTCCAACCCATCCTAGTAGTTCATCTTATATACAAACGAGGTGTCCAACCCATCCTAGTAGTTCATCTTATATACAAACGAGGTGTCCAACCCATCCTAGTAGTTCATCTTATATACAAACGAGGTGTCCAACCCATCCTAGTAGTTCATCTTATATACAAACGAGGTGTCCAACCCATCCTAGTAGTTCATCTTATATACAAACGAGGTGTCCAACCCATCCTAGTAGTTCATCTTATATACAAACGAGGTGTCCAACCCATCCTAGTAGTTCATCTTATATACAAACGAGGTGTCCAACCCATCCTAGTAGTTCATCTTATATAAAAACGAGGTGTCCAACCCATCCTAGTAGTTCATCTTATATACAAACGAGGTGTCCAACCCATCCTAGTAGTTCATCTTATATACAAACGAGGTGTCCAACCCATCCTAGTAGTTCATCTTATATACAAACGAGGTGTCCAACCCATCCTAGTAGTTCATCTTATATACAAACGAGGTGTCCAACAAATCCTAGTAGTTCATCTTATATACAAACGAGGTGTCCAACCCATCCTAGTAGTTCATCTTATATAAAAACGAGGTGTCCAACCCATCCTAGTAGTTCATCTTATATACAAACGAGGTGTCCAACCCATCCTAGTAGTTCATCTTATATACAAACGAGGTGTCCAACCCATCCTAGTAGTTCATCTTATATACAAACGAGGTGTCCAACCCATCCTAGTAGTTCATCTTATATAAAAACGAGGTGTCCAACCCATCCTAGTAGTTCATCTTATATACAAACGAGGTGTCCAACCCATCCTAGTAGTTCATCTTATATACAAACGAGGTGTCCAACCCATCCTAGTAGTTCATCTTATATACAAACGAGGTGTCCAACCCATCCTAGTAGTTCATCTTATATACAAACGAGGTGTCCAACCCATCCTAGTAGTTCATCTTATATACAAACGAGGTGTCCAACCCATCCTAGTAGTTCATCTTATATACAAACGAGGTGTCCAACCCATCCTAGTAGTTCATCTTATATACAAACGAGGTGTCCAACCCATCCTAGTAGTTCATCTTATATACAAACGAGGTGTCCAACCCATCCTAGTAGTTCATCTTATATAAAAACGAGGTGTCCAACCCATCCTAGTAGTTCATCTTATATACAAACAAGGTGTCTAACCCATCCTAGTAGTTCATCTTATATACAAACGAAGAGTCCAACCCATCCTAGTAGTTCATCTTATATACAAACGAGGTGTCCAACCTATCCTAGTAGTTCATCTTATATACAAACGAGGTGTCCAACCCATCCTAGTAGTTCATCTTATATACAAACGAGGTGTCCAACCCATCCTAGTAGTTCATCTTATATACAAACGAGGTGTCCAACCCATCCTAGTAGTTCATCTTATATACAAACGAGGTGTCCAACCCATCCTAGTAGTTCATATTATATACAAACGAGGTGTCCAACCCATCCTAGTAGTTCATCTTATATACAAACGAGGTGTCCAACCCATCCTAGTAGTTCATCTTATATACAAACGAGGTGTCCAACCCATCCTAGTAGTTCATCTTATATACAAACGAGGTGTCTAACCCATCCTAGTAGTTCATCTTATATACAAACGAGGTGTCCAACCCATCCTAGTAGTTCATCTTATATACAAACGAGGTGTCCAACCCATCCTAGTAGTTCATCTTATATACAAACGAGGTGTCCAACCCATCCTAGTAGTTCATCTTATATACAAACGAGATGTCCAACCCATCCTAGTAATTCATCTTATTTACAAACGAGGTGTCCAACCCATCCTAGTAGTTCATCTTATATACAAACGAGATGTCCAACACATCCTAGTAGTTCATCTTATATACAAACAAGGTGTCCAACCCATCCTAGTAGTTCATCTTATATA
This sequence comes from Ariolimax columbianus, assembly GCA_036924085.1. Taxonomy (NCBI): domain Eukaryota; kingdom Metazoa; phylum Mollusca; class Gastropoda; order Stylommatophora; family Arionidae; genus Ariolimax; species Ariolimax columbianus. The sequence goes on from JAVGWX010000022.1 coordinate 18,919,815, forward strand.
CAAACGAGGTGTCCAACCCATCCTAGTAGTTCATTTTCTAGTAGTGCATGGATGCAGGACATATATATTTTTGATAAAGAGATTAATCAAAATTCACTTAATTTATTTCACTAAATCTTGCAATTACAAACTTATTAAACATTGATGTTATCTGAAATTCTGCTGTTGCTAGGAAGCCCCCTTAATTAATGATGACGAGGATGAAGAGAACGAGGAGGACTCCAGTTATCAGGAAGTTTGGGGACTAGATGATGTTCCGCGAGCACCAGCTATAGAAGTGCGGAAGTTTAAGCCTGATGATTTCAACTTCCTGAAAGTTTTAGGGAAAGGCAGTTTTGGCAAGGTTTGTCCGGATACAGATTGCATGTCATGTAATATTTGAATCCGAATGTAAATGTAATGTGACATATTGATTTGAATGGGGAGTGCAAATGATGTAAAGCAATTATATATATTTCAGAATGTGGATTCTGAATAGCAAATCTATCCGAATGAAGGTTGTCTGTTATATAGCATATTTATCTGAATGTGGATTGTGTGTGATATTGTATATTTATCCAAATGTGGATTGTGTATGATTTAGTACAGGGTGGAAAAAGCTTACCCATTCTCTATGATTGGATGACCTTGTAGATATCCTTGATTTATTTCCATTATATCATCATCAGGTGCCTTACCGGTTGGCGTTTGCGATCATGGACCGCCAACCATTTCTATCACGTGTGTCGTTTACCAACTCTGTTGTTGATTGTCGTCCATCCCGTTTTCTCAGGCGGTCTAGCATATTTTCTCTCAGCCTTCTTCTGTCTCTCTTTCCTGCTATCTTTCCCATTGTCACGATGTGCTCCAACCCACCTCTTCTCTTTACATGCCCGAAATAGGATGACTGCCTTGTTCTGATTCTTGCAATAAGTTGTTTTTGTGTTTGTGCCTCCTGAAGTTCTACATCATTTGTCTTCTTAGCAATCCATGGGACCTGCTACATTCTTCTGTAAAACCACATCTCCATTGCTTCCAAAGATCTAAGCACGGGCTTGTTAATTGTCCATGATTTGCTGTGATTTGTTAGTACTGGTTCCACATTGCATCCAAGGACTCTCTTTCTCAGTTCCAGCGACAATTTTTTATTGCACAATATTCTTTTCATGTTCTGGCGGACCAATTTTGCTTGGGCTATTCTGCATTTTATTTCGTAACTGCATCTTTCATCTGTCATTATGTATGTGCACAGGTATTGAAACGTGTTAACTTGTCTCAATTCAGTCACCTTTCTGGTCCCCTTATATAGACACGCTAAGTTAGAGTTTACAGAACACACTGTATAGAATATTACACTTTTGTCTGGCCCGTACTCTCCCTCTTCCCAAGTTGTGCCACAAGTTCTTTTATGATTGACATTCATTTGCCTTGAATGCATTCTGGTTTTTCTCTGTCTGTTTTCCACATTGGGTTTTCATTCAGTTGCAGATTTGTTTCCATTTACCCTTTATTTGGAGCTCTGTGGCTTGTTTTTGTTTTATACTATTGCTAATATTTTATGCTCCTTAATTAGGGGACAGCGCAAAATAAAAACCACAGTGCAACGCACACTGCCTTGGGGAATAGATAAATAAGGCGAATGCAAAAACAAAACAAAAAATGCTTTTAATTTTGTGATGTTTTATGCTTTCTAGTTGTATTGTTATTTATTCATGCTTGAAATTGTTTACCAGTAATGTAATGCTTTAAATGTTATTGTTATACCAAATATTGACAAGACGGCGTTGCACGGATTGGGCGGCTTTCTCCTCGATAAAGCTGCTACTGAACAACATCCTCTCTTTTAAACTCCACAGTACTACCTGCAATGTGCAATGCAGAAGAAACATGTACTCCTCAGGAAAGATTCCAAACTCAGAGTGACCCAAGCCTCCCTCGAGAGATGCATTACCGGCCTCACGCTTCATAGCCAGCCCACCAAAGGTCTTCATAACTCAAACATATGTCAATTGTCCCTGGTGAAAGATAGTTATTTATGCAGACAAGATGAAACATCGCTTGGGGACCACTTACTGCAAAGAACGGACGATCATTGGAGCACATCAACAACAATATTGTACCCCAGAGGCAAGAAACGACCCCCAACATGTTGGTCCGACTCCCTTCATCGTGCAACAACATTCACGATGCCTCGGATGGACGACTCATTATCCACTGATCCACCGTGGCCCAAGACAGAGACCATAGGAAGAGAAGTTGGGACCCCCAGCGGTGTAATCGCAGCTGAAGGACGAGTCGCCCAGTAATCCAGTAATACAATATTTTTTCTTTTATCTGGCATTATCAAACAGGTTATACTGGTTGAGCTGAAAGAAAATGGCACATTCTATACTAAATTGTATTGTTATTCATTTATACGTTAAATTATTTACCAATTGTGTAATGCTTTACATGTTACTGTTATACCATATTTATTTTTATCTGACATTGTCAAACAGGTCCTGCTGGCTGAGCTAAAAGAAAATGGCACATTTTATGCAGTGAAAGCACTAAGAAAGGATGTTGTACTCGAAGATGATGATGTTGAGTGTACCATGATAGAAAAGAGGGTTCTGTCTATTGGATATAGACATCCCTTTCTAACTCACCTTCATAGTACTTTCCAAAGCAAAGTAAGTATTATCGAAGTTGCCTTCAGCTTGCTCCAAACCGCTCAACCCAGCACACTACCATCACGCACGGTGCTAGCATCGGCAAGGAGAATTATCGCTGTGGAGCAGAAAAAGCAAGCTCAAGAAAGGGACAGAATGCAAGATAGGCCAATTAACGATACTATCGACGTCTGCCGCACATATGGTAGATTTTGTCACACATGGATTGGACTATGCAGTCATATGCAGTCATATAAAAATTCATTTGTCTGATGCTGTTGGCACCATCCATATCAATAGCTGAAACAATGTCATGTCTGTTGTCGTTTTTATGTGTCCGGTGCCCAGGGTCTCAGTATTTATGTATTTGGGGGTCTCTGTGGCGAAGTGGTCAAGCCGTTTGCCTCGTGTTTAGGCGGTCGGGGTTCGAATTCGAGCCGAAACAGTCGGTCCATGATGTCAATTTTTTCCAGAGATCTCTGAGTTCATTGCTGGAGCTACGGAGTTCGTGCTTTGTGCGATGCTTTTGACAGATGGGGTACCTATCTGCCGAGAGAGACCGAGCTAAATGGGGAAAACCCGAGGCGATGAAGTCGAACCCTTGCTTAACTTAAAGCAGTTATTTATCCTCACCGCCATCTTTCCTAGGAAAGCTATCGTCCTGGAATATTGTAATAATTTATTAAGTGGTTATTTGCTATCAAACTTACAGCCTATAACACGAAACAGCAGGGCTTCAGAGCATAAGAAACACTCAAAAAAAAGATTACTTGATGGTGTTAAAAAAACACTGAGTTTCTAAATACCAGAGTGATGGAGTTATAACTTTTGGGTTAAATCCGCATTATCAAACATTCAAAATTGGAATCTATTTTTGAATGTTTTATCATTCAGTGTTTATTGAAAGAGGAATCAAATGTTAAAATGCGTTATCACTCATTATTTATTATGGAGGACTGCTCCAAGATCCCAGAGCCTATGAACATTTTTTCAAAGAGACATGGATACAGCGGGATTAAGATCAATCTGTATTACAGAGGAAATAGTTTTCAAAAAATTGGAGGGGTTGAAAGTGGATAATCAATAATCAAAGAAAATATTGTAATGCATTTAGACTAATTTAATCGAATCAGAAATAGTCAGCATCAGTTTACTAGAGGGAGATCCTGCTTAACAAATCTATTAGAATTCATGGAGGAGGTTACTAAAATGACAGATAAAAGAGAGCCAGTTGATGTTATTTATCTTGATTTTGCTAAGGCCTTTGATAGAGTATCTCATCAAAGATTATTTCGAAAGTTAAAATCACACGGAATAGGTGGGAAAGTTGCCAAATGGAGTGAAAATTGGTTAACGGGACCAAGGCAGAGGGTGAACATAAATAAGGAGTACTCTGAGTGGTGTGGAGTGCCACAAGTCTCGGTTTTAGGACCAATTTTGTTCTTGATATATATAAACGATTTAGACATTGATGACAAAAAACTATGCAGTAGTATCTCATCTAATTCAGAAGTGGATATATAGATGTCAGATTTAGATAAACTTTGAGAATTGTCTGTAAGCTGACAAATGGAGTTTAATGTAGATAAATGTACAGTCATCTACATGGGTTGATTAAATATGGAACATAATTACAGAATGGGAGAGAACAATATTAGAAAGTTAGATAAGAAAAGGGACCTAGGGGTTATAATAGAGCATACATGTAAGGTGAGTGAGCACATTCAGGTAGAAGGGAAAAAGGCAAATTTGCAATGTTAGGAATGATAAAAAGAAATATTAAACATAGGAGCAAGGATGTGATAGTCAAACTGTATAAAGCATTAGTTAGACCTACATTGGAGTACTGTGTACAGGTGTGGAGTCCTTATCATAGGGATATAAATATGCTGAAAAGAATACAAAAAAGAGCGACAAAGATGAAAGTGGGATTCCAGAATTACAGTTATGAGGAACGACTCAGGAAAATCTGCCCTACAGTGTCAAGAAGAGAGAAGAATTCAAGGTGACAATACAGATTTATAAGATGATCAGAGGAATCGATAAATTAGACTATAACAAGTTTTTTTAAAATACAGCCACCCACAATAATAAAATGGCAAAGCTACAAATTATCTAAAGAGAGGTCCAGATTAGAATAGGAAATATATTTTTAGTCAAAGAGTGGTGAATGCTTGGAATGCATTGCCATGAGAAGTAGTGGAGGCAGGGACAGTTAATGCATTTAAGAATAAATTGGATGCACAAAGCTTTTAGAGCAAGGTAATGTAAATGAAACTGGTTGTATACAGACTCTGCAGAGTCTTCTGAACCAGTATAAAGACGTTAAGTTAAGTTCAGTTATTAACCACTCATTATTTATAAACCGATAAGTCTAACTATTTCTTAAATTCTATGTCACAGACACCAATGTGTATGAGTTACTAATGCGACAGTAGGAGACGGCATGGTCTAGTGATTAAGTGACACGGCTCACAGTCAGAAAGTGCTGGGCTCGCTCCCCATCACAGCATCGGCTGTTACCCTGGAGAAGCAAACACTACACAAATGCAGGACGAAAAAAGACCCATACTTAGAATGCATGTTGTAGTCAGATGCTCTAGGCCGACAGGTGCAGAATAAATAAAAACTAAGTGCAACGCACACCGCCTTGGGGAATAGAGAAATAAATCAAATAGTAAAAAAAACTTTAATTCGTTTTTTTTTTTTTATTTCAAAATTTTGTGCAAAGTTTTTTAGTTGCTAAAGAGTTTTGTTGTCAGAATTATGCCAATGTGCTATTTAAAAAATCGCTTGTGTTTGAACAGAATCTGCAAGTATTAAGAGTTTTTAAAACAGAACTCTCAACTATTGTTCTTAAAACAGAATTCTCAACTATTAGAGTTTTAAAACAGAATTCTCAACTATTAGAGTTTTAAAACAGAATTCTCAACTATTAGAGTTTTAAAACAGAATTCTCAACTATTAGAGTTTTAAAACAGAATACTCAACTATTAGAGTTTTAAAACAGAATTCTCAACTATTAGAGTTTTAAAACAGAATACTCAACTATTACTGTTCTTAAAATCAGTAAAAAATTTAAAAATTGGCTTTTTGATAATCTATTTCATAGAGTAATTAAAAAGTGTTGCTATCCAAATTAGAAATCAAACACCAAGAAATACAGTAGCAATCCCTGGTATTTATAGATGTATGTATATTTCATAGTTAGACAGATAAAAACATAATTAAACTATAAAGATCTGAGCATTTTTCATCTCAGATGACACTGTGCTCCTCCCTCCCCCCCTCCCCCCCCCCCCCCCCCCCATTACTCAACACACAAAACACATATTTTAGCACTGTCTTGTGTAGTTTTTTTTTTTTCTGTCATGCTGTCATGTACAGTTTATATGTGTCTGGTGTACAGGTTTTTATCTTGTTCAAGTTGAAGTTTATATTTATCCACAGGTCCATCTTGTTTTTGTTTCTTTTATCAAGTTTCATTTTAACGTTCTTTTTTCTCTCAACTGATGTCAAAGAACATTTGAGTCAGTGATCAATCCATTTTACAGAAGTTTTATAACTCAATGTTTATCAACAAATTCATTTTTGTATATGTGTTTTTGTCGCATCCTGTATATCAATGTATTTATTTTTATCACTCAATGTTTATCAACAGAGCCATTTATTTTTTGTCATGGAGTACCTCAACGGTGGTGATCTCATGTTCCACATTCAACTATCTGGCAAATTTGAATTTCCACGTGCTCAGTAAGTTCTCGTTTAACTTAAGTCTATAAGTCTGTATACAACCGCGTAGCGCTGTGGTTAGCGCACTAGATTTGCATCTGAGTGGTCCTGGGCTCATTCCCCAGTTGAGGTGGTAGTGTTTTTTCAGACCTCAATGAGTGTCTCTCGGGTCGACCCAGCCTTAAATGGGTACCGATTTAGCCCGGAAAGTAAAAACGGCGAGGGAGAAGAGATGGCTACCGCCCTCATTTAGCCGAACCTTTGAAATGTGAGATCGCTAACACCTCACACCCCTACGGCAGTAAAGCTGTGGGTTACTTTACTTACAACAAGTTTCTTGGAGGGTGGTTTTTACCGATGTGCAAGTCCATCTTAATAGACTGAAACACTATAGCTTTGTAGCCCCGCACCTAGTTAGGCACCATCTAGAGTTGTTCTTAACAAACCACTTGGGGAAAGGTTCAAGTAACTTGTGTAGATTTTTAACTTGTATTTTGTCTCGGCAGTGACCGTGAAACCTACTTTTGTTAATTTCCAACTGCCAAAGAATTTTTAACCTGTTCGTCACTTAACACATGAGTCTGATCTCACTTCCCCAGAGATCAGGAGAAGTTTTACCAAAAGATACACATGAAAAAAAATCCTGGTCTCCAGCATCCAAGGCGGACACCTTACAACAAGATCACTGAGTTCCCCTTTGAAACAGTTTATTCTTCCAATTTACCTGTCTAAAATCAAACACTGGAAAGATGGTGTCCATTCAAGCCTTTCTTGCTCTACATGCAGCGTTGCATGGTTCAGAGTGTAAATGCTCTCTCAATGGTCTGAAAAGGGACAGAACTTGACAAACTTTAGCTTCAGGTTGGAAGAAAATCCAGACTTCCAATCATTTACAAACAGGGATCAAAATGCTGAGCAGTGCATGAGCTGCAGTTGTCAGCGACCCATAGCTGACTGCTAGCGTCAGGACCAGCGAATTAGAGCTGCCAAGACCCTTCTACAACTCCACGCGGTGATCCTGGATAACAAGCTGCAGAAGGGCAGACTGGCTAAGGAGAAGGGATCAAAGAGGATACTCAAAAAATGCTTGCTGAAGTCAGATGTGTTGGACCAATAGATGCAAATATCACAGCCAAGCTGTAAACTACGACACAACACATTCCGTTCTCTGTACTACATTCTGCTACTTAAGCCCTTTCAGGGTTTGGTAGCAGGAGATTTAGAACGAACGAAGCCAAGCCATTTACATACATATTTAGCACTTACTCTACAAGGGACATGCTATATCATGATGATAGTAAAATGTAGAATTTTCAATGCTGTACATTTCCATTAGAATATCATTGCTCATACCATTTTTGTAGTTTTTACATATTTGAAGTGTGTCCCTCAAATTCAATGTGCTCTTCTGTCTGTCTGTTCACATCACAAGGCTTATCTGCCTTAGAATACATTATCAAAGTTCTTTTTTAACGGAAATATGGAAAGTATAAACCAATGTGGTTTTTGTTTTGTTTTGATCAGTGCGTTGTTACCAAGACAAAAAAAAGTAAGATGGCGGCACCTTAACGGCTGCACCCTCGACTCGCTGCAGTGTTTGTATTGTTTTCCGATGTTTGGTGGTTCCTGTTCATTATATTTCACCACAGCTTCACCATGTGGTGTCAGGGACTGTAATCTGTGGAATTGATGTGTTTTCGATCGGTTACCTTGTTTGTTATGCTGCATTTCATGCCTGGCTTAAGCCGTAAGAGACCAGTTCATAATGGAGTTCAATGTTCCGCTTCTCCACATGAGAATTCAGTCCAGGTTACCACTACTCAAGGACCTTTCTGCTCAGACTGAAGCCGACTTCCTCCTGCCCGCCCTTCCCTCTACCGGAGGTTACAGGATACCTCTTCCAACCTTGTATTCTCAGCACAGCAAAGGTCACCCTGACCAAAAGGTGGACTCAATCAGAAGCCTTGACGGCAGGACACGGAAAAACAGGGAGTTTGCCATGGACAGACACAGAAAGCCTGACACAAAAATTGTTTGAATTCACTCCTCGCAGGAGGATGGCTGGGACACATGTAGGATGGCTGAGACACACATGGAAGATGGCTGGGACACACATGGAGCATGGCTGGGACATACATGGAGGATGGCTGGGACATACATGGAGCATGGCTGGGACATACATGGAGGATGGCTGGGACATACATGGAGCATGGCTGGGACATACATGGAGGATGGCTGGGACATACATGGAGGATGGCTGGGACACACATGGAGGATGGCTGGGACACACATGGAGCATGGCTGGGACATACATGGAGGATGGCTGGGACACACATGGAGGATGGCTGGGACACATATGGAGGATGGCTGGGACACATGGAGGAGGGCTGGGACACATGAAGGATGGCTGGTACACACATGGAGGATGGCTGGGACACACATGGAGGATGGCTGGGACACATGGAGGATGGCTGGGACACATGGAGGATGGCTGGGACACACATGGAGGATGGCTGGGACACATGGAGGATGGCTGGGACACACATGGAGGATGGCTGGGACACACATGGAGGATGGCTGGGACACATGGAGGATGGCTGGGACACATGGAGGATGGCTGGGACACACATGGAGAATGGCTGGGACACGTGGAGGATGGCTGGGACACACATGGAGGATGACTGGGACACATGGAGGATGGCTGGGACACGTGGAGGATGACTGGGACACATGGAGGATGGCTGGGACACGTGGAGGATGGCTGGGACACATGGAGGATGGCTGGGACACGTGGAGGATGGCTGGGACACATGGAAGATTGCTGGTACACATGGAGGATGGCTGGGACACATGGAGGATGTCTGGGACACACATGGAGGATGGCTGGGACACACATGAAGGATGGCTGGGACACACATGGAGGATGGCTGGGACACACATGGAGGATGACTGGGACACATGGAGGATGGCTGGGACACATGGAAGATTGCTGGTACACATGGAGGATGGCTGGGACACAATGGAGGATGGCTGGGACACACATGGAGGATGGCTGGGACACACATGGAGGATGACTGGGACACATGGAGGATGACTGGGACACATGGAGGATGGCTGGGACACACATGGAAGATGGCTGGGACACATGAAGGATGGCTGGGACACACATGGAGGATGGCTGGGACACACATGGAGGATGGCTGGGACACACATGGAGGGTGGCTGAGACACACATGGAGGATGGCTGGGACACACATGGAGGATGGCTGGGACACACATGGAGGATGGCTGGGACACACGTGGAGGATGGCTGGGACACAGAGGATGGCTGGGACACACGTGGAGGATGGCTGGGACACAGAGGATGGCTGGGACACATGTAGGAGGGCTGGGATACATGGAGCATAGCTGGGACACATGGAGGATGGCTGGGACACATGGAGGATGGCTGGGACACACATGGAGGATGGCTGGGACACACATCGAGGATGGCTGGGACACATGGAGAATGGCTTAATACCAAAGGATCTACTTTATGGGGAATTACAGTTGGGGAAAATGTCTTGGGATTGATCACTACTTCGGTATAAGGTTGTGTGCAAGCAGGATATGAATGATGCAGGCATCAGTTTGGAATCATGCGAACAAGATGACGTGTATCGTGTTACATAGAGGAGCAGGATTAAGCATGTAATACAGGCAAAGGAGATACTGATTTCTGATAGGCTATGGACTCAGCATGTGATGATACAAACAGTCCTGATTTTCCTTGCACATGCTGTGAAAAACACTTCTCTGCTCAGAATAGCTTTGTGAGTCACATTTGATATCATCATGGACTGTAGTTACATTCTTTTTTCAAAGTACAACATACTGTCATTTCTTCTTCTTCTTCTTCTTCTTCTTCTTCTTCTTCTTCGTACGCTGTCAGACGTCAACTTGAATTTGTTCAAAGAAAGCAGCGTTCATCCTGACGCTGTCGACACTGCCATAGAGCGTGTCTAGTGTTGGCACTGGTGATGGCCACATGTGCTTTCTCTGGTCCTCATATGTTGGACAATTTTGGAACAGATGTTCAGCGGTCATTTTACCTGTACCACAGGTGTATTCGTCAGTAGCACCTATCTTCAGTTTATTGAATAGATGGTCCATCAGTCTGTTGTGGCCTGTGCGGAGTTTGAAGACCACCACCTGCTCTATTCTGTTCAACTGGTAATAAGCATCATTTGTTTGTGTTGTCAGCATGTTCTGTTTCCCATTTCCATATCTGGCCCTAATAAACCTTTTGGACTCTTCGTAGGTCACACTAGAATCTGGTTGTGGTAACCTTCCACCTTCTTTTGCCAGGCTGTCTGTCTTCTTGTTGCCTTGAATGTCACAATGGGAAGGAACTCCACTGTACCATGACTCTTTTGGGTGTGGACTGCTGGCACAGTTGACAGGGTACTGATCGTAAATTATTTAAATCATTTATAGTTATCTGATAAGATGAAAAGAACCAATGAATAAATTGTCATATTAAGTTGTGTCACTTTCAGATTCTATGCAGCAGAAATTGTGTGTGGCTTGCAATTCCTACACAAGAATGGCATAGTTTACAGGTAAAGTTGATAATAATTTTAAAGCTTCGAACATCTGGTGCTACTAAAGCATGAATATAATATCATATTGTTAAACAAAGTAATGGCAAATATTGCTATGGTAAGTATGTTTTGTAGAGACATGATGATGATGATGATCGTGGTGGTGGGTGGTTGGTAAACCCTTTAACTGTGAGGTTGTAACTCTTGACAACTCAACACCTCCTAGAGTAAAGCACACATCTTCCTCGGATGTTGTCTGAAGGTTGCAAAGTGCTTGTATCTTTTGTTCTTAGGGGCATCATGGATGCAAAAGGTGGGAGAATGCAGAGGCTTATCTCAAGGAGACAGTCCAGTGTTTCAGAGTCAGCATATCCTGCCATGGATACAGCAGACACATCTGGATTGGCTATTATCAGTCAGCCTTGCCAACCCATCTATTGTGATGGCACGTCTGGTGTACCTCGCCACCTGGGAGATCATCACAAAGGGACAGAGGTGCAATGTCCAATGGTCTGCCCACTTTATCATCTATGGGAATAATTAATAGAATACAAACAGTAAAGAATAAGGCAAGAAAACATTATATATATGAGCTGGAGGTGGATTGGTGCAGTACAATGTGTTTATAAATACTGGGGGGTCTGCAGTTACACCTATAGGACACTACCTGCTCCACAGTTTTTTAGAAGGTGGTAAGTATGTGTCCCAGTCATCCTCCATGTGTGTCCCAGCCTTTCTCCATGTGTGTCCCAGCCATCCTCCATGTGTGTCCCAGTCATCCTCCATGTGTGTCCCAGCCATTCTCCATGTGTGTCCCAGCCATCCTCCATGTGTGTCCCAGTCATTCTCCATGTGTGTCCCAGCCATTCTCCATGTGTTCCAGCCATCCTCCATGTGTGTCCCAGCCATCCTCCATGTGTGTCCCAGCCATCCTCCATGTGTGTCCCAGCCATCGTCCATGTATTCCAGTCATCCTCCATGTGTGTCCCAGCCATCCTCCATGTGTGTCCCAGCCATCCTCCATGTGTCCCAGCCATCCTCCATGTGTGTCCCAGCCATCCTCCATGTGTGTCCCAGCCATCCTCCATGTGTGTCCCAGCCATCCTCCATGTGTCCCAGCCATCCTCCACGTGTGTCCCAGCCATCCTCCACGTGTGTCCCAGCCATCCTCCATGTGTCCCAGCCATCCTCCATGTGTGTCCCAGTCATCCTCCATTTCTCTCCAGTATTCTGAGTCGTCGAAGCCTATGACATGTGATAACACGCACAAACAATCTATGCAGCATTGAGTGAATTCCCTGAATAATTGGGCACACAAGCTCTCCAACCGCAACAAGGAAAACTTATTTATGGAGAGTTATAAAGACATAGCCGTCACTTTAAAAAGCTGAATATAAAACAAAATTGATTTGTAAACATCACATCTACAAAACTAAAATACTTGGTCATATCAAATGCCATAATGGTTTAGGCAGAACAATACTTGAGGACATGGTACCTGGAGAACACGACAGAGACAGAACAATACTTGAGGACATGGTACCTGGAGAACATGACAGAGACAGAACAATACTTGAGGACATGGTACCTGGAGAACACAACAGAGACAGAACAATACTTGAGGACATGGTACCTGGAGAACACAACAGAGACAGAACAATACTTGAGGACATGGTACCTGGAGAACACAACAGAGACAGAACAATACTTTAGGACATGGTACCTGGAGAACACGACAGAGACAGAACAATACTTTAGGACATGGTACCTGGAGAACACGACAGAGACAGAACAATACTTGAGGACATGGTACCTGGAGAACACGACAGAGACAGAACAATACTTGAGGACATGGTACCTGGAGAACACGACAGAGACAGACCAGAAACAAGATCAACACACAAAATTAACGACGTTCTGTTGTTGACAGTGGCGGAGGTAGATAGATTCAAACGGAAGTCCTTCAGCAAATGTGACTGCTGGTCAGGAATGAAGTGTTAGAGATATCAGTATACTAAGTTTCAGCTTGTGAGGATGGGGTGGCCAGTTCCCTTCCCTGCTGACTTTTCCTTTCCTAACTATGTGAGGGTACTAATTTACAGCTGAGTTGACTGTAGTGTAAGTTTAACCACATATCTTTTAGGTCAGGTACCCATTTACAGCTGAGTTGACTGTAGTGAGAGTTGAACCCTGTACCTTTGCCATGAAAAGTGAGTGCTCTACCACTACGCAAAATCAGTCGCTCAAGACATTAATATCTCTCACATAGAATCAAATTCAAGACATTAATATCTTTCACTTAGAATCAAATTCAAGACGTTAATATCTCTCATGTAGATTCAGATTCAACACATTAATAACTTACATAGATTCATACTCAAGACATTTATCTCTCTCACATAGAATCAAATTCAGCGAGAAAAATCCATGGAGGCAAACATCGCCCTCAAAGCCGCCGCGGCGAAGTACAAACACACTCTCAAGCAAACAGCAAGAGAAAGCTGGAAAAAAAAAACGGAAAGTCTAAACCTGGACAAAGACGGGAACAAGCTATGGAAGCTAGTCAGAGCCATGAACGACGAAACCCCGTCAAATAAACAAATTACTATCAAGCAGGGCGAGAACTTGATCACAGGTAAGAAAGCCGCAAACGCGTTTGTCGATCACTATGCCAGAGCAAACCACATCGAGGTCCCTGCAGATAAGCATACAGACATTAGCGAAGAACTAAAGGGACACGAAAACATGAATACGGCTCCTGCAGAGCACATGATGGCCAAACTAACAATGCGCGAAATGGAAGAGGCTATGAGAACACTAAAGAAAAGGAAATCTCCCGGAAAAGACGGGATAACAAACGAAATGCTGATGGGGCTGGGCCAAACAGCGAAGAAGAAACTGCTATTGGTTCTGAACCAAAGCTGGAAAAGGGGAATTGTACCACAGGCATGGAAAGATGCAATACTGGTACCAGTACCAAAAACAGGAAAGGACAAAACAGATCCAAATGGATACAGGCCCATAAGCCTACTGAGCTGTGTCGGCAAGCTGATGGAACGGATGATAAACACCAGACTGATGTGGCATCTGGAAGAAAAATGAATACTAATTCCACAGCAAGCCGGCTTTAGACAGCACAGATCCACTGAGGACCAGGTCATCCTCATAGCCCAGGAAATAGAAGATGCCTACCAGGCACAGAAACACACAGTAGCGGTTTGGGTGGACCTGGAAAAGGCATTTGACAAAGTCTGGAAAGACGGACTTAGAGTCAAGCTAAGAAGAAGTGATGTCTGTGGGAAGATGTACAAGTGGATCAACCACTACCTCAAACAAAGAACGGCCAGAGTCCAAGTACAAGGGCAGATGAGCAAAAAGGTGACACTCGAGCAGGGAGTACCCCAAGGGGGAGTATTGTCACCCACACTCTTCCTGGTATATATAAACGATATTACAGAGAATATACCAAGAAGAGTCCATAGCTCCATGTTTGCAGACGATCTGGCTATGTGGACCTCTGAAAAGAATCTCACCATAGCAAGAAATCGGATGCAGACGGCCCTAACATCGCTGGAAGAGTGGGCAAACTCATGGCTGGTCAAAATAAACGAGGAGAAAACAACATGCACAATATTCTCGCTTTCATTAAAACCCCAAAGTACCAAATTAAGTCTAAATGGCAAAATCCTGCAGCCAAACGACAACCCAACCTATCTGGGAGTCACATTTGATCGGCGCATGACATGGAAAAGTCAGATTGAGAGAAACCGAATGAAAGCCAGAGAAAGAATGGCAATCATGAGGAAACTTGCTGGCACAAGCTGGGGAGCAGACGAAGGCATACTAAAGAAACTGTATACTGGAAGAGTGAGACCAGTTCTCGAGTATGGCATTGCGGCATGGACAACAGCAGCGAAGGCGAACTTCGATAAAGTTAACAAACTTCAAAACGAAGCCATGAGAATTATAACAGGTGGCATGAAGTCAACGCCAATTGTAGAACTTGAAAAGATTACAAAACTGCAATCCATGACCGATAGAAGAGACTGCAGAGCCCAGCTGCAGTCAGAGAAACTCCGAAGACTGACCGACCACCCAATGCACCAGAGACTAAACAATTTGGGAAATGGGAAACTAAAGCGGAGAAACTTTGCAGAAATAGCCAAAGCAAAGATGCACGAAGATCTCATAAACGCACTAACAACACCAAAACCCATCACTACTGTACAAAAACCTACCTGGAGGCAGCATATATTTCCAGAGGTGGTAGAAAATATACCAGGTATTGCAAACAAAAACTGCCAGACTGAAAAAGAAAGGAGAGATACTCCCCTAAGCTTCATAACGAAAAGCTACCCAAGCATGGACTGGACCCATGCATACACCGACGGTTCTGTAACAAACACTACACAGAACGGAGGGGCAGGAGCACTCCTGAACCTACCAAATGGCAGAAAAATAACACTGTCATTCGCTACTGGTAAGTACACAAGCAATTTCAGAGCGGAGGCAGAGGCACTGAGGGCGGCAGTGGAAGAAATGGTGACACACAGTGAAAATGAGAGCCATATAGTCCTGCTGACAGATGCTCTCGCCGTAGTCACAGCGCTAAAAAGCCAGAATTACTGAGCTTAATGACTTAAGAGCAGCACTCTGCAAACTGGGCCAGCAGTCCGCACCAAAAAGGGTAGTGGTACAGTGGGTTCCGTCACACTGCAACATCCAAGGCAACGAGGAGGCAGACAGACTGGCAAAAGAAGGTGCAAGACTACCACAAACAGATACCAGTATAACGTACGAAGAGTCAAAACGGCTTATCAAAGCCAGATACATGACCAAATGGGAAACCGAACATACTGGTTACACCAAAAACGATGCCTATTACCAGTTGAACCGAAGAGAGCAGGTCGTTGTCTTCAGACTTCGCACTGGCCACAACAGACTGAGGTACCACCTATTCAACAAATTGAAGATAGGGTGTACCGACGAATGCCCGTGCGGTACTGGTAAAATGACGGCTGAACATCTGCTGCAGAATTGCCCGACATACGAGGATCAGAGAGAGCAGATGTGGCCATCACCAGTGGAACTGCAAGACAAGCTCTATGGCAGTGGCGAGAGCCTCAGGATGACCGCCGCTTTTTTCGAAAAAATAATGGTTACTGTCTGACTGCGTACGCAGAAGAAGAAGAAGAATCAAATTCAAGACATTAATCTCTCTCACATAGAATCAAATTCAAGACATTAATATCTCTCACATAGATTCAGACTCAAGACATTAATATCTCTCACATAGATTCAGATTCAACACATTAATATCTCTCACATAGATTCAGACTCAAGACATTAATATCTCTCACATAGATTCAGATTCAACACATTAATATCTCTCACATAGATTCAGACTCAAGACATTAATATCTCTCACATAGATTCAGATTCAACACATTAATATCTCTCACAAAGATTCAAACTCAAGAGGGTGTCAATATTTTTTCCAGAGATCTTAAACTTGACAATATCATGTTGGACAAAGATGGACATGTGAAGATTGCTGACTTTGGCATGTGCAAAGAAAACATCTTTGGTGAAAATAAAGCATGCACTTTTTGTGGTACACCTGACTACATCGCACCTGAAGTATGTACCTTAAAAACCTTTTTTTTTAACACGTAATTTACATGTTTTGGGATAAATGTTATAAAGTGTAAAATTGTTATTTGTAGATGCTAGTGTTGACATATTTTTCAATGATGAATTTTTTAATTTTCCGAGGTGTCATTGAATGCTGAACTTTTCTGCAAGCTCATTACTGCAAGGATCACAGAGTTGAGGTGAATCAGCTAATTACTGAGATAACGCAAGATAGTGATGATGTCATATACACCAACAGATCAAGGCTGCACAGAGGGACTTCAATCTGGTGCTTCTCAGCTAGAGTGAGAGGACAGGTTGATGCTGAGCAGAGTGGGGTATACACGTCAATAACCTCTAGTTTGAGAATGGAAATGGAAGCAGTGACCTCAGCGTTAAGATGGCTATCTGAGACCTCTTTAACAAAGGCAGTCATCGTTACTGATGCACAAGCCGTACTTCTTCAGAAGGTATAGAATGGGGATGGCTGAGGTATGAGTGGATAGTAGTTGTTGAGGCCTTAAACCTCCAGGGGTTGACAATGATCTACTGTCCTGGTCATGCTGGGGTTCAGGGCAACAACCGAGCTGACACCACGGTCACGTAAGTGATGGATTGGAGTGACATTTTTAAATCAATCAATGACTGTCTGTTGGATGAGAATACCGAAATAGATGATCAGCAATCCACATACTGCAAAGTTTTGACATCAAACGAGGTTCGAGCGGAGTGGGGAGCATGAGAGGACGGAGCAGGGGAGTGTAGAACCAGCGAGCTACAGGGACCATCAGCATTCAGACCCTGCACCATTTTCTGAGAGAGACTGAGCACCCATGAGTATACCAGATAAGCTGTGATGTCAATTCTTAGAAACTGCTCTGTATTTTGTTTGGCTGTTTTTGCTGGGCTGATGGATGTCTTTGCTGGGTTGGTGGCTGTCTTTGCTGGGTTGATGGATGTCTTTGATGGGTTGGTGGCTGTCTTTGCTGGGTTGATGGCTGTCTTTGCTGGGTTGGTGACTGTCTTTGCTGGGTTGATGGCTGTCTTTGCTGGGTTGATGGCTGTCTTTCCTGGGTTGATGGCTGTCTTTGCTGGGTTGATGGCTGTCTTTGCTGGGTTGATGGCTGTCTTTGCTGGGTTGATGACTGTGTTTGCTGGGTTGTTGACTGTCTTTGCTGGGTTGATGCCTATCTTTGCTGGGTTGATGACTGTCTTTGCTGGGTTGTTGACTGTCTTTGCTCAGCTTGCTGAATGGCAGTTTTTCAGCTTGCTGAATGGCAGTTTTTCAGCTTGCTGAATGGCAGTTTTTTCAGCTTGCTGAATGGCAGTTATTTCAGCTTGCTGAATGGCAGTTTTTCAGCGTACTGAATGGCAGTTATTTCAGCTTACTGAATGGCAGTTTTTCAGCTTGCTGAATGGCAGTTATTTCAGCTCACTGAATGGCAGTTTTTCAGCTTACTGAATGGCAGATATTTCAGCTTACTGAATGTCATTATTTCAGCTTGCTGAATGGCAGTTTTTCAGCTTGCTGAATGGCAGTTTTTCAGCTTGCTGAATGGCAGTTTTTCAGCTTGCTGAATGGCAGTTATTTCAGCATACTGAATGGCAGCTTTTCAGCTTACTGAATGGCAGTTTGTCAGCTTGCTGAATGGCAGTTTTTCAGTTTACTGAATGGCAGTTTTTCAGCTTGCTGAATGGCAGTTTTTCAGCTTGTTGGCAGTTTTTCAGCTTGCTGGCAGTTTTTCAGTAGGCTGTGTCCCAGGTCAAACTATGGATAATTCAGCGAACTGTTTAGAAATGTTAGCCCCACACCCATCAATACCCTCTGTATATGCTGCTCTGTGGGGTCATGGAGTACACCCTCGGGAAAAATTCAGAGCTGGTGTCCCTAAGGCAATCTAGTGTTGGTTCCATCCATATTGTGGCAACACATTCTACGTTGCTGATTCCAGGGTTTATTGACTAATGGGCTCTCCTGGATCAATTAGCTACATGGAGAGGAGGGGGACCTGCTACATGGTCACCAGCTTGTTTTTTCTAGAAAGATGCCCAAGCTTATGACCTAGAGAGTCCTTCCAGCTTCATCCTGCGGTGTTGACTATGTGAAGTGAAGCGACAACAAAAACAAAAACTCAACAGAGAGTTACCACTTCAGATCCTATCATCCTAGAATCAGTCAATAGAGAGTTACCACTTCAGGTCATATCATCCTAGAATCAGTCAATAGAGAGTTACCACTTCAGGTTATATCATCCTAGAATCAGTCAAACGAGAGTTACCACTTCAGATCATATCATCCTAGAATCAGTCAATAGAGAGTTACCTCTTCAGGTCATATCATCCTAGAATCAGTCAATAGAGAGTTACCACTTCAGGTCATATCATCCTAGAATCAGTCATGGCTGCAAGGGACTACTACTTCTACTACTGGTCATGGAAGCACCAGTCATCTACTGTATTCTGGGATTAAGACGCTGAGCAGCACATGAGCTGCAGTGGCCACCAACCAATAGCTGACTGCTAGCGTGAGGGACAGCGAACCAGAGCTGCCAAGACCTTTCTACACCTCCACATGGTGATCCTGGATAACAGGCTGCAGCAGAGCAGACTGGCTAAGAAAAATGTATCAAAGAGGGAAGGCAGCCCGGTACTAAAAACATGCCTGCTGAAGTTGGATGTGTCGGGCTGAAAGGCGCAAATATTGAAGGCAAGCTGTAAACTACAACGCATTCCGTGCTCTGGACTACATTCTGCACCTTCCAAAGCCCTTTTCAGGCCCTATCAAATGTCCGAGGGGCAAGTAACATAGGGAAACTGATGAGCAAATAATATCAACAACATATTATTTCCCTTGTTATAGTTGAGGCGCTTCTGTATTCTCTCATGGGTTTCCTAATACACCTTCATTACATTTATTCTTCTCAATCTTTGGCACTCTCATTCTTTGGCACCCATGTTGAAAAGGATATTGTGTCGCAGTTTACATCCTGTCAGCTCAACACATTTGATTTCAGTTGTCATTTTTTGGTACTAAATTTGTCTTCCTACTGCAATTCCTATTCTCTAAGCCAGACTAGACTAGCGCAGCCTGTTTTCAGGGTCGCCGCTTGAATGTGGAATAGAGTCTTGGTCAGCTGTGGTTTGCTGACCTTGATGTAAGCAGCCAGTTTTGAGTCACTGGCTGCTGTCAGCTCATTCACTAGGCTCCATATTTGGCACCTTCTTAATGTTTGAAAGATTTAGCTTCAGTACCATAGGTTATTCAGCTGTCCAGTCACGAATTAAGACCTTTATAGGCTCACTAGTTCATTTTTGTTGGCTATTTTTCTTATGTAAGATGGGATTTTAACCCTTTGTGCTTTTAGCCCTAATTGATTACAATCTTTTTGTTTTACTTATTTTCCATTTTTTTAATATTCATTATTCATTATTTTAATACAGATTTTATTTTCATTCCACTTGATCTTCTTGACATTTATTAGTTCATTATAAGCATTTTTTTTTAAAAATTATTTTATGTTTAGCTGAAAATTTATTGCGTTCTTAATTATTTTATATTTTACCAAATTTGGGGGCAAAAACTTATGAAGTGGAAATAAACTAATTTATTATTTATTTCTGGTCACAATTTAATTGCTCTTCCTTGATGATAAGTTGACAAAACATGAATAAATTTGAATCCAATAACACTGAGGCACAGATACCAAGTTACAAACAAAAGGTCTTATCATAAAGTGAGCACATTCTTTCTTCTCCAAATATGTCCTCTTTTTTTTATGCAAATGGAAACAATTCACTGGTTTTTTTAAATAAATACAATTTGTCTTATTTATTTTTCTTTTACGGATCACCAATGAAGAAGTGGTATCGGGTTGAAAAGAATATGTCCACTGTTACCTTCCTAGCATGCTATAAAATGTGGCAAAAGAGAGTTGTGCTTGTGTCTGTCAAGCTATGTTAAAAAAAACTGACATTATAATCAGTCACAACAAACTCTCGGTTACAGGCTTCCTGTAAAGGGGCCAGTTGCAGTTAGAAAACCCATGCTTTACATTGGAGCAAAAAGGTGAAATATTGTAAATGCTGGGAAACAGGCTTCTTTTAAAGAGTGACATCTGCAGAGGAGATGTATGCTTCACATTGGAACATAAATGTGAATTAATAAAATTAAGTTAAGAAAAAAACATGGCTGGCTGTTTTTTTCGTCTTTACTTTCTATGTATCGCTTTTTTCTGAAGTATTGGGTTACCACTGTAGATGGCTTCATCCAGAAAACTATACAAAAGCTGTTTGGGTACTATAAACAACAAATGTTTGTTCATGACAATGATCACAAGATAGTTATTTATTTGCACTCGAGTAAAATACATAACGAGCAACAGAAAACAAAGTGAGGTAATGGGCAGCATGGAATTCTTCTCTTGTTCATTCGTTTTCAAGCTTTTACTACCAAGTTCAGAAAAGGGCTTTGCAAGTAACAGGATGTAGTCCAGAGAACAGAATGTGTTGTATCGTAGTTTACAGCTTGACTGGGACATTTGCACCTTCTGGTCCGACACATCCGACTTCAGGATGACATTTTTAGTACCGGGTTAGTCTTCACTTTTGGTTTTCAATCCCTTCTCCATAGCCAGTCTACCCAGGGCAGGTTGTTATCCAGGACCACCACAGGGAGGTGGAGAAGGGTTTTTAACAGCTCACAGATTGCTGGCCCTGGCTCTAGCAGTCAGCTTTGTTGCATCGCTGACTTCTACAGCTCATGCACTGCTCAGCATGTTAATCTCAGCCTGGTATTTGATCACCAGACCTGCAGTTGATGGAAGTCTTTCTACAAGACTGAAATGAGTTAAGGCACTTAAAATACTTGTCTTGTAATTGTTGTCACAATCAAACATTCTTTATCTACATCTTGTTTCCACATCTATATTATAAGACAGGAAATACTTGTGTCTGTTTGTCTGTCCTGCTAAAAACTCAGCAACGGTTAGCTCTAGCCGTGTTTAATTCTAAAAGAATTATTCTGTCTAGAATTTCCAGGTCAATACAATTATTTTCAGCTCTGCATCATTACTTAAGTTATTTAACAATTAGAGCAATCCAACAGTAGAAATAGTGACATGTAACTTGTGCATCTCATTATGTCTGGAAATACCAGCTGAACGCACTATTTCCTATTGGCTGCACTGCATTCTTCCCTTATCAAGTCTGTTACATCAGAATAGGCAAAGTATGGCAAAGAGAAACTGGAGTAAATGTGATATAACATTGAGCTTCCTCATCCTGCATTCTTGAATGTCCACTTTTGTGTTGAATGCCTTAATTATTATTCACGCTGATGGAAAACATCTAAATCATATGCTAAGCCAGTTAGTAAAGCTAGTATTTTCATAAATGAACTCAGCCTTTTTGTTTCTTTGACATTTGATTTCATTTTTTCTACATCATATCTGATATATACTTCTGTGATGTTTGCAGATACTTAAAGGAGTCAAGTACAACTCGTCTGTGGATTGGTGGTCTTTTGGGGTTCTGCTGTATGAGATGTTGATTGGACAGTCTCCATTCCATGGTGATGATGAGGATGACCTGTTCCATTCTATTCTCCACGATACACCAAGATATCCACATGCTACTCCAAAAGAAGCTTCAGCAATGATGAGTTTGGTATGCAGACTTTATGAGTTTTGCTTGTTTATGTGTAAACTTTATGAATTTGTTTTCTAATTTATGTACAAATTTTTTTAATTTGAAGAATTTATGAATGCATATCATGCAACTTAACTCAACTTAACTTAACTTAATTTAACTTCATTATACTGGTTTAGAAGGCTCTACAGAGTCTGTACTCAACAAGTTTTTGTCATGTCTTTCCCGTAACTGCAAGAGGTCGTTTGGGCATCACTCAGCGTATGAGTGATGTGTCTTTGGTATCTTGCTAATCGGGCAGAGTCCAACTCCTCCCGGGGGATGTGTTTTGGTCCATTATTGTCCCATTTGTACATTTCACAGTCACACATGATCTTGACATGATGACTTCCCTGTTTAAAGAGGTCTCAAATAGCCACATCAGAGCTAAGATAACTGGCTCTATCTCCTTTCTCATTCTGGAGCTTGTAACTAACCAAGCATGTCAAATTTACTTTTTGTCCACTTGTACCACTAAGTATCATGGGAAGCTAAAATTACCTCTCTTTAGCCAAGTTCATTGCATTCAAAGTAAGACCATGTTGTTATAATAGTTTTTTAAATCACCAATCCATCTACTCCATGGACAATCTTATGCATTATAACCATACCTTTTTATATACTATATGCATATTGGGGTAGTAGTCTTTGTTTTGTTCCTTTTTCACAGCTGAAGTATTGGGCCACCACAAAATTTAGCGTTCATTTGAAAGTCTGCACAAAATCACTTTGCTTGTTTAACATGATGAGGTTGCTACCCCCATGCACAAATTCTCTTTAGTCACCTTATATGACATGGAAGTACAGTGGTCCTATTCTTTCCTTCTCAATAAAGTTTCCCAGCATCCCTCCTGGAGTCATCATCGTCATTTATGTTTGGTTTTGCTTAGAAAATAAGGCCACATCATATGCTCTACATCTGTTCTTTCTTACTTTTGTGTCGTCTTCTTGAGTTCCCCACATAAGACCCCAATTGAGCTCGACTGTTCACCACGAACTGTTGTATGACCTTCTCACTCATCTTTCTCCCCGTAGGTTCTAATCCTGAACATGTTTGGTTATGCTATTCAACCTCTTTCTGAGAGTGTGTCTCAGAGAAGTGGTAGTAGCATGTCAGATAAGGCGCCTTAATGCAGAGACGCTCCAAGTTGCTTAAATGGCAATGGAGTGAAGAACATTGATAGTCTATCTATAGTATTGAATTCTATCTATCTTCAATCCACTTGTGTCGTTAGACGTTGTGGGGAGGTATGACCTTTTTACCGGATGATCCCCGTGAAAAAATCACAATTTGAACCCGCGACCTCTGGCATCCAAGGCTCCAACACCTTATCTTGAGACCACTGGGTCCCCCACAGTATTGAACACAACACAGAAATCAAGTTCTGAACTACCTTAAGGACATTATAGATGCTACATTGTTACCAAAAAATGTAGATGGGTGGAGAAAGTATGTCCAACAACAGGTGGTCACGAAAGGTGACTTCTTAGTAGCCTTACAACTGTAAGCACCCACATGAACATCCATGATTGAATACGAGTATTACAAATTTCATTAGCAACCTCATCATGCCAAACAGTCTACTTTATAAGCACCTCTGTAAGTACATGCCAGGCTTCCTCTAAGAGACTAGCAGTAGTGGTGGGTCTATGTTTTTAAAGAGTAAAAAAGACGAAGAGAAGATGAAGAATAGTTGTTTTGAAAACATTGACTCTACCATTTCTATCGTATAATGTTATACAGCTTTTTGAGCGAAATCCAGCAGACAGACTAGGAATGCCCACATGTCCAGCCGGACCAATCAACTCACAGACCTTCTTCCGGGGTATCGACTGGGAGAAGCTGGAGGCCAGGCAGATCCCGGCACCTTTCAAACCCAAGATTGTAAGTTGCTTCTGTTTAATTTAGCTGCTTTTTTTAAATCAAAGTTATCTTTGAAAAGTTATTGGGTTTTGACTCCCATTATCAGCATTCTTCAAATTGGTACCTGGCTTATTATCAAGGAAGAAAAGACAGCAAGGTAGGAAATTGGTCATCACACCTGATAAACAAGCCTATTACAGATACGTCTCTACTACTTCATCCCTGCCAGCATTACCTTTTGAGACTTCCTTTATCTTTAATGTGCAGCAAGATATATATAACCACTTTATGCTAAAGAATAATGTGCTGTCATTGTCGAATAAGGAGGGCTGAATATTGGATTGGCTACCCCATTCTGTAGAACATTGACCTACAAATATTTCAATAGGTGTCGATATATCAACATAAGATGATATGGCCTGTGTTTATTGAAGACTTGTTCTCTACAGGAAGCTACTGAAAAGGTTTGTATTGACTGATGCTAAATGTGTCCACTATCTGCTTAAAGTTAGTTTCTACAAGATTAATTAGCCACTATTTGCTCAAAGTTAGTAAATACAGGTTTATTTAACCACTTCATCCTCAAAGTTAGTTTCTATTGGTTTATATAGCCCCTTTTTGCTTAAAGCTAGTTTCTGATGGTTTATTTATCTTCTTTATGCTCAAAGTCAGTTTCTACATATTTAGCTAGCCACTTTATGCTCAAAGTTAGTTTCTGCAGGTTTATTTCACCACTTTGTGCTCAAAGTTAGTTTCTGCAAGTTTATTTAGCCACTTTATCCTCATGGATAAGTTCTCTAGATTTATTTAGCCACTTTATGGTCTGTTTCTCTAGATTCATTTAGTCATTGTATACTTAGTTATTTTCTCATTGTTTATTATAATTTAACTTAACTTAATGTCTTTATACTGGTTTAGAAGACAGTGGAGAGTTTGTATACAACCAGTTTCATTTACATTACTATGCTCTAAAATCTATTTGCATCCAATTTATTCTTAAATGCATTAGTTGTCCCTGCCTGCATTACCTCCTGTGGCAATGCCTTCCAAGCATAGCCCATAGAAGTTGGTAGGGGCTCTAGAAATGGGGAACTTTGCAGATTGACAGGCAGTGCAGGCCGAGCAGGGACATGAGCTACTGGCTAGTCAATGGGATAGTAACAGATGTACATTGTGACCGGTAACCATGTTGGATAGGGAGGATCATGAGAGGCCAAATAAAGGCCGAAACACAAAATAGAACATACAGAGCTGTCCGGGAGGTATTTCCACTGTGAATTCTATGGGCATCACACTATTGCCTGATGAAAGGGATGGTGAAATGACCTCAGTGACTGAGAGGGGGAAGTAGTAGAAATGTATAAATCCACTTTCATGGACATCCCCTTTTTATGATCTGCTGAAAATGAAAGCAAACTAAGGTGTAAGAGAGACATCTAAAAAGTAGTTTTGTCAATTTAGTCAGGGGGTGTTAGCCAGAGCCTCTGACAAACTATCTTGTAAGCTGTCAGCTACAAATTAGCCAGAGGGATCAGCCAGAGCCGATGGAAAGTAAAGTGTATCACACCCACCTGGGATCCAAATCCTGAAATCAAAGTCAGTAAGGTGTACTATCAACTCCCCAGGGAGCACGCTCACAAAGCTTGTGTGTGGAAAATCTTTAAATCCACAGGGGAGACCAGACGGACGGAAGCTGCAGTCATATTCCAGATACATTACCAGAGAAGAAGATCACAAGATAGCTTGATAATTAATTAAGTACTAGTTGCTAATTGTTAGGAAGGTTAATGATAGAAGACTCAGAACTGGGTATAGATTCTGAGATTTCATCAAGCTAATTGCTAAAAACTTCCACTTAGGAAGGTTAGTCATAGTTAGTTTAGTAGATAATTGTTGTAAAATGTTAGATTATGCCAAATAAATAATTATCATGTGTTTTTATAATGAAAGAAGAAGTTTCTTATGTTTTAGTGTGAAAAGTATAAATACAGTGAAAGGAAAAGGCACATATGCCTACATCACACAGTACAGATAAACTGGATGAAGGGAAGTTAGTAGTAGAGAGCTGTTACCTATTGGTATATTGGTTCTTTTGACAGATAACTTCTACATTAGTAAAAACCCATATTCAGGGCATCCATAATTGTTAATGCTAATTTCACATCAAACATTTTCTTCCATTCTGCAGAAAAATGCCAGCGACAGCTCCAATTTTGACTCGGACTTCACAAAGGAGAAGCCACAGTTGACGCCTCCAGATCCAACACTTCTTAAAACTATGAACCAAAATCTATTCAAACACTTCTCATTTACCAGCCAAGACAATATGTTGTCATGATAGGGACTGGTTTCACTGATAACAAATTGTAATCCTTTATCATCACATTGCTTTCATTTGATCAAAGTTTGTACTGAAAAGGTGCTTTACATTTTAGCCATATGTAACTATTTTTTGTAATTACTTTTTTTGTTTTAAAAATTTTTATTCACCTGTTTTGTTTTTACATGTGGTACCCTATTCCCTACCCCATCCCATGGCCCACGGCCCTCACAAACGTTATAGTCACTGATAGTTGTCTTTTATATGCAGCCCCTATTTGCTTGGCTTTATTTGCATCTGTGACTTTTGATTTAGTTCTGGTCCCTCCATCCACATAATTCAGTATTAGTTGTTTTTTTATATATGGGTCCTCACTTTTTAGTTTCATTTACCTGTGTTGCCCCCACAATTTGCTTTTCTTCACAACTGTTGTTAGTTTATTTTTATATATGGCCCCATTGTCCTATGTTCATTTATCTCTGTGTGTCCCCTCTACTGAGTTTCATTTACTTTAGACCACGACGTCAGAGTTTCATTTGATTAAGACTACCACGTCTGATTTTAATTTTCCTGAAGCTGTCATTAAATCTACTTTTAGTTAATTAGTCAGTGTTGATAAACACTGATTTTAAAATGTAAAAATTATGTTTCATTTTATAGAAGTATTAATGTACACACTCATTATTTACAAGAGTGTTTAAATTATATGTACAAATAATTCTTCATTACATATTATTCAGCATACATTTTTTTTTAAATTGTTGTTACACATAATAAATATAACAAATTTCAAACAATGCTTTGTGTAAATTGAGGTGAAATGAGGGGAAAA
The DNA here is from genome assembly GCA_036924085.1 of Ariolimax columbianus. Taxonomy (NCBI): domain Eukaryota; kingdom Metazoa; phylum Mollusca; class Gastropoda; order Stylommatophora; family Arionidae; genus Ariolimax; species Ariolimax columbianus. Next base: position 18,947,095 of record JAVGWX010000022.1, read on the forward strand.
TTTCTCATGAAGTGGGGGACATAACAATGTATGAGATAAATGATGATATTAATTGATACTGATAGCACGCTTTATAATTTTTAACGAAAAATTTGCATCTCGTTATCGTAGTTGACTTTCAAAATTTGTAACTTTTCTGTTTGTTTGTCAATAAATATTATTTTATTGTGTGTAGAGACACAATTGAATAAAGAAAATGTGGGTGTTATTGTTTTTGTTGTGTGTTTGTTAGTTTCTGAGATACAAAAAGATAAAGTTGAAAATTTATGGAAATCTCAAATAAAATTTGGACTCAACCGCTAGGCTTAGTCGCTCCGATAGAAATCCATAGAAATCACAACAACGTATCGAAACTGTGTTTACAATATTGACACAACTGTTAGTTTCCAATTCAAATGTACTTTTTTCATCCAAACAAACAAAGAAAACAGATCTACTTGATAAAGATCTTTCCCAACAACCTACTTCACCTTTCGAAAAAAGTAGGCTTGTTCCAAACGACGTATACAAATTAAACTTGTTAAAAAGCCATTTGTAATCTAGCATAAGATACTTTTACCGGAAAAATATCATGTGTAGATGGTGATGGATTCAGCATTTTTTTTAAATGGCTATCAGTAGGGTCTCTGTTAAAAAAATGTTGTTTTTTTTAAATTACGATTTTGTAGGCCGAGTTTGTCTAGACAGTCTGGACCATGGTATGCAGCAGGTTAAAAAGGTGGAGGGAAATATAAAATAATGTTTGTTTTAGTTTAAACATTTTGTCTTCTTTCAAGAGAACCTTTCTACTTACTTACTTGATTACTTTAATCCTGGTATTCAATCAGACAAGATTACCTGATGCCAGGTAGCCAAAAGCTGATTGAATCTGTGCCTATTCTTTGCCTTGGTGTACTAACCATGATGGTCAAACGTGTAGTGCAGGTCATCTCCCCATCTCGTCGGTTGGTGACTGTGCTGGTGGTTTTAGTTTTATGGGCACCAGAAAACAGTCTTCATCCATTTATCGTCAATCATGCAGACCACATGATTATCCCACTTGTACTTTTGTATTGATGCAGAGTCTACAACATCCCGGAACTCAGTCGATCACGGATGTCGGTATTCCAAATATGGTATGTTAGGAAGATATTTAGCACCCTATGCCCCATTGCTCTTTTAGTAATTCGGAGATTCTCTTCATCTCATTTGCATAGACTACAAACCTCACACATGGGATGAAAGGTGAAATAGAAGAGTTCTGTCCTTGACCTCTGAATTGCATTTTACTGGCTTACCTGTGTCCCAGTTATTCATTTTCATTAATTGTCAGAAACTTTGGTTGACCATAGAAAACCATGAGTGCATCCTGTCACTCTACTAGCAGCCTTTGAAATCGATTAGTCCTTTCTTATCTGGCAAGCAGTACAAGTCTTAAAGGTGGAGCATTTCGTAGGGAGGAACAAGAATTTCTCACAGGTCACTCTACTGGGATTTTAGAAAGCTGCCTAAATGACTAAAGTGAGGTTGGTGAGAGAGGAATTGTCTTGAGCATTTGGGGAAAACTTAACTTAACGTCTTTATACTGGTTTAGAAGACTCTGCAGAGACTGTATACAACCAGTTCCATTTACAACACCTTCCTCTAGAAGCTGTACGCATCCAATCTGTTCTTAAATGCATTGACCGTCCCAGCCTCCACCACCTCACTTGGCAATGCATTCCAAGCATTCACTACTCTCTGGCTAAAGAAATACTTCCTAATATCTAATCTGGACCTCTCCTTAGTCAACTTGTAGCTGTGCCCTCTTGTCCTTGTTGGTGGTTGTAACTGCCAGACTCGGAACAAAGACTCTGTTGGGACAGAAGAAAATAATCATTTTGCCTCAGCATTTTGCAGCATTTTCGTACATTACTGAAAAGCTTAGTGTTTTATTACCTCTCATTGTATTGTTTGCCTTTAATTAATTATTTGATCATAATTTTGACTCCCTTCAGGGCTGTCATCACAAAATTGTCTCCCTTGACAGTTTTTTTTTTTTTTTTTTGCTTAGATGTTTGCCTCACTAGTTTCTACTGGCGGAGGCGCGCCATTTTCCACCCCAGACCGTAGTCAATTGGGCGATATCAGGACGCATAAACCAGTGCTTGGATGCATGTGTGCATCTGTATGTACCTATGCTAGGTTTGTGCGCCCTCAGAAGCTAGCCCAACCAAAGTGCTATGGAAGGGCTTTACCACGAGGGCGCGTGTGAAAGTTGTGCAAGGGTGTGACTGTAGGACAGAGTCAAATGAAACAGAGTGAGGTGAGAGAAGAGAAAAGGTGTAGAGGGTTAAAATGTCCCTTGACAGTTCTCAATATATAATTGTCTTCATTAAACGTTTCCATCACAAAATTTACTCCCTTGAAAATTATCTTCACAATATTGGCTACTTTGTTCATTAAAAAATTGACTTCCTTGAAAGTACCCATGACAAAAGGGACACCAGTTAATTTTCTCATCACAAAGTTGCATTGATTGAGTTACTCATTGCAAAATTCCATCACTTAAATGTTCACATCTCAATGTTGTATCACTTGAATTTTATTATCTCATGATTGCTTCCCTTGAGCTTTTTCATCTCAAAATATTACTTGAATTTCTGATCACAAAGTTGCATTCCCCAACTAAGAATGTGATCCTTAATTATACTCATCAAAAGATTGCCCTCCTTAAATTTAACCTTAAGGCTGCTTATCTTCTAATCAAAAGAGTGCTTGACTTAAATTCAACATTAAGATTGCATCACTTAAATCATCTCTTATTTTTAACCATGAAAGGTTGCCTTTCTGTATTCTACTGGCGGAGGCATGCGCCTTTCCACCCTGATTGTAGTCATTTTAGCCGTTATCAGGACATATTAACCAGCACTTTGATGTGTGTGTGTATCTGTATGTACCTATGATAGTTATGGTAATCTCAGTGGTCAAACCCAACCAAAGTGCAATGGAAGGACCTCATCTTGAGGGCACATGTTAGGGTTGTGTAAGAGTGTGTGCGTGCGTGCGTGCATGCGTGAGAGTGAGTGTGAGTGAATGAATGAATCTTGCCTAATGCAAGATGGAGTTTCATGATGGTCTTATTTAAATCATATAGTTGCATTCCTTCAATCTTATCAATTGTTTGCATCAATTAAATCTTATCTGCACAAGATACAACTAATTAAAATCTTATCACAAGATTGCTTTCCTTAAATCTTATCATCACAAGATTACTTTCTTTAAATCTTTTCATCACAAGATTACTTTCTTTAAATCTTTTCATCACAAGATTGCTTTCCTTAAATCTTTTCATCACAAGATTATTTGTGTTATTTTACGTGTTTTCCTCACTAGTTTCTACTGGCAGAGGTGTGCCTATTCCACCCCAGACCGTAGTCAATTGGGCGATATTAAGACGCATAAACCAGTGCTTGGATGCATGTGTGCATTTTTTTATGCTAGATTTGTGTGCTCTCAGAAATAGCCCATCCAAAGTGCAATGGAAGGGCCTCACCCTGAAGGCGCTTGTGAAAGTTCTGCAAGAGTGATTGTTGGACAGAGTAAAATGAAACAAGAGTGTGTGGAAAAAACATCCGTCTCCTTTTCTATCACAAGATTGGTTTCCTTAAATCTTCTCGTCCCAAGATTGGTTTCCTTAAATCTTCTTGTCACAAGATTGGTTTCCTTAAATCTTCTCGTCACAAGATTGCTTTCCTTAAATCTTCTCGTCACAAGATTGGTTTCCTTAAATCTTCTCGTCACAAGATTGGTTTCCTTAAATCTTCTTGTCACAAGATTGGTTTCCTTAAATCTTCTTGTCACATAATTGGTTTCCTTAAATCTTCTCGTCACAAGATTGGTTTCCTTAAATCTTCTCATCACAAGGTTCATTTCCTTAAATCTTCTCGTCACAAGATTGCTTTCCTTAAATCTTCTCGTCACAAGATTGGTTTCCTTAAATCTTCTCATCACAAGATTGGTTTCCTTAAATCTTCTTGTCACAAGATTGGTTTCCTTAAATCTTCTTGTCACATTATTGGTTTCCTTAAATCTTCTTGTCACATAATTGGTTTCCTTAAATCTTCTCGTCACAAGATTGGTTTCCTTAAATCTTCTCATCACAAGGTTCATTTCCTTAAATCTTCTCGTCACAAGATTGCTTTCCTTAAATCTTCTCGTCACAAGATTGGTTTCCTTAAATCTTCTCATCACAAGATTGGTTTCCTTAAATCTTCTTGTCACAAGATTGGTTTCCTTAAATCTTCTTGTCACATAATTGGTTTCCTTAAATCTTCTTGTCACATAATTGGTTTCCTTAAATCTTCTCGTCACAAGATTGGTTTCCTTAAATCTTCTCATCACAAGGTTCATTTCCTTAAATCTTCTCGTCACAAGATTGGTTTCCTTAAATCTTCTTGTCACAAGATTGGTTTCCTTAAATCTTCTCTTAACAAGATTGCATCAATCAAAATTTAAAAAAAAATTTTTTTCATTATACGTGTTTGCCTCACTAGTTTCTACTGGCAGAGGCTCGCTTATTCCACCCCAGACCGTAGTCAATTGGGCGATATTAAGACACATAACCAGTCCTTGGATGCATGTGTGCGTCTGCATGTACCTATGCTAGGTATGTGCGCTCTCCAGAGACCAGCTCAACCAAAGTGCAATGGAAGTACCTCACCCTGAAGGCGCTTGTGAAAGTTGTGAAAAATATGATTGTTGGACAGAGTAAAATGAAACAAGAGTGTGTGGTAAGATGAAGCCGAGAGCTGTCTTCATAAGTTTTTGTTATCATGTTAAAATCTTATCATAGGATTGAAATCCTTAAATCTTCTCTTTACACGATTGCATGCCTTTGTCTCATCAAAATATCCCTTATATCATAGATAGATATGTATCAATATATCTACACGACTTTCTTATGTTTGTTTTTTCTAAATACCCATTTTACGTTATATCCACACTTTTCAAATGCTTCAATTCTCCACTTCATTCGTTAATTCATTGTCCATGCTTCTATACCACACAGTATTGATGAGTCTACATTACATTTGACTACTTTCTGGTCTTATTATTTGTTGCGTGCAACAGAATGTGTCATAGTCTTCTTTCTTCATGTGTGATCATTGCTCACTTAGACTGGGATTTTTCAATAAAAGTCTGCTGTCTTTTTCAGGATCTCAATACCGCCATACAGTTTGTCCTTGAGTCGAGTTGGTGTGTTCCACACCCATCTTCTAAGATATGTGTGCTGGGGTCAGTCCTGGAGTACATTTGCTATTGGCATGTTTGCCTGGCCGCCAAAACGTGTCCCTTTATAGTCCAGTTTAATTTATAAGAATTATCTTAACCCTTTACAGTCCAGTTTAATTTATAAGACTTATCTTAACCCTATACAGTCCAGCCTAATTGATAAGAATTATCTTAACCCTTTACAGTCCAGCCTAATTGATAAGAATTATCTTAACCCTTTACAGTCCAGTTTAATTTATAAGACTTATCTTAACCCTTTACAGTCCAGTTTAATTTATAAGACTTATCTTAACCCTATACAGTCCAGCCTAATTGATAAGACTTATCTTAACCCTTTACAGCCCATCCTAATTGATAAAATTAGTGTCTTAAGACACAATTCTAATCAGTATGTCCGACTGTAAAGGGTTAACAATGTCATAATACTGATTTAGAATACTGCAGAGTCTGCATACAAATAGTTTCTTCTACTACTTGTATTGTCTTTCCGTAACCCTAAGAGGTCGTAGGGGCATCACTCAGCTAGTGGTACTTATATGGAGAGTATGATAGTCTAATCTTTTCTAGGCAGTTGATAGTGTCCATCATTCGTGGGGTGCTCTTCCTCTCACTTTAGATTGTACTGCTCTTTTATCGTGGCTTTCGCTTCTTCACAGTTGACCAGGTATTCTTCCTGTATCAGTTTCATCCATTTTTTGGCTAGACTGTCGGCCTTCGCCATTTCCCTTGCTGTTACAGCGTGATGATTCCACTGAATCAATGTCTGAGGCACTTTCACTAAGGCTTTCCTCAATTCATTCAGTTCAGGGTTTTTCTACGATTTGTGTATCATTATAGCGACTGTGCATCAGTTAGTATCACAATTTTAAATTGCATAAAACATGCCATATTTTTAAAAAATATTTTTGTTGTGTTCGCTTTATTTCTCTATTCCCCAATGTGGTGTGCATTGCACTTCGGTTTTTATTTTGCACCTGTCAGTCCAGTGCATCTGACTTCGGCATGCATTTTATGTAAGGGTCTGCTGCCTCCTGCATTTTCTAAGGGTTTGCTTCCCCAGGGTAACGGCCAGTGCTGAGGATCAAACCCAGCACCTTCCGGTTGTGAGCCGTGTCACTTAACCACTAGCCCATGCCGTCCCACAAAACATAAAACATGCCATATTATATTGGCCCTTTAAACCTGTGACATCATTGCACCAGTGTGTGTGCGCGCGCATATATAGTACGTACGTATGTATGTATGTATGTATGTGTGTATGTATGTATGTATGTGTATATATATATATATATATATATATATATATATACCCTATTCCCCAAGTCACCTATGATTTGGTGTGATTAGTGGACCATTATTTTATGGCTGTACTGCTTTAATTTTGGCCATGCAGTCTATACAGTACACACATTTCTGGAGATAACAAATATGGCGGCATCCATAATCTTAGGAACTTTGTCAATGATTGTTGTGATTAAAAAATAGTTTTGAAAATTCAGGAAACGGTCGTTCAAAACGATTAACAACAGAAAAAATCGTTGAAAGTATTCTCAAGGACGGAGGCTAATAAATTGAATTTAGATGGTGATTATTCTGAAAAGGACAAGTGATTGTTTGAATGACAACACATGTGATTCAGAATGTGATCAAGCTAGAACTGTTTCTGTTTCTCAGAGGATCAAATTACGATATGGAGGTATCCCAGGTAATATGTCACATAAATTTTATAGAGGATGGTCTTCAATCAATGCATTCAGCATTTTTTCAGGAATTACATGAAGGAACATTGGAAATGATCAGGTCAGTCAATTTGAGATAGAATAATGAAATTAGAGCACATAGTTTTGGCAAAGTAAATAGCTTTCCTCAGATGTCTACCGTATCAGTATTTTCTCAGGAGCACATAGGAATGGGATTTTATGGACCATGTTGTCAGTGGGTTTTTTTTTACCTTAGTTCAATGAAGATTGGAGGAACAAACCAAGATGTTAATCCCAAGATTAACAAGACCAGATTTGCTTTCAACTTTCTTCGCCAAATGTGAAACACTGAATCATTCTCCATAGAGATTAAGATTAGGCTGTTTCACGAATGCTCAGTTGGTCCTTCTATAAGGCTCTGAGATAGGACATGTGACTAAGCGTATCACATCCAGGCTGCAGAACTTTGTTGGACATATGTTAGATGTCCAGAGGCAATGGTAAATACAAATCTATGATAAAGAACGAGGCAACAACTTTAGAACAGGAAAATGAGGACAGAAAGTGGGGGTATATTGGACAGGCTGTCAGAAAGAAGCCAGACAGCACAAAAAGACATGCGCTGAATTGGAACTCACAGGGAAAGAGATAAGAGGTAAGATTAAGAAATACCTGGTGGAGAAGGATTGAGAAGGGAGTCAGTTCAATCAGGGTCTCATTGATGGAACTCAAGATGATGGCACAGGATAGGAACAGATGGATAGCATCTGTTGTGGACTTGAGCTCCATGGGAAACCAGACAGATAAGTGATGATGATCATCTGGACTCAAGGTCATCTCGTAACAATAATGTCATTAGGGCACCCATTAAGACATCTCCATAATCCAATGCCGCCATTCTCTGTCAGTGGCCACTGCCTGTGTCTTCTCTGGTTGGAGATTGGTCTTTTCTTTTATGTTATCCTCCCACCTCTTCTTGGGACGACCTCTTCATCATCTGATTTTCACCTTTCCCTGCAGGATTGTATTTGCAAGACCATTTGATCTCAATCTGTAGCCGAATCAAGCGAGTTTCTGTCTTTTGGTCCATTCTCATAAGCATTGAGGAATATTGACAGGACCAATGTACACATTAATATGATCGTAGTGCATATGGCTAACTGTTTGTCTTGCCAAATTTTGTTAAGCCATGCAAGCGACGCTGAGCACCATACCAACCCATATTTTTTTACACTAAGATAAATGAATAACAATTTTCTGGAAAATACAATGCAATTGCTGAAATAGAGATTAAAAAATAACAGGAGTTGGTCCACAGATATCAATCTAACAGAGAGGACAGAGTAATGAGTTTGTATAACTAGTGAGCTGCAGGAATTATCACAATCCAAACCATACAGCATTTTTTTGGGGTCTTATCTATCACCTTGTTTCTTTAGGTGGTGAGCCCTTTACTGTGTTTTGTGCATTACAGCCAAGTGTATCCAACATCAGCATGCATGTTTAATGGATTTCTTCCCATAGGGGCATTATCTAGCTAAATCAAAACTAATGTTTGTTTGGGTCTTGATCATATCATATCACTAACCACTTCACTACCCAACACCCACCTATCATTTACTAATCGATACTGAACACCTGTGGATCTCCCCAGAGTACGGAAATGTAATTTCTATATAACATAGAATAACATTTCTTTAGCTTCTTCCACCATAGTTATTTTGGTTTATGAAAGAGAGAATCTAATCTGAGTTGTCCATTCTTCCTGACCAATAACATGTTAGTTTCATAGTTTTTTTTGCATGTGTTACCACATAGAACTGCCTCATACTTCCTTGTTTCTCTGACAATTTATATTGGACATTTAGCTTGAATGTAGCTTTCTGATATTTACCTTGCCAAATTTTGTGACTATTTGTTTCCTGTTGTGTATCATTGCATCCTTGTCATCATTCTATGTTCAACAAACTACTCGGCTGAAGTACAGGCACTAATTACCGGCAGGCAGTATTATTGCAGGTGCAATATCAGTTCTCAAACTGGGGTCCTCAAGAATAATAAATTGCCAGAGCTTGAACCAAAATCAAAGGGAATGGTAGTGTTGCAGGGGATACTATCACACTGTGAATATACTAGGAAATGAGACATCAGACAGGTTTGCAAAGGAGGGAGCAGCACAAGAACAAAAAGAACAATTACCTTCCAAGAAAAGAAGACTTTTAACTTAACTTACCTTAGCTGAGCTTAGCTTAGCTTAACTTACCTTAGCTGAGCTTAGCTTAGCTTAACTTACCTTAGCTGAGCTTAGCTTAGCTTAACTTACCTTAGCTGAGCTTAGCTTAGCTTAACTTAACTTAACTTAACTTAGCTTAACTTACCTTAGCTTAGCTTAGCTTAACTTAACTTAACTTAACTTAACTTAACTTAACTTAACTTAACTTAACTTAACTTAACTTAACTTAACTTAACTTAACTTAACTTAACTTAACTTAACTTAACTTAACTTAACTTAACTTACCTTAGCTGAGCTTAGCTTAGCTTAGCTTAACTTAACTTAACTTAACTTAACTTAACTTAACTTACCTTAGCTGAGCTTAACTTAACTTAACTTAACTTAACTTAACTTAACTTAACTTAACTTAACTTAACTTAGCTTAGCTTAGCTTAGCTTAGCTTAGCTTAGCTTAGCTCAGCTCAGCTTAGCTCAGCTCCAGCTTCAGCTCAACACAATCTGTAAACAACCATTTTATTTTACATTTTATTTCTCTAAAAGCTATATGCATCCAAAATATTCTTAAATGAATTTATTGTCCCTGTCTCCACTACTTCCTGTCCCAATGCATTCCAAGCATTCACCACTCTCTGACTAAAAAAATATTTCCTAATATCTAATCTGGACCTTTCTTTAGTTAATGTATAGCTATGCCCTCTTGTTCTTGTAGGTGGATGTATTTTGAAAAAACTTGTTTTAGTGTAATTTATCAGTTCCTTTGATTATCTTATAAACCTATATTGTCACTTTGAATTCTTCTCTTTTCTAGACACTGTACACCTGTTTTTCTGAGTCTTTCCTCATAACTGTAATTCTGGAATTCCACTATCAGCTTTGTTGCTATTTTTTGTATCATTTCTACCATGTTTATATCCCCTCTACGATAAGGACTCCACACCTGTACACAGTACTCCAATCTAGGTCTAGCTTATGCTTTATACAGTTTGACTATCACGTCCTTGCTTCTATGTTTAATATTTCTTTTTATCATATCAACATTGCATTTGCCTTTTTCACTGCTACCTGGACTTGCTCACTCACTTTACTTGTATGATCTATTATAACCCCTACGTCCCTTTCTTTTTTCTATCATTCTAATATTCTTTTAGCTGATTCTATAATTATGTTTCATTTTTGATCTACCCATGTTGATGACTATAGATTTATCGACATTAGACTCCATTTTCCAGCTTGTAGACCATTCTAGAATTCTATCTAAATCCTACCTCAATATATCCACTTCTGCTTTAGATGAGACACTACTGCATAGTTTTGAGTCATCAGCAAATCTTGCAATCATGCGACTGATATCAAGGTCCAATTTGTTTATATATATTAAGAACAATATTGGTCCCAAAACTGAGCCCTGGGGTACTCCACGTTTTTCTTCACGCCACTCAGAGTACTTTGAGCAGCCGCGTAACACAGTCTTCTTTGCATCTGAGTGGTCCTGGGTTCATTCCCCAGTTGAGGTGGAAATGTCTTTTCAGACTGCAGCGGCTCCTGGGTCGACCCAGTCTTAAATGGATACCAGTCCAGTACAGGAAGCAAAATCGGCAAGGGAGAGGTGATGACTACCGCCCTCATATAGCCGAGCCTTTGAAATGTGAGATTGCTAACATCTCACACCCCTACAGCAGTAATGCTATGGGTTACTTTACTTTACTTTTTTTACTCAGAGTACTCCTTATTTATGCCCACTCTCTGTCTTCTTCCCGTTAACCAATTTTCAATCAATTTGGCAATTTTCCCACCAATTCCATGGGATTTTAACTTTTTAAATAATCTTTGATGAGGTACTCTACAAAGGCCTTAGCAAAATCAAGATAAATAACATCTACTGGCTCCCATTTATCTATCATTTTAGTAACCTCCTCCATGAATTCTAAAAGATTTGTTAAGCACAATCTCCTTCCATGCTGACTATTTCTGATTAGATTAAACTTGTCTAAATGCATTACAATGTTTACTTTGATTATTGACTAATTTACAGACTATACTAGTTAAACTCATCGAACTATAATTTGCTGGGAATGATTTTTTGCCTTTTTTAAATAAGGGGATCACTCCTGCATCTTTCCAATCTCTTGGAATAATTCCTTATTACAGTAATACATTAAAATTTTGTTTGCACATAGTGTCACATATTGGGAATATGACTCTATGATGTTTCGAAAACATCCCGTTTCCAGTGGGACTGGAATCAAGATTGCTCGGCTGAATGGACAGCTAATGCATTAACCGCTATCCTAAACCATATTATTATTATTATTATTATTATTATTATTATTATTATTATTATTATTATTATTATTATTATTATTATTATTATTATTATTATTATTATTATTATTATAACAATTCCAAAGAAACCTAATTATTTACACCTTTGTTCTTATAATTAATTTATTAGAGTATTTTTGCTAGAGTTGTCATTCAAACTCAGAAGGCTACTCCACACTCTGTGAGCTTTTCTTCTTCTTCTGCGATTATCCTGAAAATTACGTTCTCTTGCAATTTTTTTTTCTCTTAGCTAGACTACACTAGTGCAGTATTTTTTCCAGGATCGTCACTTAGAGATGGAATAGAACCTTGGTCAGCTCTGGTTTGCTGTCCTCGATGCAAGCAGCCAGCTATGAGTCGCTTGCTGCTGTCAGTTCATCTTTGACCCCTGGTAAGCTTTTCAATTATCAATGAATCAAATCCGTTTCTGCTCCCGTTAGAGAATAGGTTTTCAGCAAATACATGCCAACCAATCAGATGTGCACCCGTCTATATTTGTTGAAGTTTTTGAGGCTTAAAGTTTCTACAGGATGGAGTAGCCAACTGCATTTCCAATCCTCCTTAGTCGCTCGCCTCTAATGACATGCCGGGTAGGTTACAGTGTCATTATTCTTTGTTCCGCTTTCAAGGCCTCGTACCTTAAAAACTATTAATATCTTTTTGGTGTCTGTTCCCATTGTTAAAGTGCACTGAAAGGATTTTTGTATGCATGAATTGTGTGGTGTGCAATGCCATGAGTTGGAGACCCGCTAGAGAAGTTAGTCTCCTGTTAATCTCATCACATGAGATGCTCGCAGTGTGGTAGTAGTCTTATTCTTATCTATGTTACTTACCGAAGTTGTCTATGAAACCTATTGCACAGATTTGTTATGGTCTTCAGCTTTGTCAATGTTCCCAACAATGAATATTTGATCATAACTTTAGTTCATCATTCAATTTGTATATGTGCCAAAGTAACGATTTTGTTCGTTTATGCATCAGTGGCCCGTTACATCGGTCAACCACTACCAAGACCACGTACTGCAGCAAAAAAAGGACACTCCAAGCTGCAATTGTCGTTAAGCTTCCAGAATCTGGGGATGGAGCCCTGGCGTTTTGTGACTTCATGGAAAGTGTGGCCTGTGGATTCCTTGAAGGGAGCTGAGTACTTCACTGTCTTGGGACAGTGTCTGTGAGGATTAAAGGCATCATTCAGTGTGTGAGCAATGGCTCTTGGACATGTTTCTAACAGAGCAGGACCCAATCTCTCCCGGACGATATGTTAGTCCATTTTTAGCCCATGTGTCGTCAGCAAACAAGGCAATGGGCATCAATCTTGTGACGTTCTGTGATGTGCACTGTGTAATTGGAGGGGAAAACATCATAAAATGGATGAACTAATCAATCCAAATTGAAAATCTCAACACGTTTCAGTGGACACAAGCGTAAAATTGTCAACTGGCATGAATTTCAATCAAATCTGTGGTCTAGCTGCATCCATAACGGACTAAGACATGTAAGCAAAGTTAGACCAGTGTCATCTTTGCTGCTCTCTTCAAAAGCATACAGTTTTTAAAATATTATAATGGGAAATGGGAGATGGGAATCAGGATGAGAGTACGGACAGTCAAATTTGTATTCACTGGCAAGAACCATAAACTGACATCCAAACAAGTCACTGACAAATTCTTCTTCTTCGTTCGTTCGTTCTCAATCTCCCACTACCAAACCCTGAAAGGGTAAGTAGCAGAATGTAGTCCAGAGAACGGAATGCGTTGTGTTGTAGTTTACAGCTTGGCTGCGATATTTGCACCTTTCGGTCTAACACATCCGAGTTCAGCAAGCATTTTTTTAGTACCAGGTTACCATTCCCTCTTCAATCCCTTCTCCTTAGCCAGTCTGCCCTGCTGCAGTCTGTTATCTAGGATCACCGTGCGGAGGTGTAGAAGGGTCTTGGCAGCTATGGTTCGCTGGCCCTGACGCTAGCAGTCAGCTATGGGTTGCTGACCACTGCAGCTCATGCGCTGCTCAGCATCTTGATCCCACTGACAAATTCAAAATGAGAGTGAGCAGGTTTAAACTCATCTTTACTATAGGTTATAGAAACATGGACAATGAACAAATAATTGGACAATAGAATTGTTTGCTGTGATATGCAATTGGGGGTGGTTCTGCTGGAAAGAAAATAAACAAATTCAGAAGTCTTGGAGAAATCAGGTATGCAAAGAGAATTGAACAAAATCAGAGTTTCAGCTAAGATATTTTGGTCACATCAAAAGATTTATCTGAAAACAGTATTGAAATGAAAGATGCAGGTAAATGTACCGGAAGTAAACAAAATTATAAGTCAGAGGATCATACCAAGAGATGGACAGGGGGAAAACCGTGTAGATTGTGCCAATTTATTCCGACAAATTTTTCTGAGGACAGTAGTATCAGTTTACTGTAACACGCTTGAACATCACTATCATCATCACTTACACAGTCACTCCACGTGGCCTTTGTTGTGAAGATGGCATCTGAACTCAGTTGAATTGATAGAGAAAACAGCTGCTTATTACTGTATTATTGTATATTTCCTAAGAACTGTTAATAAAGACTTGTTAGATATCATATATGTATGTAAGTGTACATTGAATATTGTTATATCGTGATATCATTTCATTAATATCTTCTTTCCATATGTAGCTATAACATTTAATTAAAAAACCCTGTTTTATAGCACTTTCTTTTCTTAAGAGCAAATAAATTGTGTGCTCAATGTATGTATGTTAAGTTGTTTATTTGGTATTTAGCACAGTAAATTCTTGTTGTATGTATATGTGTTATGCTCATGTGTTTTGTTCAATTGTGTATGTGTGCTCTATTCTGTATGTGTCTTCTTATGTTCTATTGTGTATGTGTGTTCTTGTTTTATGTTGTGTTTATGTGTGTTCTTGTTTTCAATTGTGTATATGTGTTCTTGAATTCAATTGTGTATGTGTGTTGTTATTTTCTATTGTGAATGTATGCTTTTATGTTCTATTGTGTAAGTGTGTTTTTATTTTATGTTGAGTATGTGTGTTTTTAATTTTATGTTGTGTATGTGTGTTTTTATTTTATGTTGTGTATGTGTTTTTTTAAATTTTATGTTGTGTATATGAGTTCCAGTGGTTCTATTGTGCATGTGCGCTCTTATGTTCTATTGTGTATGTGTGTTCCTATATTCTATTGTGTAAGTGTGTTCTATTGTGTATGTGTGTTCTTATGTTCTATTGTGAATGTGTGCTCTTATGTTATATTGTGTATGTGTGCTCTTATGTTCTATTGTGTATGTGTGTTCTATTGTGTATGTGTGTTCTAATGTTATATTGTGTATGTGTGCTCTTATGTTCTATTGTGTATGTGTGTTCTTATGTTCTATTGTGTATGTGTGTTCTTATGTTCTATTGTGTATGTGTGTTCCTATGTTATATTGTGTATGTGTGTTCTTATGTTCTATTGTGTATGTGTGTTCTTATGTTCTATTGTGTATGTGTTCTTGTGTTCAATAGTGTGTGTGTTCTTATTTCCTATTGAATATGTATGGTCGTATATACTATTCTGTATGTGTGTTCCTCAATTCTAATGTGGGTGTGTTCTTGTTGTGTATGTTCTTATGTTCTATTGTGTTTGTGTGTGTTTTAGTGTTCTATTTTGTATTTGTGTTCCTAAACTGTATTGTGTATGTGTGTTGTAGTGTTCTGTTTTGTATTTGTGTTCCTCAATTCTGCATGTGTGTTCTTATTGTGTATGCATTTTTATATTTTGTATGTGTGTTTTTATGGTGTATGTTCATACCTATTTTTCTATTGTGTGTATGGTTATATTGTGAGAGTATTATTCTATTGTGAGAGCATTATTCTATTGTCAGAGTATTATTCTATTGTCAGAGTATTATTCTATTGTGAGAGCATTATTCTATTGTCAGAGTATTATTCTATTGTCAGAGTATTATTCTATTGTCAGAGTATTATTCTATTGTCAGAGTATTATTCTATTGTAAGAGTATTATTCTATTGTGAGAGCATTATTCTATTGTCAGAGCATTATTCTATTGTGAGAGCATTATTCTATTGTGAGAGCATTATTCTATTGTGAGAGCATTATTCTATTGTGAGAGCATTATTCTATTGTGAGAGCATTATTCTATTGTCAGAGCATTATTCTATTGTGAGAGCATTATTCTATTGTGAGAGCATTATTCTATTGTGAGAGCATTATTCTATTGTGAGAGCATTATTCTATTGTGAGAGCATTATTCTATTGTCAGAGTAGTATTCTATTGTGAGAGCATTATTCTATTGTGAGAGCATTATTCTAATGTGAGAGCATTATTCTATTGTGAGAGCATTATTCTATTGTGAGAGCATTATTCTATTGCGAGAGTATTATTCTATTGTATATGTATTGTTCGGTTGTGTGTGTATTGTTCTATTGTGTGTGTATTGATATATTGTTTGTGTATTGATCTATTGTATGTGTATTGATCTATTGTGTGTTGTATTGTTCTGTTGTGTGTTTGTTTTCTAATTTTTCTATTGTATGTTTTTTATTTTATTGTATGTGTTTTTGTTCTATTGTATGTGTTTTGTTCTTTTGTGTATTTGTGTTTTAATTTTTGTATTGTGTATATGTATATTTATTGTTTTAGTGTGTGTGTGTATTGTTCTATTACATGTGCATAGTTCTAGTGTTTGTGTATTTTTCAATTGTGTGTGTATTGTTCTATTGTGTGTATTTTCTTTTATTTTGTATTTGTTTTCTTATTATCACATTCTGTATGTATGTTCTTATGGATGTATCTAAAACCTTTTTGAGGCATTTGCTGGTCCTGCAGAGGTGTATGACAATTAATGATCTGACGTGCTTCTCTCAGAGGCACCTGTGGTAGGAACTATAGTAGGAACTATGGTATGGGGATATTGGTGAATCTCTTGGGTATATCAATGACCCGCTCACTCTCGGAGGTTCACACATCAATCTACGAACTGCCAATGCATTGACTATGGACTTTTGAAATTTAGTCGCCGATCGATCAGAGTTGGACTACTGAGACCATGTAGCATGACTATGTACAACCAATGGGCTACTGGAACCATCTTTGCCAATTTCTGAGGTAAACAGAGCACCTATGAGTTTGCCTGAAGTGCAGTGATGCCAATTTTTAACAGAACAGATGTTATTGTTTGAAGTTACTTGTGCTGAGTTAACTTTTGACGTCGTTTCTTTGGCTGCTGGTTACAGTGGCTCTTCTTACATCTAAATGAGCACTTAAGAAGGTGTCCTCCTGCCAATGTGTTTTTATCTGGCAGAGATGGAGCCATTAAGAACTGATTAAGCTGTGATAAAAAAAATGGTCTGAGATCTGGCAGATGGAGTTTAATGTAGAAAAATGTACAGTCATCCACATTGGAAGAAACATTACGTATTATAATTACATGATGTGAGATAACAATATTAGGACAATACCAAAGGAAATGGACTTGAGGAGTTATAATAGATTATACAGGTAAGGTGCGGCAGCAAGTTCAGATGGCCGTGAAAAAGGTAAATGCAATGCTGGGTACAATTAAAAGAAACATTACACACAAGAGCAAGAAAGTGTAAATCAAACTGTATATAGACATGCTAGAAAGGAAAAAAAAAAGAGCTGCAAAAATTATCGTGGTTTTTTTGTTTAGTCAGACAGAGGGGACTGCGTGGAATACATTGTCACGTGATGTGGACTTGTGGTGAAGACAGGGTAAGTTAACGCATTCAAAAATAGATTGGATGATCACAGGTACTTTTGGTATCGGAAGTGTGAAATGAGCTTGATGTATACATATTCTGTAGAGGTCTAGCCAAGGACAAGTAAAGTTAAGTTAAGACAACACGGAGGTCCTGAAGATGACAGCGACAGAGGCGGGAGTTCTGGCCAGAGATCGAGTCTTACAAAGAGCGACGTTCTGCAAAGGACACGATGATGTTTGTTGTTGTTTCACACACACTACACCCTAACCTGCCCAGTATATTTTGGGGAAACTGAAACAACTACCGGTACTTTGATTAATGCAACCTTTCAGTTTTATTCTATGCTAGAATAGCATTTAAATCACATTAGTAAGCATATAGCACATAAATATCGCCGTTCTTAAAAATATGTTTGTGTTTCATGGCTTTAATGGGTAAAGGGTTAACGCCCACAGTGAGTAAGTTTACTCGTTTGTACGCCCTTAAAAAGGCGTTGATTGGCGCGTTGTAGCAGCTTTCCTCACATCCCGAGGGAGCTGATGAAGATTGTGCTGTGCTTGGCTTCGTCTACGTGACGTTCATTACCACAGTGATCACGTAGATCCACATCTTGTTCGCCAGACTGACTTGAAAACAGCCTGTTTCCAGAGAACGCTACATGGAAGAGAGATAGTGGTCTTAGTCAGTATATTGACCCTGACGCGACGTCCTGGTCAGTATGTTGTGCCTGACCGGACTAGCATATTAGTTCCAATGGCAGCGTGGGTAAAAGGTAGTTCTATATCAGGCACTGCTGTCGGCGATGAAGTGTTAGCGAATTGACTGTACTAGTCCACAGTTTTTTTTATTATGTGGGACCCAAACAAATGAATGTCCACGTGGGACAGGAGTCCAGACCCCTGAACACGTACTTCAAGAATTATGGCCCACGAAGAACTAAGATGCCAGACCTGGCCAGATGGAGCTGAACTGACGCAAAAATGATGGGGGTCATCGCTCAGACCTGGAAAGGACTGTGCACTTCATCCTGGAAATAGGGCTGAAGATTTAGCATGTTCAGAAAACCTGAACGCAGAAGAAGAAGAAGAAGAAGAAGAAGAAAAATAAGATTTTGTGTGACGGGCTACTTGTTTTCCTTCCACGGCAGCAAGCTAGGTACCCATTACCAGTTGTGTCGACTGTAACTTGTCGAAAACAAGAATCGAACCCCGTATTTTTGCCACGAGACCTTGGCACTTTACCACCCCCACTACTCAGACACACACAGCCTGGGAACATAGCGTAATATCACGCAGGTGAAGTTACAAATACTGACCGTCGTGCATGGACTAACATCGCGTGCGAAGCCTCATCCACGTGAATGAAGAGGATTTAGTTGGAAGTGAGAGCTGCTTATAATAATGTATTTATTTGGATCCTGTGGAGTCAAAGATTAAATAATATAACATACAGTATATATATGATACAGCATTGGAGATTATAATATGTGTTCTAATACAGCACGTGAACTATAAAAACAGAAGCTATTCCTAAGTGTTCACTTGATGTGATTTATAACGTGTGCGTGAATCTAGGAGTGGTAATTACAGTGCGATGTTTCTGGTTGGTTGTTGGGGACGCCTTGAGCAAAGTGCACTGCCCCAAACACTTACGTTGTGACTTATAATAAGAATGTGTTGTTCCGGTTTAAAATATGTATGGCAATATGGTCTCCAGAGTGGGCAGCAAGTTAAAAAGAATAGGGCCGCTGTCGCCTTAATGCATATCGTAAAAGGTCAAATAAAGAGGGGTGTGCTTAGGACTAGTAACATCATCTTGTATTAATCATTGCCGCTTTTAATCAACCCTGTAAATGCTACATTACAGGTTTTCTCTGAAGGGACCAGCTACAGTGGTGGAGTATGAGTTACATTGGATTGATAAGGTGCATGATGGTGGTGGCGTAGCATTCCACCTGGCGTAGGCGGACATGAATCTCGACAACTTAACTTAACATATTTATACTGGTTTTAGAAGACTCCACAGAGTCTGTATACAACCAGTTTCTTGCAGGGTGGTTTAATGGATGTGTGAGTCCATTTTAATAGAATCAAACACTAGAGCTAAATAGACCCACAACCAGTTAGGCACCATCTATATGCTGCTCTTAACAAACCACCTGGGAAATGCACAAATAATTTGTGGGTAGATTATTAGCTAGAACTTTAAATTGTGTCTTGGCAGCGGCCGTTAAGCCTACAATTTTCGATTTCTAACTGCCAAGGGATTGCTAACATGCTCGATACTGAACACGGCAGACCGATCTCACTACCCCAAAGACCAGGGAATCCCCGCCAGAAGATCTACGTGAATGAAGATCTCGGTCTCCAACGTGATTCGAACTCCCGACCACCGGTACCCGATGCGGACACCTTACCTCGAGACCACTGACTCCCTCTGAGTAATGTCCTGAATGCCGAATGGTTGGACAGGAGTTGTACTTAATTCGAATATAGGTATTAGCCTTAGAAACTTCTCAGATATCTATAATCAACCAATTCACTTGATGAGCATCTAAGGGTCGGCTCAAGGTGTAACGATGCCGCTGTTACCTAGCAACAACACATTTTAACTGAAGTATGATCGAAAAAGGCGCCGTTCAGATATAAAAATGTATGACCGTAACATTTTACGAGTCTTTAACATAACAATCTACAAAAAAGAAAGGCTGTGTTGGCACTGTAGATTAAAATAAAGCGAAAAACATAAATAGGTATTGTCAGATACCGCACTGAGACGAAAACACGAATGAAGGCGTTCATCGGGGACAACGAACAACAGCAGTAATGAACTAGCCAATCACAGAGGGGAAGAATAAATGGAGTATATGGATTTTTAGTTCTCAGTCGACCTGTACTTCTACATGAGCATATGTCCCTTAGCGGGTCCTAGCTCTGGTATGACCTGTATGTGGCCAGGAGGAGGATTTCCTGCTTAGTGGGCTAAGCTTAAGCAGCTTATTACTCCGCTGCTTTGGGACAACTGTAACTGAGGGTGTTTAACCTATGTGAAAAACACTAAAGCGAAGTAGACCTGCAGCCTGTTAGGCGTCATCTATACTGCTCTTAACAAACCACCTAACCATGGCCAGTGTTATGCCATCTCCCTCAGTTAGTCGCCTCTTACGACATGCTCTCTGTAAGGCAGTGGTGTTATTCTTGTCCTTGTCATACACACAGACACAAGCGGTCCACTCGAACGACATCTGAATACATAAAGGCGTAAAAAGAGTACTATTCTAGATAACAAAAGTCGTCTTAGGGCTCCCGTTTCAGAAGACGGATACTAAAATGGCTTCTCCGTAGTGTGTCATCTGACCTTACTTATTTAATGTTTTTTCTACACTTCAAGAGTATTTAACTAATCATTGAGAACATGTGTCTCAATTTATTCCACACAATTGGTCTGGAGAACAGTAGTATCAGTTTTCTGTAATATGTTTGAACATCATTATCATAATCACTTGGTGAGGAAGACTAATGTCTGGTCAGGCAGAGCATACTGATTAGACATGATAGTCAGGGTCAGGCAAAGCATACTGATCAGACAAGTTAGTCAGGGTCAGGCAAAGCATACTGATCAGACATGATAGTCAGGGTCAGGCAAAGCATACTGATCAGACATGTTAGTCAGGGTCAGGCAAAGCATACTGATCAGACATGTTAGTCAGGGTCAGGCAGAGCATACTGATCAGACATGTTAGTCAGGGTCAGGTAAAGCATACTGATCAGACATGTTAGTCAGGGTCAGGTAAAGCATACTGATCAGACATGTTAGTCAGGGTCAGGCAAAATTTATTGCCCAAGACCCTCAGTTAGACTTCCTCGTAGCCCCCCCCCCCCCATCCCCACTCCTTTAAACTGGCTGTTTACATGACAGCCTGGCTTACAATGTGAGGGATCGACGTGATCACCGTAATAGTGAGCGACACACAGATGAGGCCAAACCTGGAGGACCTCGGTCCACACTCATCAGCACGCTCGTGATGTGAGGAAAGCTACTGCAACCCGTCACCTAACATTCTTTTCAGGACACACAAAAGGGTAAACCTACGCATTGTGGGCATTAGGAACAAACATCATCATCAACACTTACCTATTGACTCCAGGTGGTAGAGTTATCAAATCAAAGCCCGTAGCTCCTCTCGATGCATGGGTCATTGACCACACGCTCTAGAATTCACGGTCATGTGCTATTCTTCTACCTGTCTCCAGGTGAAACCATTTAATCGACATTGTCTCTAACATTCTGTTCTCTATCTATTAGTATGCCTACATCTGTTGCTCTTTTCCTATGTGAGAGCCTACTTGGTTATATTGGACGCGCTTTACTCATCGGATGTCTTGTCCAATCCACATTTTCTTCTCATAATTGTTTGCTTGAGTTGTTCTTGTTGGCTCCTTTCTCACTGGTTTGCATTCCTTAATATGCCCTGCCACTGTATGTCCATTATCGTGTGTAGGTGTATGTTAACGGAAGACTGAGTGTTGTATCACATTGTTCGATCTCCGTGTTTCCGCTCCATACAGTAGCACTCACTTGACACTGGCGTTGAATAATCAAACTTCTGTGTGAATCTTGCTTTCTCTGAATCTTCATAGGTTGTTTAGTGTCACAAATACCCACCTTACCTTTCCAATTCTTGTCCTTACATCTGCACCTGTACCCTTAACTCGTCAATTGTGCTGTCGAAATAAGTTAAGGCATCCACCTCTTCCAACGGCTCTCGCTCCAGCATGATTGACTCTTTGCTGACCTGGTTAATTTTAAGGAGCTTCGGTTTTATTTTCATATTGATATCCCGTCCCAATTTGGCTTATTTGTTTGTTTGTTCTTGTGTGTGTGTGTTGTTGTTGTTTGTGTTACTCTTGCAATTAGCTATGGCAGAATTACCAGATCATGTCCGTAATCCAGGTCCTCAGATAGTGACCATAGTGTCCGCTAAATACGAGTTTTCTTTCTATCGTTTGATGTTTTCATTATCCAAAATATTGCCAACCGGAACATCAAGAATGAGAGAAGACATTCCTGTCTCACTACTGTCTGCACAGACGCTTTCAGTCAGTGTCCCTTCATGTACCACCCAGCAAGCTGTATCAAGTGGTAGGCTTCAGCAGTTCTACAAAATAAAGCAGCCTGCCCCATCGCTAACCCATATCAGACGCCTCATACATCATGTTCTGCAGGCCTACTATCCATTGATGCACTTACAGGCCACGGTAAGACACTGGCAAACCCGGCTGAAAATAGATACTTGACCTACATCTGAGGCAAGACAACTAGGACGGGAACTGGTTACCCCCACCTTACAAAAGTTGAGACTTTGTGCAGGGAATTTACTAACACTCATCTCCGACAGCAGTGTCTTCAATGGAGCCATCTTAAACATTTTATTTTATAACCTAGAACAATAAATGGTACTTATATCTTGTCTTTATTGTTCTATATTTTAAACAACCTAACAAGTAGACACATAGGAAACTGCCGTCGGTGTTACGTGAAGAGGCATAATTCATTTTCTTGCGTTCCGGTTTTCAGTGGTAATGGTTTTATACTTAGTGACGTTGTCAACTCTATCATAACCTGCACTACACGTCTATCGCGGCCTTCTGTGAAAGAAACAATTCGCCACTCCGCAACCACTCGGACTTCGTGATGAGTTCGCTGAGTGGCGATCAGCAGCTCGAGCAGATAGCAGTGACGTTGATCGTCTATTCTGCAAACAAATCTCACAATGTATGCCGATTGTAACCAGCTTGCACCGACCTTTCGATGATTCGGCATTGTCTACTACCGCCAAGATTCAGACCGGAAATTGATGATCTGACACTTCAACTGTGTTTACTCCTTCATCATTTACCTTAGGAACTGGCACACTCCAGCCATCCCTTATAGACAGCAGTTCTAAGAGACGACTCAATTATTTATTTTAATTAGTCGGATTCTCCTTGTTCAGCACTATTTCTGATTTGGTCGCGAACGACGCCAAGGCAGACGCCGCCGCATAGCTAAGGCGATCCACAATAATGTTGTCGCCAGGCTGCAACCTCTGCCTACCTGCCAACTCGCGGCGGTGGTCTTGCTCAGTAGCTCCCATCTCAGTCTCACTTCGTACCCCGGTCCGTTGCTATGCGCAACTTTGGGAAAAGTAATTACTTTGAATGTAAAGTCAGTGAGTGCCAGGATATGTATCGACATCGTTTTATTAGTTAAGCAGTCTTTCTTAAATGTTTTTTTTCGTAAAAAAAGCAATTGTTTTCTTAAATGTTATATTTAAATTGGTAGAGCTAGAAACAATTGCTAATCGAATTTCAACGATGTCGTGTTAATATTATCATCAGGTGCCCTGCCGGTCGGCGTTGGCGAGCATGAACCTCCATCTATTTCTATCACGTGTGTCGTTTACCAATTCTGTTGTTGATTGTCGCCCATGCCATTTTCTCAGGCTGTCTAACATCTTCTCTCCCTACACTCCTCTGTCTTTCTTTCCTGCTATCTTTCCCGTTGTTATGACGTGCTCCAAACCGCCTTTTCGCATAACATGCCCCAAAAAGGATAACTGCCTTGTTCTGATCCTTGAAATAAGTTGTCTTTATGTCTTTGCCTCTTTGAGTACTGTATCACTAATTTTCTTTGCAGTCCATGGGATCCGCAGCATTCTTCTATAAAACCACATCTCCGTTGCTTCCAAAGATCTAAGAGTTTGCTTGATAATTGTCCAACTCTTCTGGTAATATTATACAATAATTAAAAAAATTAACTCTGAAACTAGTAACCAAAGAAGATATTGACGACATTAGCAAATGCAACATAGAAAAGTGAAGTAATAGACAGCTGGATTAGAACTGCGGACATCCGGTGACGGATGCGTCTTGTTCCAAAAAATGATGTGATTTTAGAGGATTAGCTCGTGTTTTTCTCGCCAGTAATGCTGCTTCGTTACGTGAAGATGCGTGGTTCAAATCCAGATTGCATAATACTTTACTATCTATTCCGTTGTCTTGTGTATGTTAACCGAGTGCTGCCGACATGCTTGTCTTTGCTATTGTTGTCATAAGTTTGTTTTAAATAATTACAATACAATCGCATACAGACTCCTCGGCTTCAGTCCGGCAAACGTGTCGTGTGCGAGGTGGCCAACAGTGTCCTGAATGTAGTCTGATCCTTCACCGTGTCTACCATTTCGGACCCAGGTCTCTCAGCAAACGATCTTGTCATCGCATGGGGGAGGGGGCTGAACGCCGCTCGGGGTTCGAATCCTATGGCCTTCAAAACGTTGTTCTCAGCGTCCATCTGTAGTTCGGCACGCGAACCGCACGACCAACCCTACGGATATTTGCGAGACAACGCGGCTTCCACATTGTCGTGATATGAAGTGCGATCTCTGATTTCAACAATGAATTCGATCTCTGATCGTTATCCCGAAAACACGTTTCCTATCGCTCGTTGAATAACGCGGTTTTTTCGCGCTCGCGTAGAATAAATTCCACACCTTTCATCTGTAAATCACCAAAAAATCATTTAACCAGTTCTATTTTTTCTCAACTTCAAATTTCAATCAAAAGTGATGTCAATTAGCAGTGAAATAGAAGCATCATGGGCAATGTACCTTGTATTGGAAAAAAGGACGAATCATGGAAGCAGCAGAACAAAGAAACGGTGGAGAACCCAGCTTACAAATTCGCCAACATAGCCAAAGGTGGTTCTCTGATCGATGCCTATAGGAAAGAAGGCCCAGATAAAGTGGCAGAGATTGCACAAAACGAGATGTCTAGTTTTCTCTACAGCAATGCCGGGGAGAGGCACTGCATTACAGAAAGCGAATTTCTGAGATGGAAGTGGCTATGCTCCCAGAGAGTTGCGGTTAGTGCACATTTCTTTACATCTGTGGTACTGTTGTGTTTTTGTGTTGTCTTCTCCTGTTGAACTAATTTCACGTTGACGTGAGGTAACTTTAAGAGCTGTTAAAACTACTAATTTGGAATTCATTTTTATTTCTCGTGTTCCCAGGAGGGATTTATGGAACTGTGAATAAAAAATGTCACATGTCGAGATCAAATGGTCTTGCGGGATCAAGATGCTGAGCAGCGCATGAGCTGCAGTGGTCAGCGGCCCATAGCTACCTGCAAGCGTCAGAGCCAGAGAACCATAGCTGCCAAGACCCTTCTACACCTCCGCGCGGAAATCCTGTATAACAGGCTGCAGTAGGACAGACTGGCTAAGGAGAAGGGATCGAAAAGGGAATGCTGACCCAGTACTCAAAAATGCTTGCTGAAGTCGGATATGTTTGGACCGAAAGGTGCGAATATCGCAGTCAAGCTGTACAATACGACACAGCGCATACCGTTCTCTGGACTACATTCTGCTACGTAAGCCCTTTCAGGGTTTGGTAGCGAGAGATTGAGAACGAAAAATGAAGCCAAGCCAAATGGTCTTGCAAATACAATCCTGCACGGAATGTTGCAAGGCAGACTATGAAGAGGCCGCTCCAAAAAGAGGTGGAAGGACAACATAAAAGAATGGACCAATCTCCGACCAGAATAGGCACAGGCAGCGGTCGCTGACAGAGAAGGGTGTATTGGGATTGTGAGGATGTCTTCATGTGTGCCCCAACGACCTCACTGGTTACGGGATGACCTAAGCTGACCTGAATAAAACGTATGGTTAGTGTAGAGGAAGTGCACTAGCTTTTCACGGAAAAGGCACAGGGTTTAATTCTCACGCTCCAGTCAACACAAAATTGGTACATGGCGAACGCCTAGAGAAGAGAATTCAGCGTGGAAAGCAACTGGTCATAACACCTCATGCAAGAGGTTGCTTAATATACTGGTCTCTAACAATTTAATTCGCAAACTGCAGTGTAACTACTATGCGACAAACCTTTACTGAAGTCTCTAACAACTCCATTCCTTAACTGTAGTGTAACTACTGTCGGTCAAACCTTTCATAAAGTCTTCAACAACTTCATTTACCAAGAGTAGTGTAATTACTATGGGACAAACCTTGACTGAAGACTTCAACAACTTCATTCCCTAACTGTAGTGTAATTACTGTGGGACAAACCTTTCCTGAATTCTCCAACTTCTTCATTTCCAGGCAGTGGTATAACTACAATGGGATAATCCTTTACTAAAGTATGTAACAACTTCATTCACAGGCAGTGGTATAACTACTATGGGATAACCCTTTACTAAAGTATGTAACAACTTCATTCCCAGACAGTGGTGTAAGTACTATGGGATAACCCTTTACTAAAGTATGTAACAACTTCATTCCCAGACAGTGGTGTAACTACTATGGGATAACCCTTTACTAAAGTATGTAACAACTTCATTCCCAGGCAGTGGTATAACTACTATGAGATAACCCTTTACTAAAGTATGTAACAACTTCATTCCCAGACAGTGGTGTAACTACTATGGGATAACCCTTTACTAAAGTATGTAACAACTTCATTCCCAGATAGTGGTGTAACTACTATGGGATAACCCTTTACTAAAGTATGTAACAACTTCATTCCCAGACAGTGGTGTAACTACTATGGGATAACCCTTTACTAAAGTATGTAACAACTTCATTCCCAGACAGCGGTATAACTACTATGGGATAACCATTTACTAAAGTATGTAACAACTTCATTCCCAGACAGTGGTGTAACTACTATGGGATAACCCTTTACTAAGGTATGTAACAACTTCATTCACAGACAGTGGTGTAACTACTATGGCATAACCCTTTACTAAAGTATGTAACAACTTCATTCCCAGACAGTGGTGTAACTACTATGGGATAACCCTTTACTAAAGTATGTAACAACTTCATTCCCAGACAGTGGTGTAACTACTATGGGATAACCCTTTACTAAAGTATGTAACAACTTCATTCCCAGACAGTGGTGTAACTACTATGAGATAACCCTTTACTAAAGTATGTAACAACTTCATTCCCAGGCAGTGGTGTAACTACTATGAGATAACCCTTTACTAAAGTATGTAACAACTTCATTCCCAGGCAGTGGTGTAACTACTATGAGATAACCCTTTACTAAAGTATGTAACAACTTCATTCCCAGGCAGTGGTGTAACTACTATGAGATAACCCTTTACTAAAGTATGTAACAACTTCATTCCCAGGCAGTGGTGTAACTACTATGGAAACTAGCTTGACTGAAGTCTCTAACAACTTCATTCCCATCCAGTGGTGTGTTATTCCTCTATCGTAATCAGCGAGGAACCCTTTGTCAGCATTCACTTTGAACTGTTCACATTAGTTCGAAGATGGCTAAATAAGCAACAGCTAATTCAAGTCTCGGCAGGGGAGTAACTGCTGTGGGACACACCTTGACTCAAGTCTGCAACAACTTCATTCCCCGACAGTGATCTACTCTCCATGGAATAAACCGTTACATTTGAAAGATTATGTAATTATGTTGCTTCGAAAAATGTATCACAGTTGTCCACCAGTTTCATGATGCCACAACGGCCGTGTACTGAATGGCTTGGCTTGGCTTCGTTCATTCTCAATCTCCCACTACCAAATACTGAAAGGGCTTAAGTAACAGAATGTAGTCCAGAGAACGGAATGCGTTGTGTCGAGTTTACAGCTTGACTGCGATATTTGCACCTTTCAGTACAACACGTCCTACTTCAGCAAGCATTTTTTGAGTACCGGGTGTATTGAATGATGGTGAACTATCTGCATTATTATATTTATATTTCTTTTAATTTTTTCGTTCGCCTTATTTTTCTATTCCCTAAGGCGGTGTGCGTTGCACTGCGGCTTATATTTTGCACCTATCGGACCGGTGCATCTGACTTCGGCATGCATTTTCTAAGAGTTTTCTTCCCCTGTGTAACGGCCGGTGCTGTGAT
This sequence comes from Ariolimax columbianus, assembly GCA_036924085.1. NCBI lineage: Eukaryota > Metazoa > Mollusca > Gastropoda > Stylommatophora > Arionidae > Ariolimax > Ariolimax columbianus. The sequence continues at coordinate 18,975,246 of JAVGWX010000022.1, forward strand.
GGGAATCGAACCCAGCACCTTTTGGTTACCTTGTAAACATTAACATTCGCCGACTCGTGCTGATTCTAGGTTTTCATTCTACACCCCCGCCCCCACCCGCCCGCCTCCCAGATAGAAACCAAACTTATGCCGCACCAAGATTTAGAACAGGTACCACCTTGACTATGAGACCTATTAAGAGGTTTCTAACCACTGTGCCACTCGATCCTTTCTGTCAGAGCAACTAGACCAGATGAGGAGAGCAGAGTAACAAAACATATAGATCGGACTACGTTATTTGGGGGTCAGATAAAGTATACTGGCCAACCCTTCCCCCCTTTCTAACCCTCCCCTCACATCCATGCAGTTCTCGATGGAAACCAACAGTTCAGGTTAACGATGGCGGTACTGGCTAAAGAGGTGGGAGGATCGATGTGATCCCTGTAGTAGTGAGCGTCACGCAGATGAAGCCAAGCAGTGCACAGCCTCCTGGAGGACCCGGTCCAACTTCACCAGCACGCTCAGGATGTGAACAATCTTCTGCAACAAGCCCCCTAACGCCATTGTCGTGGAGCACGAAAGAATAAACATACTCATTGTATGCATTCAACAGCAACAACAACCAATACAGATTGAAATCAATAATTATTTGTTGTCCTCTCTCTTTCTCCCTGGAAAGCAATTTCTTAAAATGTCTGTAACTTTAGTGCATAATGGGAATTGTTTTTTCAAATCCAGATGATTGTTACTCCACATGTATGAATGGTGGAATGTTAGCCTCCAGGTGTTTTAGAGTATACTACACTCAAGGGGTTGGACTGTATTGTTAGTCGTCAACTACGACATCCTCTCAAAGTCAGAGGTAATACTAAGCCACTTCCTATCACACAGCAATATGAATGTGTGTGTTGATGACAATATAGAGTTCTTCTTTTTCTATTTCGTTCATCCTCAAATCAAGGTTCTGGTTTCTCTTACAAAGACACCGTTGTTTGTAAGGCTGTTTTATCTCCATACAGCTTTTGCTTCATATCTGTCTCGCGAGGCCAGTATTGTTCTCTCTTTTCCTGTGTGAGAGTGCAGCTTTGTAGGATGTATTCCACGGTCATGGTATGCTCCCCACATGGACACTTTGGACACTTGTCATCTCATACGAGGATCAGAGAGAGCAGATGTGGCCATCACCAGTGGAACTGCAAGACAAGCTCTATGGCAGTTGCGACAGCCTCAGGATGACCGCCGCTTTTTTCGAAAAAATAATGGTTACTGTCTGACTGCGTACGCAGAAGAAGAAGAAGAAGGACACTTGTCATCTGTCCCAATTTATTGTAAAGCTGACTCTTGAGTCGGTTATGCCGAGTTCATAGTCCGAAGATGTGGACTTGCTCATCTCAAGTCAAATTAAATTAGCTGACTTTTTTTCGGAAGTCGGGGTTAGACAAATTTAATATACTCAGAAATAGTCAGCATGGATTTTCTAAAGAGAGATCGGGCTTAACAATTCGAAAAGAATTCACGGAGAAGTTGATCAAAATGATGGATGGAAGGGAGCCAGCCCGTAATATTTATCTAGATTTTGTAAAGGCCACTGATTGAGTGATTACCTCGTGATATATTGTTTAGGAAGTTAAAATCACATGGAAGAGTTGGCGAACATCAATGCAACCTCATAGTTCGAGTATTGCTCTATTTCCCCACCCCCGATTTGAAACTATGTTATTTCCCCACCCCCGAGTTTGAATCTATGTTGAGTTATTTCCCCACCCCCGAGTTTGAATCTATGTCGAGTTATTTCCCCACCCCCGAGTTTGAATCTATGTCGAGTTATTTCCCCACCCCCGAGTTTGAATCTATGTTGAGTTATTTCCCCACCCCCGAGTTTGAAACTATGTCGAGTTATTTCCCCACCCCCGAGTTTGAATCTATGTCGAGTTATTTCCCCACCCCCGAGTTTGAATCTATGTCGAGTTATTTCCCCATCCCCGAGTTTGAATCTATGTCGAGTTATTTCCCCACCCCCGAGTTTGAATCTATGTCGAGTTCTTGTTTAGTCGGTGGTCATTATCTTTGTTCTGTTTATCTTCAAAAAGCTGTTTTAATTCCCGCTGTTTTCCAATCGTAAACAGGACTGTAACTAGCAGCGCTACCCCCTCGTGGTCATCCGTGTTAGTAGATCCAATATGGAACATAATTACAGAATAGAAGTGAACAATATTTGAAAGATAGAAAAGGAAAAACACGCAGAGGTTATAATAGCTCATGCGGGTAAGGTGAGTGACCACGACAATGGAGCAGTAAAAAAAATGCAAATGCAATGTTAGGTATGATAAAAAGAAAAATTAAACATAGGAGCAAGGAAAAGGATAGTCAACCTGTATGAGGCAAAGGTTAGTGCATGAGTTGCAGCGGTCAGCGACTCTTAAGCTGACTGCTAGCGTCAGAGCCAGCGACCCTTAAGCTGACTGCTAACGTCAGAGCCAGTGCCACTTAAGCTGACTGCTAGCGTCAGAGTCAGAGTCAGCGACCAGAGCTAACTGCTAGCGTCAGAGCCAGCGACCCTTAAGCTGACTGCTAGCGTCAGAGCAAGCGACCCTTAAGCTGGCTGCTAGCGTCAGAGCAAACGACCCTTAAGCTGGCTGCTAGCGTCAGAGCCAGATACCCACAGCTGCCAAAACTCTTCACTACCCCTCACGCGGTGATCCTGAATAACATGCTGCAACAGTGCAGCCTGGCTAAGGAGAATGGACCGAAGAGGGAAAGCTAAACTGGTATCCAAAAATTCCTGATGAAGTCGGATGTGTCGGACCGAAATGTGTAACTATTGCAGTCAAGCTGTAAACTACGATACAGCGCATTCCGTTCTACATACAACATTCTGCTACTTGCAGTCCTTTTCGTGGCTTGGTAGCTGGAGTTCGAGAACGAAGAAGAAGAAGAAGAAGAAGAAGAAGAAGAAGAAGAAGAAGAAGAAGAAGAAGAAGAAAAAGAAGAAGAAGACAAAAGAAGAAAAAGAAGTACAGGTACAGAAATTTCCCTCTCTTTGTCAAGCACATAATACAACTGGGTCGACTGGATGCGTGGTCTTTTGTGTGGGAAAAGTGGCGACATACCCTGGTCTGAAAGCTGATCACGGCGTATTTGAACCTTGTACACTGGGATACATACAGCTCAAAGACCACGGTCTTCTTGATAAGATCGGTCTGTGCGAGTTGAACAAAAAGACCAGTCGCAAACTCAAAGATCAATGTGGGCAGCGAATATTGCAAAAAAAATAGATCAAAGTAGCCGATGCAAGTTGAAGTGTAATCAATTGTAGAAAATAAACTTCAACAGCTGGAATGTATAAGGAAAAATTCTACAAACTGACGGTAATACAAACATGGCAGATAATGCGGAAATCAAAGGGAATGTCAAAAATATTATACGAATATCTTCACATCAAAGGCCGTACTTCAAAGAAGCCCACACAGCACTGAATATCTGCCGATATCGATGATCGAAATGTGTTGTATAGGACATATCATTAAACATTTTTTTAAAGTAAGCGCCCCATGATTTGAAGGAATCACTATTCGAGTAATCTGGATGGAAAGCGAAACAGTAGCGCGACATAACTGTTATACAATTGTCTTAAAAAAACGACAAATCCCTGAAAGTGGAAAACTTCTAAAACAATTTTGATACACAGAAAGACGGAGACAGAAAAACTGGCAAAATAACGTCTATTGTATTTGCAAGTTTCCATGTACAAGTTTTTCAATGGAGTGATTGTGAACAGACTAGAGACCTCTTAATTGTTATCAACCAGGAGAACAGACAAATTTCTTTCAATGCTGCTCAACCACAGACAACCCCCGAACACTAAATGAGTTAATGCAGAGGGCAAGGGAAGTACTAGTGACAGTCATTAAGAAACATACATTTTATTGTAAGGTACATGGAAGACTATGTACAACTGAAAATCTTATTTCAAGACACAGAATGGCTCTTTAGCAGTACTCAATTTAGGGAATGTAACGATCGTGCAGTATATACATGCGCAATATAGCACGAACAACATAGTCGTTCCACTGTAGACTTTCACAGAGGAAGAATTATGAGGCGTTTTTGAATTGTGGTTTTTTATTTTGTCAGAGGGTGTGAAACTTCTAAAACCTATAGAAGAATGAAGGTTCTTCTTCTACTTCTTCGTTCATCTTCAGATCAAGGTCCAGGTTTCTCTTACAAAGGATGCCGTTGTTTGTAAGATTGATTTATCTCCATACAGCTTTTGTCTCATATCTGCCTCGCGAGGCCAGTATTGTTCTCTCTTTTCCTGCGTGAACGTGCAGTTTTGCAGGATGTATTCCACGGGCATGATATGCTCCCCACATGGACACTTGTCATCTGTCCCAATCCTCATTTTGTTGTAAAGATGACCCTTGAGTCAGTTATGCCCAGTTCTCAGTCTGACGATAATGACTTGCTCTTCTCTAGTTAAGTTATAGTAGCTGTCTTCTTTTCGGAAGTCGGGGTGTTGATCAGCCCATTTTACCCTGAAGTTGGCTTTAATTATGGTCTTGTCCTCATTATATGTGATACTCAGGTTTGTTTGTGGGGATACTCATCTGTGATAAATTTTCTTTCTAAGTCTGTCTGAGTTTACTGTTTCCCTATTCCCTATGGTTTCTATCATCTCAGGGGACTTGGCTTTTTTCCATGGTGGGATTTGGGATGTTTGCTTTATATCTTTAATCACTGATTAGCTTATAATTTGGTCTGCTCTTGCAAGTTCTTTTGTATTTATATGAAGTGATTTCTCTTTAATCTCCCTCTTCCCATGCGATTTATCCTGTAATATATTGGATGATCAGACATTCTTTTTAACTTCACCCCCCACCCCCCTTTCCCTCCTGGAGTGAATGACGGTTCGATATGGAGACAGATTGAGTCAGACGAGAGTGTATGAATGATTAGAAAGATTTCAAAACGTCATCGATGAATCGCATCGTGAGAAACCATCATGTGTGGTAACTAACACAGTGAAACAACAGATCGACCAGCTTGTCCGTGGCAACAGGGTAGTCATGATTGATTAAATAGCAGTAGATTTCAACATAAAGTCATGAGCTGCACACTAAATTGTCCATGATGACCTCCTTTACAGAAAAGTGTGTAGCAGATGGATACTAAGGCAGCTGACAACGAGGTAAGTGAGGCTGTGCAAAATTAGTTGAAGGTCACACCAAAAGACTTCTTTCTAGAGGGCTAGTGTACAAATGGACAAAGTGTGTTAGACATCTACAAGCTAGTGTACAGGTGGACAAAGTGTGTTGGACATTCACAAGCTAGGGGATAAAGTGTGTTGGACATCCACAAGCTAGTGGACAAAGTGTGTTGGACAATCACAAGCTAGTGGACAAAGTGTGTTGGACATCCACAAGCTAGTGGACAAAGTGTGTTGGACATCCACAAGCTAGTGGACAAAGTGTGTTGGACATCCACAAGCTAGTGGACAAAGTGTGTTGGACATCCACAAGCTAGTGTAGAGAAGAACAAAGTATGGTGCCAGGCACGGGGATTATGTCGAGAAATAAGATCAAACAAATTTTAGTTCTGGTCACAAATGGCCTGAAACCGGATGTGTCGGGCCGAAGAGTGTAATTATGGCAGCTTCCTTGTAAACAACGTCACAGCGTCATTGTCAGGACGAATCGGAAGAAGAAGAAGAAGACATGCCATCAAATCGTTTTGGCACGCCATCCAAAATTTGCCGAATTAATTATTACTACATTAAAATACTAATTAAAACTCATAATTATTATGTCCGTCTTTCGAATTTCCACAGGGTTTGAACAACACAGAAAAAATGACGGAAGAGAAACTAAAAGCGGAACACGTTGAGGATCACTTTAACAAATTCACTCCCCATGAAGCATGCTGGGACCTGGACAAGCGTGGGGGTGTTGGAGAAACACCGTTTCACATCTTATGTCTAGTGGACTCGCCAGCACACTTTGAAGTGGCCAAGATTTTGCTGAAGTTGTATCCAAATTTGGCATTGGATGTTTATGAAAGCGAAGAGTACTATGGTGAGTGCAAATTAATTGTTGGCCACATTTCTTAAAAACAAGATTATCTGGCAATCGTTATGTTCATTTAATATTACCTTGTCTGTTTCAAACGTAAGAGAATATTACTACTATATTTCAATTTCAATTCTATTTAAGTACCGTCTCAGCAACTAAGGATGGCTGTAATGAGCCTCCAATATCCTCTGTATCTTGTCTTGACAGGACACGCCTCTGTCAGACTGATATTAGTTCATCGTTCGATGGTGCACTCCCACTGTAGATAACACTGCCCACCTCTTCTCTGTCTACCTTTAACCTTACCTTCCAGTATTGTTTTCAATAAAGTATCGTGTCTTTTATATGATGACAATTCTTGATCTGCATAATTGCAATATCTGTCAAATGTTTTCTACCCATGATTACAACATGCAATTTCTTGTATAAACAATGCCCCGGTTTTCTCCCTGAGGAGGTTTGTACAGTAACTACTGCTTACAACCATTTTGTTCTGTGACGTATCTAATTTGAGTTCTTCGTAATATACCATGTTGTTGATGTTGCGGTTCTTTACGGATCAACTCGCTTCTCAAAGCTATGAACGGGAACGGCGTGGGTTCAAGTGCTGCAGGTTTCAAGTAACCCCTGGTCTCAAAGGAGGTGAGACCAGAGTGCCTGCATCCCGAATTACATCCACTGGTCCAGGGTAGTTCGGGACCAGAGAGTGAAGTTGAAGACCAGCGCAGCTTCTTCCTCACTATATCCAAATACTGCAGAATTTACATCAGGTCAGGTCAGGTTAGGTCAAGTCATCCCGTAACCAGTGAAGTCGATGGGGCACATATGAAGACATCCTCACAATCCCACGCCACCCTTCTCTATCAGCCCCCGCTGTCTAGCTACTTCTGGTCAGAGATTGGTCCATTCTTTTATGTTGTCCTCCCACCTCTTTTGGGGACAACCTAATCGTCGTCTGCTTTGCACCTTTCCGTGGAGGATCGTATTTGCAAGAGAGTCTGATCTCGATATCTGCCCGTACCAAGTGAGTTTCCTTCTTTTGACAGTTGCCAAGCGGTCTTCAAAAGATCCTTTTGCTGTTGTAATTCTGTCTCATATTTCCTCATTTGTAACGCGATCTTTGTACGTGACGTTTAAAAGTCTTTGGAAACATCTCATCTCCAAGGCCTGTATCCTTCGCTGAAAATCAGCTGTAACTGTCCATGTCTCACAAACATAGAAGAATATTGACAGGACCAATGTACGCATTAATCTGATTTTCTTGCGTAGTGCTAACCGTTTATCTTGCCAGATTTTATTCAGCCCTGAAAGCGGCACTATTGTCTGTGCAATTCTGGCCAACAACTCACATTTTGATCCTTTATCACTGATAATCGACCCTAGATATTTAAAACGGTCAACCTTGGAGTTCCTGACCATTAGATTATATCCTACTATTAAAGCCCTCGGCGTTGTTAGTCATTATTGTTGTCTTTCCAGCGTTTATCTCCATGCCATAGTCAAGAGCTGTTTCATCGAGCCTTCTGAGACATTCCTATAGTTCTGTTTCACTTATTTAATCATCAACCAAAAATTAATTGATGGTGTCAAGATGGGCAACTAACAATTGATATCTCTTCGTACTTTCTGATAGCAAAGTTGAGTAAATATCTCTTCGTACCTTCTGATAGCAAAGTGGAGTAAATATCCCTTTGAGTAAATATCTCTTCGTACCTTCTGATAGCAAAGTTGAGTAGATATCCCTTTGAGTAAATATCTCTTCGTACATTCTGATAGCAAAGTTGAGTAAATATCCCTTTGAGTAAATATCTCTTCGTACCTTCTGATAGCAAAGTTGAGTAAATATCCCTTTGAGTAAATATCTCTTCGTACATTCTGATAGCAAAGTTGAGTAAATATCCCTTTGAGTAAATATCTCTTCGTACCTTCTGATAGCAAAGTTGAGTAAATATCCCTTTGAGTAAATATCTCTTCGTACATTCTGATAGCAAAGTTGAGTAAATATCCCTTTGAGTAAATATCTCTTCGTACATTCTGATAGCAAAGTTGAGTAAATATCCTTTTGAGTAAATATCTCTTCGTACCTTCTGATAGCAAAGTTGAATAGATATCCTTTTCACGCGCCAATGAGAAATATTGTGTTAGGCCCATATATTTTTGATCAACTGCACACTATGGATGATGTGGTCAACATCCCGCTGGCCGCCTTTACTTTTCCCCAGATTATTCTGGCACCGAATCGATCCCAATTACAGTTTGTGATTGAAAAGAAAACCCACACCAAATGGGGACCGAACTCCGATTTTCGACCGTGCAGCCAATGCACTAATCACTACGCTACCTGACAGAGCAGTACTCTGTCAACTATGCCAGTAGTCCGCACCAAAAAGAGTAGTGGTACAGTGGGTTCCATCCCACTGTAACATTCAAGGCAACGAGGAGGCAGACAGACTGGCAAAAGAAGGTGCAAGATTACCACAACCAGATTCTAGTGTGACCTACGAAGAGTCCAAAAGGTTTATTAGAGCCAGATACATGGCCAAATGGGAAACAGGGCATACTGGCTACACAAAAAAATGATTCCTATTACCAGCTGAACAGAACAGAGTAGGTCGTGGTCTTCAGACTCCGCACAGTCCACAACAGACTGATATAGGTGGTACTGACGAATGCACCTGTGGTACAGGGAAAATTACCGCAAACATCTGCTTCAAAATTGCCCGACATACGAGGACCAGAGAAAGCACATGTGGCCATCACCAGTGCCAACACTAAACAAGCTCTATGGCAGTGTCGACAGCCTCAGGATATATTTTTCGACTTTCGGGATCAAGATGCTGAGCAGCGCATGACCTGCAGTGGTCATCACCCATAGCTGACTGCTATCGTCAGGGCCAGCGAACCAGAGCTGCCAAGACCCTTCTACACCTCCACGCGGTGATCCTGGATAACAGGCTGCGGCAGGGCAGATTGGCTAAGGAGAAGGGATCGAAGAGGGAATGCTAACCCAGTACTCAAAAAATGCTTGCTGAAGTCGGATGTGTTGGACCGAAAGGTGCAAATATCGCAGTCAAACTGTAAACTACGACACAACGCATTCCGTTATCTGGACTACATTCTGCTACTTAAGCCCTTTAAGGGTTTCGTAGCGGGAGGTTGAGAACGAACGAAGCCAAGCCAAGCCATATTCGATTTTCACAAGATATTTTTGTTTAATACCTGACTGTTTTAATTATAATACGATAAACAGTTATTAACTAAAAGCTATTGCATTATTAACATTATTTACGAGAGTGTGAAAGGAAACTGAGACGATAGTCCGGTCAGGCACAACATACTAACCAGGACGTCGTGTCAGGCACAATATACTGACTAAGACCACTATATCTCTTCTATGTAGTGTTCCCTGGAAACAGGCTATTTTCAAATTAGTCTGGCGAGATGAGCATCGGCGTGATCCCCGTAGTAGTGAGCGCCACACAGCTGAAACCAAACATAGCACAACCGCCTGGAGGACCGCGGTCCAACATCATCAGCACGCTCGGGATGTGAGGAAAGCTCTACAACCCGCCACTTAACGCTCTTTTCAGAGCGCGCGAAAGAGTAATCGTACTCATTGTTGGTAGTAAACAACAACAACAACAAGAGTGCCAACCAGACTTTGTGTGTGTGTCTTATTTTTGTGTACGTAGTCCCCGTGTATGGCAGTACATGTTGTCCACCTGTTCACAAGGTTGTTGATGCTCTCTAGAAGAAAAGTCGGATGGTTTGACCTCTATTGAATTTTATACCGCCTCCATTACCTCGTTGTCAGCTGTCTATGGACCTATCTGCTGTGCACTTTCCTATAACTGAGGTCATCATTGACAATTATGTAAGCAGTCCTATGACTCATGTTGAAATATACCACTTTTTAATCAATATTGGCTCGTCTGTTGCCCCCGACATACTCGCCGATCTGTCGTTTCACTGTATTAGTTGCCACCGACATACTGTCCGATCTGCTGTTTCACTGTGTTTAGTTGCCACCGACGCACTGTCCGATCTGCTGTTTCACTGTGTTAGTTGCCACCGACATACTCGCCGATCTGCTGTTTCACTGTGTTAGTTGCCACCGACATACTCGCCGATCTGCTGTTTCACTGTGTTTAGTTGCCACGCTTGATGGTCTCACACGACGCGGTTCATCAATGCCGTTTTGTTTCCCGTTTTGAAATCCCTCTACCCATTCATACATTCAAACAACTGTCTCGATACTGAACCTTCTTCTTCTGTAGATTTCAGGTTTCATATCCTCTGTCAACAAAAAACAAAATAACACCTCGTTCTTCAACGGTGAAAGTCGACAGCGGGGAGGCCATATTGTACGCCATAGTGCGCATGCGCATAATGCTCGACCGTCACAACCCCTACATGGAGCATTGCTCAAGAGCCATTTTGTGTCCTGAAATGTGATTCTCCATTCTGCATACTTTTCCGTGCACTTTATAATGAAATTCCTGCAACGTAATGACTGTTCCTCGTATATCTATAAACAGATTATCTTTTTTCTATGTCTTCAATCAGATGACTATTTTAATCACCCCCGGAGTGTGATTAGATTGTATGCCTGCGTCTGGATATGTTTTTACCATTGTTACACAGTTTGTGAATCTGTTCTTTATCATAATAAAGTAAATCGGATTTCTTACTGCATCTCTGGGGGCGTATACGCATGTCTCAACGGGCCTCTATAAATATTACGTTAAGAAAATATTATTTGCTGTAGGTTGTTATCACTAACCCATTAACAATGTATTGCAGTTGAATAATCCAAAGTAAAAGTTTAATTTTCTAAATCCAAGGCATTCGTTTAGTTAGTTAGTTTAACCCGGTTCTTTGCACAATCACTCTAATGTCATATATCAACTTGTCCAACGGCCGCCTCCTTGCAATGAATTCAGATTTACCGGCGTTGTAAGCCACCAGGGGAAATTGATGAGGGTGCAATTTAACGAGATGACCAAACCAACCTATTCTCTGCCTGGAAATAAATTCGGCAAAAGACCGTATACTTCGCGTATACTTCGAATGGCATACGTTTAATAATTTAAATCCGTCATACGTTTTAATTTCCTAAATCCAAAGCATATGTGTTCTAAATTCAAAGGACGCATTTAATAGTCTAAATACAATGCACAAGTTTAATATTTTTAATCCAAGACATTAGTATCACATTATAAATCAAAGACAAAGTATTAGTTAAATATTCTAAATCCAAGTCATATGTTAAATATTCTATATCCAAGTAATGCATTTAATATTCTAAATCCAGTCCAAGGCATCAGTATAATATTATAAATCCAAGTCATGTTTGAAATTATAAATCCAAGATAAGATATAAGTTTAATATTCTAAATCCAAGACATATGTTCAGTATTCTAAATCCAACGCATACGTGTAATATTCTAAATCCAAACATAAGTTTAATATTCTAAATCCAAGGCATAAGTTCGAAATTATTTTCGCATATTAATATTATATTAATATTCGAAATCCGAACACAAATTAAGTATTCTGAATCCAAATCATAGATTTCATATTCTTAATTCAAATATAAGTTTGGTATTTTTAATTCATGGTAGCAGTTTAATATTTTGAAGTAAAACCCTCCTTGTCCCAATACGGACAGATTTGTTATTAATTTTGGCGGTTTCCTGCCCGTCTTTAGTTGTTAAATAACCTTATACTACTGTATTTATCATATGCCTAAATCCCATCTCGTTTACCTTATAAACAACAACATACAACGAATAACTCATAAGTTATAAATTATGCACACACTTCGACTGCCAGAACAAGCGGATGTCAGTAATTGGAATAACGCCATTTAAAAACAAAATATTCAGGAATAATCGATCAAGAAATAACCTTTCCTGCACAAGTGCATTCCTGGCATGAGTGGTGTCGGGTTCGTTCCTTAATTTATAAATGAATAGTCGTTTTTGTCGGTATGTTGTGCCAGTTGTGCACGTTTTCTTTCTAAAGGTTGTTGGAGTTAGTTTAAGCATTCATTTTCTCATATTATATGTCTGAATTACGTTAAATTAAATGCCCACGGTGACTTGATAGATAGAGGATTATTCGCTCAAAGTGCAGTTCTTCAATACGATGGGGCTTCAAAGGAAAACCATAAAAGTGGGATAGAAATGAGAAAAACTATGCCTTTGTATTGTAGTTTGTTAATGGTTGCTATGGATGTGAAAAGTGTCCTGCAGACGAACAACATTTGTCATAATTGCAGATTTAAAAAAATGACAACCCCACTATTTATATGCACCAAAGAAGAGCAATGTTCTGCCATCTGTTTTTTGTTTGTTTTTGTTTTATTGTTTTGCAGCGAAGGGATGAAACCTATAGAAATGTATCGGCAAATGAATATCCAGTGATGCATGCATTTCACTCCAGCAAGCGTATGGGTTGAGTAGGAAGTTTTAAAAAAAGCGTAAGTCATGTGACAGACTGTTCACGACCAGGTCAGATACACAGAATAGTGACACTAGAGTCGATTCCAGCCGTTGACCGACTCGTGAAGGAAAATCGTTGATTGTCTCTGAATGAAACTGCAGCACATCTGGACATCAGTTAAGGCTCAGTACACCACATCATCCATGATGTGCTACAGTACCACAAAGTGTATGTAAGGTGAGTACCACGACAACTTCCTCCAGAATTGGAACAACTACATGGTATTTCCTGTCAGCTGAAGGTGATAGTTTCCTATCAGGAATTATTACTGGGGATAAAACCTCGGATCACTACCACGAGTCTGAAACGAAGAGAGCGAGCAAGGAATGGCACCATCCCTTCTCACCGAAACCGATGAAGTTTCGCGTGCAGCAATCTACATGGTAGGTTATGCTGACTCTCTTTTGGGATGAACGAGGCGTTATTTTAGAGCCCTATATGCCCAGCGGGAACAGTCATCGAGCCCACGTATACAGATCTTCCCATGAATCATCTCTGACCCGCAATCAAATCTAAACGACGTGGACTTCTGAGTAAATGTGTCCTTTAGCAACATCACAATGCTCGACCCCATACTTCCCGTGTATCGTATGCAACCATCGAGGAATCACACTTCAGTGTCTACCACATCCTCCGTACTCCCCAGGCCTAGCCCCAAGTGATTTCCACGTTTTTGAACGACTAAAAGAGACATTGGAAGGAAAGACTTGCAGGTCCGAGGAAGAGGTCCAGCAGGTGGGGCATGACGCGACTAATAGAATTTTTTTCCTAAAGGAATCCATGCGCTTTATAGGCGCTGGGTGACTTGTATCGAACATTCTACAGGAATCCTTGCACTTTATAGGCGCTGAAGGACATATCAAACGTTCTACAGGAATTAATGCACATTATAACGCTGGGGGACTTGTATCGAACGTTCTACAGGAATCCTTGCACTTTATAGGCGCTGAAGGACATACCAAACGTTCTACTGGAATCCATGCGCTTTATAGGCGCTGGAGGACATATCAAACGTTCTACAGGAATCCATGCGCTTTATAGATGCTGGTGGACTTGTATCGAACGCAATAGTGACTACGTCGAAAAATTATAAAGTTGTTTTTCACTTTTTCAGAATAAATTTACCAAAAACATATATTTAAGGTTTTCATTTAAAGCCCCCTCGAATGACAGCAACAGTTGTGTATCATCTTTTCTATCGACAATTGTTGTTTATCTAGTCCTCCATAAAGGTCTTTACATGTTGATACGTCGGTAAACTTGTACTTATGACTTTTTCTTATTGTGTCTCACGACTTTGATATTTACACCGTCAGACAAGTTCCGGTTATGAATTTCGCAATTGTTTTTTAGTTTTCTTTAGTGAAGAAAAGTTTCGCATTTAACTCATTACACACATCAGATTGATTTGCAGCACAAAAGGGAGTCCGAAATGGATGTATCCTCTCACCTTATCTGTACAACATATATGCGGAATGTATAATGAGAAATGTTCCATAAGATGAGAACATTGAAAGTTTCGACCCACTTACGATTGGGGGAGGGGGGGGGGGGGGGGGGGGGTACGAGATTCCAGAGTTACGATACGCAGATGACACAGTGATACTATCAAGAAGTGCAGAAGGGCTAGAGCAGCTACTTTCAGCCGGTTATGGACATAGTAAAGATCAAAATATGTTCATAAACATAAACAAAACAAAGATAATGACCACCGATAAAGCACAATGTCAGCATACATTTACAGTGGGTGGTGAGGAAATAGATAAGGTCACACATTTTGAATTTCTGGACTCCAGAATTGCCAAAAATGATTACTGCTCGAAAGAAATCAGAAGAAGACTAGCTATGGCAATGCAGAGACTGAACAGCCTGAAGAAATTATGGCAGGCCACCAACAAAACGATAAAAGTAAAAGTTGAGAGCCTGTGTTTTTCCTGTGGCAGCTTACGGCTGTGAAGCATGGACGATTACCAAAACTTCTAGACAAAGAATCGAATCCTTCGAGTCAAAATGTTACAGAAAGATCATCAGAATACCCTGGACAGAGAAAAGAACAAATGTAGACATTCGGCAAGAGTTGAGCATATAGGAGAACTGGTTTATCAATTCCATTTTGGCTAGAAAATGCAAATACTTTGGTCACTTCAAGAGACAGAACGGTCTTGAGAGAGCGGTGATGGAAGGTATGGTGCCAGGCAAAAGAGGAAGGGGTAGACCAAGAAGACGATGGCACAAAGATATCCAGGAATGTCTGAGTATGACAGTGGCGGAAGCTGGAGTTTTGGCAAGGGAACGAGTTTCTTTCAGACAGATTTTGATGGGAGCGATAATATATTAGTAAGTAAAGCACCATCCCACTGATCTGATGAATACTTCTTTTCTTTTTCAATTTGTAGGGTGTAAAGGGTGTTGAGTCGTTGGGCCTTAACTGGTCATACAGTCCTGTAATGTATGCTCCTCAGTTTGTTCGTTCAGTACACATGTGTACAGCGGTGAAGCAGACATTCCAAGCGTGTACATGTGTATGTTCAGTCTGTTGCGCCCTGGCATGAAGCGAAGAATTGTGATCATATTCAAATTACATCTTAAAAGGTTTACAATTTGTAGCTACTCCATCGTGCCCCGGTAATATTCTGGCGAGCACCTTATCATACCCAGTTGTAAATCGCTACTTGACCAACAGTTAGTGAAGGCAGGCAGTAATGGAAGGGGACAAAAGCTGAGACACCGTGTACTTAATTTTTAACACTTTATCCGTGACAGCAACGTCTGCTATGGAACTACCTTAAACAGTTTGTTTAAAAACACAGAGGAATAAATAGTACTTATTTACTGTCTTACTCTAACCATATTACTTCATTTTATAATGAAACGTTTCTGTTTTTTTGTTTGTTTGTTTTTTTGCGTTCGCCTTATTTCTCTTATCCTCAAGGCGGTGTGCGTTGCACTGCGTTTTTATTTTGCGCCTGTCGGCCCAGTGCATCCGACTTCAGCATGCATTTTATGTAAGGGTCTGCTTCCTCCTGCATTTTCTAAGGGTTTGCTTCCCCGGGGTAACGGCTGGTGCTGTGATGGGGATCGAACCCAGCACCTTCTGGTTGTGAGCCGTGTCACTTAACCACTAGGCCACGCCGTCCCCTTGTTGGTGATTTAAATTAGCTTGTCGAATCACGTGATATCGAAGATATTAGGAGGCAAGTAGTTACAACACCATAAAGAGGCAACAAACCAAATGGGTCTGCAATTCAAAACAGCAGATAATATCCCTCAAAATGCAATGCTTTGCAGATACGATTGATATAAAGCTAAGGGCAGCCCACGCAAAAGGTGGATACAATAAAAAGAAGTGAAACTCCGCATTTACGGAGCACATTCAATAAACCTCTTCATGACCTGACGCTGAAAGGCACAAACAAGACCAACAAGCCAAAAGAAAGAAATAAAGACATCACGAACTCTCCCTTTGGTAAGATATTAGTCAGGTACCCATTTATATCTGTATAGACTGGTCCGTATCATGACCACAGATTGAACTCAGATCATCTGAAAAGCACACGTTCAACTTACAACAAAGAGTTTCACCATGGGCACTCTAGGGGTGGAAGACTAACGTCTGGTCAGGTAGAATATACTGATCCGACATGTTAGTCAAGGTCAGGCAAAACATACTGGCCAAGACCCTCACCTTGGGTTCCTAGAAACCCCTCCCTTGAAACGGGCTGTTTTAATGGCATTCTGGTTAACGAGGTGATTGGTCGACATGTTCCCATTTGTAGTGAGTGACACGCAGATAAAGCCAAGCATAGCACAACCACCTGGATGAACCCAGTTCACCTTCATTAGCACGCTCAGGATGCGAGGAAAGCTACTGCCACCTGCCACTTAACGTCTTTTTCAGGGAGCACAAAAGAGTAACTGACTCACTGTGGTGATTCGCAAAACAGTAACCATGGACGCTAACATATACATTACGAAGGCAATACAAAAATGGCACATGCTTACTCTAATATAGAAATCAATAAATCGAAGATACGGTGGTTCTGAAGGTCAAAAGTCGATTAAAACAAATAATGGTAATGGCTCAGTGACAGCCCGGGGACATAACAAAACGATACCTTCGTTACGGCCGAGCAGTCTTCGTCTGAGATTTTTTTTTAAACAACGAAAACAACTTAAACATAACACCCAAAAAACATTCAAAAAACATAACCAAAAAACGAACTGATGGAAAATGAGCGGTAAGTAAAAGTCGCTCCTTTTAGATCATATCATGATTTGCTTCTGAGATTTGTGTGTGTGATATGTTTGTGTGATTTGTTTGTGTGATTTATTTGTGTGATTTGTTTGTGTGATTAATTTGTGTGATTTGTTTATGTGAATAATTTATGTGATTTGCTTGTGTGATTTGAATGTGTGATTAATTTGTGTGATTTGTTTGTGTGATTGATTTGTTTGTGTAATTAATTTGTGTGATTTGTTTGTGTGATTAATTTATGTGAATCTTTGTGTGATTTGTTTGTGTGATTTGTTTGTTATCGTTCGTTCTTTATCTTTGACGAAAGCCTTGTGACCGTAACGACCGATGTTTTTGCAGAGAAAAAAAAAACAGTGGAGGGTCTCAATGGAATGTGACCAGTAATTACAAAGGAAACACGGACTGGCACAAACATCGCGTCAAAGCTGGCACACGACAGAAAACCACAGTTGCCAACGACGTATAGCTACAGAAGAGAATAAAAGGTGATGCTTATGATGAATGTGGCAAAACCCTAAAGCAGGTACAAGGGAAGAGTCGACGGCGGAATTGAACAGAGAGATGGAAAACAGAATTCAAAAGACAAAAAAAGGTGCACTACCAATACTGACAGATCCAATTGTCAGCATTTCCACTAAACAGACGATGATAAACAGGTTGATCATTCCACGATATGTTTGTCAATATCAAACTTGGGTATATATGCTCAAACATAAGGTCGAGAACTTTGAAATGCGCTGCGTGTAAAGTCCAGCAGGTGGGAAATAATAGATAAGGAAAGGTGTTATAATAGAGCATACAGGTAAAGTGAGTGAGCAAGTTCAGGTAGCAGTGAATAAGGCAAATGCAATGTTAGGTATGATAAAAGGAAATATTAAACATAAGAGTAAGGAGGTGATAGTCAAACTTTATAAAGTATTAGTTAGACTTAAATTAGAGTACTGTGTACAGGCGTGGAGTACTTTTCGTAGAGGAGATATAAACATGTCTGGAAGGATACAATGAAGAGCGACAAATCTGATAGTAGGATTCCAGAATTACAGTTACGAGGAAAGACTCAGAAAAACCGGCATACAGTGTCTAGAAAAGAGAAAAAGTCGAGGTGACTTAATACAGGTTTATAACATAATCCACAAGAAAGGTTAAATTATATTTTAACAAGTTTTTTTTCAAAATACAAGCACCAACGAGAACAAGAGGGCGCAGATACAAATTAGCTAAATAAATGATCAGATTGGATATTAGAAAATATTTTTTTTAGTCAGAGAGTGTTGAATGCTTCGAATGCATTGCCACATGAGGCAGTAAAAGCAGAGACAGTTAAGGCATTTAAGAATAGATTGGATGAGCATAGCTATTAGAGCAGGTTAATGCAAATGTAACATATTGTCCACAGACGCTGGTGTGTCGTCTAAACAAGTATAAAAACGTTAAGTTTCAGTGCAGCAGGAAAAACAGTTCGTGACAACATTCTCAACAGCACGCTGATGTGTTAATTTGTTTGCGTTCTTGTTTGATCATTGAGTTACCTATATGTGTTTTTTGTAACTAATATGTGCTTCAAAATTATAGTCATCGAGTTACGTAAAACACAAAATACAGGAACACACAAACGCGCAGTATTACAACCACGACCAAATGCACCAACAACAACAAAATAGACATACTTATTGAAAATAGGTTTGAGGCTACACAGATAAAATACAGTTTATAATAATAAAAGCACCTGACAATAACATTGAATTGGGAGACAATAATATAAAAAGGATTTCTGCTGGTCTCTTCATTCCGTCCTCATGGATCGTTTGATTAGTGTCTTTGCATTCTTATAGCTTTGTATTTCATACCAGTATATTCATATATCTTGGTAGTAATTATAGATAAAATAGCAGATACTAATAACTAATAAAGATATCAAATTGAGAATACAAAAAAGCAAGAGGTGCTCTTATTGATTTATGGAATTTGTTGAAATCGAAAAAACAGAAATACAGAAACTCCAATGTCAAGTTCGGCATATTGTGTGGCTTTTTCACGTTGCAAACAAAATAAAAGTTCAACTTTAAAGGCCAAAGTTATAACAATGGATGCTTGCGCGAAATTGAGGGAATAAAATGGTAGGATAAAGTCAGTAATAAAGAACTGTGCGACAGGACAGGTGGCCGTGGGACTAGACCTACAAAGATGGCTTTGGCCATAGACAGGACGCACATAATGAAAAGCAGTTATTAGCATTACAAGGCAGGCACTGGTCTGGATACATCGGGGCAAGAGAAGTAGATACATATATTAACTCTCATGGAGATGTCCAAGGTTAAAGGCGAGAGCTCAATTTCATCTCCGCTGATCTTCCCATATGGCTCCGACTTTCTCCATAGAACGGTATCCCGCCTGCTGAGAGCAACGCACAAAACGCGAACTCCGCAGCCCCAGCGATGAACCCAGGGATCTCCCAAAATTGCCATCATTCACCAGACCGTCGCAGCTCGAATTCGAACCCTGACCGTCTGAACACAAGACAATCGGCTTGACCACTTCTGAAAAGGATTGTGTTTGACAGGATGCCTTGGCAAGTGATTGTTGAGGATCTTTGTTCCGTTGAGAGTTGATGGGTTTTGATTGATTTATTGAT
The DNA here is from genome assembly GCA_036924085.1 of Ariolimax columbianus. Taxonomy (NCBI): domain Eukaryota; kingdom Metazoa; phylum Mollusca; class Gastropoda; order Stylommatophora; family Arionidae; genus Ariolimax; species Ariolimax columbianus. Next base: position 18,994,687 of record JAVGWX010000022.1, read on the forward strand.
CTTTGATTTCGCTTAAATATTCAGAAAGCAAACGTAGACGTTGCATTCCACCACGTCATGCAACCAAATAAAACAGGTCACACAGTTCACTGATTTCTTTCAAAAGCAGTAAAGCCATATCGGTGATTGATCAATCGATTACTAATTTCGTTTATCTTTGAGAGAGCTTGTATTTCACTTGCATTACTTCTCCTCGTCTGCTGAGCCCACGTTGATTGGTGAAATATATATCAAGGGTAAATATATATCACATTCAGAGCGTTGTCGCTTACAATTGATATAACACAGAGCTTTCTGGGTTGTTGTTGTTTAATGGCCACGGTTAGTTGGTTTACTCTTTTGTGCGCCCTGAAAAAGGCGTTAAGTGGCAGGTTGTATGTACTAGCTTTCCTCACATCCCTATTGTGCTGATGAAGATGGACCTCGGTCCTCATGCGGTGGGGCTATGCTTGGTGGGATGCTCTGCGTGATGCTCATTACTATAGGGATCACAGTCGATCCACATCTTGTCAACCTTAAATACAGCCTGTTTCTGGGAAACGCTACATGAAAGAGAGACAGTGGTCTTGGTCAGTGTGTGGTACCTGGCCGGACTGGTGTTTCAATTCCCCTCCAAAACCTGAGTCAATTTATCAAATTGAGCACAACGCGGTTTTCTTAGGATAACCAAACACACTTCGGAATACACATTGTTGTTGTTGTTTGCTAATGCCGACAGTGAGCAGGTTTACTCTTTTGTGCGCCCTGAAAAGGACGTTAAGTGGCTGGTTGCAGTAGCTTTTCTCACATCCCGAGGGTGCTGATGAAGGTGGACCGGGATCCTTCAGGTGGCTGTGCTATGCTTGCCATCATCTATGTGTCACTCACTACTACGGGGATAACGGCTGCCATAAAAACAACCCATTTCCGGGAAGGGCTACGAGGAAGCCAAGGTGAAGGTCTTGGTCAGTATGCTTTGCCTAACCCTGACTAACATATTTGATCAGTATATTTTGCCTGACCAGACGTTAGTCTTCCTTCCCAGAATACACAATAATGTGTACAGTAAAAAGAAAGAACAAGAGGTACTTTAAAGAAAATGATCAGTCTGCGTGTATCGATACTTTAAAGACGTTTCACAATTATTTATTTGCTATTTAAAAAACAAACCATTCGTTTGATATTTAATAAACAAGCAATACGTTTTTGGGGGGTTTGTTTTGTTTTTTTGCATTCGCCTTATATGTTTTAAAACGGTGTGCGTTGAACTGCGGTTTTTATTTTACGCCTGTCGGCCCAGTGCATCCGACTTCAGCATGCATTTTATATAAGGGTCTGCTTCCTCCCTGATTTTCTAAGGGTTTGCTTCTCCGGGGTAACGGCCGATGCTGGGATGGTGATCGTTTGATATTCAATTTAACAAGTCATACGTTTGATATTCAATAAACAAGTCATACGTTTGATATTTAATGAACAAGCCATACGTTTGATATTTAATAAATAAGTCCTACGTTTGCTATTAGATTCTATCATTTTTATTCCAGCCCTTGCATTCAGATGTAAAATTTACATAAACTAAAATGAGTGAGTATAGTCGGATAGTGTTAACTGTTGCTAGCGGAATTCCGAATACAATATGAAATGTGCGCCATCTCAAACTGGTATAAATATTAGGGAGCTAGTCAGTAGAATTCACAAGGTGAACAAAGCAGTTTTAATGGGGTTCTTAATTACGTTTTAATGGGAATCGTAATCACGTTTTAATGGGAACATTTTTTGTTTATTGTTTCACGTTTTAATGGGAATCTCAATCACGTTTTAATAAGAATATTAATCACGTTTTAATAGGAATCTCAATCACGTTTTAATAAGAATATTCATCACGTTTTAATGGGACTCTTAATCACGTTTTAATAGGAATCTTAATCACGTTTTAATAAGAATCTCAATCACGTTTTAATGGGAATCTCATTCACGTTTTAATTGGAACATTGTTTGTTTATTGTTTCACGTTTTAATGGGAATCTCAATCACGTTTTAATGGGACTCTTAATCACGTTTTAATAGGAATCTTAATAACGTTTTAATAGGAATCTTAATAACGTTTTAATGGGAATCTCAATCACGTTTTAATAAGAATTTTAATCACGTTTTAAAGGAAATCTTAATCACGTTTTAATAGGAATCTTAATCACGTTTTAATAGGAATCTCAT